>CM061242.1:83112887-84312887 GCA_030848705.1 Heracleum sosnowskyi
GTTCTAGTTACACCAGTTTACTTCACTTCGAGTTGCTCTGTCTCGTATCCCTCTGAAAAGATGCCGATTAAGGCAAATTCTGCGCTCCACAAAAAAAAACAGAGGGGTCATCCCTGGACTTATTAAGGAAGGAAAAAGCACATATTCAACAGAATTGTTTAACCAACAACATTGGTCTTTACAAGGAATTAAGAATAATATCATTATATACAGTGTAAGACATCAACAGCACGCCTTGTAAAGGAATGTGGTGTAGAAGGGTAAATTACGTAAGTTTATGTCTTCATACTTAATACATTGTAACTAATTAAATTTTTGACAATAGTATAACCTATCTACTCTTTTTTTATCTAACTTATTACAAAATATCTGTTTAATTCACTCTCCTATTACTCAACTCAATTGGTGAAAGCCAGCTAGTGCTTAACATCACAACATAAAATACTCGCAACAACTGAAAAAAAGCTAATACTTAATGGATGCTCCAGTAGTTTCCATTAGCCTTGTTAAACATTAGAATACATAATATCCACGCACATACACATATGAACCTTTGCATAAATTACATAACAATCATGTGAGAATCAGTATAGAAAGATAAGGGAACGCGCGCGCCCACACACATATATATATAAGAGAGAGAGAGAGAGATAGAGAGAGAGGGAGAGGGAGAGAGAGAGAGAGGGAGAGGGAGAGGGAGAGGGAGAGAGAGAGAGGGGAGAGAGGGAGAGAGAGAGAGAGAGAGAGAGAGAGAGAGAGGAGAGAGAGAGAGAGAGAGAGAGAGAGAGAGAGAGAGAGAGAGAGAGAGAGAGAGAGAGAGAGAGACCGCGAGAAGTTCAGAATTGGTGGGGTCAGAAAGAAGGGCATGGGAGATAGCAGAGAGGGAGTCTCTGTGTTCATGTAATTGAATTTCTAGCTGTTCTTCCAAAAACTCTCTCTTCCTCTTCTTCTTCGCCGTTTGCCATTTTAGCCTCCCCAATCTTACTCTCTGTTCATTCTTCAATACAAAGCAGGTATTTTTATTTTTGTAGATCAAAGCAAATTTTTATATTTTATTCGAAGCTTATTTATAGTTTAACCACCGCCTGAATCACTGTAGCAATTAACCATTCAATAAAAATAAAAATAATGTACGATTCAGTGCTTCAAGTTTAGTGACTATGGGACTATAGTACTCCTATAAAACAATTATGACTGACCTGATTTTTTTATTTTGTTTTAGTCTGTTCATTTTTTTAGTACAATATAAGTATTCTAATTTTGTCGATCAAAGCAAATTTTATATTTTATTCTAGGCTTATTTCAACCGAAGATTCAATTCACGTACATCTAAATCATTACTAGCTTAAAATCAGTGCGCATTATTTTTAATAATTGTTAATTTTATTATTTTTTATTTTATATTTTATTAATTGCGTTTGTTAAAAAAAAATAAGTAGGTGTGTTAAACTTTTTTTAAATGATTAAAAGTAATAAAATATATTTTAAAATAAATAAGTAACGGTTTACCAGTGATATTTTGGAAAATGAGAGGTTTTAGTAAAGGAAAAATAGAAAAAATAACATGTTTTTCGTTAAATTTTAAAATATAAAAAGTAACGGTTTTGCCCATAATATTTTTAGAAAAAAGATGGGTTTTAGTAAGAAAAATTAAAAAAAAGTGACATGTTTTAGTTGAAAAATGTAATTATCAATTAAAAGTATTAAAATAGGTTTTTAAAATAAATAAGTAAGGGTTTGTCCGTGATATATTAGGAAAATGAGGGATTTTAAGAAAAAACAGAGAAAAAATAAACATGTTTTTAGCTGAAAAAGGTAATTGCCCGTGACTATTTTAGAAAAAAAAAAGAATTTTGTTAGAGAAAATATGAAAAATTAATGTATTTTAACTGAATGAGTAACTGATTGTAATATTTTTTATAATAATTAAATAAATAATTAAATAAGGCAAGTATCGTACCGAAAAATAGGTACGAAAAAAACAGGTACCAAAAAAAATATAATTAAATAAATAATTAAGGGTTTTTACATGTGATTTTTTTGAAAAAAACAGGCGGTTTAGTAAGTAGAAATAAAATAAAAATAGGTTTTAAAATAAATAATTAAGAGTTTACCCGTGATATTTTTGGAAAATGAGAGGTTTAGTAAGTAAAAATAGAAAAGGTAACATGTTTTAGTTAAAAAAGGTAATTTTCCCCGTGATATTTTCGTCATATTTTTGGGAAATGAGGAAATTTTTAATAGTTTTTTGTTTGATTATTTACATCATAATATTTAATTAATTGTATTTGCTAAAAAAAATAAGTATGCATGTTAAAATATGTAAAACTTTTAAAAAAAATTAAAAGCATTAGAATAGGTTTTAAAAATAAATAATTTAGAATAGATTTTAAAATAAATAATTAAGGGTTTACCTGTGATATTTTTGGAAAATGGTGGGTTTTAGTCAGTGTTTCTAAAAAATCGGCGATTAATCCCGATTAATCGCTAGATGGCGGACCACCGAACTGATTAAGCGAAAAATCGGTCAATTAATCGTTTTTTTCAGAAAAACGGTCAAAAAATCGGCTGAATCGGTCAAAAAATCGGGGCTAATTATTAAAAAAATAGTTAAAATTGAAAAAAAATAATTAAAAATTTAAAAGGTAGAAACTTGATTAAAAAAATAGGAAAAAAACATTATTTTGTACATATAATTATAATTTTAGATGCCTAAATCGTAAATTCTCTTAATTTTTCCTCTTAAATTGATCTCTAATAAAAAAGTTAAACCTTCAAAAATTTTATTTATTACAATTATATAACATTTTTAACATATTTGCATAAATATATGATAATAACATATGTTTAGTTGAAATAACGAAAACAATTATATATATGAATATAAATGTATATAAAAAAAATATTATTAAATTTATTCCTATTAATGATCCGATTAATCATTCCGATTAATCCCCGATTACCCGATTAATCCGTGGACGGTGCCTTCACCGATTAACTCCGATTCCCGCTTTTTACAACACTGGTTTTTTAGTAAGTAATAAAATAGAAAAAAATAACATGTTTTAGTTAAAAAGGTTAATTGTCCGTGATATTTTTGAAAAATGGGTGAAAAAGGTAATTGCTTATAAATATGTCTTACTATTTAATAATATTAATAAGGGTAATTAAGTAAAATCATGAAATACCAAAAAACATGTACCAAAAAAACAGGTATCGTACCGACCAAAACTTTTAATATTTCGTCTTTAATAGTACTAGCTTAAAAACTCGTGTGATGCACGTATTATTTTAAAATAATTTTTATTTTATTACTTACGTTTTAAATATTTTATTAAATGTGTTAAACTTTTTTAAATAATTAAAAAGTATTAAAATAGATTTTAAAATAAATAAGTAACGGTTTAAGTGTGATATTAAAGAAAAGTGACATGTTTTAGTTGAAAAAGACAATTACCCTGAATTTGTTTAAAAAAATAAGTTATAGGTTAAAAGATAATTTCCCATTATATTTTTAGAATGGGGGATTTTGATAGAAAAAATAGAAAAAGTAATTTATTTTAGCCGGAGAAGTTAATTTGTTATAAATAAATAATTTTTTTCATTTAATAATTTTTTTATAGATAAGTAAGAGTAATTAAGTAAAATCACGAAAAACAAACAACTATGCCTTTTAAAATAATTTTAAAAATATTAAAATAGGTTTTAAAATAAATAATTAAGGGTTGCCCGTGATATTTTTGGAAAATGAGAGATTTTAGTAAGACAAAATAGAAAAGGTAATATATTTTAGTTGAATAAGGTAATTGTCCGTGATATTAAAATAGGTTTTAAAATAAATAATTAAGGGTTGCCCGTTATATTTTTTAAAAATGGGGGATTCTAATAAGGAAAAATAAAAAAAAATAACATATTTTAGTTGAAAAAGATCATTGTCTGTGATATTTTTGGAAAAGAGAAGATTTTGTAGAAAAGGTAATGGGTTTTAGCTGAAAAAGATCATTGGTAATAAATAGATCTTATTATTTAATAATATTTTTTTATAGATAAGTAAGGGTGATTAATTAAAAGCACGAAATACCAAAAAACAGGTACCAAAAAACTGGTACCATACCGACCAAACTTTTAATGTTTCGTCTTTAATAATACTAGTTTATATCTTGTGTGATGCACAGTCTTCTTTAATATTTTATTATTTTTTATTTAGATTTTAGTTATTATATATAATTTGATAAAATTTTAATATATATTGGATTTATAAATCTAATAATATAATATTTATATTTAATATATTATTGTCGTAATCTGTAGTAATATTTTATATATTAAAATATAAAATATTTTAAAATAACATATCTAACGATTCGTATTTTTTTGCTCTTAAAAATCTAAAAAGGGACTCAATTGCAAATATCAAAATATGTGTTAGTGCAATATACCGAGTTTATTTGAATATACTATTACTTTTATTTTCATTAATTATCTCGTTTAAATTGAATGTTAAAAAACAATTATAATAAACATGAATTTCATAAGTTTAATATAATAATATTACCAATATATCTATATTGCATGTATTATATTTAGAAGATAAGTTGTTTTAGTTATAAAATATAAAACATATAATGTGTTTTAGCTGTCGATTATAAATATATAATAATATTACCATTTTATATATATGTTGCTTGTTTTATTTTTAGAAAATGAATTATTTTAGTTAAATAGATATATGAAATAGGTAATGTGTTTTAGCTGAAAAGGGTAATCAGTTATTAATAAATTAGTTTCGTGTGTCCTATTTAAAAGATGAGTTGTTTTAGTTAGAAAATATAAAAATAGAGTAATGCTAGAGGTACCGAATTCGGTACCGAAATCTGGTACCGAATGATGTGGCATTGATGACGTGACAATTTAGAATGATTTTATTGGTGTAATTAATGTGAATGCAGGGGTCCATTATTATTAACCAATCAGAATATAATACATGGCATTCGGTACCAAATTTCGATACCCAATTCGGTACCTCTAGCATTATTCATAAAAATAATGTGTTTTAGCTGAAAAAGGATAATCGGTTACAAATATATAATAATATCACCATATTATATATATATATATATATATATATATATATATATATATATATTCGAGCCCTGGTGACACAGGTAACATATCTCTATTTATTCTTTTTAATATATCAGTAAATGTGTAGCTAATTTATTTGTTGTGGGTGGTAGGATGTCAGTAGTCCGAGTAAGTCTGAGTTTGTAAAAAAAAAAAAAAAAAAAAAAAAAAAAAGAGAGTAAAAAATGGAAAAATGAAAATGTTTTTAGTGTTTTCTCAAAGATCATCTTTTATCCCGATGAAGAAAAAAGGGTGTTTTTATGATGATAAAAAAGGAGAAGATTTTTGCTAAAAAACATTTTTTATCTCTGATTTTGGAGAAATCCATCTATCCCTTAGGGTTGATAGTTAAATGAGAAATCATTTGCAGAGATGCCAAAAAGAATGTAATTTTCCAGTCATTTAAATTTCTAATAAAATAGACATACTCAGACTACGTTTCGATATCTGACCCAGCCACAACATTCTAAAGCTTTCATCAATGATGGAATTATCTGATAGAGATAATGAAAATATTAAAAATGCCGAATTGGTAGAATATCCAAACAATTTGGATAAGCTTAATAAATGGACAATTCCAACAATTCCTACAACCAAAATTTATAATATTGGTTTATTTGATTTAAAATCTAGATTTGCTGTAAAAACAATAGAGCAAACAATTCGAATATCTCGAGAAAATCAAACAATTAGGTTGCTTACCAAGAAAGACTTGGTACCCTTTAGAGATTATAGCTTTATCCATATTGGATTAATTCAAATTGCTTTTAAACCTTTAACACTGTTAGGTTTAAATTCTAGTATAATGGCTTATGTTAGAGATGGTAGATGTAAAGACTTTAAACCCTCTCTAGCTGCGTTAATAGAAACGAGTTTATGTCATGGACCCGTCTATTTTGATGTGTCTCCAAATTTAAATTTATCGTTATCCGATGATAATCTGTTAGACGCTATGCAACTAACAATTCATACCAATGGTTACAACTTCAAACAAGGAAGTGAAATAATAGCAATATGTTATAGAATTTATTATAAAGTATTAAATACTTTAAATCCAAAAGCTAAACAAATATCCTTTCCAGGAACTACTACGGTAGTCCAAACCAATTTATTAACTTCTAATATAGTAACCAATAGGTTAATAAAATGGGATGAAATTAACTTCCCAACAACCTGGTCTCTTCCTAATGAAGTAGAAAGAGAACCAATAGTCAATAAAGATATTGACCAAATAATTCAAACTATTGAAGGAGACGTAGAAATAAAATTTACGCCTCAAAGAATCGTTAGGATACCCAGATCGTTATCTTCTAGGTATTCCACAGCAAGTGACTACTACACTGCTCAAATAGAGCCAAGTAGAGCGTCTACTTCTAGAGCGTCTACGTCTACTCCTCAAATTAGAGAAGAAACAGTAGAATCAATAAGAATGAGTCAAAATAAAATTCCTCAAGGAATTTATCAGAAACAAGAGTTTCAGAGTAGAGAATCCCCTACTCAATCTGAAATGAGCTTCCATTTAAATGATTGATTTATCCCCAGGAAGTATTATGAGGGAAATTCTTAATAAGGAATTTTACCAAGAAAAACATAAAGAATTTAGAAAATGGTATTTTAATAAATATTCGAATGAAGAATTACAAACATTTAAAAGAGAATATTATATCTCTTTAGAAAAAACAAAAGATTATATATCATTTGTTCAATGGTTCGTAAACAATTATATTAATAATATTAATAATGAAATCTTAGTCTTACAAAGAAATTGGAAGACTACTAGGGGTGAAACGATCAAATCACCCTTTCCTCCAGAACAAACAATTAGTTTGGATCCTAGCATTGAAGCTACTGCTTATTTGAGTATTCAAAAATTTGAAAGTGCTCAAGTAACCATTAAAGAGTTAAACACGATAATAAAATCGCAAAATTATACTAATACCTTTCTAATATGTTTAGGTGATCAATTAATAAATATTGAAAAATTGATAGAAGAGCAAATAGCTCTACAACAAACAATTATTAATCAATTAAGTAAGTCAGATTCGACTTCTTCTTCCTCACATACAAAACCAGTAATTTCGGAAGTCCCAGAGACCCCGCTAATTCAACCTCCAACTCCAATTACAGGATTTAAAATGGAGAATGACAACGAAGAATTTATTAAAATTCTTGAGAGTAAATTAAAAAATTTCCATCTAGGAGTTTTATCGCAGATTGACTCCGCTAACCAATCAGAGGGTTATGAACCCACTGAAGATCTAGAAGACATAGATCAATTAGCAAATATGTTTGCTAACCAAAATATTAATGAATTAAACCATATTTATGATTCAAAGCCTCTTGATAAATATTACTACAAGAGACCTTCTCCAATGGATCTTCTTTTTGAAGAACCTGAATCTTTTCAAAATTCCTATAATGGAAAAGCTATCTATGAATGGAATATAGATGGTCTTAATGACAAACAAATCATAGATGTAATACACAGAATGATTATGTATTCTACTATTTGTAAACAACATGGAAATAGTGATAGTGCTATAGCATCCTTTATTACTACTGGATTTGTAGGACAATTAAGAGGATGGTGGGATTCTTATCTTAATGAAGTCCAAAAAACAGAGATTTTAACTCACAAAAAATTGGTTAAAATCGAGGATAAAAATCCTAGTACTAGTCAAATTAGGACTACGGGAGAGGAAGACGCGGTTTATACACTGTGTCTCTCTATTCTACAACATTTTGTAGGAACTACAACACCAATAGGAGAAAAAATACAAACGCTCCTACAGAACCTTAGATGTCCATCTTTAACCCATTTTAGATTGTATAAAGATACTTATTTATCAAGGGTTTATCAACTTAATAACCCTAATTCAATTCATTGGAAATCCAAATTTGTAGATGGATTACCACATCTTTTTGCTGAAAAGGTTCGGCAATCTTTAAGAACTAAAAATGATGGAGTAAATATTAATTACTCTGATTTAACATATGGTCAAATCATTTGTACTTGTATTAATGAAGGTTTAAATTTATGTAATGACATAAAACTTAAAAATCAATTAAAAAAGCAAAAGCTTTCTGAAAAACATCAACTGGGTGAATTCTGTGAACAATTTGCGTTCGATTTAGGAAATCCTAATTTTCCTAAGGATAAGAATAAAAAGAAAATTGTTTATAAAAACAATAAACCTTATAAAAATAAATCTTATAAGAGTAAAATAAAATATTATGAAAAACCTTATAAAAAAAGGTATAAAAGAAATTATTTTAAAAATAAACAAAAAGAAAAACCTTTTGTTCCTAATAAAGGAAAAAGAAAAGCCAAAAAGCTTGATATTAGTTGCCATAAGTGTGGTAAGGTTGGCCATTATGCCAATCAATGTTGGACTAAAAAAGCCCTTAATAAGATAGAGGATGAGCAATTACGCTCCCAGTTAGAAAAAATTATGATTAATAGTTCTGACTCAGAAATAGAATCTTCTAATGAAGAAGATCTAGAATTAATTTATGAAACCTCTTCAGATTCTTCAGAAGGATCTTTGTCTCCTAACAACAATGATTGTCAATGTAATGAAATAAATTATTGGAAATCCATTGTAGAAATGAATGGATTAAATGTTTTAACAGCAGATCAAGACAAAGCCTTAAAGGTAATAGAGGCTATTACAGATCCTGATCTAAAGCGTAAAATGATAGAAACTCTTATAGAGAACTCAAATGCTAAACAAGAGTCTCCCTTAATAATGGAAGCACCATACCAATTAAGTGAAGTCTTAAGTAGATTTCAACAATCTAATACTAAAGAAACACCTGTTTCTATTAATGACTTAAAAGGTGAAGTTAATCTTTTAAAATCTGAAATTTCTCAGATTAAGAAGAATAATGAAAAATTATCTCAAAGAATAACTTTGCTAGAAACTAAGTGTCCCTCAAAGGTTGAAGATAATAAAGAAATTATTGGCAAACCCGATAATAATGATTATCTTAATTTATTAGACCAAGTTACATCACAAAAATGGTATGTGAAAATAACTCTAGCAATTAGCAGAGATTTTATTTTAGAAAATGAGATAGCTCTCATAGATAGTGGAGCCGATCTTAATTGCATTCAAGAAGGAATAATTCCTTCTAAATATTTTTCTAAAACTACTCAATCTCTGACTCAAGCAGGAGGAGATAAACTTCAAGTAAAATATAAATTATCAGATGCATACATCTGTAATCAAGATATTTGTCTTCCAACACCTTTTATTATGGTTAAGAATCTTACCCATAGAATTATATTAGGAACTCCGTTTCTTCATAAGATCATGCCTATGACTAATATTGATCAAAATGGTATATCTACTATAATAAATGGTAGAAAAATAATTTTTGAGTTTATAACAGATCCTCAAACTAGATTAATTAATGAGGTTAGAGATATTCTTCTTAATAAGGAAAAACAATTATGTTTTCTTAAAGAGGAAGTTGAAATATTAAATATTAATGAACAACTCAAAAAGAGTGACACTCAGAATAAAATAAAATTAATAGAAAATCAATTTAAAAATGAAATTTGTAATGACTTACCCAACGCCTTTTGGGATAGAAAGAAACATGTTATTTCTTTACCTTATATAGAAGATTTTAATGAAAATCAAATACCTACTAAAGCTAGGCCAGCTCAAATGAATCATGAATATTTAGAGCTATGTAAAAAGGAAATAAATTCTCTCCAAGAAAAAGGATTAATTAGAAAATCTAAATCTCCATGGAGTTGTACTGCATTTTATGTTAATAATGCAGCTGAAAAGGAAAGAGGTGTTCCAAGATTAGTTATTAACTATAAACCTCTTAATAAGGTACTAAAATGGATTAGGTACCCGATCCCTAATAAAAAAGATTTATTAGACAGATTAAACAATGCTTTAATCTTTTCAAAATTTGATATGAAATCAGGATACTGGCAGATTCAGATAAAAGAATCTGATAGATATAAAACTGCTTTTACAGTCCCATTTGGACATTATGAATGGAATGTTTTACCTTTTGGTTTAAAGAATGCTCCTTCTGAATTTCAGAATATAATGAATGATATTTTCAACCCTTATTCAGAATTTATTATTGTTTATATTGATGATGTTTTAGTATTTTCTAAAACAATAGATCAACATATAAAACATTTAAAAATATTTAAAAACTTAATAAAACAAAATGGGTTAGTAATATCTGCCCCAAAAATGAAGTTATTTCAAACTCAAGTTAGATTTTTAGGTCATTTAATAAATCAAGGAAAAATTATTCCTATAGATAGAAGTATTGAATTCGCTTCTAAATTCCCCGATATAATAACTGATACTAAACAGTTACAAAGATTTCTAGGAAGTCTCAATTATATTGCAGACTATTATGAAAATTTAGCTAAAGATACAGCTATATTATACGCTAGGCTTAAGAAAAATCCTGAGCCATGGACTGAGAAACATTCTCAAGCTGTTAGAATAATAAAAGCCAAGGTAAAATGTTTACCTTGTTTATCTCTAGCAAATCCAACCTATTTCAAAATTGTTGAAACCGATGCCTCTAATATAGGGTATGGTGGTATATTAAAGCAAGTAAATCCTAATAATTCTAAAGAGGTATTAGTTAGATTTACTTCAGGAAAATGGAATCCTACTCAGTCAAAATATTCGACTGTAAAGAAAGAAATGCTTTCAATTATAAAATGCATATCTAAATTTCAAGATGATTTATTAAATAAAAAATTCTTGCTGAGAATTGATTGTAGTTCAGCAAAATCAATTATTGAAAAGGACGTAAAGAATCTAGTAGCAAAGCAAATTTTTGCAAATTGGCAAGCTCAATTATCTGCCTTTGAATTTGATATCCAATATATAAAAGGAGAAAATAATTCTCTTGCTGATTTTTTGACCCGAGAATTTTTACAGGGAATATGACAACCCCTTATAGGGGAAGAGGTCGCGGTTATAACCGTGGCAGAGGAAACTACGGGAGTAACAATATGTTACCTCGTCAAGATGTTACAGTTCCTCTGATAGGGGATTGGACAGTTTATCATGGTCGAACTAGACCCTTGCAGCAATTACCTGCACCTCCACAAAAGGAAGCATCTTCCTCTTCTAATAAATTGCCATCATATAAAGATGCCATTGTTAATGAGGCCACACAGGAACAAGAATACTTTGAAAATCCTGTTGTTGAGCATATTATGTATTTGGAAGATGAAGATCTTCAATTGACCCCAAATGATGGATGGTCTTTAAAGACAAGATATCTTGAATCAAGAGGATATGCAGCGTTGCATGGTAAAGCCAGGCAACATTTAGAGATTCTTCTAACAATTACCGAATCGGTAACAATAACTCATCATTTTCAGAATAACAATCCTGAAAGCTTTATAAGCTTCAGTAAATGCCACGTTAATAAGGTTCTCTTACCAAGAGAATGGGGAATAAACCCTAATGGAGAAAAGGCCATCAAAGTTGCTGAAGGTAAATATATTTACTTCAATTATTGGGATTATATCCAGGCTTTTTCTAAAGCGTTTTATTATCAAAATCCCAAGAATAAACATTCTTGGTTTTTCTCTATAAATCCAGAAATTCTGGATAAAACAGTTCCAAATTGGTTCTACAAATGGTGGGCAATGTTTGGTCCCTCTTTGGAAATTCTTCCCGAAGAAATTATGGGGTTATATGAACCATGGTGCAAAAATAGTCCTTTGGTCTTAAAAAGGCCATCTGAAAATCTAATCTATGGACAATGTCCCTTTTTCTTCTTTGTTAAATTCCAAATTCCATGGATATGGAGATGGACCATTTCTGTCTCAAAAGATAATTTGGAAATTCCAATGTTAAGAAGAAATTTCTTCTTCAAATGGTGGAACAAAATGAGTCCTGAAAATATTAAAGATATCAAGAATAATATTCAATCAGTCATTAATAATGATGAAAAGACTGGATCAAAAGATACAGGATTCCAGCAGCATTATATGGCAAAGATGAAAGAATACTTTCAGAAAAAATATCCCAATGAGTCAGAAGATCAAATTATGGTCAGAATCCTTGATCAAATGAAAAATCAATTTTTTAGTACGTTTCCTAGTCAAGCGTCAAAAGAAGACGACTCAATGAAAGATAATTCATCTCAAGGATCCATGGATTCTAATGCCTACAATTGTTTAGCAGGCGAATCTCAAGCGGAAGAGCCTACTCCAGAAGATTTGTGGGATGCCCTTATAGGGTTAGTTTCTCAGCCTAATAAAGGTAAAGCTCCAGCATGAATATGAATCATATTAATCGCATTGATTTTTACGGAACTTTCAAAAGCATAAAAGTCTATGACAACCAGCTTTATAAGCTAGATAAAGAGTTGGATCATCTCCTCAAAAAATATCGAACTTCAAAATCTCGAAGAACCAATAAGTCTCCTGTTAAAGAAAGACTTACTGAAGAAATAAGGGAAGACTTCCAGACAATTCGAAGACTTCTCCTCGAAATTCATAATTTGAGGACTGCAAGAATTATTTTGAAGAAAAACTATTTAGATAATGTCAACATCACAGGATGAAGATAAGAAGGAATATTTTCTGAAGACAATGGTGGAGATTATGGCCCTCCACAACCAGCAATAATGTTTGCTTTTTAAAAGTTTATTGTTTGTTTAAAAGAATCATTATCTGATATGACGATGGGGCCCAAAGAGCACCCGGTATCAATAATGCTTACTTTTTCTTTATCTTTTTTAAAGTTGTTTGTTTTATTTTGAATTCTGTAAAAGTTTGTTGTCCTGGCTCGAATAGTAGAGTCATTGAATTCTCTATATAAAGAGAATTATGTATCAGTTCTAAGTACGCAATAACAATTTGAACTTTCTTTCTTCCATTCTCCTCTCTTACTCATGTGTTGAGTTTGTTTGCTTACATATATATTTCAATAGTTATATTTTATCTCTCTTCCGCATAGTTCCAGCAGTCCCGCTAAAGTTCCCGCTAAAGTAGTTCCAGCAGTCCCGCTAAAGTGCCCGTTTTATTTTTAGAATATGAGTTGTTTAGTTTTCAAAAAATATAAAATAGGTAATGTACTGAAAAAGGTAATTGGTTATTAATAAATTGGTTATAGATAGGCCTGCCCAAATACCGACCGCCTCCAAAACTTTTAATGTTTCGTCTTTAATAATACTAGCTTAAAACCCGTGCTATGCACCGACTGTTTTTAATAATTTTTTATTTTATTATTTATGTTTAAATATTTTATTATTATATTTGTTAAAAAAATATAAATAGGCATCTTAAAAAAGGAATTAATAGAAAAAATAACGTGTTTTAGCTAAAAAAGTTAATTTGTTATAAATAGGTAATTAATAGTTGTTATATTTTTATTTTCGTTCTAATATTTTATTAATTGCATTTGTTAAAAAAAGTAGGCATGTTAAAATTGGGGAAAAAATTAAATAATTAAAAGCATTAAATTAGGTTTTAAAATAAATAAACAAGAGTTAGACCGTGATATCTTTGGAAAATGAGGTGTTTTAGTATAGAAAAATAGAAAAGATAATATGTTTTAGTTGAAAAAGGTAATTGTCTGTGATATTTTTGAAAAAATGAGAAGATGTTTTTTTAAAAAAATAATGTATTTTGGCCGAAAAAGGTAATTGGTTATAAATAGATAATGTTATCATTTAATAATATTTCTTTATAGATAAGTAAGGGTAATTAAGTAAAATCACGGAGTACCAAAAAACAGGTACAGTTCATTTATACATTTTTCTAGAAAAAGAATTGAAGTTGCTTTGACTACATTTAAGATTGAATCCAGTTGCAAAATCATAATTTTGATAAAAAAATCAAAAACTTCATATCCTGTAAAGAAAAAACAACTAACTTAAAAATGTGAAAAAAATGTTTGTTTTAAAAAATTAAATATAATTACTTTAATAATTAAAATTGATATTAAAAATTATATTTTAAGGTTTCGATCATGTTAAAATAGGTGATTTTTAAATAATTAAAAGTATTAAAATATGTTTTAGAATAATCAAGTAAGGCTTTAACCGTTATATTTTTGGAAAAAAGTGGGGTTTTAGTAAAAAAAAAAGTAGAAAAAATAAATGTTTTAATTGAAAAATATAATTGCCCGTGATATTTTTGAAAAAATAAAGGATTTTGTTAGAAAAAATAAAAAAGGTAATGTGTTTTAGTTGAAAAAGATAATTGGTTATAAATATCGTATACACGGATTGTTTAGTTATTATTTTATTATTTATATTTTACTATTTTGTTAATTATATTCGTTAAAAAATAAGTAGACATGTTGAAATAGATATTTTTTTTAAATAATTAAAAGTATTGAAATAAATTTTAAAATATGTAAGGGTTTGTCCGTGATATATTTAGAAAAAAGTGATAGTAAGAAAAATAGAAAATATAACATAATTTAGTTGAAAAAGATAATTGTCCATGATATTTTTGAAAAATGAGATAATTTTGTTACAAAAAATAGGCGATGCACAGACTGTTTTTAATAATTATTATTCTAATATTTACGTTTTGATATTTTATTAATTGTATTTTTTAAAAGGCATTTTGAAATAGATAATTATTTTTAAATAATTAAAAGTATTAATATATGTTTTATAATTAATAATGATTTTCAATGATATTTTTGGAAAATAAGGGGTTTTAGTAATTAAAAATAGAAAATGTAACATGTTTTAGTAGAATAGATAATTTCCCGTGAGATAGTATAAACAGGTAAACTTTTTTAAATAACTAAAGCCATTAAAATAGTTTTAAAATAAATAAGTAAGGGTTACCGTAACATTTTGGAAAAAGGGAGGTTTTAGTAATGAAAAATAGAAAAGATAATGTGTTTTATTTGAAAAAGATAATTGCGCATGATATTTTTGGAAAACGTGGAGATTTTGTTAGAAAGATAGAAAAAGTAGTTGAAAAGATATTTGATTATAAATAGAAAATATTATTATTTAATATATCTTTTACAAATAAGTAAGAGTAATTAAGTAAAAACACGAAATAATAAAAATAAAAAATTTAACATGTTTTAGTTAAAAAAATAATTGCTCGTGATATTTTTGGAAAAGGAGGATATTTTGTTAGAAAAAATAGAAAAGGTAATGTGTTTAAGTTAAAAAAAGGTAATCGATTAAAAATATGTTTTATTATTTAATAATTATTTTTTATAAATAAGTAAGAGTAATTAAGTAAAATCACGATGTACCAAAAAACAGGTACCCTTAAAACCCCGTACGATGCACGGATTGTTTTTAATAATTGTTATTTTATTATTCTTGTTTTGATATTTTATTAATTGTATTTGTCAAAAAAAAAAAGTTGACATGTAAAAATAGGTGATTTTAAATAATTAAAATTATTAAAATATGTTTTAAAATAAATAAGTAAGGCTTTGACTAATTAGCAAAAAAAAAAGTAAGGCTTTGACCGTTATATTTTTGGAAAAGGAGGGGTTTTAGTAAGAAAAAATAGGAAAAAAAACATGTTTTAATTGAAAAAGATAATTGCCCGTGATATTTTTGGAAAAATAAAGGATTTTGTTAGAAAAAATAAAAAAAAAGTAATGTATTTTAGTTGAAATAGATAATTGGTTATAAATAATATATACACGGATTGTTTGGTTATCATTTTATTATTTACGTTTTACTATTTTGTTAATTAGATTTGTTAAAAAATAAGTAGACTTGTTGAAATAGGTAAATTTTTTTAAATAATTAAAAGTATTAAAATAGATTTTAAAATAGGCAAGGATTTGTCCATGATATATTTGAAAAAAAGGGATGGTTAGAAAAATAAAAAATATTACATAATTTAGTTAAAAAAAAGTAATTGCCCTTGATATTTTTGAAAATGAGAGAATTTTGTTAGGCAAAATAGAAAATTAATGTGTTTTAGCTGAAAAAGGTAATTAATATTTAATGTAATTATTATTTTAAATAATTAAAAGCATTAAAAGAGGTTTTAAAATAAATAAGTAAAGGTTTGCCCGTGATTTTTTTGGAAAAGGAGGGATTTTAGTAAGGAAAAATAGAGAATGTCACATTTTTTTGAAAAAGGTAATTAATGTTATTATTTAGTAAATTTTGTATAACTTATGTTTTAATAATTTTAAATAATTATTGACAAAATAATAATTTTTTTATAAATTAGTAATTATTTTTAATGATTGTTATTATATTATTTATGTTTTAATATTTTATTAATTGCATTTGTTAAAAAATAAGTAGGCATGTTAAAATATTTAAATTTTTTTAAAAATTAAAAGCATTAAAATAGATTTTAAAATAAATAAGTAAATGATTTGCCCTTGATATTTTTAGAAAAAGGAGAGATTTTAGTAAGAAAAATAAAAAAAAGTAAGTTGAGAAAGGTAATTGCCCGTGATATTTTTTGGAAAAATAAGTGGTTTTGTTAGAAAAAATCTAGGATGTGTTTTAGCTGAAAAGATGGTTATAAACATGTAATGTTATTATTTAATATTTTTATAAATAATTAAGTATAATTAAGTAAAAACACGTCGTACCCGATCGACTAAACTTTTAATGTTTTTAATAATTATAATTTGATTATTTATGTTTTAATATTTTATTAATTACATTTGTTAAAAAATAAAGTAGGTATGTTAAATAGGTAGATTTTTTAAATAATTAATAAAATAAATAATAAAAGATTTGCTCGTGATAATTTTAGAAAAAAGAAGGGTTTTAATAATGAAAAATAGAAAAAGTAACATGTTTTAGTTTAAAAACAAAGAACAATTGCCCGTGATATTTTTGGAAAAGGAGGATATTTCGTTAGAAAAAATAGAAAGGATTTTAATTAGAAACAATAGAAAAGTTAAAATGTTTTAGTTAAAAAAGGTAATTACCCGTGATATTTTTGGAAAAGGAGAATATTTCGTTAGAAAAAATAGAAAAAGTAATATGTTTTAGCTGAAAAAAAGTAATCGATTATGAATAGGTTTTATTATTTTTAAAAAAAAATTAATGGATAAGTAAGGGTAATTAATTAAAATCACGATGTACCAAAAAAACAAAAACAGGTACTAAAAAACCGGTACCGGACCAACTTTTAATGTTTCGTCTTTTATAATATAGTATAGATAGATAGATAATATTGATATGCACAATTATTAGTTAAAATGATTGATTCAGAAGTGGCTAGGCGAATAAAAAAAGTGGTAGATCCAAATTAACTTTTGAAATTTGCGTTTTTTTCTTGATTTTTGGGTTTGTTATGAAGCTCTTTTAGGTTTCTTAACTTAAATCTATTCATAAGTGGCTAGGCGAAGAAGAATGGTAGAACCCAAATTAGCTTTTATAATTTGCGTTTTTCTCTTGACTTTTGGGTTTATTATGATGGTCTTTTAGATTTCTTAACTTTTAAATCCCTAATTAATTTTCTTTTTGAAAATTCGATTGTATGTCAAAATATTGATGCAGTATTGATTTTATAATGATAGTGTTTTCTTATGTAACGTGTACAGATTGATCATTTTTTTTTGTTAAAAGGTGATCAATTTAAATCACTAAATCATTTGAAAATTTACATATTTATTTATTTTTACTAGATATTTACATGCATACGGTTAGATTTTTAATTAAGTGTTCAAATATTATAAATTTGAGACACACTAATAAAGAAAAATTCCAAGAGTGATCTTTAAATTTTTTCTCCCTTTTTTATTATATACTAGCTTATAACCCGTGCAATGCACAGATATTTTTAAATATTTTTTATTATATGAATTCACGATTTTATTCTTAGTATTTATATATTTATATTTTTTAAGTTTATTAATATTTATAATTCTAAAATATAATATTTATAATATATTGTTGACATATTTCAAACCTTAAACTTTTGAAGAAAAAAAATATCTATTAAAATATAAAATATTACTCCCTCCGTCCCTCTCATTTCTTTACAGTTTTTACACTGATTAACACGTATTTTAAGGCTCCTATAACGTATAGCTCTACAACTTATTTTTAAAACTTTATTTTTCTAAATAAAAATGTAAACATTATATTTTTATTCAGAAGAAAAAAAAATTTAAAATAATTTATCGAAGTATATATTAAAAGAGCCTTAAAATGTGTGCCGAGCCCCCGTCCCCCAATGTAAAGAATTGAGGGGGAAGGAGGGAGTACTTGACATAATATTCTGGAATTCCATTTTTTTAATATATATGGAGATAAAAATATTATTTTTATATTTAATACGTTATTGATGGAGTTTGAACACCTCATGATTATCATTTATTGATTCTTATTTTTTTGTAGTAATATCGTCCCTTAATGGCCAATATTCTGGATTTTTTTTTAATATTATAAGAGATAAAAAAATTAATTTTATATATGATACGACGTTGATGAAGTTCGAACATCTCACGATTCTAATATATTTATTTTAAAGTTTAATGATTCTTATTTTTTTATGGTATTATATCGTGACGACCAAATTTATGGATAAAATATATAAGTATATATTTTTCGATAAATTATTTCGTGTTGCGTTTACCCTGTGCAAAACACCTAAATATATGTATATTTATTCAAATTTATATGATTCGATATTTAAGTTCTTTGTTAATATTTGAAATAGGTAATATTATTTGAATTTTTGTTAGTATGTTACGAGTATGAGATAAAGATCCCGACTCCTAAGATAGTAATTGATCATTTGAGTGAATTATATTAACTATCTAATAAGTCATTTTCCAAATTTAGAAGAAAATCAAAATATAAATATGCTGAGATTAACCTCATGATTTTTGTTCTCTATAAGTATAACATTCAAAATTATCGTTAATGAATATGAAAATCTCAATTTTTAATAATATTTTGATATTATCCTTTTATATTTGTTATCTATATAATCTTAATTCCCGAATACAAAGACTTTGCAAAAAGACCATCTCCGTTCTTTCCGATTTTCAATCTTTAACCACTGACCATGTATTTTTTTTGTCATTTCACGTCTAATTCGGGTTGCCCAACTGCCAACCGGGTCAGATCCATTACATTTTTCTATACAAAATGAGTGATGACCCAATTACATCCGGGTCTTATCCATGTACAATTCAAAAAAAACACGGGACAAAAAGCAGTTATTGTTTGCTTCATTTTAGCCTTAACATATGCTCTGTCAAGAACTAAACACACGTATATCATTTTTCATCGCTAAATTCAAATTCCAAAAAACACATTTTCGTCTGCGCAGTCTCTCTTTCTCCGTTAACCCATTGCCGGATAATGGATAAATCGGGTTTGCAAGTTTTATGAATCAATTCTGATATATTTATGATGTCTTCATATTTTTATTGACTGATAGTTTTTTGTTGTTAAACAGTTCGGAAGCGCCTACCTTTAGGACCGGTTTCTCCGTCTTCAGTACCATCTGGTATGTATGTGCAGGTTTAAATAAGATGATTTACTTCTTGAGATTTTATGTTATTAAATTATGTATTCGATCATAGGCCAAAGGAGACGCCCTGCACCTACACCCTTTCCTCGCACGCATGGAGCTGTTAGCCAGATGGTTAATGGATCTAACAATGAAAATCATGATCCTAATACTCAGACATCATCTAGACATAGAGGTATGTGTATTTCATGGTCTTAGTCATTGTGCATCATTTTAAATTTAGTATGATAACAAAATTTTATCATCTACCGGAGATTGTAGTTCATCCAAAGCCTAAGTCTCAGTCATATTCAAAAACGGACTCCATGCCTCAATCCTTGAATTACAACCCTACTCCGTTGCAAAGGATGCCAACATCAAAGACAATGTCTCAGTCAGATTCAAGATCGGACTCGCATCCTCAATCCTTGAATTACAACTCTACTCCATTGCAAAGAATGCCAACTGATGTTGGTATGTTTTGATAAAAATTACATAATAATTACAACCGCTGTACATGTAGTTGTGGTGTTGCCCATTAATAATCTATTGTAGAAGGGGGGTTGAATACAATAGTGTAAGATAATCGACTTCTTAATGTATATATCACAAATATGAAAAGAAAGATAACAGCTTTATTAAATCTGATATAAAACTGTTACAAACTCTCTCAAGAAATTCTGATGTTCTTGAGAGCTGCTAGCTTACAAAAACTCTCTCAAGAAATTCTATGTTCTCGAGAGCTTCTATTCGATTATGTTCTCCTCCATAAATCGAAACCAAGACTGTGTTTATATACTACACAGCTTCTCTATCAATGATAAGTCCTAATCAATTACAAAGATTGAAACCTATCCATAATTGATAGCTACATTCTACAAACCAGGAACCGACAGAATAAACTTCCATGTTTATCTAGACTCCAAATATAACTCGAAGTAGGAATCCTGATCAGCTTCCAGTCTTGACGATCAATCCTGATCCCAGTCCTGATATGCATTCTGATCCTGACGACCATGTAATCCTGATGACGTCAGCAATCCTGATCAGTTGAGTCTAGCTCCTGACGATCATTGAATTCTGATCTAACAATCTCCCCCAATCTCATACTTTGTGAAATAAAGTATAGATTCCAAATATTCAATGATGTCAAAACATATATACAAAATGTACAGAATCTGCAGCAACAACTTATCTGTTTAGACTCTTTGATAGAACAAATTCATCTTCAAGAACTTGGATAACAGATTTTCTTCTTTTTCTTCAAGAATATGAATCAGTCTTTCCTTAAGATTTCTGAGTTCTTCATCTTCCTCATTAATCTGGTAGATAGCTGCTCTGAGATTCAATATGGAGTTCCTTTGAAGACCATGCTCTTCTAGCATAAGATAAGCAATTTCCTTCCCATCAGGACTGAGAGAAAGATGAGTCATGCCAAAATTTACTTCTTTAACAGCAGTACCCCTTTGCATTTCCACATCCTGACCTCTTTGATTTAAGTACATGGGAATATAATTACCATTGAAATTACTATTTCCATCAAGTCTTCTTCTTATTGTTGACAAAATCATGTCACTCCATTATTTGCATATTTGATTCTTCGATCTCAAAAGATAATGAACATATTTCAGTTCCTGTGTAGTTTTCATCAGCAGATCTTGAATAGATAAAATCTTCACACTACCATCTTTCATGAAGTACAGAAGCTTTTCTTTCTTGTCAAAACCATCATGACAATCTATAACTATATCAACAACTATTAAATTGTTCAGATTTTCAGAAGTTAAAGTACCTCCAATTTCAGTCAAGGAGTAAGGATCAACATATGACATATTCAGATATTCAGCATCTCTGTGTCCAATACCTCCTCTTGAATTGCTTGACAATTGCTTCAGATTTGAAAACATCTTTAACCATAGTGCTTTTGATCTAACCATATCAGATGAATCAACAACACTTGAAGCGCTTGTAATAATTCCACCATACTGAAAATTGATAAGTGTATCACACCTCAGTGTACTTATGTGTTTCCACTTCTTGTCTTTTTCCTTTTCAAAGGCACAGCTTCTTGTCAGTGAAGATTCTTGTCTGCTTGGGTTCCTCCACTTTCTTTCATTCGAAAGTTTAAGCCTTTGTAAATAGAGATTGAAATCTCTACTTGTTCTTCTTGTAATTTCTCTTCTTCTAGCTTCTGGCTTCTTCTTCTTCATCTACTTCCTTGTTGTGAGAATCAACCACAGTAGATAAGATTATCAAATCAGTCTCTTGCAGAATTTCAGAATCATCAGGATCTTGAATATTATCAGGAACAACATCAGGATTAGATTCTTCAATTTGATTTGTATTGCAGAGATTTGATTTTCTTGATTTTCTTCTCAATTCAGGTTCTTCTTCAATATTTCCATCATCACCAAAAGTAGATCTGTCAGGAACTACTAGAGTTTGAGTAGGTTCAGGAATTTCTTCAATTCTTAACCCTGTAGACCTTGTCTGTCTAGGTACTGTTTGAGTTGAAGAACCTCTTCTACTTCTTCTAGCACCTCTCCTACCTCTACTACCTCTACCTCTAGCAGGAGCAGTATAGCTTTCCATTGTCTCTCTTTGTAGTCTCAAAAATTCTTCATGTGAGAGATCTGGATATTCTTCACTTGCTGTAGAGAGTGCTTTTCTTGCATATAATTGTTGAACTCTTTTATCAGTGTGATATAGAGTAACAATTCTGCCATCTTTTGT
Source organism: Heracleum sosnowskyi (assembly GCA_030848705.1). Lineage (NCBI taxonomy): Eukaryota > Viridiplantae > Streptophyta > Magnoliopsida > Apiales > Apiaceae > Heracleum > Heracleum sosnowskyi. The sequence continues at coordinate 83,135,194 of CM061242.1, forward strand.
AGAAAACTTCTGGAATAAATTTGATGCATCTTCAGGATTATCAATAATCACATCTTCATCACCTTCAGGAATTGTAGCAAGAGTGTGTCCATGACCAGGTGTCAGGATCTGTTCTTCCGTCAGGATCTGAGATTGCATCAATGTTCTTACTGTCTTAACTCCAGAATCAGAAACATGAGTTGACTGCGTTGTTTGACTTTGAGAAGTTTGAATTGTAGACTTCAAAACAACAGCATCAGAGGTTTCTCCTTGTATCACTTTGTCACTACCATCATCTCCAGTATCATCATCATTATTCCTTAATACTAGATCAGGTGTACATTTTGTCCGACTAACCTTCTCCCCCTTTTTGACATCAGGATTTGACAATAAATTCAAAATTAAGGAAAGAGAGGCTTGAATGTCAGTTACCTTACTATCCAGAGAATCAATTCTTTGATTGATTGAGGTTTGTTCTGAAACAACAGATTTCACTTGAGATTCTACTACCCTCAATTGTAAAGCAGTAGGCACCTTTGTAAAATTATTAAAGATATCAGTCCTCACTTTATCAGTTGAACCCTTGATAGAATCAATCTCACTTTTCAGGCTCTTAGATAACAGAGTTGTAGCCTTTAGATGATTCTTCAAGTCTTGATTCTCTATAGATTTCACTGCATGATAGGCATGTCCAATAGCAGAAGAAAAACTGATAGATTCATCAGAATTGTGCCATGAATTGTTCCATTCATCCTGTCTAAATGCCTCAGCAGGATCAAAGGAAGGAATAGAAAAATCTTGTCTCTGATCTTTCCCAGTATAAGCATTGCCAGCCATATATGTACTCGATGAACCAAAATTAGTTCCAAGACTAATTTTGAGTGCTGTAGCAAGTTGTTCCTTCTCTTTTCGATTCTCATCATCATCAGTACTATGAGTAACATCAGGATCAGGAATTGCAATACCTTTCAATTTATCCTGTGATTCTGAGATAGGATGATCCATTGGTCTTGAACGAAGTGGCTGTATCAAAATAGGCTCAGTATCAGGAGCACCACTAGCGTCAGGATGAACATCGTCAGGTTTTGATATGCTTGCATCAGTATTTTCTACCAATGGTTCTTGTGGAGCTTGAGGTTCAGAAGCTGCTTCAACACTTTGAGCTAAAGGTTCTTGTGTGCTTCCCTCATTGACAATGTTCTCGACCAATCTTTCAATAGAAGCTGTAGCTTTGCCTGCATCTTCACTTTGAGAAGATGGTTCTTGTGTAGCTGGAATGTTGATGTCTTCATTCTCCCTTTGAGAAAATGGTTCTTGTGTGACCATTCCACTAGCTAAGCCTTCACCCAAACTTTGATTGAGTGGTTCTTGTGTGGCAGGATCAACAGTAGCTGCTGAATTACTCTGAAATTCAGGTTCTTGTGGGCTTGATCCTTTCAGCTTCTTTTGTCTCTGATAGACTAACTCCTCTGCATTCCTCTTTTTCTTTGAGTTTGGTGTAAGACCAACCAAGGAAGCAATTTTAGAAACCTTCTCCCAAGAAATTTCTCGAAACTGAGATGGAGAGGCTGGAGAGTCTGATATAGAGACCACTTTTGTTGTTGCATCAGGAATACTAACATCAGGATTTGCTAGAGCATCAAGAGTAGATGACTCATCAGGATTTGATGTCTGAATATCAGTATCCTTCATTTGCACTGTCAAAGGAATATGATACCTGCTTTTTGATAATTTCCTTTTCTTTTGTGGTTTTGACGAAGATACCACAACTTTGGTAGCAGTATCAACAACTTCCTTGTTCACATTCATCACAGAGGATATAGGTAAATCATCCTCTGAATCAGTCTCATCCCTGAGAACTAACTTTCTTTTTACAGAAACAACCTCACCTCCCTTTGCAGCTTTCTTCACCAGGACCCCTTGTACACCCCCTTGTAACTTCTTTTTAGTGAGTGGTGTAGAGGAAAAGTCCTTTGAACCTGATTGCCTTCCTGACACATCAGTTCTAGCTGATTTCTTTGATTTTACAACTAAGGTCTGTTGAGAGACATTAGAGGTGGTTGTTAACTGTTTAGACTGTTTAGGTTGCATGCTTGTGTCAGGAACAAGGTGGGTTGAGCCTTGCCCCATAGCATTAGAAAGTAATCCATAACAAGTAGGCATTTTCTGATGTAAGAAAAACCTAACCTCATCAGGAATAAAAGCATTTCCTATAAAACCATTTGCCTTATCAATCTTTTGCCATATCAGGATTGAAAAAAATATAGTCAATAAGATTAAAATAAAATTTTATTTAAGAAAACAAAATTTATTTTAACAATCCTGAATAACAATTTTTATTTTAAAAAAAATAACCAAATTAATGGCATAGATATCATTAAAACACGCTGACCAGCAAAAGAGGCAAAAATATTTACGGAAAACCGAACCGTCTCCTTGAGATTGTAAAAATGACCTGCATTCTTAAAACTCATTCTCTATAAAAGAGAACTGTTAATCATAACAGCATCTATCTAACAAAAACCCTCTCCAAAGAATAAAAACTTACCAAAAAACTTTTCACCTTCTTCATTTTTCAATGGCTGCCAACAATCAAAACAACATACCTGATGAAGAGCTTGACTTGATTTGGCAGGAGATGGAGGAGGCTCTTGCTGAGATGGAGCCACAACCAGTTCCTGACCCTCAGGAATATGAAGCGTTTATAAACGCTATGGTTGATATGGTGTGGCACGACTTTGTGCAAGCCAATCCTGACTGGAATCCTCTTGAGAATCTCATCTATGAAGAGGATGAAGACGATGAGGATGATGAAGAGGATGAGGATCTCGTTGAAGAGCGAGAGAGGAGAAGAAAGAAAGTGCTTGATGCAAATGCTTCATGCACGGTGGAGGCAAGGAAGCATCCCAGTGATCACGATGACGATCCGCCTTCAAGTGCATCAGTTCCTCTTCTTGTCCTTTAAGGATGGACATAGAAATCTTCCAATCCTGATGGACTGTGAAGCTGCTCAGGAGCATTCATGCTAATCTGTAGGGCACGTGTTCCTGAGTAGAAAAGTAGACTAGGAAAAGAATATGTAATTTTCATTTTCATTTGTAAAGAATCTTCAAGATTTAAAGAAAACTATCAACTTTCTCAATTGTTCTTGTCCTTCTTACTTTTCCTGCACAATTTGTTAGTAACACTGCATTTGATACATAATATAACGAATAGTAATCTCTGACAAAAATATAACTATAATTGAAAATTAAGACTTAATAACTTAATCAAAGACTAAGTAATGATCTTATTTGTCAGAGTTTACCACGAGTGTTGTAGACAAATTGACTTGGAACTTCTGGTTTTCATTCCAGCTTCAATCATCTGAGCATCAGGATTTGACCAGTTGACTTCCTATCAGGATTCCATCCTATCAGGATTTGATCAAGGATAACATACCTTTCTGAATAACCATCAGGATTTGACAGTTATCAGGATTTCCTCTCTGTAACTTTCTTCAGAAATTCTCAAAGTTCATCACTCCAAGTTCATTCACCAATTTATTGAAAGTAGCTTCAGGTAGTGGTTTGGTGAATATATCAGCTAGTTGTTGATCAGTAGGAACAAAGTGAAGTTCAATTGTTCCTTCCAGAACTTGTTCTCTTATGAAGTGATATCGAATACTGATGTGTTTAGTAAGAGAATGCTGAACTGGATTTCCTGTCATTGCAATAGCACTCTGGTTATCACAATAAATAGGGATTTTTGAGTATGACAGGCCATAATCTAACAACTGATTTCTCATCCACATTATCTGAGCACAACAACTTCCTGCAGCAATGTACTCAGCTTTTGTAGTTGAAGTGGAAATAGATTTTTGCTTTTTACTGAACCATGAAACTAGTCTTCCACCCAAAAACTGACAACTTCCTGAAGTACTTTTCCTGTCTATTTTGCATCCTGCAAAATCAGCATCTGAATAACCACACAACCCAAAATCTGATTCCCTTGTATACCAAAGGCCAAGTGAAGAAGTGCCTTTGAGATATCTGAAAATTCTTTTGACTGCAATCAGATGGGGTTCTCTAGGTTTTGCTTGAAATCTTGCACACAGACAGGTTGCAAACATGATATCTGGTCTACTTACAGTGAGATACAATAAAGAGCCAATCATTCCTCTGTAGTGAGTTACATCTACCTCAGCACCTTGATCAGGATCAAGTTTGGTAGCTGTAGCTATGGGAGTTGAAGCAGGAGTACTGTCTTGCATGTTAAACCTTGTTAATAAGTTTCTTGTATATTTAGACTGATTGATAAAAATCCCTTCATCAGTCTGTTTAACTTGAAGACCAAGAAAGTAACTCATTTCTCCCATCATGTTCATTTGATATCTTGACTGCATAAGCTTAGAAAACTTTTCACATAGCTTATTGTTTGTTGACCCAAATATGATATCATCAACATAAATCTGAACTAACAGCAAATCCTTACCATGATTCAAATAAAATAGAGTTTTATCAATAGCACCTCTTTTGAATCCACTTTCCAGTAAAAATTGAGCTAAGGTTTCATACCATGCTCTTGGAGCTTGCTTTAGTCCATAAAGTGCCTTATCCAGTCTGTAGACATGATCTGGATATTTAGGATCAATGAAACCAGGAGGTTGCTCAACATAGACTTCTTCCTCCAGTTCTCCATTTAAGAAAGCACTTTTAACATCAATCTGGAAAACCTTGAATTTCTTATGAGCTGCATAAGCAAGAAATATCCTGATGGCTTCTAGTCTTGCAACAGGAGCAAAAGTTTCATCATAGTCAATTCCCTCTTGTTGGGAATACCCCTTTGCAACTAGCCTTGCTTTGTTTCTGATTATAACACCATCAGAATCAGTCTTGTTCTTGAAAATCCACTTTGTACCAACAATTGATCTATCCTTTGGTCTTGGTACCAGTTTCCAGACTTCATTCCTTTCAAATTCATTCAATTCTTCTTGCATTGCAGTTACCCAATCAGCATCTTTAAGTGCATCTTCAACTTTCTTTGGCTCCTCCTTGGACAGAAAGTTATTGTAGAGACATTCATTCTGAGTTGCACTTCTTGTTTGAACACCTGCATCAGGATCTCCAATTATCAAATCAGGAGTATGATCTTTTGTCCATTTCCTTGCTTGTGTCAAATTGTTCCTTGAAGTAGATGCTCCCCCTGGATTGGTGTTATTTTGATTGAAAGAATTTGCTTGATTTGAAGCTCTCCCTGAATTATTGTTCAGTCCTCCTGATGTATTATCAGGATCATCACTTGAATCAGTATCTGAAGAATTCTGTCTTGATGATTGAGTTGACTCTGAACTTGTAGTTGAATGCTGTTGCTCCCCCTCAACATTAGCACTACTAGTTGTATTACTATTAATTTCATCATCAGTATTAGCACCATCAGTATCTGGTGTGTCATCAGGATTTGGTGACCCATCAGGATCTGATGTATTGACAGCTTCTGATTCACTTTCTTCAGGTTCCTTGGTAGCTTCATTTTCAAAAATCAATCTATCATGAGAGTCTTCATTGATTCCTGTTATCTTATTATCATCAAAAGATACATGTATTGACTCCATGACAGTCCTTGTTCTCAAATTAAAAACTCCGAAGGCTCTTGATGCAGGATAACCTATGAAAATTCCTTCATCAGCCTTTGTTTCAAATTTTCCTAGCTGTTCAGGATGAGTTCTGAGAACAAAACATTTACAGCCAAACACATGCAGATGCTTCAGACTAGGTTTCTTTTCCTTGAGTGACTGATAAGGAGTAACACCATGTCTGTTTATCAATGTGAGATTTTGTGTATAGCAAGCTGTGTTGACTGCTTCTGCCCAGAAATATGTAGGTAATTTAGCTTCTTCCAACATAGTTAATAAGAGTTCTATTCTTCCTTTCTACTACTCCATTTTGCTGAGGTGTGCCAGGAGCAGAGAATTGTTGAATAATTCCTTTGTACTTGCAGAACTCTTCCATCTTTGAATTCTTAAATTCAGTACCATTATCACTTCTCAGAATCTTGACTTTGTACTTTGTGGCTGTCTCAATCATTCTCACATGATCCAACAGAACTTCAGGAGTTTCATCTTTTCTGTGCAGAAAATACACCCAGGTGAATCTAGAATACTCATCAACAATTACAAGAGTGTACCTTTTCTTACTGATGGTCATGATGTTGACTAGACCAAATAGATCAAGATGTAGCATGTGATATGGTTCTCCAATAGAGGATTCTGATTTACTCTGGAATGATGTTCTTCTTTGTTTTGCTTTTTGACATGCATCACAGAGTCCATCAGGTGTATGCAAGAGATTAGGTAATCCTCTTACTAAATCTTTCTTAACCAACTCATTGATGTTGCTGAAGTTGAGATGAGAAAGCTTCTTGTGCCAATTCCAACTTTCATCTACTGAAGCTTTACTGACGAGACATGTAGGGGAGCCATCAGTATTTGAGAGAATGTTGGCTTCATATATGTTACCATGCCTGTAGCCAGTTAGAGCTATTTTTTCTGTTGATTTACTGACTACTTCACAATGTGTGGAATAGAAATTGACATGATAACCTCTGTCAGTGATTTGACTAATACTCAACAAGTTGTGTTTTAGTCCCTTCACTAGAGCTACTTTTTCAATGATGACATTTCCAATGATTATATTGCCATATCCCAAGGTTTGTCCAATGTTGCCATCTCCATAAGACACAGTTGGGCCAGCTTTTTCCTCATATTCTGATAACAGGGCTTTGTTTCCAGTCATGTGCACAGAACATCCACTATCCATGACCAACACATTTTTCTTTTTACCCTGCATCAGAATAGAAACACACTAGTTAGAACACTTAGGAACCCATACATGTTGGGTTCCTTTTTCATGCAATTTATTAATTTTCACAGCAGAAGACTTTCTGACCTTAGCAGTCCTGACAGGTGTTACTCCATCAGGATTTGCTTTGTCAGCATCAGTATTAACAAAAGCATGCTTCATTATGACATTTTCAGTTCTATCAGACTTTGTACTACTTTCAATCTTAGGCAATGGATCATAAAAGTTATAGTACAAATCATGATACTCTTTACAGGTATAAATAGAATGCCATAGACTACCACAATGAAAACAGGAATTCTGTGGTTTATAATATACTGATCTATTCCTAACATTAGACTTAGGAATTTCAGGATTTTTCTTCTTACTCTTTTTACAATCAATAGCAAGATGATTAGAGTTACCACAGTTAAAACAACTCTTTCTAGGTGCATTTGGGATATACTTATAACCATTTTCTTTATTGATCTCAACTTTACCATTCCTGTTTCTTTTAACAGTAGCTTCCTTTTTCTTATCTGTAACCTCACAGATTTTATCCTTAAGCTGTTTCTGAGACAATAGACCTACATTCTTAATGACTTTATTCAAGACAGGTTTAGACTTAATGATTTTAATTCCTTGCGTAGAGGTAGATCCCTTTTCAAAAGTAGAATTGGAATCCTTACCAAAAACAAAATTAACAGGAGTAATCTTAGATTTGGTTGAGTCTATAACATGTCTATAGGTCTTTGGACTGACTGTCTCATCAATGACAATTTTCTCTTTCAATTTCTCATCCTCATCTGACTTATATCCTAGACACTCTTTCCAATTCTTAGAGGTATTAATCTCATGAAATTTCCTTCCTGAGTCTGTCCAGGTTCTGATTTTCTCATTAGCATATTCAAGTTCTTTTTCAAGGGAAGTACATTTAGATATCATCTCTAAGTGCATGTGTCTAGCATTATCACATTCTTTTTGTACTTCTTGCATACGAGAAAATTCAGCTTCTAGTATCTCATTCCTTTTTCTAAGTTCAGACATCTCAGATAAGATCCTAGTATTTTCAGCAGTTTGACTTCTAAAGCTAATATGTAGTGACTTTAGAAAACGTCTTAACTCAGAAGCATTGTCAGTATCAAAATCAAAGATAGTATTTAGTACCTTATCATCAGGAGGAGCATTTACATCAGCATTGGCCATTAACGCATAGTTGACTACCTCAGTATCAGATTCTGAGGAAGAGTCCATCCAATCCTTGCTTGATGTGATGAGTGCCTTTGTCTTGTTGCATTCAGAAGCAAAGTGACCCATACCATTACACTTGTAGCATCTAACCTTTGACTTGTCAAATTTTCTACCCTTGCTGTCCTTTTTGATATACTTGTCTTTGTCTGCTTTGAAGGTCTTTTTCTGAAAGTTGCCTTGTCTTCTATTCTTCCTGAACTTCATCCTTCTGAAGTTTCTGACAATCATAGCAACCATCTCTTCCATGTCTGAGTCAGAAGAATCATCACCAGTATTGGCATCAGGATTGCCATCAGTATCTGATGAAGAGTCGTCAGGATCTGACTCAGCTACTCTTGATTTACTTCTAGAGACCTCCATAGCTTTTCCTTTTGATTTAGCCTCTGCTTTCAAAGCAATTGATTTTGCCTTGCTGCTTTTCTTGTTCTTTCTCTGTTGAACTTCAAGATCATGAGTTCTTAGCATTCCATAGATCTCATCAAGAGACACAATGTTTAGATCATACTGGTGTCTGATGATTGAGGTCCGAGTATCCCAATCTTCAGGTAAAGCTCTTAGAAACTTGGTATTCGAATCTTCAGTTTCATATACTTTATCAACTAAAGATAAGCTATTCAATAGTGTCAAAAATCTATCATATAGATCAGTCAGGCTCTCTTCAGGTCTTGCATCGAATTGTTCATATTCTTGAATCAAAAGAGCCCTTCTGTTTTTCTTAACAGATGCAGATCCCTGGCACTGAGTTTCCAAAGTATCCCAGATTTCTTTTGAAGACTTGCATGCAATCACCCTGTTTGACATGACAGCATCAAGGCTATTATGCAAGATATTCTTTATCTTTGGTTCCCTGAGTACATGAGCTTTTTCTTCTGGAGTCCATTCAGATTTAGCTTTGACCACATAATGTTCTGGTACTGTATCTGTTCGTTCTACGAACTTTGTTGGTATATATGGTCCATCACGAATCCTGTCCAAGTAGTCAGGATCCATAGCCTCCAGGTACATCAGCATCTTTACCCTCCATGTAGGATATTCTGATATCTTTAAGATGGGAATCTTCATGCTCTCATACTTGGTTGTCGACATCTTTAGATCGTATCTGATTCAGAATTAAATCAGTTTGCTCTGATACCAATTGTTGCCCAGTAATAATCTATTGTAGAAGGGGGGTTGAATACAATAGTGTAAGATAATCGACTTCTTAATGTATATATCACAAATATGAAAAGAAAGATAACAGCTTTATTAAATCTGATATAAAACTATTACAAACTCTCTCAAGAAATTCTGATGTTCTTGAGAGCTGCTAGCTTACAAAAACTCTCTCAAGAAATTCTATGTTCTCGAGAGCTTCTATTCGATTATGTTCTCCTCCATAAATCGAAACCAAGACTGTGTTTATATACTACATAGCTTCTCTATCAATGATAAGTCCTAATCAATTACAAAGATTGAAACCTATCCATAATTGATAGCTACATTCTACAAACCAGGAACCGACAGAATAAACTTCCATGTTTATCTAGACTCCAAATATAACTCGAAGTAGGAATCCTGATCAGCTTCCAGTCCTGACGATCAATCCTGATCCCAGTCCTGATATGCATTCTGATCCTGACGACCATGTAATCCTGATGACGTCAGCAATCCTGATCAGTTGAGTCTAGCTCCTGACGATCATTGAATTCTGATCTAACATGTGGCATAAATTACGTTTAGATATCATCCTTTCTTGCAGGTTTTGGAACAAAAACCAATGTTATGCCACAACAGAAGATGTCTACGGGATCTGGTTCCTCAGGTAAAAATATAAAATATTTTTCAATTAATCTAAAAAACAAATGGTAGTCATTACATGATCTTTCTAATGACCTGCATTTTAAATATAGGCCATAATAGTCAGTGTTATCTTACTCCATCACAACAGAGGTTACATGATGTTAATCTATATGGTAATTTGTTTTACTAATATTCGAATTTAAAATTGATTTTTGAAGCAATTTTAACCGATGGACTCGATTATGACCAGGGATAACACATCAAAGTCCAGTGACCCGAGTTATAAATAGAAAACCAACAACTATCACAAAAGTAATTGTTGGGATTTATGGGTGATAGCATAGGAACAACTTAACTTTGTATATACTTAATTTTTTAATTAAGTAGAACATACTGTCACAGCCAAAGTATGTTCTTGTAATCAGTATGCAATGTTATTTTAATTGTGTAATTTGGAAGAAGTTCACTCTCCGTGTTCAAGCCTCAAAGAATGCATATTAGATGACAGCATGAATAAAGGTTACTGTCATAAGCATTGACAGTAAGATTACAAGAAGACAGAATGTTGCAAGTCAAGACAGCATATTCACTCTGACAGCAACATTGGCGGAAGACTACGCGACAGCAACTTTAGCCCTCGACAGCAAGTTTGGAAACCTCGACAGTACACTATGTGGGGAACTCCTACTGTCACCAAAAGCACATTCCTGTGACAGCAAGCTTTGCGGCAAAAGTAACTGTCTCGAGAAAGATCCTTGTTCTAGGTATCTTTCTCAGTCAAATCCCGTGACAGCTTCAATGTTCAAGAAACAGGCGTGTTGCAGTATCCCTAAGCTGCACCAAGTCTGCAAGACTACGACAGAAGCTTCAAGCACTGCAAACAAAAGCGAATCAATTCAAGAGCAAGGTCAAGTCTCTATTTGCTGAATTGTTTTAGCTAGAAATAGAATGAATCTAGGTTGCTTTCTTTGTAATGTATATCTGACATTGTTAGCAATTTAGGAAAGTCACATGGGTAGACACTTTGTAAGAAGTTGCCACTTGATAATGACAGCAGCTTCACAGACCCGTGTTGATAGTGATAGGATTAGTCTTATACTTAGACTATTAATTCATTCTAGGTAAGTAACGAAGACAAGAAAGTGTCTTGAAGAAAACCGAAGCTCAATAATTCTCTCTTGAGGTTGTAGCAACACTTTGCAAAATAAATAAAACATTTATTTTGTGAATCCTGTCTTCTCGATTATACTGTTTGTGAATGCATACATATTATTGATAACATTAAATCTTAGTTTTGGTTGTTGAAACTGAGATTGAATTTTATCAGTATTGCATTCATCCCCCCCCCCCCTTCTGCAATACACGAGGACCAACAACTGGTATCAGAGCTATCAGATTAACATACATATCTGAGATCACGACGACAATGCAGAAATCAAACAGTATCAAGATCCCAGCTTTTGATAAAGAGAACTACAGCATTTGGAAAAGAAAGATCTTGTTGTTTATCAAAGCTGCGAATCCACTTTACCCAGGTATTCTCGAGAATGGTCCTTTCATTCCAAGGAAGGAAATTGAGGCCACAACAGTAAATGGTGAAGTCATTCCTGCACATTGGGTTCCCAAAGATCCCTCCGAATTTTTGGAACCTGAGAAGGAGAAAATAGTGCTAGATGACCACTTGCAACTCATCTTGCTCGATTCTCTCACGTTGGATAAAGCCATGTGTGGAAGTGTGATAAGTTGCACATCTGCCAAGGAGATGTGGATCAGGTTAGCTTTACTATGTGAAGGAAGTGAAGAAGTTAAGGGCAATCAAAGGTAAATACTGATATCACAATATGAGGCATTCATGGCCAAGCCTGGTGAAGACTTAACTTCCATGTTTGAAAGGTTCAGTAAGCTCTTAACTGAACTACAGATACATGGCAAGTACTATGACAGAAAAGAATTAAATGTCAAGTTCTTGCTTACACTGCCTGATCACCTTGAACACAAGACAACAGCCATACGAGAAGGAAGAGATCTCAACAATATAACCTTTGAGACACTTTATGGCATTCTGAAATCTTATGAACTTGAACTCTTTCAAAAGAGAGCCATACAAAGTGGAACAAGGAACATGATGGCTAATATGTCAAGTGCCCTAGTAGCACAAGTGCCAAGGATCACACAACCAAGTGAAGTACTACAAATCACACAACCAACCCCTGTACAATCCTTGAAGATAGAAGAAGTTGTTGAAGATGATGAGAAAGTAGTACTACAGCTCAAGGATGTGGAAGATGAAGACTTCTACACAATGGAGGAACTGGAAAGCATGGACAATCCTACTATGGCCTACATGGCTAAAAAGTTCAAGAACTTTAGGTTCAAAAAGGATAGGTCATTCAGGCCCCAAGGCCAAGCATCCAAGTTCACCAAGGGAAGCTCATCAAAGGCTGCTGTGGGAAGCTCATTCAAAGGAGGATACAAGACTGGATTTGTGGATAAATCTAAATTCAAGTGTTACAACTGTGGTGAACCTGGTCATTTTGCTACTGAATGCAAAAGACCTAAACAGGTTCAGAGATTTGAGAAAGGAACTGGTGGATACTCTAAGAAGAATCAAGGTAGAGCCTATGTGGCTGAAGGAAAGTGTTGGGATGAGTCTGATGATGAATATGAAGAAGAATATGTCAACCTAGCTCTTATGGCTAGCACTGATGAAGTAACATCAACATCTTCAAGTCAGGTACCGTCACTTGTCTTACTTGATATGTCCATTGATGAGTATAAGAAAACCATTAAAGACTGAAGTGCTGAAATGTTCAATGTCTATACTAGCTTATCTGCTGCTAATGAGGAGATCACTAGGCTGAGTAAGCTAAATGAAACACTAAAGTCTGAAAATGAATCTCTTGTTCTCAAAACCAGTTCACTAGACTCTTTAGCTCAGGAGAATTCAAAATTTAAAAATGAATTAAATTGTGCTAAAGAAGTTGAGAAATTCCTGAGGAATGAGATTGCTGAAAATGAATTCAAGATTAAGGCTTATAAAAACTCATCTAAGATAGTTCAGGATTACAATGATAAGCATACAGAAAATCAAACTGTTGGCATAGGTTTTTCATATGGTAGGAGACCTGGCAAGGAAACTGTGATTCAAGATTGTTCTGGAGATGCTGCTGTCAAACCCACCATTCTCAAGAAGGTTAAAACTCAAGAAATTGAGTTTGATGAAGAAGCCATGCTCATCAAACAAGAAATTCTTGATGAGGATTAAGGTGTTGACAGCACATTCAAGGATGGAAAGGATACTGTCACAATCCCCAAGACAGTAAACTTACCAAGCAATCAGACAGTAAGTTCAAAAGATGCTGTCACAGTTGGCAAGACAGTATCTTCCAAAGATGCTGTCAAGAATGTTTCCAAGACAGTAACTTCCAAACCTTCTGTCAAGACAGCAGGAATAAAAGGTACTGTCAAGGAAAGTTCGACAGCAACTTCTGAACACACTGTCAATCCAGTAACCCCCAAGTCTAAGAATAGAATGGTAAGATAGGTGTCAATAAAGGAAATGGATACACTAATGTTGGAGGTGCTTCTAGGAAACTATGCAATAACTGTGGATCATCACATCATTTAACACATGTTTGTAATAAGCCAATTGAGGATAAGATCAATGCTACTGAACTCAATGGTAATTTACACAGAACCCCCCTTATGCATAGAACTATGAGTGTCTGTAATAACATTGAATGTATGCCATGCAAGATCACTGCCATGAGTACATGCTTTAACTTACCTATTCTCACTACTGAAAAATGTTCATACATGCACACTGTTGAGACTTCTGAGCCTGCTGGCAACAGCAAAAAGGCTCCATCCACTAAGAAAAGGATCAAGTCCAATTCTAAGCCTAAGTGGGTGAAAAGAAAAGTCAAACAGGAGGTTATTGATAATGCTTGTGAACTTGTAACTGGAAGAAACTCAGGAGACACTAAAGCTGCAGGACCCAACAAGGATTGGGTACCATATGCATCTTAAATACATTCTGTTTTGCAGGGCAAAAAGAAAGATCAAGTCATGTGGATCATTGACAGTGGTTGCTCAAGACACATGACAGGTGATAAAGCCCTGCTATCACACTATGTAGAGAAAGTTGGCCCAATCATAACCTTTGGAGACAACAGCAAGGGTTACACAGTGGGATATGGCTGTCTGGAAAGTGGAAATGTTGTCATTGAAGATATTGCTCTTGTGGATGGATTGAAGCACAATCTACTCAGTGTCAGCCAATTCAGTGACAGGGGATTCAAGGTTGATTTTGATATGATGCTGTGTAGCATCTATCACAAGAAGGATAGTAGCCTCTCTCTAAAAGGGGTTAGAAAAGGAAGCTTGTTTGTTGCTGACTTAAACTCAACAAAGAAAGATAAAGTTTACTGTTTCTACAGTAAAACAACTGTTGGTGACAGTATGCTATGGCATAGGAAGCTCTCACATCTCAACTTCAAAACAATGAATATTTTGATGAAGAAGGAGTTGGTGAGAGGTTTGCCCCAACAGGAATTATGTTAAGAAGGACTGTGTGAAGATTGTCAAATGGGCAAACTAAGGAGAGCTGTGCACAAGTCAAAACAAATGAACACCAACATAGAAGCACTCAAGTTGATTCATATGGATCTTTTTGGACCAGTCAATGTACCATCAATGGCCAAGAAGAGATATGCCTTAGTAATGGTGGATGATTACTCAAGGTACACTTGGGTGAAGTTTCTTGAATCCAAAGATGAAGCTGCTCAAGTGATTATTGATCAAGTCAGAGTTCTTGATAGAACTCCAAACTCAAAAGTTCAAATCTTGAGGAGTGATAATGGTACAGAATTCAGAAATGCCACACTTGGAAATTTCTGTAAAGATGAAGGAATTGTACAACAATTCTCTGCTGCAAGGACTCCACAGCAGAATGGAGTTGTAGAAAGAAAGAACAGGACTCTCATTGAAGCAGCTAGAACTATGTTGCATGATGCCAAACTGCCAACATATTTCTGGGCTGAAGCTATCAACACATCTTGTTATACTCAAAACAGAACCATGATCAACAAAACTCATGCAAGTACACCTTACTGTCTGTTAACTGGAAAGAAACCTACTGTCAAATATTTTCATGTGTTTGGGAGCAAATGCTTTATGATGAAGGATAACCATGAGAAGAAAGGAAAATTTGACACCAAGGCTTTTGAAGGACTATTTATGGGTTACAACACAGAAAGGACTGCCTACAGAGTTTATGTGATGGAACACAGGATTATTGAAGAAAGTGTTAATGTTACATTTGATGAAACCAAGTTCCCAGGACTGCATGAAGAAGGAAAGATGCAGACTCTCAGATTTGAGAATCAAGGATACCTGGAAACTGAGGAAATTGTTGATGAAGAACCTAGCTTCACTCAAATTGTTGAAGTTGATAAAGATACTGTCAATACCACTACTGTCAACCAAACTCCAGCTCAGTCACAAACCATAACCTCTAACATTCATAACAGTGGTGACTCTGGAGACAATGAAGAACATGGTGAAGACAATGGGATTGGTGAGCATTCAACTCAACAAACTGAAGCAACTGTTCCTGTACAATCAAGTAGCTTGCCCAGAATCACCAAGTGGAACAAGGATCACACAAATGACCTTATTATTGGTGACCCTACTTCTGGTGTGAGGACAAGGAACAAAGTCTCTGCTGACAGCATGTTTTCATGCTTCCTGTCTCAAATGGAACCCAAGACAACTGATGAAGCATTGTTGGATTCTGACTGGGTGATAGCCATGCAAGAAGAGCTAAATCAGTTTGAAAAGAACAATGTATGGAAGCTGGTTCCAAGACCTAAGGGAAAGTCAGTCATTGAGACCAAATGGGTTTTCAGAAACAAGCTTGATGAAAATGGATCAGTGACAAGAAACAAAGCAAGGCTAGTGGCTAAGGGTCACTGTCAACATGAAGGAATAGATTATGATGAGACATTTGCACCTGTTGCAAGACTTGAAGCTATAAGAATCTTTCTAGCCTATGCTGCACATTACAAATTCAAAGTATTTCAGATGGATGTCAAAAGTGTCTTCCTAAATGGAGAGTTGGAAGAAGAAGTGTATGTTGAACAACCACCAGGGTTTGAGGATGCTGAAATGTATGATTTTGTATACAAACTCTTCAAAGCTTTGTATGGACTAAAGCAAGCACCCAGGGCTTGGTATGACACCCTTTCCACTTTTCTTTTGGACAATCAGTTTACTAGAGGAGTTGTGGACAAGACACTTTTCTACAAACACCATGGCAAGGACATCATTCTGGTACAAATCTATGTGGATGACATCATTTTTGGTTCTACAAATGAGAGGCTGTGTGAGAAGTTTTCCTCTCTCATGAGTAACAAATATGAGATGAGTATGATGGGAGAATTGTCATTCTTTCTGGGATTACAAATTCTTCAACAACCTGATGGAATCTTCATTTGTCAAGCTAAATACATCAAGGAACTTCTCAGAAAGTTCAACTTGGAAGATTCATCACCTGCAAAGACACCAATGTCCACTTCAACTAGTCTGGATCTTGATCCTAAAGGGAAAAAAGTTGACTCAAGCACCTATAGAGGCATGGTAGGATCTCTCCTATACTTAACTGCTAGCAGACCTGACATCATGTTTGCTACATGTCTCTGTGCAAGGTTTCAAAGTGATCCAAAAGAGTCACACTTAGTAGCCATTAAGAGAATCTTTAGATACTTAAAAGGCACTCCTAATCTAGGCCTTTGGTATCCTAAGAATACTGGATTTGATCTAATTGGTTACTCAGACTCAGACTATGCTGGATGCAAGATTGACAGAAAGAGTACTACTGGTAGCTGTCAATTTCTTGGTGGAAGATTGGTCTCCTGGTTTAGCAAGAAGCAGCATTCAGTTTCTACCTCAACTGCAGAAGCTGAGTATATTGCTGCAGGCAGTTGCTGTGCACAAATTCTATGGATGAAGAATCAACTTCTGGATTATGGTCTAGTGTTAAGAGACATTCCTATCTACCGTGACAACACTAGTGCCATAGCCATTTCAGACAATCCAGTTCAACACTCTAGGACAAAGCACATTGATATAAGACATCACTTTATCAGAGAGCATGTTGAACAAGGTACTGTGAAGCTGATCTATGTCCCAACTGACAAGCAACTTGCTGACATCTTCACTAAGCAATTGGATGAAGCAACCTTCAACAGGTTGGTAAGTGAATTGGGAATGCTGAATCTGGTATGTTGATTTACCCATTTTTCTATATTTCCAAATTCTCTTTTGAAGCTCATGACAGCAACTTCAAACCTGCTGTCAAGAGAAGTTACTGTCTACTTGGTCTATGTCTGTTATGTGACAGCATGTGTTGATTTGACTTTTCATGTCAGTATTTTGTGCCAGTCTCATACTTTTAGACCGTGTATGACATTAATGTGGTTACTTGTTAAGTTTGAGAGATAAAAATCTGTTCCATTGGACTTTCACACCTTTTTGCATAAATCTGTAGGATTAAAGGAGGCACGACCATTAATTACTTTTGTGGTAGTTGTATGGGTACTCTAACTGTTGACCATTAGACTTTAATCCTTAGACGGTTTTGCCTATAAATTAACCTTAGGTTTCACCAGTCTGCTCTCAGTTTTAAAGTAAATAATGGAAAACAAAGTAGGAATTGAAGTTGGGCTAAAGAGATGTGATAGTGAACCCTACAATGAAGAGGTTGAGGAGCTCTTCGAGGTGCTGTTGGATGCCCTCGATGAGATAGACGAGGAAAAGAAACAGGAAGAGGAGGCCAAGGCTCAGGAAGAAGAGAAGGAGCTTCAGGCACTTCTCAAGGAAGAAGGTCGCACTGAAGAAGTGGTTAAGGAAGAGCTTTTAGGACTAGTTGATAAAATCATAGAATAATGTACTCAATGTTCTATTTTAATGATTTTATTAATAATAATAAAAGTTCTTGTTTTTGTGGTTATTGAGTTTATGATTTGTCTGTGTTAATTGCTTAATATCTGTGTTCAAAAGATTACATTGCTAAATCCATAATTTGTCAATATTAAGTTAAGTGTATGAATAAAGCATTCTAATAAGTTCATGACAGAACCAATTCCCAATCGAAATTACTGTCGTTAAGAAGGATACTTTCGTGTGTTTCTTGACAGCAACCTTTTTGACAGCAGGAAAAGACCTTCTGTCAAGACTTGTAAAGGATACTGTCATTCATATGCTTAACGGTGACAACAAGTTTTTGCGCAATAGTTGCTGTCGCGCAAAACCTACTGTCACCACCTCTTATTACTGACAGATTGTTTCTAGCGCACAGGTTACTGTGAACAATAGTGGACCGTTGAAATTGGATATTTACCCCACGTTGGTCAGTGAATAACGGGCAGTAACTGACGTGTTATAAGAGTGGGTTAAGACACGTTCTTTAATTACACTTTTTGTGCACAACGTTCGAGATACCTCTATTTATTCCCCAGTTACTCAGACATATCACTCTCATCAAACTCAAGGCAAAATACTTTTCTTCCAGCAAAAAGCAACTTTCTTACTTTCTTCTTTTCTTGAAATCTCAATGGCACCCAAACAAACTCTCTCTCAAACAAACTTTGCTGGCATCTTTTCCCCAAATGATGCTGGTGAAGGTTTCAAAGGACTCGTGTTTTTCTTGAACAAGTCCTATCTCGGTTCTGCCATCACCTCAACCCCCATTCTCGACTTAGACAGAATTGAGGCATTTTGGCGAACTGCTGTTGCTCAAACTGAGGGTGAGAACCCGGGTATTCAATTCACAATCTCTGGGCAACAATACACTCTTACAGCTGAGGTCATCAACACTGCTCTTGGAATTACACTTGAAGCAAGACAACAATTTACTGAACTTGCCAATGATGACACTCTTAAGAAGCTCTTCTTGAAGATTGGGTATGCAGGCCCTATTCTCGAAGAGGGGACTACCAAATGGTATCCGTCTGGTGAAATGGATAGGAAGCATCTGAAAAAGGAGTGGAGCATGATACTTGATGTGATGGTCAAGGTGTTCTCTACCAAGTCCACAGGCTGGAATGGAATACCCTCCTACATCAAGAAACTGACACATTCTCTTGTCCATGGATACAAGGTGAATGTTGGAGCTCTCCTTATGGCACACCTCAAAGCTGCCATAGGTAAGAAGGTATCAATCTACCCTCGCTTTCTTATGATGTGCATTAATTCATTCTGTGATTTTAATGATGCTGCCCCTCGTTTAGAGGCTTGCTCAGTTTTGAAAAAGAACACACACACACACTGTTATCATCACAGGATCTCAATGCACATATTCCACTTTGTTTCACTCAGCACATGGTTGATCAAGTGTCCAACCCTGATTTACCATTACCATCTGGTTATGACTCTTTCACTCTTGAGAATGAAAATGAATTAGACCCAAATTCAGTTAACCCACATTCAACACCATACACTCAGCCTAGGCCCTCTAGACTTTCCAAAGCCCAAAGAGAAGCCTTGCAAGAGTCCAGAAAATGACCTTTAGAAGCTGATGTTGGTGGTAGCTCTGTTAGTCAAGAGGGAGACACTGCACCTAGTGCAGTAAATAAGGAGGCTAGCCAAATAGAACCCCCAGTGGTTTCCCCTGAGCCTAAGAAGAAGAGAGCTAGGAGGACTAAAACCACTGTTAGCCAAGCTGCAGTTTCTCAACAAATTGTGGTTACTGAAAGGGATTCAAACACCTCCCTAGATGTGCCTTCTCAACAAGGTGCATCTATTGAAATTGGCCTGTCTCCCAAGGCACCTTGTACAGAGTCTGCACAAACTCATGGTTCACAACCTGAGGAACCCCCACTTGTAGAAACACACAGTGAGTTAGGGCACAGTGAGGATTTCTCTATTCCTTTTGATGATTCACATGTTTCTCCTGTGAATCAGCCCCCACTCTCTGCTACACTTTCACCTTCTTCCTTCCCTACACATTCTCTTGTTTCTTCTCCACAACCTAGAGAAGGGGACAGTCCCAACCCTTCAGGTTTTGATCATCCATCTCCAATCATGGATGAGCCCCCATCTAGTGGTCCACAAGAACCCATTTCTCAAAGTGAGATGGACACCAGTCCTCCAAACACTGAGCTAGGGCAAAGTGGTATTCTGTCAGAAAATGAAACAGCCAACACTTTGTCTGAACTCCAAGGAGCATCTTACCTTCAGGAAGATGCTGTCACAGCCTCTGTTGTTGTCAAAGACACTGGCAATGTTGCTGTCCTGGACACAGCTGCTGTCATGGGTGGAGAGAAAGATACTGTCACTACAGAACCTACTGTCACTCCACAGCCCAAAGTTGCTGTCATGCCAGAACCTGCTGTCCAGACTCCAACTGACAGTAACATTCCTGCCAAAGATACTATCCAGTCCTCTCAGCCTGATTTTGATGCTGTAATCATTGAGGATGCCTCTGATGATGATCTACCTCTTGCCAAACTCTTAAAGGTACATTCTAAATCTACTCCTTCCATGCATGTTAGTACTGCTCATACCCATGCATCTAGGTTGAGTGAGGGTGTGCAAAAGAAAAGAGAGATAAAAGAAAAAAAGAGGTGAGCATAAAAATGAGAGGCAGCCAAATGAGCTGGCAAAAGGAGAGGGACTTGAGCATGTCCAGAGAGACTTTGAGGGAGCCCACACTATTCAGGCATTAGGCCTTGAGAGTCAATCTGTGAGGAGTGATGAGATCACTCAAAAACACCCTGAGAGTGTGAGAACCCTCATAGCCTCCAAGCCCCTTTCTTTTCCTTCCCCTCCAAGAAGATTAAGGTATGGTGGCCCCTCTGCTACTTTTGGTAACAGGATTGCAGCTCTGGAAGGACAGTGTGCTACTTTGAACTCCAAGATGGACTCTCTCTCTCAACTGGTGGTTGATGGTTTTGCTGCTACTCAGCTCTCTATCCAGTTCCTTACTGACCTAGTAGCTGCCAACTCAAGTAAGGGGGAGAAGGTAGCAAGATAAGAATCATTGCCTATTCAGGACTCAGGTGGAACTCAGGGGGAGCCAGTAACTGTGAAGACCAAAGGGGGAGCTAAGGGGAAAGCAATGTCTAAGGGGGAGCAAGTCAAACCAAGCAGTGAAAAATCAAAGGATAAAGCTGAAGATCTTGTTGAAGGTGACTTGGATGGTGAAAGGGTGTTAATGTCCAAGGCAACTCAAGATGCATTGCAAAGAAGACCTGCATCTAGACATCCAATTCTACCTCCTGTGGTAATTAGAGAGCCAACTTCAGAAACTCAAGAATCTGCTCTACAAAGAAGATGGAAGCTTTGGAGGCAAGCATTCTTAGATGTGCTATTGACTGCATAAATGCTGAAAAAGATGCTGTAACCAAAGGTACTGTCGACAAGGATACTGTCATAGAAGATGCTGTCATGGAAGATACTGTCGACAAAGGTGCTGTCAAGGAAGATTCTGTCAAGAATGAAGCCAAAGCTACTGTCAAGCCCAAAAGACTGAAAGCTAAAGCAAGAGCATGGTTTTCTAGACAGAAACCTCATGGAAAGCACAAGTACTCAGGAAAGGAAAAGGCCACTGGATTTGGCAGAAATCTGAAGAGGCCAATTCAATCAATACCTCCCAACAGTCTTAAGGTACAACAGATGCAATCAAAAGAAATCAAGAGTGTTGAGATTAAGCTGGATGCAAATCAAGAGGTTATTGAGTACATTCTGTGGTGGCCAGAATCAAGATCTGTCAGGATGAACAAGGACTTTGATCTTATAGCCACATCACTCAGTGGTAACATGATGGAAATAGATAAAAGAAGAATTGATTTCTTCTACCTGGAAAGGATGGTAGAGTTGATGGAAAGCTATGATGATGTTCCAGAGCCTGTCATGGAACATATTTTGAGATATCAGGCTGATAGGGATGCTGAATTCTATCAGAAATTTGGCTACAATTTTGCAGATTTTGATGATGCTGATATTCTCACTGATCTACCACCTTCTCCTATACCATACCACTGGTACTATGAGTTTCAGGATTTACCCACAGAAGAAGGGCAAACCCAACCAACTCAGGAAAGGGAACCCAAGCCAAGCAAAAGACCTGAATCTTCTCAATACTCTCAATATCAATCAGAACTTGATAAGAAGGAAGCTGAACTCCTAGAAAGATGCAAAACTGCCAACAAGGCAGAAAGTGAAGCTCCAAATTATCAAACATGTATGCTGGAAAATCCCCTAAGAATGAAGTATCTAAAAGAAGAAATCTATGTTTGCAGCTTTCACAAGCTAAAAACAACTATTCTGAAGGATTTACAGTACATGGTAGCTGGATCAATTCATCCCTTGGAGCAGATTTGTTCTGTTAAGATAAAGGAAATATTGGAAAGGAGAAAAGGAGAAAATTCAAAGCTGGACAAGCAAAGGAGGATGACTCTCAATGCTTATCCTGGAAGTAGATTCAAGCTCATTCTTGAAGAACTCCATTTCAGAAGCTATCCATTTGATCAAGAGCAATGGCTGAATCTCAGGGATGCTAGTTCTCTTATTTCTCCTACTATCAAGAAGATCATTGAAGAAATAGAAGATGCTGCAGTCACACCTACTGAAATCTCTCTTGTAGAAGGTCTAAGAGGCTGCTTGGTAGAAGCTCTCAGAAGAGAGGAAGTAACAAGACAGAAGAGGAAATCTCAAGCTAAGTAAACATTCTAAATCCATTCTGATCTTGTTAGTTAAGTTGTCAGCATATATTGTAAATTTGTTGTTATTGTCCATAAAAACAAATTGGGGGAGATTGTTGGGATTTATGGGTGATAGCATAGGAACAACTTAACTTTGTATATACTTAATTTTTTAATTAAGTAGAACATACTGTCACAGCCAAAGTATGTTCTTGTAATCAGTATGCAATGTTATTTTAATTGTGTAATTTGGTAGAAGTTCACTCTCTGTGTTCAAGCCTCAAAGAATGCATATTAGATGACAGCATGAATAAAGGTTACTGTCATAAGCATTGACAGTAAGATTACAAGAAGACAGAATGTTACAAGTCAAGACAGCATATTCACTCTGACAACAACATTGGCGGAAGACTACGCGACAACAACTTTAGCCAGCAAGTTTGGAAACCTCGACAGTACACTATGCGGGGAACTCCTACTGTCACCAAAAGCACATTCCTGTGACAGCAAGCTTTGCGGCAAAAGTAACTGTCTCGAGAAAGATCCTTGTTCTAGGTATCTTTCTCAGTCAAATCCCGTGACAGCTTCAATGTTCAAGAAACAAGCGTGTTGCAGTATCCCTAAGCTGCACCAAGTCTGCAAGACTACGACAGAAGCTTCAAGCACTGCAAACAAAAGCGAATCAATTCAAGAGCAAGGTCAAGTCTCTATTTGCTGAATTGTTTTAGCTAGAAATAGAATGAATCTAGGTTGCTTTCTTTGTAATGTATATCTGACATTGTTAGCAATTTAGGAAAGTCACATGGGTAGACACTTTGTAAGAAGCTGCCACTTGATAATGACAGCAGCTTCACAGACCCGTGTTGATAGTGATAGGATTAGTCTTATACTTAGACTATTAATTCATTCTAGGTAAGTAACGAAGACAAGAAAGTGTCTTGAAGAAAACCGAAGCTCAAGAATTCTCTCTTGAGGTTGTAGCAACACTTTGCAAAATAAATAAAACATTTATTTTGTGAATCCTGTCTTCTCGATTATACTGTTTGTGAATGCATACATATTATTGATAACATTAAATCTTAGTTTTGGTTGTTGAAACTGAGATTGAATTTTGTCAGTATTGCATTCATCCCCCCCCCCTTCTGCAATACACGAGGACCAACAGTAACTCCTTTCCAGTTACATGCATCGAGGATATCTCCTGTAAAAAAATGACTTGAACTTCCCTAAGAGACCTTTATCGGAATCTTTACATTTTGATACAGGAATTCTACTATAATTTTATTAACTCTATTGAATTTAGCATTCTCATATGCTTTTATGCATTTCAACCGCTTTGCCATTTTTTGATATGACTTTTTTTCCTTTTACAGAATCTGTTTCTAACATACGAGAATGATGAATCTGTTGAACCGTCGTTCAAATAATAAAAGTCAGCAATTTTCTTCAATGAGCAATTCCCAAATGTCAAATTCCAGTAAAGGAAATAGTTCACATTCGGACATTACTGTTCTTACACCTGATTTAGAAGTGTTAGGTGTTCGTAGACCAGGTTATGGTCATTATTTAGAAGTGCTAGGTGTTCGTAGTACCATTACCAATTATAATCCTTATCTGACCATATTTTATATTGAAAATTTTCATATTACAAAATGGTTTCCATCCCAATCTGGTTCTGGAGTTAGGAACTTGATGGGATCTTTTAACGATGTTGGTGATTCTAAGTACAAAGGTAATTCATATTACCAACACCTTTTATAAGAATTAACCTATAAAAAAACTCAGAGTTTTTTATTTGTTTTTTGTGGCTAATAATTTACTTTTGTACTTAGGTGAAATACCACACAATCAAACGCATACCAATGAATTTTCATTTTCAAAAATATCTAAGATTAGGCAAAAACAAAAGAACCAAGATAAAGAAAATATGGACATCACTCATCCAGACACAGGTGATGAGTATTTATAGCATGTGAAACTGTCTACTATAATTGTGCATAGAAATCTGCAAATGTAACATTTTCTTGAACTACATATCGCGGCAAAAATAATGGCGACGATATGCATATAGGTATAAAACACATATATCTAATTTGTGTACACCATTAGTTAACATTATGTAACAAGATGATAATTTTTATATAAGTAGTCGTATATTAGAATCATTGCTTTTTGTTCATTATGATCAGATTACACTGATGAAATGGAATTTGATGTTGAAGAGCAAGGTACTTAAATATCTATTGTACTTATTTGCAAACATCTATTATGTATTGTACTAATATATACATTTACAATCTTAAATGTGTTTGTATTAATTTTTTTCAGAAAGCAGGGGACAATATGTCCTGGATGACGAGAATCATTCCAAGATGACCAAGCCAGGTTTATATACAACAATCAAATAGATATGTAATTACAAATACAAATGGAATTGAATCTTATCGTGTTAACCCCACTGATTGCACATTTTATTCAGACTTATGGAACGGTTACATGGACCTTGGTTCGCCAACAAAAATATGCCGCAAATGTAAATCAATAATGTGGAATGAAGAACGCAATAATAAAGGAGCAAAATACAGTGAGGCCACCTTCTCTTTGTGCTGTAGGGATGGTCAGGTTATTCTTGAGCCGGAGAAACAACCACCTCCTGCATTGGTGGTACTATTATCTAGAGAAGACAACACATTTCCTCAATAACATAAGAACCTACAACTCTATGTTCTAGTTTACCAGCATCAGTGGTAAAATTGACAAGAAGATCAACAATGGAAAAAGACCTTATTGCTTCAAGTTAAATGGACAAAATTATCATCTTCTTGGAACACTCACCCCAAAAGAAGGAGAAACTCCGAAATTCTGCCAATTATACATATATGACATGGAGAATGAGGTTCAAAACCGCATGAATGCCATAAATGGTAGTGACCAGCTTGATCTGGATATTATTCAAAGCCTGCTTGAGATATTTGACGAGCACAACAAATGTGCAAGAGGTTTTCGCATGGCAAGAGACTGTTTGAAACTTGAAGAACCGGATGAATTTAAACTTCAATTGCTCCATTCCAGATCAGCCTCGGGAATGACAAATCATGTAATAGAATCTAATGATGTTGCCACATTAATTGTTGGTGACGCAGATGACACATCACAATTCAGAGATATTGTAGTGCAGACAAAACAAATGTATCTGAAACGAGTATATGAAACATGTTCTCAATTCATGGCACTCCAGTATCCACTCCTTTTCTCGTACGGTGATGAAGGTTTTCATACAGAAATTCCTCTACAAAGTAAACCACGTAAGGTAACTACTCAGGTGTCTTCTGATGAGTGTCCAGATGAGTGTAAAGCCAGAACTACTGTTTCAATGAAAGAGTATTATGCCTACAAACTCATGATGCGTCCTAATGAAGGTATAATAATTTCAATCTGACACACATGTAAGAAATTTTTGTTACCTAGACTTAAAAGGACCAGAAAGGACCCGAATATTATTTACAATGTTGAAATTTCTGTCTACCAATTTTTATATCTTTTTTTTACCAATTTTTTTTGGATTTCTTATTTTGTATATTTACAGGAATGACACTTTATCTAGGTGGTAGGCTTTGGCAACAATTTGTTGTTGATGCTTTTTTTGTCGTAGAGCAGTACAGGTTTGACTAGTTTAAAACGCATCAGCATGTCATACACTCGGATTTGTATAGTTCAATTCAAGATCGCCTAGACAGAGGTGATACAGATTCAGCCAATGTTGGTCAAAATGTAATTTTGCATGCTACATTTACAGGCTCTCAAATATATATGAATCAAATTTTTTAAAGATTCCCTTGCAATTTGTCGTACCATCGGCCATCCATCGCTCTTTTTGACAATGACGTGCAATACACAATGGCCAGAGATACTGGAAATGCTTAAGCACAAACCTGGTGTTGATGTAAGCAATGAACCGGACATTATTGCACGAGTTTTCAAGATGAAGTTGGATCAACTTATAGATTTAATCAAGAAAAAAATTACTTTGGCAGATGCATTGGACGTAAGTTATTTTTATGATATTTCAATTTATACGTCACTACCTTTTGATAATTATGGCATATTCAACAAATATCCCTTAAATATTGTTTTATAAGCAGTTATGCACGTGCTTGAGTTCCAAAAGTGCGGCCTACCCCATACACATATGCTTATTTGGCTCCATCCAAGGGATAGACCTAAACGAATAGATCATATTGATGAACTGATCTCAGCAGAGATACCAGACGAGAAGCTTGATCCGATTGGTTATCATATTGTTAAAAATTTCACGATCCATGGGCCATGTGATAATGAGCATATGGAATCAAGTTGTATGGTTAAGGAAAATTGTATTCAACATTTCCCAAAGAGGTAATCATAATTATTATATCTATGTTTACATAATTATAATGTTTTTTTACCTATTCACCCAAATACTATTTAATGTCTGTAATATTCATTTCAGTTTCAATCCAACAACATTTTTTGATGACTGCGGTTTTCCACAATATCGAAGACGGAGGCAAAATAACATTGTAAAGAGGAAAGGCATTGATTTGGACAATCAGTATGTTGTACCGTACAACAGAGATTTGCTTATACGGTTCCATTGTCACATTTGTTAATCCCAAATGCCCTAACAGAATTGTAGAAGGGGGGGTTGAATACAATTACTTGATATTTCTCAAACTTAAAACAACTTACAAATTAAAACTGAACTTATAAAATAAAAACCACAAGCACTTAATAATTTCAGTTGGATTGTTTGATGATCCAACTGAAGTGATTTTTATTGCGGAAATAATCTGTGATACAAAAGTACACAGCTGCTCAGTTACAATAATGTAGAGAAGAAAATGCTCTCAAAAATAGCTAATACAATCTATTTGTTTTTCTTCTCTTATTTCTTAAGTAACTGCTACACTTGGTTATATAAACCCAAGTTTACAACTCTATTTTTGGTTACACTAAAAGTACAATGAGTAACCGCCAATAGTTTGCTTTTCATCCCTTTGTCCAGTGGTCCTTGGAGATATTTGCTTTTGTCTTCATGCTTATTATGATTACTCCCAAGAGCCCAAATGGAAACTGGGATGTTTCCTTATTCCCCATGTCCATTTTAATGGTTTCCAATGCAAAGTACACTTCCACATCACCTTTAGATCTGTTCAGTAAACTGTCACTATCACTTTGTCAACTATTCAGAAAAGCAATAATGATTCGTTGATAGCAGGAAGATGTGTTTCGTTGATAGCTTTATTCTTCATTTCGTTGATGAGTAAACTCCATACCGTTGACAGAGTAATCTTCATTCCGTTGACATGTCTTCACTTAGGCAAAATTACAAGGCATAAGATATTTACAATTAACCAACCTATTTTGCCTATCTAGTACTTAGTCAACATGACTTAGAAAACCTATCCAATATCTACAATGAAATGCATATCAAACTAGAAGTATTGTACAGTGCAATTGCTACATCACTCATTTCGTTGATGAGCTTCCTGTCAACGGAATGCTGCAAAGCATGCCATTTCGTTGACAGCTACAAAATGACTTTACACAAATTCTACTAAGTGTTTTATGTTCATCATCAAGAACAACATATTCCTAACAATCTCCCCCAATTTATGACTGATAGAATAACAGCCATAAATCAAGAGACTTGATGATAACAAAAACACTCAGATACATCATAAATTACAAAAGTAGAAAATGCATTAAGCTTCATAATATTTTAGACAAAATACAAGACTTACAAGATTAACGCCCAAAAGTGCTCCTCTAGACTGAGCAAATGATTCATCTGTGTCTTCTTTGTGGCATAGTCTTCTTCCCTCTCTTAGAGTTGTTTTCCTCAATTTGGACCTGTAGCCTTCTGTAAAAGATCTTCTCTTCTTCATCTTGATCACCAAGCATGGATTGCATAAACTTTAGAGTTTGATTAGATGCCTTATCCAGCTGGTCTTCCATCCTGAAGAATCTTCTGCAATTGTCCTTGTCCTTAAATTCCATCATCCAGTAAGGTTGAAGATGGATCTTCTTTCCTGTTGAGGGCACTCTAAGCATCCTGGGAAGAGCCTCAGGCTTGTTCCAGCTAGCCTTTATCTGACAGATTTTGGAGACCACCTCAGACTTGGCTGTTTTGGTGAAGCCAAAGTCTTTCTTCAAGCATCTAAACACTGAGAGTAGTGTTTGGTAGTCTTCTCCTAAAATTCTATTGAGAGGCCACACCTGTTCTCTACCACCCTTGAATACAAAGACCAGTCTCTCAGGCAATTTTTGAGAAGCTGCAATGCCCCTTACTTCCACCAGGTTGTCTAAGTCAAGATGTAGACTGGATTCTTCCCTGATGTCAGCAATGTACATGCAGTCCTCTGGATTTGCAGGGGGTTTCTGAGGTTGTGGCTTTCTCATAAATACTGGCTTTGCCTTGACAGCCCTTTTCTTTGTCTTCATTGGTTGATCCTTCTCAAATAGGAATTTTGGAAAGTAGGCCTCATCAAATTCAAAAGGCTCCTCTTTTGGCAAAATTGGTTGATCATGAAAGTTGACAGGATGTGCAGGATCACAGGCCAACTTTCCTTCATGAGGTTGATCAACAGAAATTTGATGTGCACTAGTTGTGGAAGAGTCTTGGGCAGTGTCCTGAGAATCATCTTTATCAAAGTTTAGATTCCTTTTTGCTCTAGCCTTTGGCTGCCTTACACTCTTCCTTTCCTTTCCAGCTTCCTCGGCATCATCCTTGGCCTTTTCTTCCTTTAGGGTTTCTTCATCTTCAAGTGATTGAGCAACTGCAAGAGCTTGCATTGCTGCCCTTTCAGATTCTTCAGCTTTGGCCTTAGCAAAATTTGGGTGACCAACCCAAATGCAGATTTCCTTGCTATCCCTGTAGATGATGGCCCTTTGGTTCCTTATGCTTGGATGAATGCTTTCTTTGCTTTCAATAATCAGCTTCCCTAGGATTTTGAACTCATCTGGCTTTGGTGGAGGATAAAATATCCTTGCAGTGTTCTTGCCCTTGGGTTTGACAGGTGATATTGGAGATATCCCTCTTGCATCCACATTCCTAAAGCATGAAGCTTGCCCTTTCTCATTTCTTGAATCTTGAAAGAGTCCATGCTGAAGGGGTTCTATAACATAAGAACTCTTGAACTGTGGCTCCCATTCCGTTGATGTTACAACCATGGCATTCGTTGATGGTTGATCCGTTGATGGATTTGAATTCTTTGAAGTTTCAGCAATTTTCTTGACCCTTGCTTCTATGTTGGACCAATGATCTTTAATCTGTTCTGCAAGTCTCATCCTCATAGAAGCTTCCTGAATCAGGTCAATACCATCCTTTTTCTTCTGTCCAAGCTCCCCCATTGCTAGTGGCTCATTTGGTAAGGAAATGGCTGGAACCAAAACCTTTGTGATTTGTATATCAAGCTCTTTAGATTTCTCTAGCTCCTTAGATTTCTCCCCCTTTTTGTTATCATCAAGAGAGATGATAGGGAGTCCTTGAGCTGCCAAAAGCTGGGTGAGTAGCTGAGTTTGCTTCTCCTGTTCCTTTTGCATTTGAGAAAGTGTAGCCTCAACTTTGTCCACTCTAGAGGAAAGAGTCTTCAAAGATGAGGACACTTCAGGTTCCTTGGAGAAAAACCTGTTCATCTTGGACACAGTTAGAAGAGGAAGCTTTTC
The DNA here is from genome assembly GCA_030848705.1 of Heracleum sosnowskyi. NCBI lineage: Eukaryota > Viridiplantae > Streptophyta > Magnoliopsida > Apiales > Apiaceae > Heracleum > Heracleum sosnowskyi. The sequence continues at coordinate 83,165,432 of CM061242.1, forward strand.
ATCTAGCCTCCTGTCAGTAGCATCCCTGAGGTTGCTAATGGAATCCTTGATTTCTATAGCTTCAATCCTTGTCTGTAGCATCTGTAGCCTTTGGATTTCCAGAGAATCCATGATGGCCTTGTAGAATTTCTTGTCCCTTGCATTTGCAAACTCATGAGCTAGATATGCCTCATTGTACTGCCTTGAGATAGCAGCATCTAGAGTGCATCTTCCTTGCATATCCTGAGAAAGCCAGTTTGGTCTAGGAGGCACCACAGAAGTCCCAGTCTGTGAAGTAGTGGCCACCTGTAGATTGTCACAAAAGTTGTCCTCATCATCAGAAAAGTCAAAGTCTCCACTTGCTGCAGCTGTTGGAGATAGATTGGTCAAGGCATCCTTTGCTCTTTGCATTGATGCAGTTGTATGAATTAGGTTTAGTGACCTCTCTGCCTCCACATTGCCCTGCTGAGCCATAATTTGATAGGATGGCACAGGGTGAGTAAAGGTCTCAGGATCCAGGGAAATACTATCCAGAGTTTTTTGATAATGCTCTTGGAAAGTAAGTTCCCTTTCTCCCTCATTGACCCTCATTAACTCACTAGCAATGGCTGCCTCCTCCCTTGCTGCTCCTGTAGTCCCTTCTCTCTCTCCTCTATTTTCTTGCATCATGGGCTCCCCGTGGCTCACACCTCTCACACCCTCACCTTCACCTACTAAGGTGGAACCCTCAGTCTCTCCTTTTGCCTGGCTGGAAGAAATAGCCAGCCTCTCACTCTCATTCTCTCCTTTTGCCTGGCTGCAAGCCAGCCTCTCAATTTCACTCCCTCTCAACCCTAAAAGTGTCTCAACTACCACCAGGTCATCTACACTAGTTGTGGAAACAACTTGATTTTCAATAAGGGGTGTAGAATGACCTATCAACGGAATGGTAGTTTGAACTGTCAACGGAATGGATACCGTTGATGGAGAAACACTTGTCAACGAAAGAGACTGTTTCGTTGATGAAGTCAATAAAGCACTTTGAGAGAGTGAAATTACAGTAGAATCTGTGGTGATTGATTTTAGAGATTGGTCCACAGATCCTCTTGCAACTTCAGAAAAAGTTGGTTGATGGCCCAACAAATCACTTAACAAGTGATGACCACCAACTTCAGAGTGGGGCTTCTCCAAGATTAGAGTTGGAGAATCAGGAATAGATGAATGGATCATGTCCACATCTAAAGAACGAGTTGGTGAATTTGATGGAGATAGTTCAAGGTTGATGTTTAGAGAATGGGACTGTAACCCCAGAGTAATGATAGGGGTTACATCAAACTGAATTTGTGAAACTGGAAGTGTTGCTTCCAGAGTGTGTGCACCCTGTGTACCCTTGGATTTTTGCTTCACTCTCCTTTGGTATTGGGAAAATGTAGACTTTGGGCTTGAAGTGTCCCTTACCCTTTTGGAGTGTGCTCTTGGAGGAGGCTTGTTTCAATAATCACATCCTTTTGGGAGGATGCAACTAGACTTGTGTTTAAATCCATTTTACTCATTGTGCCTTGTTGGGAAGACACAATGGGGCTTGGTTGGGACACACTATCATTTCCTTCCTTATTCTTGGGGTTTCTTTGATGTTCACCCCTTCCCTCACCTCTTACAGCTCCAGAAACACTCCCCTTAGGTTGTGAAGTAGTTTTTGAAACAGGTGCCTTTTGAGAAGCACCTGAGGTTGGCTTTGAGGATTTCTTAGATTTAGGTTTTGCTGCTTGGGCAGGAGCCTGTTGGGACACAGCTACAGACTCCATAGCAACATTGGTAGGGGAAACAATAGAAGTAGCAACTACACTAATAGGGTTAGAAGAAGTTACCTCAATGATGGGCAGATACACCACTGGGACATCACCATTGTGGTTAAGTCTCAGGATATCTGTCAGAACCCTCTTCTCTTACACAAAACACTCAAACCTAGAAACAGGGTTAGAGATAACTAATGGTGCTGGACTAACATGGTTAGCCAACATCATCAGAAACCTAGCATAATAGATATTCTTTTTCCTATTTGCCTTATCACCCAACTTAGCACCAATTTCATACATAAGTTGGGTGCTAAAGTTATAATATCTATCAGTTAGAAGCATAGTTAAGAGAATTAACATGGAATTAGTTAATGCATCAAAATTACTAATTTTGCCAGAAAATACCTTTATGAATGCATCAGCTAAGTAACTGTATTCTCTAATCAAACCTCTCCTAATAATCTTACCCAAATTATCAGTAGGCAATGAGTAGTTTATAGAGTTTAGCATGTTAGCCATTTCAGTGTATGTAGGCAAAGCATTATAGTTATTTTCAGGAATATGTAGACATGCTTGCAATACATCAGAATTAACTATATACTCATTACCTTGGATGGTGAATTGCAAAGTGCAATTTGTCCCACTATACTCACATGAGGTCCAAATCTCCTCGATTATCTCATTGTAGAGTGGTGTAGAGTGAAAGATTGCATAGCTCAACTTGCAATTCTTCATGAAGTCCATCATCTTGAAAAAGATGTTGTTCGGGCTTTCCTTGACAATAAAGGGGATGTAGTTGTTTTTCTCATAGATAAACCCTCCAGCAGACATAAGCTTGACAATGGGTGCCATTGTTGAGTGTAGAAAAGCTTCGAACTGAATTGCTTGTTAGAGAGAAGAAGAAAGAAAAGCCTTTGGAATTTTTGAGAACAGGTAAAAAAGAATTAAAGAAAATAGAATTTCTTAAATACTCCCCAAAAATTCTCAGAAATTAAATCCAACAATCAATGTAAATTACTGGATTGGCTTAAATATATAACCTTTACCTTTAAAGTATTACCATGATTTATACTTACAGGGGTGTATGTATATATCGTGGTAACGGACGTGTTAAATTTCAACGGTTCAGATTAATTGCGCTAAATCAACGAATCAGGATTGGGCGGTTAACGTCCCGTCTTATTTCGTTGATAAAGCTGCGTTTCGTTGATATAAAAGAGCTATCAACGAAACACCCAGAAAAATGCCAAGACTGTCAACGAAATGGTTCGTTTCGTTGACATAGTAATTTTGACTTAGACAAAATTTTACTTTTTCCTGAGAAAATCAATTCACAGAAAAACATAGCAAATTTCTGGCTGCATTTTAACTTGTAAACATCTCAGAAATAATTAAGAGAAATTTAGCATACCTAGCTCACTTACTAATCTTGAGAATGTTGATTCATCAAGTGGCTTGGTAAAGATGTCTGCAAGTTGTTGTTCACTTGGAACAAAATGTAACTCCACGGTACCATTCATAACATGTTCTCTAATGAAATGGTACTTGATGTCAATGTGCTTGGTCCTTGAATGCTGCACTGGATTCTCAGTAATGGCAATGGCACTAGTGTTGTCACAGAAAATAGGAATTTTCTCAACTCTTAATCCATAATCAAGTAGTTGATTTTTCATCCATAAAATCTTTGCACAACAACTTCCAGCTGTAATATACTCAGCCTCAGCTGTGGAGGTAGAAACTGAGTTTTGTTTCTTGCTGAACCATGAGACAAGCTTGTTTCCTAAGAATTGACAGGTGCCAGTTGTGCTTTTCCTGTCAATTTTACATCCTGCAAAATCTGCATCTGAATAACCAATTAGTTCAAAGACAAATTCTCTAGGATACCAAATGCCAAGGTTTGGTGTTCCTTTGAGATATCTGAAAATTCTTTTAATAGCAACTAAATGGGATTCCCTAGGATCAGCCTGAAATCTAGCACATAGACATGTAGCAAACATAATATCAGGTCTACTAGCTGTTAAATATAAAAGTGAGCCTACCATGCCTCTGTAACTTGAAATGTCCACAGATTTTTCTTTAGTATTTAATTCAAGTTTGGTGGCAGTAGGCATGGGAGTTTTGGCAGAAGAGCATTCCATTAAGTTAAATTTCTTTAATAAATCATTAATATATTTTGTTTGACTAATGAAAATGCCTTCATTAACTTGCTTCACTTGGAGACCAAGAAAGTAAGTTAATTCTCCCATCATGCTCATTTCATATTTACTTTGCATAAGCTTGGCAAACTTTTGACAAAGTTTCACATCTGCAGACCCAAAGATTATGTCATCTACATAAATTTGAACAAGTATAGTAGAGCCATTCACAACCCTGTGAAACAGAGTTTTATCTACAGTACCTCTAGTGAAGTGATTCTCAAGGAGGAACTGTGAAAGTGTATCATACCAGGCTCTAGGTGCTTGTTTCAAACCATAGAGTGCTTTGAGGAAGAAGTATACATATTCTGGCAAATCATCATCTTCAAAACCAGGAGGTTGACTTACATACACCTCCTCTTCCAATTCCCCATTCAGAAAAGCACTTTTCACATCCATTTGATAGACTTTGAAATTGGCATGGGCTGCATAGGCTAGGAAAATCCTTATTGCTTCTAGTCTTGCAACAGGAGCAAAGGTTTCATCAAAATCAATTCCCTCTTCCTGTGAATAGCCTTTTGCAACCAATCTAGCTTTGTTCCTTGTGACTATGCCATTTTCATCCATCTTGTTTCTGAACACCCATTTTGTGCCTATGACACTCCTGTCCTTAGGCTTGGGCACCAGCTTCCAAACATTGTTCCTCTCAAATTGGTTTAGCTCCTCTTGCATAGCTAAAACCCAATCTGGATCTAGAAGTGCATCCTCAACTTTCTTTGGCTCATCTTGAGACAGAAAGCTGCTATATAGACATTCCTCTTGAGTTGCTCTTCTAGTTTGGACTTTTGAAGAAACATCACCTATAATAAGTTCAAAGGGATGATCTTTAGTCCATTTCCTTGAGGGAGGAAGATTTGCTCTTGACGAGGTAGCTTCATGATCATGATTGCCTTGATTAGATAATTGTCCTTGAGAAACTCCCCCTGAGTTTGTTGTTCCTAATTGATCACTTCTAGAAGCATTTCTGTGACTGTCAACGGTATGACCATTTTGGCTGTCAACGAAACGCTCATTTTGACTGTCAACGAATCCTCCATTATTGTAAGACCCCAGATTTTGGGTAGAAATAAAAACTTTTATTTTATGTTGATGTATGTACGAATAGTAGTAATGAATTGAGAATCAAGTTATGAAATGAATATGGATTTCAGTTTTCAAGTATTCTGTGAATAGTGAGAATAGACTGACCATTTAGATACGAATAATCTCTCTGGAAAATAAGAATATAACACCCCAAGGAAGAAAAGTATTTTATGTCATCCAAATCAATATCTGGTATGCATCCGACAACTCCGTAAACAAGATAGCGTATGCCCGAGAAAGCTCTAGAACATTGTCTAAGTACAAGAAATAAAGAGGAAATAAAGCAGGAATATTGGAACGGATAATGATCCAAATGATTATGGATGAATAGTGACTTTTGTTAAAAACCACTGATGAATAGTAAAATTTTTCATTAAAAAGTTTTCAGACCACCCTATATACGGGACGATATAATGAACTTTCAAAGCAGTATTAGTGATCTACGATGAAAATAAAGGAATGCAAAAGCTGTCAGAATCGGAAAAATAGCATTTCCGTTTTCTCCGAAATTTCACCAATAACGGACGGATTAATTATTATTTGAGAATATTTGAAGGATTTAGATTATCAATTCTATGAATATGGATTAATAAAAGAATTAGAGATATCAAGGACGTACAGGATTAAATATAGACATGGAAGTAACATGTAACAAGATTAGTTCGAGGAATGTAACATTTGGATCATCCATGTGAAAGGAAACGAACCAGTAAAGTTACTTTAACAGAGCCGTTGCATGTGCGACAAGTGTCGAAAGAAGAAGATACCAAGGACCATGACTCACCATTTGACCATTAAAAGATCACAAATATCAAAAGTAATTAAACAAAAAGAAAAAACAAAAACATCATCACCATTTTCATCAAACTTTCGGCCAAGAAAAGGAGAAGGGAGAAGTAGAGATTTCTTCCACCAACAATTGCAAACAAGAGCTTAAAACGAAGCTAGTGGTTAGTACAAGGTGAGCCATGAATCTTATAGCTTTTCTTTAAGTCTTTCATGTTGAAATTTGAGGTCAAAGATGGAGATGAATAGTAATTTTCAAGAACTAACCTTTGATTCTTGATTTCTTTTGATGATTCAAGCTAGCTTAAGGTTATATAAGGGCTATACAAGGATTATTAGGCTTATACACACTCCAAGGAAGGTATAACTCTTGAACCCTTGTTTATAAATTCGATTTATATGATGAGTTTTAAGTATAGTTTAGTCGGTGTAATCGTAAGATTGATTAAGTGATTTTGATGAAAGTTTGAGGTTGTTTCGATGATAAGCAAGTAAGGGTTGATTTTGACTGATTAGTGATGATCATGGATTAGTATTGATGCTAACTATTTGACTTGGTGAATTGGTTTGGTTGCGTATGTAAAGTTTATGATTAAACTTTGGAATCGTTAAAACATAGCCGTTATAATGCCCGATTTTCCTTAACCATTGCTTTGTCTATGATGTTCGGACAAAAGGACTTCTGTCCAGAGTCACCACTGCCTAGTATTGTGTGGGTCTTGTTTCAAGGTTCGTTTTGATATAAAGATCATGTGATTCCGAATTACGGTTTAGGAGAAACGAGTGTTTTAATTAAGGACGTTTCGAGAAACCGAACTATACCACTTAGCCAACTTTGAGGCAATGATCAAACCCCTTAAGTGACTAATCAGAATATGAAACTTTGTGTTAACATACTAGGTATGTTTAGGAGGACCCTCGAAAAGATTTCGTGTTAAAAGGATTTAATCTCTATTTTATAAAAATGTTCGAGTCGAGCGTGCGCAAGAGGATTCTTAAGGAGTTAACTAGAAATCATGTTTTGGTTTAAGTAAAGTACATACTTAGTTTCGTGCAAGTATTCAAGTGATTAACCTTGGATCTTTTGACTATGTATAGATCGCCGGATTGACTCGAGGCACACTACCCCTACCTCACCACCAGGCAAGTTTTCAAAACCTATACTACTGTTGTTGTGATAATAAACTGTTTTCATATATGTTATGTAAATGCGATATATAAATTGCATGCTTGTTTTTGAACTGCTATATATATAGCAATACTTGAGGATATGATTGATGTGGGGCTTATAAGCTAGATATGGGATATCAGTTATAAGCCAGTTTTGTATATAATGCCCTAGGATAAGGGCGGGTGATTTTCTCTAAGATCAGAAATAATTATATTTCGGTATATGTTAAAGGTTATTTCCGATAAGATATCGGGTAACTGTTACTCGAGGGTTAATTGTTTTATTTAAGAATATTATTTATTAATGTTCATTTTAAGAATATTATTTATTAATATTCATTTGAGGATTATCGACTTACAGAATATTATTTATATCCATTTGAGGATTATCGACTTACAGAATATTATTTATATTCATTTGAGGATTATCGACTTACAGAATATTATTTATATTCATTTGAGGATTATCGACTTAAGAATATTATTTTGAATATTCATTTGAAGATTATTTATTTACTGAATGAACATTACTTTTGAATATTCATTCGAGGATTATTTATTTATTTAATGAATATTATTTTCAAATATTCATTTGAGGGATGCTTACTTAATGAATATTATTTTCAAATATTCGTTTAAGGTTACTTATTTAATAAATATTATTAATTATTTTCAAATCAAAAAGAGGTTCCCAAAACAATGTTTTTCCATTTAAATCTGTCTTTTAAAGGGGATTTAAATGTTCGCTCAACTATCAAAAATATGGGAAACCTGATTTAAGTGACTACTACTCTTTTTAAACTCTCAATTCAAAAACTGTCAAGGGACAGATATTTTTCGGAACAATGTAATTGTTGCAAGTCAAATATTGTGTTACCACCTCAACGATCGAGGGGTAAATTCATGGAACAAGTCGATATCCATTAACAAGCCTAGCTTGGGAAATATTGGGGAATCTTCCTTTCCAACCTAGATATAACTACTTAGTGGAGTCGTATCAACAAGTGTTACACTTGGGGAAAGGAGGACGACCTTTACGTTTCAGAGTCATGGATTTCATCTGAACTAGGAGTGGTTTAAGTGGTCCAGTTGCGATTGACCCATCCAACTTTTTGGCCCCAAATGGGCTGGGAGGTCACTGGAAGGCGGTAGACAATGTCAGGCCGTCGTGATTCTTCCATCTACATGTAGAAAACATATTTGAGTGGTGCGACCTGCTACTGATCATAGCAAGGTTAGGCACAGCGGGCGCGGTAGCAACTCCAGTATTAGTTCATCATCCAATTTGGATATTCATGCAACATGTATTGGGGTGAAGAACCAGTCTTGTTGGCAGGGGGTCAAAAATGCTTGAAATCTAAGTGGCAATAAATTCATACAACTTCACCTTTTATGAATTATGACTCTGATAAATCCTGATTAAGGATATATATGCATACGTGGATTTTGGGTTACGGAAATACTTTAATAATTTTCCTTGTAACTTCATCCTTTATATTATACTAGTTTCTTATCTGTTTAAAACATAACATGTGGCTACAGAAATACATTTGAATTGTTATATTTTGGTAATCTGTTATAAGTTATTTTGGTGAGCTCTATTGCTCACCCTTGCTTTATTTATTTATATCACAACAACAGCTAGAGCAGATGGGCCGGTTCAGTCACACCCTGCGAAAGCGGGTAGCAGTCGTCAGAGATTTACCCGTTGATGTCGTAGCCGCCATAGCTGAGGTAGTAACCACCAGTGTTTTAAGCTTCAGCTTTTGTGTATCAGACTTATTTATATTTATGATTAATGTAATCAACGGCAAGAACTTTTAAATGCTCTGTAATCTTTTGGGTTTGTAATAACTTATAACTTGTGGATCCTATGACTAGATACTTATTTCAATTTCATCTCTGGGACTATAACTAGTTGAGTGTGTATGGTGATGTATTGTGGGGTCACAGCATGTAGTTTAATTGTTTTGATTCAAGTGCAAGTATTATTGATGGGAATTGAGACCGTAACGACCGGATCCCCGACCCCGGATCTGGGGCTGTTACAATTATGACTGTCAACGAAATGACCATTTGGTCTGCTAGCAGCTATTCTTTTCAATCTCAATGCAGCAATTTCATCTTCACTGCTGCTTTCATCTGTGCTAGATACAACAACTTTAGGTTGTTTCTCAGTAGCCTTAACATGATTCACTTGATCTCTTTCCTCATTTTCAAAAGAAAGACTTTCATGGAAACCTTCATCACAGAGACCTTGAATTTTGAGATCATCAAAAACAACATGTACAGATTCCATAACAATGTTGGTTCTGAGGTTATAGACTCTGTAAGCTTTCCCTGCTGCATATCCCACAAATATTGCTTCATCTGCCTTTGCTTCAAATTTCCCCAAATGCTCAGCTTGATTCCTCAAAACAAAGCATTTGCATCCAAAGACATGAAGAAAATCCAATAGTGGCTTCTTTCTTTTGAGTAGTTGATAAGGGGTCATTCCCTTGGCCTGATTAATCAAAGAAATATTTTGAGTGAAGCAAGCTGTGTTAACTGCCTCAGCCCAAAAATAAGTTGGTAACTTTGATTCGTCTAGCATTGTCCTTGCAGCTTCAATAAGTGTTCTATTTTTCCTTTCAACTATACCATTTTGTTGTGGTGTCCTTGCTGCTGAAAACTCATGCAAAATACCATTTTCTTCACATAACACCTTCATGCTTGAATTCCTGAATTCTGTCCCATTGTCACTTCTAATCCTTCTTACTTTGAAATCAGGATGATTGTTTACCATCTTGATGTGATTGATAATGATTTCACTTGCCTCATCTTTTGAGTGTAAAAAGAAGGTCCATGTAAATCTAGAAAAATCATCAACAATCACAAGACAGTATTTCTTCTTTGAGATAGACATGACATTTACAGGGCCAAACAGATCCATATGAAGTAATTCAAGCTGATGGACAATTGATGACTCTGTCTTGCTTTTGAATGATGCCTTCTTTTGTTTCCCTTTTTGATAGGCATCACACAAACCATCCTTGGAGAACTCCACTTGTGGAATTCCTCTAGCAAGATCTTTCCTCACCAAATCATTCATAACTTTAAAATTCAGATGAGATAATTTCTTGTGCCATAGCCAACTTTCATCCTTACTTGCCTTGCTGAAGAGACAAGTGATGGTGTCTGGACTTGTGCTACTAAAGTCAGTAATGTACACATTCCCTCTTCTGAATCCAGTCATTACCACATTGTTGTCTCCTCCTTTAGAAACAACACAGGCTTCTTTAGAAAAAGTAACTAAAAATCCTTTGTCACAAAGTTGGCTGATACTAAGCAAATTGTGCTTAAGACCATCCACCAATGCAACCTCATCTATGATGACATTCTCTTTTGAAATCAAGCCATATCCCTTAGTGTAGCCTTTGTTGTCATCTCCAAAAGCAATACAAGGGCCAGCTCTTTCCTGAAACTCTGTGAGCAGGGTAGAATCACCAGTCATGTGTCTTGAACAACCACTATCCAAGTACCAAAGATTCCTTTTATCTCCCTGCACACAACAAAGCCAAATCAAGTTGATTTTGGTACCCAAGTTTCCTTGGGTCCTGTTTTGTTAGCCTTTGCTTTTCCTTTTATATCATTTTTCACCTTGGGCTCAGATTGATTTAAATCAATCTTTACCCTTGGTGTTGATTTCTGAGGGTTGCTCACATTTTCATTCACAGCATGCATAGTTGGAGGAACAAACATGTTATTCATATTCCATGGCATTTGTGGCACATTAAACATATTCATGTATGGATTAGGCACAAATGGCATGCTGGCATATGGATTTTGAAATTGTGCATATGGAGCAAACATGTTAGGCATAACAGGCATTGTAGGCATAGAACCATTCATTGCAGGCTTAGACATTTTCACTTTAGCAGTCTTCTTAACAGATTTGCAGTTAGTAGATAAATGACTAACACTTCCACAATTGACACATGTCTTTCTAGGAGCATATTTATCAGGTGTGTAATTGTTGTGTTTGTTAATCCCTACTTTGTCATTCCTGTTATTCTTTTTATTTCCCTCAGCCTCAACTTGAACATTCTCTAACTTATCTTTCAATTGCTTGTTGGACAAGTGACCTACATTAGCTCTCTCAACAGGCTTCTCAACTTTCTTTGATTTACTAGACTCACCTTGAACAAAGTTCTTGGTGACAGGACCATACTTGTTATTAAGTCTAGTGAGTTCTTCTTTTCTTTTCTATGTCAACGAAACAGCATGATCTGTTGATGGTTCATCTGTCAACGAAACATTGCATTCCGTTGACATATCAACCTTCAACAAATGATCATTGTTGTTTGTTGACTCTGTTTCTGATTCTAAGGTTTCACCAACATACCCCAGCTTCTCTTTGTTCTTTTTCCATGATTGTTCACAGAAAGATTCCATACCTTGAACATTAATGATGTTGTTAGCAACATTCCTGGCATCTTTCCATTTAGCAATCACACTTTGTTCTATTTCAAGTTGTGTTTTAAGAATTTCTTCCCTTTCTAACACGTTCTCAAGTTCCTTCTTAGTATCCCTACTAACACATCTCATTTTCTCAAAATCAATGAGCTGTGCTTCTAACATTGCATTCCTATCACTTAAGAGCAAATTAGTCTCTTTTATTCTTGAATTCTCTTTGGTAAGTGATTTAAGAGTAACACGTAAATTATATAGTACAGTAGACATTTCATTTACTGCACTATCACATTCCTCTTTAGAAAGCTCAGAAAGATTAGTAATTGTTACCTGGTTGCTTGAGGAGCTTGCTTCCTGCTCATGATTGTTAGCCATAAGAGCCAAGTTGACATACTTAACATCATCATCAGAATCTTCACCATTACCAGCCCAATCATACTCCTGAGACATGAAAGCCTTTTCTTTTTGCTTGAGAAGTTCAAAGTATTTCTTTTTATAATCAACAGGCTCAAATTTCCTGTTGCCCTTCTCAACCTTGGGCTTTCTGCAGTCTCCAGCAAAGTGACCAAGCAATCCACAATTGAAACATTTAGATTTAGACTTTTCAATCCAGTTATTTTTGCTGGGTTGAAAGTCTCTCCTTGGTGGCCTAGCTTCTGAGTTTCTCTTGAACTTGAACTTAGAGAATTTTTTTTGACAGAAAAGCAATGTGTTCATCAATCTCATCTAAGTCATCCAAGTTGGCTGGTTCTGGTTCTTCTTTTTCTGTCATCTTGCCTTTACCCTTGCTAACATCACTCCTACAGCTAGCTCGACTAGTTGTGGCCTTTGCAGCTTCTTCATTGTCATCTTCCAGTTGGTTCACAGATGCAATCAATGCAATAGATCCACCTTTCTTCTGTACCTTTTCAATTTCTTCATCTTGCTCCATTTCCAACTCATATGTCTTCAAGGTTCCATAAAGCCTTTCAAGAGTGTAGTCTTTGTACTCTTGAGTGTTTCTGAGAGAAACAATCATAGGCTTCCATTCTTTTGGAAGAGCTCTAAGAAATTTAAGGTTTGAATCTTTGGTTTGATAGATCCTCCCATACAACTTTAATCCATTCAAAAGCTTCTGAAACCTACTAAACGTGTCATTTAGGGTTTCACCAGCTTTAAAATGAAAATGCTCATATTGTTGTATGAGGAGCTGCATTTTATTTTCCCTAACTTGCTCAGTTCCTTCACAGAGGGTTCTAACAGTGTCCCATACTTCTTTGGAGGTTGTACAGTTTATGACATTGTCAAACATCTCTTGCTCCAAACCATTAAACAAAATGTTCATGGTTCTTTTATCTTTATGGATTTCTGCAACATCTTCAATAGTCCATTCTGAGACAAGTTTTGGAATTTCCACATCAGGAGCATCATCTGGCACTCCAACTCTAGATGCAAACTTCAAGGGAACGTGTGGACCTTTCTCAATGCAGTCTACATACCTCTCATCCATAGACATGAGATGTAAATGCATCTTTACTTTCCAGTGAAAGTAATTGTCCTTATCAAGAACTGGTATCTTTACACCTGCATCCTTCTTCACCATGGTTACTGTTTTTGGTCTTGATCTTTAAACTTCTTGTATGTTAGAAGCTTGCTCTGATACCAATTGTTAATCCCAAATGCCCTAACAGAATTGTAGAAGGGGGGGTTGAATACAATTACTTGATATTTCTCAAACTTAAAACAACTTACAAATTAAAACTGAACTTATAAAATAAAAACCACAAACACTTAATAATTTCAGTTGGATTGTTTGATGATCCAACTGAAGTGATTTTTATTGCGGAAATAATCTGTGATACAAAAGTACACAGCTGCTCAGTTACAATAATGTAGAGAAGAAAATGCTCTCAAAAATAGCTAATACAATCTATTTGTTTTTCTTCTCTTATTTCTTAAGTAACTGCTACACTTGGTTATATAAACCCAAGTTTACAACTCTATTTTTGGTTACACTAAAAGTACAATGAGTAACCGTCAATAGTTTGCTTTTCATCCCTTTGTCCAGTGGTCCTTGGAGATATTTGCTTTTGTCTTCATGCTTATTATGATTACTCCCAAGAGCCCAAATGGAAACTGGGATGTTTCCTTATTCCCCATGTCCATTTTAATGGTTTCCAATGCAAAGTACACTTCCACATCACCTTTAGATCTGTTCAGTAAACTGTCACTATCACTTTGTCAACTATTCAGAAAAGCAATAATGATTCGTTGATAGCAGGAAGATGTGTTTCGTTGATAGCTTTATTCTTCATTTCGTTGATGAGTAAACTCCATACCGTTGACAGAGTAATCTTCATTCCGTTGACATGTCTTCACTTAGGCAAAATTACAAGGCATAAGATATTTACAATTAACCAACCTATTTTGCCTATCTAGTACTTAGTCAACATGACTTAGAAAACCTATCCAATATCTACAATGAAATGCATATCAAACTAGAAGTATTGTACAGTGCAATTGCTACATCACTCATTTCGTTGATGAGCTTCCTGTCAACGGAATGCTGCAAAGCATGCCAATTCGTTGACAGCTACAAAATGACTTTACACAAATTCTACTAAGTGTTTTATGTTCATCATCAAGAACAACATATTCCTAACAACATTAATTTGGAGGTTTGTAACAGCAGCAGGTCTTTGAAATATTTATTCAAATATTGCTTGAAGGGACATGATACTGCCACTATTGTTGAGATTCCTATATCAGATGTTAGGAGTAGAAACGTTGGTTATAAACCACAGAATCCATGTTCTCACTGTGGTAGTAGTTGGCATTCAGTTTACACATGTACCGGTTATCATAATTTGTATCATGACAATTATGTTCCTTTGCCCAAATTCAATAAAAGTGCAAATTTTGATAATAAATTGTGTTAGGCCTAATACACAATATATAATCAATATATGTATGAGAAGGACAATCAAGAACACTGTTTATGAACAATAAACTGAATTATATTGAATAACTCTTCTCTCAGTGATGTAAAATATCACAGAGAGCTGCTAGGTTACAAGAATAATGTATTCAGTATTCGCTTCCCTTTTAGGGTTATCCTGTCTGTGTTTATATAGTACACAGCTACATAGAATCAATCTCTAATTGATATTCCTATAAATTAGCTATACAATTCATATCAAATTAGGATTGCTTCTGTCTTCTGTTCCGTTTCCTTAACTGTCTCAATATATCTTGCATCTTTCCATCTTCAAGATATATTGCTTCTAGAATCTTCATATTAGCACCGACAGCTTTAGCAAACTCTCACCCCGTCAGACTTTAACAAACTCTGACTGGCTTCTAGTAAACTCTGATGAGTACCTGTTGCTTAAACACTGATAAACAATCATCAGCAATTATATCTAACAATCTCCCCCAACTTGTGCATAATAAAAATGTACAAGTTAAAAGATAATTGATGATGTCAAAACATATAACAAATGCAGTGTTTATAACATATCAGAGTTTAACTTTTACTTAGAACAGAAAACTTTAAAAACTTACAGTCAGACTTTACTTAATTTCTTCAATATCAGGCACTGTCCTGAGATAATCAATGAGTAGCCTCCTTTCAGCTTTTTCTAGCTCATCCACCATGATTTCTTTCAACTCTTTAAGCTCTGGATCACTTTCTCCAGTCTGGTAGATAGCAGCTCTTAGAGAATAAATGCTGTTCTTTCTCATTTCATTCCTAGCCGAATAAAGTAAGATTTGTCTGACTCTAGGTTAAATTCCAAAACCTTTATCCCCAGTGCAGTCTTGAATCTGGCACTGTTTCTCTTCATTTCAACTATCTTTCCATAAGCATCTCTGTACTTAGGAATGTAAGCACTTAAAACACCTCCTCTAAGAATAACTTTTGATTTCATCATTCTGTCTCTTAAAACTAGAGCAGCATCATGAGTACTTATATTTTTTATCGTAAGAAGATATAGAACATACTCTAGCTCTTCCAATAGCTTCAGATGAATATCAGCTTCTCCAATTCTGTAAACTCTTCCATCATTCATGAAGTATAACAAAAACTCCTTCTTTAATCCTCTGTGGTAAATCATCTGAACAGACTCTAGTTTGTCAAGGTTTTCTTGAGTAACCCCAATACCAGATTCTGCCAGTGATGTATGATCTGCAGGACTGTTATTAATTCTTTTCTCCCTGTGTGAACCCAAGCCAGATCTATCATAAGACTCTTTTCCCATCACAGTTCTGCTTTGTAGAATGTTCACATTTCCTGACTTCAGAGTTTCATCCTTAGAAGATTTTCGAAAAGTATCTTGGAGTTGTGGAGATATCAACTGGGTTTGTACAACTTGAGCAATGTCAGAGGTTGTCACAACTTTAACAGAATTATCAACTTGAGCCTTGTCAGAGGTTGATTGATTTAGAACAGATTCAACTTGAGCAGTGTCAGAGGTTGAATGGTATTTCTTTGAAAATTCAGGCTTTTCAATCAATTTGCCTTTTCCTTTGTCAGTATTTGCTCCAGCAGGCCTCCTTGAATATTGTAAACTCTGTTGTGAGTTCACATTCTCTTTAATTATAATTCCTTTTTCTTTTCTTTTAGGAGCCTTGGCAGCTTTCTTCTTGTAAGTACCAGCTTCAACTTTCTTCTGGTGTTCTTCAGCAAGAAGCTTCATCTCAGCATCCATATCTTCCACTGTGGCTTCACCACCATGTTCTTCAATAAACAGCTTAGCAGCAATCTCTTCATCAGTAGTTGGATTTGATGAAATCACTAGACTCTTAAGTCTTGAAGAAAATTGACCACCAGAAGCACCAGGAGCACCAGAGTTTACTCTGTCAGAGTTTGTCAGATTTCTAGCAGAGTTTGACCTAAGTCTCCCTTGCTCTTGAATAATCTTGGACCTTTTCTCTGCTCCTCTGCTTCCACCATCATTAGAATCATCCCTCAGTCTCAAGGTTGGAGTCCTTTTGCATTTGTCTTTAGGTACTTTCTCCCCCTTTTTGACATCATCAGGAATAAAAACTGATGTCAGCAACTCTAGTGATGTAGCAATAGAAGTAAGTTGAGAAGACATAGCAGTCTGATTCTCTTCCACCTTGCTTAGCCTTTGCTTTATTTCCACTTGATCCTTGATCATAGAAGATAATCTAGTTCTATCAGTCTTCAAAGCTAATTCCTTAGCAACAATGTCATTACTTAAGCCCATGACAACCTTATGAGTCTCATCAAATCTATTGTTAAGAGACTTCACTTGGACTATGGTAGCCTTCAAATGACTAAGAAGTTCTGGATTAGAAATCTCCTTTGCAGATTTATCTACAAAATCAGCAGTTCTTTGCTTGGAGAAAATACAATCTGCCCCTGACCAGTTTGCATAATACATCTCTCTAAAGTGAGCTTCAGTGGCAGTTTGTTTTTCCTTGATAGATTCATCATCTGGATCTCTTAGAAAAGGTGTGGATTCATCAGAGTTTGAAAGTTCAACATTGATGTTAGAGATTGCGTGAAGAGAATGTTCAGAATTTTGATCATCATTTGCATCAACATTGTCTTGGATAGGCTCTGCAGCTTCATTAAAAACATTCTCTGCAGTAGCTTCAGTATTTAACTGTGCAGCTTCTTCAAGAACTTGCTCTGCAACAGCTTCAACATTCTCAGAGTTTACATTTGCAAAAACCTCTGTTTCTTCAGGAACAGTCTCATCAGCAGTCTCAACCATATCCTCTGCTATAGCTTCATTTATCAGCTCTACATCAGCTTCAACAACCTGATCAACCTCTTCACCCTTTTCAGGAACTTGATTATTGACAGAGAGAATCTCTGTATGAGTTGCAAGTGACTCATCTATAACTAGGGTTGGTTGATCAGATACCACATCCTCAGTGTTACAAACACTGATAGAAGGATGTGCTTCAAAATCATTAAAGAAATCATCTTGTGCAGGTATATCAGCCTCTGCATCAGCATGTACTCTGGCCTCATCAGACACAGTAGCTTCATCAATAACAGCCTCCTTAGACACAGCTAAAGGAGCTTCATTAACAACCTCCTGATTTGCAGCTTTAGGAGCTTCAACTTCTAATTCATCAAAGAGATAATTAGCTACCATCCTCCTCTTTCTTTGATGAAGAATTTCATGATCAACATCATCTTCATCATTAGACTGTGGCCTGTTAGCTCGAACTTTTCTCTTGAAGGCTCTTTTCTTAATTCTACCACCAGACTGTGGTTGTTGAGAAGTAGAGAGTGGAGGTTCAGTGTTTAGTGATGAAGGGTTCAGAGTTTGAGGTTCTGGTTCAGGTTGTGTTTGTGGTTGTGATTGTGGTTGTGGAGGATTATTTTCAAACTGTTGCACTCTCCTCCATTATCATAAACACCTGTCTGCCAGAAAGTTCTAATTTGAGACCCAGACAGCTTCGTTGGTTCAGTAAGAGCATGTCCAATATCAGAATTTGCCAAGAAACGCTGAACCAAGTGAAACGCCTCCAGTGCGTTCACAGTGTTTAACGGAGCTGTATAGTTGTTTGGTACGAATTCTAACCCAGAAACAACAAAAGCTGTAGTGGCCATTAGTACGATTTGAGAAATATGCAGAGTATAGAATTAGAAAACTCAAGAGTAGTTTATTCAGAAAGTGTTTGTAAATATGTGTGTATGACTGTAGAATTCAAATTTGTGTAAGATGTGAAAAGTGTAAACGGTTGTGTGTATAATGTATAAATATCAAAATTAAAATTAAAAACTGAAGAGTTTTTAATCATTAAAACGCACAACTGTCTCACTTGTGAACCGTGTAAAATTGACACGTGTCATACATGCAATGACTGACAGCGGTAAGTGGGAGTTTTCAATGCGCATGCGCAGTAAAAACTGCAATAATTACCGCCTTTCACACTTATCAAAACACCAACCTCTCTCCTCTGTTAAAAGCAATTCTCAAACTGTTGGACATCAATACACGCCTCTTGATAAAACAAATGTTATTTTTTTAAAATTATGAAATGTCTGAAACAAAGAATTATTTTAATCAAAAAAGATTAAAAATAATATACCTCGGCGTATATTACACAATCCATCAGTGTTTACCAATTCTCCTCCTTCATTAATAAACTCTTTTCACAAAAATGTACAGATGTGAATATATGTGTGTGAATTAGCAGAGTTTACTGAATATGAATATTTAAATCATCTCAAAGTGCATAAAATCCACAAAATAAATCAGTAAAAACTGGTTGCTCAAACTCTCATGTATAATACAAAATCTGATATTATCTAAACTCTGTACCTTTAAATTTATTATTTTCACTCCCTTCGATATTTTTTTTTTTTATATAATTTTTCCAGTAATCAGTGGTTGGCACTAGTCACCAAAAATCAAAGATTTTAGCCCTTATTTCATACAATAAGTTCCTGGGTCTTCCTAGGCACAACATGATCTCAAAGGAATTTGTGCACATTTTTGCATCTTTTGATTTGAGGGTGAAATATTTGCAACTAATTATCAGAGTTTAGACTTTTCATCAGTTAATACAATTAATTTATGAGAGAAAGTGCAAACAGCTAATACAGACTCAGTGTCTAGGATCAATAAACTAAGAGATGCTATAAATATAGAGACAGTATCATGCTGTGTAGAATTTCTGCACATTTTGAAATCAGAATTTATATCACTCAGAAGGATTCATGATTACTTACTGAGAGTCATGCTTCATACAATTTTCTTCATAGGTCCATGTGTTTCAGACAAAATCATAATCAGAGTTTAACATCAGAGAATGACGGACAGAGTTTATCATTTTGACATTATGACAGAGTATGACTTTCAGAGTATGACAAACTGGTATGAATGATAGTTAACATATGCAAAGAAACATGAGCACCAAATCATAGAAGTATAGATTTTGAGTCTAACCAGTATCTCTAGTCAAAACCAGAGACCATTCCAAGTTCATTTACCAGCCTTGTAAAGGTAGCTTCACTCAAAGGTTTGGTGAAGATGTCTGCAAGCTGTTGGTCTGTAGACAAAAAATGAAGCTCAATATTTCCTTCTTCCACATGTTCCCTAATAAAGTGATACCTTATGCTGATGTGCTTGGTCATGGAGTGCTGTACTGGATTACCTGTCATAGCAATAGCACTTTGATTATCACAGAAAATAGGTATTTTAGAGTACCTTAATCCATAATCCAGCAACTGATTCTTCATCCATAAAATCTGTGCACAACAGCTACCAGCAGCAATATACTCTGCTTCTGTTGTGGATGTGGAAATTGATTTCTGTTTCTTGCTGTACCAAGAAACTAATCTGTCACCTAGAAATTGACAGCTTCCACTTGTGCTTTTTCTGTCTATCTTACAGCCTGCAAAATCTGCATCAGAGTAACCAATTAACTTAAACTCTGATTCTCTAGGGTACCACAAACCAAGGGTTATGGTTCCTTTGAGATATTTGAAAATTCTTTTCAAAGCTGTTAGATGAGGCTCTCTGGGGTCTGCTTGAAATCTTGCACAAAGACATGTTGCATACATGATATCTGGTCTACTTGCAGTGAGATAAAGAAGAGACCCTATCATTCCTCTATAGTTTGTCATATCTACTGAGGCTCCTGTGTCTTTGTCTAGCTTTGTTGCAGTAGCCATGGGAGTTGTAGCAGATGAACTATCAAGCATACCAAATTTCTTGAGAAGATTTCTGGTATATTTTGCTTGATTGATAAAAATCCCATCATCTGTTTGCTTGACCTGTAAGCCTAGAAAATAACTAAGCTCTCCCATCATGCTCATTTGATACCTTGACTGCATAAGCTTGGCAAATTTCTTACAGAGTTTGTCATTAGTAGACCCAAAAATTATGTCATCCACATAGATTTGAACTAACAACAAATCATCACCAGAATTAAAATAGAACAAGGTCTTATCAATTTTACCTCTAGTGAACCCACTTTCTAAAAGAAATTGAGCTAGAGTTTCATACCATGCTCTAGGTGCCTGCTTTAGTCCATATAATGCCTTGTCAAGCCTGTATACATAATCTGGATGTTTGGGATCTACAAACCCTGGTGGTTGTTCAACAAACACTTCTTCTTCAAGTTTCCCATTGAGAAAAACACTTTTCACATCCATCTGAAAAACTTTAAACTTCTTGTGAGCAGCATAGGCCAGAAAAATCCTTATTGCCTCCAATCTTGCAACTGGAGCAAAGGTTTCATCATAGTCAATTCCTTCCTGCTGTGAATAGCCTTTAGCCACAAGTCTAGCCTTATTCCTTGTAATCACCCCATCACTGTCTGTTTTGTTTCTGAAAACCCACTTTGTACCAACAATAGATCTGTTCTTTGGTCTTGGTACAAGTGTCCAGACTTCATTTCTTTCAAATTCATTTAACTCCTCTTGCATTGCTGTTATCCAGTTAGCATCTTGAAGAGCTTCTTCCACTTTCTTGGGCTCAGTTTGAGACAAGAATGCATGAAACATACATTCATTAGTTGTAGCACTTCTAGTTCTTACACTAGCTTCTGGATCTCCAATTATCAAGTCAGGCGTATGAGCTTGTGTCCACCTTCTTGCTGTTGGTAATTGGCTTCTATTATCATTATTAGATCCTCCCCCTTGATCCATGCTTTCCTGATTTTCTTCTTGACCATTTGCATTCTCTGAGGCTCCCCCTGAATTGGACTGCCCAGAGTTTGGATTTTCAGTGTTTGACTCAGAGTTTGGGATAGATCCTTCAGCTGATTCACTTTCAGAATTTGAGTCATTATATTGAGATGTTTCTGAAGTATCTTCACGCTCCCCCTCGACTGGTTCTCTATTTTGTTCTGTCAGAGAAATTCCCTCAGTGTTTACCAGTAGAGGTTCAGAGTATGCTTCGTCAGAGTTTGTTGGATTTGCTTCATCAGAGTTTACGTCATCAGAGTTTAGATCTTCATTTTCAAATCGAAGTTGATCATGATAATCTACATCTTCTATTCCAGTTATTTTCTTGTCATCAAATGACACATGTATAGATTCCATGATCACTTTAGTTCTCAGATTGTAGACTCTGAATGCTTTAGTTGATAGTGGGTATCCAACTAAAATTCCTTCATCAGCTTTTAAGTCAAACTTGGTCAATTGTTCAGGATGAGTTTTCAACACAAAACACTTGCATCCAAAAATATGAAAATATTTCAAATTTGGCTTCTTATTCTTCACCATCTCATATGGTGTTTTCCCATGCTTGTTGATCAGTGTAGCATTTTGAGTAAAACAAGCAGTTTGAACAGCTTCTGCCCAGAAATAAGTTGGCAATTTTGCTTCATCAAGCATTGTTCTGGCAGCTTCGATTAGAGTTCTGTTCTTTCTTTCAACTACACCATTTTGTTGTGGAGTTCCTGGTGCAGAAAATTCTCGCTTCACTCCTCTTTCCTTGCAAAATTCTTCCATTATTGAATTTCTGAATTCAGTACCATTATCACTCCTGATAATTTTCACTTTGTGCTGTGATCCTTTGTCCAGTAATTTCACATGATCCATCAGAATTAAGGAGTTTCATCCTTCTTTGCTAAGAAATACACCCATGTGTACCTTGTGTACTCATCAACAATGACTAGAGCATATTTCTTTCTGCCCAATGACATTACGTTTACTGGACCAAACAGATCAACATGTAGAAGATGATAAGGATCCACAACCGAAGATTCAGACTTACTCTTGAAAGATGACTTCCTTTGCTTGGCCTTTTGACAAGAATCACACAGACCATCTAAGCTGAGTATTGACTTTGGAAGTCCCCTTACAAGATCTTTTCTTATCAGTTCATTGATGTTGTTCAAGTTTAGGTGAGAGAGCTTCTTATGCCATTTCCAACTCTCTTCATTTGACATTTTTGCAGATAGACACACAGCTTTTCCTTCATAGTTTGTTACCAAACTTGCTTCATAGATGTTGTTACGTCTGTGTCCAACTAGAACAACTTTCCCAGTAGATTTGCTGATAACCTCACAATGTTCAGTATGAAAATCTACATGGTATCCTCTGTCACAGATTTGACTCACGGAAAGCAGATCATGCTTGAGTCCTGGGACTAGAGCTACATTTGTGATGATGACACTTCCAAGATTGATATTGCCATATCCCATAGTACGTCCTATGTTGCCATCTCCATAAGAAACTTTTGGGCCAGCCTTCTCCTCATAATCTGATAGCAGGGCTTTATTTCCAGTCATGTGTCCTGAACATCCACTGTCCAAGACTAGGGTACTTTCCCTTATGCCCTGCAATCACAAACAATTACAAAGAGTTAGATTTAAGGATCCAGACTTGCTTGGATCCTTTGGCTTTCTTAACATTGTTAGCTTTTGCAGCGGAATAACTTTCAACAGAGTTTAAGCTAACTGTGTCAGACTTTACACTTGCAGAGTTTGCTTTAACCCATTTCAGGTTGGGTTTTAGCTCATAATAGTTGTGATAAATAGCATGATAACTCTTACAAGTATAAATGGAATGCCAAGTGCTCCCACAGTGTGTGCATAAAGTCTGTGGTCTAACCTTAACATAATCATTCTTTACCCCAGACTTGGAGGGTAAATAATTAATATCTTTGTTTTTCGTGCAGAAACTTGCAAGATGGTTAGTACTACCACAACTATGACATGTCTTCCTAGGAGCATCAGAATTAGGCAGATAATCATTTCTTTTATTAATGCCTACTTTTCCATTCCTATTTTTCTTGGACACTTTCTGTTTGTTAACAGACTGTACCTCTTTGAGCTTATGTTTGAATTGTTTTTTGTCATCGAACCAACATTAACCTGCTTATCACAGATTTTTACTGGTTCTTTAACAGCTTCTAACTCAATCTTATTCTCTGTTATTGAACCAACATTAACCTGTTTTTCACAAGTTTCAACTGGTTCCATAACAGCTTCTTTCACAACTACAGACTTTAGCTTACTGGATTCAGAAACAAATTTCACAGGTTTAAGTTGTGGTTTCACTTTCACTTTATCTTTAAACCTAAGTTCATCTTTCTCACAGTAACCTAAACCTACAGTATTTGTCTGAAAAACTTGATGTGTGTCTTTTCCAGAATTAGTCCAGGTTTTAATCACTTTCCTCTCTTTTTCTAATTCAGATTCTATTTGCCTATATCTTTTAAGCAATTCCTGTTCAACATAAACAGCATCATCTCTCTCCTTTTGAACTTGTTGCATGTTAACAAGTCTTTCTTCAAGAAATTTATTCCTCTCTTTAAGACCTAGATTCTCAGTTTTGATTCTTTCATTCTCTAAAGTATGATCCCTATAACTAACATGTATGCTTTTTAGATAAACTCTCAATTCAGATATATTATCAGTATCATAAGCATAAGTAGTTAGGGGTACCTTGTTTTCAGATGATTCAGATTCATCTTTGACAGTTGCCATGAGAGCATAGTTTACATCCTCATCTGAATCTGAAGTGTCTGCCCAGTCTTTTCCTTTAGTGATGAGTGCTTTTTCTGATTTTCCTTTCTTGCACTCTGGAGCATAGTGACCCATCTCCTTACACTTGTAGCACTGGATCTCAGACTTATCTTTCTTACCAGTTTTGGTATCCCTTCCTCCAGACTTTCTGAAACTCCTTCTCTCAGAGTTTGAATCTTTCCTTGAGAATCTCTTTCCTTTCTTGAAGTTCTTGAACCCCATCTTCTTGAAAGTCTTCACCATCAAAGCAGCCATCTGCATCATTTGTTCTTCATCATCCTCAGATTTAGAAGAAGCATTAGTGTTTGAATCATCATCAGAGTTTGATGACTCACTATCAAATTTTATGACCAAAGCCTTTCCCTTAGCTTTCTTCTTTGATGTTTCTTTCTTCATGAGTTTTTCTTCAACCTTGAGAGCAACAGATTTTGTCTTCTTTCCAGATCTCTTGTTTCTTTGTTCTATTTCAAGTTCATGAGTTTTAAGTAACCCATAGATTTCATCAAGATCTGTTTCTGCAAGATCATAATTGTCTCTGATTGTTGTCGCCTTTAAATCCCATCTTTCAGGTAGGGATAGAAGAAACTTGAGATTTGACTCTTCAAGTTCATATTCTTTATCAACCAGGGACAAATCATTCAACAATTTACAGAACCTGTCATATGTATCTGTTAAGTTTTCATCAGATCTCGAGTCAAAGTGTTCATACTCCTGTGTTAGAATGGTCTTCCTATTCTTCTTTATAGCACTTGTTCCTTGACACCTGACTTCCAAAGCATCCCAAATTTCTTTGGCAGTTTTGCAGCCAGTAACTCTGTTAGACATGACATTATCTAAAGCACTGTGGAGTAGATGTCTAACCTTTGCATCCTTTACAATTGATGAGATGTCTTCAGGAGTCAAATCTTTCTTTTCTTTTGGAACAGTCTTTTGTTCTTGACCAGTAATAACATGAGACAATTTAGTTGGCATATGAGGACCATCATTGATTCTATCAAGGTATTCTGGATCTGTGGCTTCCAGAAACATGGTCATCTTTACCTTCAATATTGGATATTCAACTGGTCTTAGAATTGGAACCCTTATTGACTCATATCGACTAACAGAAGTTGGTTGAACCTTCTGAGCATTAGAACCTGCATTAGAACCTTCCTGAGAGTTGTCAGCCATGATTATACTTGTGTTTGGATCGATAAACTGTATATATTAAACAGCCAAGGCTCTGATACCAATTGTTAGGCCTAATACACAATATATAATCAATATATGTATGAGAAGGACAATCAAGAACACTGTTTATGAACAATAAACTGAATTATATTGAATAACTATTCTCTCAGTGATGTAAAATATCACAGAGAGCTGCTAGGTTACAAGAATAATGTATTCAGTATTCGCTTCCCTTTTAGGGTTAACCTATCTGTGTTTATATAGTACACAGCTACATAGAATCAATCTCTAATTGATATTCCTATAAATTAGCTATACAATTTATATCAAATTAGGATTGCTTCTGTCTTCTGTTCCGTTTCCTTAACTGTCTCAATATATCTTGCTTCTTTCCATCTTCAAGATATATTGCTTCTAGAATCTTCATATTAGCACCGATAGCTTTAGCAAACTCTCACCCCGTCAGACTTTAACAAACTCTGACTGGCTTCTAGTAAACTCTGATGAGTACTTGTTGCTTAAACACTGATAAACAATCATCATCAATTATATCTAACAAATTGATTCTGTCATCTATGCATGTGTATGTTAAGAAAAACTCTGTTAACTCAAGTTCAATTGAGTCAAAATCAGTTGAAAATGACTTAAAGAAAAATTCCGCTCCAATTCTTAACAAGAAATTGAAAAATAGAACCCAACAAGTGTGGGTTCTTAAAAATTCTAACTGATTGAGGTACTGATTGCAGGGCAACAGGAAAAATATTCTAGTTCTGGATAGTGGATGTTCAGGACATATGACTGGAAATAAGACCCTTGTTATTCCCTAGACACTGAACCAAGATTGTAGAAGGGGGGGGGGGGGGTTGAATACAATCTTTGAAAACTTTTTGTTCTTGTTAAGCGAAAATATGAAAGATAAAACCAAGAACAGAAACACAAGTGTTAGGAATGAATATCACCTAGAAACTAGACAGAGGGGGGGTGAATGGATAGTTTGATGGATTTTTGTTTTCTTGAACCTAAATATAAACTGTATATGATTATGCTATGTAATATGCAGAAAGTAAACAACACACACAATCACTTTAATCTACTTTGTATAAGCAAATTAAATACTACAGCTTTCCAAGAAATTCACAATCGAATTCCTGGCTTCTAAACAAGAACAGTTTGTACTTGCTTGCTTACAGAGAAAAGAGCTTAAGATAAAAACTATGTGTATCTGTCTCTCAGCTAACTATAGGGTGTGCATGATATATATAAGTCCTATACAAACTAGTGCACACACCTATTTTTACACAGTTACCCCTTGCTGAAAGTCCAACTTGTCCTGCCATAAGAAGTTAACTGTGTCAGGAAGGACCACCTGCTTTTCGGAGTCTTTCCCGTTTCTGTAGCTGCTTGTCTCTTATCTTTCTCTCCAAGTTTAGCTGTAGATTTGCCATCTGTTCTTTGGACCACCTTGCCAGAACAAATGCTTCAGTATTTGTCTCCTTTGATTCTTGGTTATGTACCTTGATTTGTCTTGTTATAAACGGCTAAGTGTTGATATCGTGAACTCCACTTCATTCCTGACTTCGCGATCTCCCTTGTGAGGACTACGCGATATAGCCTTTGAAGACTTTGCGACATAGGTCATTTGACGACTGTGCGACATAAGTCATTTGACGACTATGCGACATAAGTCATTTGACGACTATGCGACATAAGTCATTTGACGACTATGCGACATAAGGCTTCTGAGGACTTCACGATCTAGGCTTCTTTGACTTTGCTGACTTCAACACTTCACGACATGAGTCTTGAGGACTTCTCGACATAGTACAAAATGGACTATGCGATGTAGCACTTCACGACATGGATATTGGTGACTTCACGACATAGCTTTCTTCTGACTTTGCTATATAATGCCTTAGACAAATTTCTGCAACTTATTTCTTCATGGCCTTATTCATCTCTATCATGCTGCATGAACACTTCTGAACTTCTACCAGGACAATTATTTAATGGCCTATATACAATCTAGATGCAAGAAACTTTACTAAGCTCATTATAACTTTGAGCATACATGATCAAGCTAATGTTCATGAGAACAAGACAAGTACATTTAGAGACCTATACTATATCCCAGTGATAGAACTCACTAGGTCATGTAATGTGACATAGTCACATAGTGTAGGCTTGTTAATAGTGGTATTCAGACATGTCTTGAGCCTAACAATCTCCCCCAAATTGCGAGTAAGATCCTTAGGCACAATTTCATGTCTGATAACAAGCCTAACTTACATAAAAGGAAATTAAGTAACAGAGAGGACAATTTATGAACATTTAGATAAGGAATTTGATTACATAAAAAATTGAAAGCTTACAGATTATCTTTGTTGCTTAGCAGCTTCAGCTTCCAATTGCTTCTCTTGTAAATCATCATAAATCTTCTTTTTCCTTATCTCTTCTCTTCTTTTCATGTCTATGATGGCTTCTTGAAGTTCTTCTCTTGCAATCAGTTCTTCAATGAGAGGTGAGTCTTTTAAGTCATCAATTGCAGCCTTGAGTGCACTTTCTACATATGAATCCAGAAACTCCATCCTTATTTTGCTTTTGCCTCCTTGTGAGTTTTTGTACTCCACAATGTAAGGATTTTTTTTGACCCTGCACAACCCTTTCTGCCTTACCTCTTTAGCCCTCTCCTCCATCTCAGCCAATTCTCTCTCTTTCTGTATCTTCTTCTCTTCATTCTCTTTCATCAGGTTTTCTTCATAATCAGCATGCATTTTCAAGAACCTGGCAATATCTATCTTCCATGTCCTTTCTTCTTTTTCTTCAAAATTCAGTAAGGCATTTATCCTTTCAAGCTCATACTTATAGAAATATTGCCAGCCTCCTTGCTTCATAATCCTTTCTCTTCCATCAGTGTACTTGATCTCTAGATGATCTAGCTTCACTTTGACTTCAAAGATCCTTTGAGC
This sequence comes from Heracleum sosnowskyi, assembly GCA_030848705.1. NCBI lineage: Eukaryota > Viridiplantae > Streptophyta > Magnoliopsida > Apiales > Apiaceae > Heracleum > Heracleum sosnowskyi. The sequence goes on from CM061242.1 coordinate 83,193,458, forward strand.
CCTCAAAAATGCTAGGGCATCTTCATCATAGTCCTCATCTAGTGGAAGCACATTGATGCCAATAACATTTGTGAGTTTTCCAGTCTTCTTTGTTATCCTTATCCTTCTGGGTACACTCTTGATCTTCATATGCTTCACAAGAGATACCTTTTTGGAACAAGGAGAATCAGTCTTCAGTGCCACATCACTTGGAAGTAGCTTCATTCCCTTCCCCTTCATCCACTGTAACACTCCACTAGCTGTAACTTTGTGGAAGTGCTTTCTTGATATTCCTTTTGTGGCTTCATCTTTCTTCTGTGGCAATTCAGGTTCAGAAGTCTTAGATAATGATTTTGGAGGATCATTACTAACAGTACCCACCCTAGACTTAGAGTCTTATGTTGTGGTTAAAGTACTGCTAGCAATGTCCTTGACTTGCTGAATTCCACTTCTTGTTCTCTTGACTGTTTCCTTTGTCCCCTTAGAATCCCTCTTGTCATCATCAGCACCTTTTGTCTTCTTTGAAGATTTGCTCCTGCTACTGTCACTTGGTCCATCCTTATCACTCCTTGAATGAGATCTCCTTCTGTAGGTTTTCTCCTCATCATCATCCTCACCATCCTTCTTCTTGCTCTTTTCTTTGACAGATTCAGGAATGACTCCATGAATCAAAAAAGATTGTAGAGTGTGAATCATTTCTAGTTCCTCAGCTGTCCTAACTCCTCTCTTGGATCTCAGCATTTTCAATACCTGGTTTATCTTAGCATTGTTCTTCATTATCAAATCAGAAGGAATTATCAGTTGGTCAATGCTGCTGTCTTGAGATAGACTTTGGAAGATTATTGTCCTTGGCTTGGGGATAACCTCAGGCAATCTTTGATGTTGGTCCATCTTCAAGTCATCAAACAGTCTCTTGTTGTTTGCCCCATCCTTTTCAATTAACTCCAGAATGATTGACAGCTCAGAAAATCTCAGTTTCTCCAGAGTTTGAAATGCTAGATGCCACAAGCAATTATCCTTGCACACCATGATAACTTCTCTTAGATGGACATCCTTGATTATCCTTACTCCCACAGTGAAGTACTTGATGCTTTCTTTGATCTTTTCTCTGTAGGTCCTTGCATCCCCTTTAGCATTGCTATAGATGGTTTTCAGAAGCTCCAGGAAGGCCTCATCATGATAGATGTTTGAATTGGCAACTTCCTGTAGCTTGGCATTAGTGGTAATTTTGGCTTGGATAGGTTTGACACTTGAAGAGGGTTGAGAAGCTGAAGTGTCCTTTGGCATTGTAGAGGGATGGAAGGTAGTTGTGACTGTGCTCTTCTGGCCTTGTGCATTTATGACCTTTACAGGGGGAAGGATTATTGGTTTGATTGTTTCTTCAGAAATTTTGCCCTTGAGCTTCTGTTGCTTGGCAGGTACTCCCCCTTTCTTTTTCAGAATGACCTCCTTTTGTTTCTCCCCCTTAGGCTTGGAATCAGACAAGATGTCTTGAGCTTCTTCCCCAGGGATAGACAGGTTCATTTGTCTCATCATAGAAGTCAGCATTTGTTGTTGCACCAGCAGGATATTGGAGGTGTTGTTGCCTTGGTCATCCAGCTTGTCATTGAGCTGGTTTAAGGATTTAGCAAGTATCCTGTTTTCATCTTTCAGAGAGGCCACTTCTCTTTCTAGACCATCCACCTTGGAGAATAGCTGTTGAGACTTGAAAGAATTGAGAGATTGATCCTTGATCTTGGCAAAGTCAAATTTGGAGATGTTTGACATAGGAACCTCATCCACCAATTTGTCACCATATTGATTCTTCCAAATAACATTCAGCATTGCATTAGAGTTGATGTTGGCCTTGACTTGATTTTCCAATGTTGTAGCTAGTTTCTTGATGTTGTCAGTGACCATGGCTAGAGAGAGATCCATCCTGTTGACATTAGAATTGGTTTTCTGGATTTCTTTGAGGATGCCATCCACCTTGGGAAAATCAGAGAGATATGAGTTTCTTAGCTGAGTGAGGGATCTAGCTGCCTCCTCCTGGATTGAATAAATCTCTGATTGAAGCCCTTTCCCAAGATAGTGCAGAGCCTTCAATTGATTCTTGTAGACATCATTGACAGCATCATAAACTGCAGCAGGAGAGAGATCTTTTGCATTGGAGCCTAGAGAGGTGAGATAATCTTCTCTCAGAAAAGCTAGGGTATCCTTGAGTTTGATAGACCTCTTAGCATCCAACCAGGCATCCACATTTCCCTCTGGTTCAGCTGCACCACTATCTTCTCCTGCTGAGCTTCAACATCCTCCTTGTGGCAAAGAAGAATAGCCTCATAATCAGCATTTGGCAAGTTTGAGGTGAGGAGGTGTTGAGCTATTTTTGAGAACTCATCAATCTGTGCCACATGGAGATCTTGAATAGCTTCTTCTGTCATTTTGGAAGGCACAGTTGATGATCCTGAAGGCCTGTCATGTTGCACAGGTTTCAGCCATTCTGACAGAGTGGCCTGAGCCAAGTGAGAGCTAGTGCTAGGCACTTCATGAGATGTGAGATTTTAAGTCTCCTCCAGCCTTGGAATGGCAGTAGAGTCTGATGTTGTCTCCATTGAAATGGGATGTGTTACAACATCAGCCCTATCTGTCTGTGAAGACAGTTCCACATCCCTAAGGATGGGAGAATTTGGCATAGAGTCTCCAGTGAAAACTGGTGAATCCTCCATGTTTGTGTTGGTGTCATTAGGATATGCCCCAGCATGCATTCCCTGACCAACTAGATGTGGTTCCTGGGTGGTGAGCACAGTGTCATGCACCATGTCACTTGAGTTTGGCTCAATCACAGTGTTGGATTGTGATTGATCAATTGTAGAAAAGTCATGTGAATGACTAATCTGTTGAGAAGAAATGTTAGATGTAGATTCTGGAAGAGAAGTGTGGTGTAGATTGAATTGTGGCAACTCCCCCTGAGAAATAGGAGGAGTTTCAAGTGTGATGTGCTCTCCACTCAATGTGTTAGCATCCTTATTTCTCCTAGGATCAAGAGTGAGTTCTTGATCATGTGCAGACTCAGTACAGGTTGTAGTGGGGAGACTACTCTTTTCAATGCCAATAACCTGTTGGGAGGCCATTGACAGTAATATGTGTACCCCTTTTTCCACATCTGAATCCTGTTGGGAGGATCCAGTGGTAGGTTTGGATTTGGATTTCTTACTGTGTCTGGTGAGAGGTGACTCAGGATTCTCACTTTCTAACTCTACAGTTTTTTGAATCACTTTTAGGGGTCTCTTCTTAGTCTTCTTTTTAGTAACATCACTCTTTTGGGAGACTGATGCACTTGGCTCCTTAATATCTACAGATGTGTTTGCAGTGGGGTTGCTGGATGGGATAGGAAGGCTAGGGTTAGACTGTGTAGCTCCTTCAGTCTTAGCCTCCACTGTCCAGGAAAGCTCATGGTATATTGGCTTAGCAAGTTGATATGATTCAAATGTGTCCTGCATATGCTGGGTCACACTTAGAATCACATCAACTTGATTCCTTCTGTCCAATGACCCAAATAGAATCTTGGACATGGACTTGGAATAAGCCATTTTAGTTTTATCTATACCCTCCAATTCATGGATATTTGCATCAAGATAGTTTAAAATAACTTGAAGGAAACGGGGGTAAAAGATTTCATTACCTCTACCACGAACTGTTCTCCCTAACCTCTGAGCCAATTCCTTGAGGATGATTGCTCCAACATTTATCTCCTGATTGTAGGCTAGGGAGTAGGCCAGCTTCACAACAATGTGACTTATTTGGTCCCATCCTGTCTTCCTGCTTAAGAAAACCTTTTGGAGTGTATCAAAAACAAACGACCACTCCCTCCTGACATGCTTCTTGTTCAACTTAGCCATGTCAACCTTATCTGCATACTTGATGAGGTCCATGAAAGCAACCATTTCATCATCATTAGCTTCAGCAGCATGACCCTCAACCTTGAATCCCAGGGCTTCATTAATCTCTTTTTTGCCAAACTGGAAGTGCTTGCCCCCAATTGTGCAATTCACTTCCTGAAATGAGGTTCCATCTTCCCTCACCATTGTTGCAACCAAAGCTGTTCTCCAGAACCCTTCCAACACATCGACATACAGAGTGGGGTTCAGGGTTAAGGCTTGGTGGAGGTATGAGGTGTTTAAGAACCGTACAAAGCACTTGTACCTGGGATTTGCCTCCGCCTCTGAGGGAATTGAGAGTAGATTTGTTTCTTTGGGAATGGTTAAAGGAATTGAGGATGATACTGTTGGAGATTTTGGTGCCATTTCAAAAGAGAGAGTGAAGAAGATAGTAGAGAATTTGTGCTTAGGTTTGAGAGTTTGAGAGCAATAGACAGGATGAAAAGTTGTGAACGGTTAGAAAAGGGTATTTATATGATAGAGACACTGCGATATGGAGTTATGAATATGTACAGTCTATTTGTATGTCGCGAAGTCAAAAATGGCCTGTATCGCAAAGTCTTGCAAAGTATATCGCATAGTCTCAAAAATGAACTATGTCGCAAAGTACTCAAGGTGAAAAGATCGGGGAGACTTTGCGATATAGTAGAAATACCCTGTCTAAAACTCTCTTTTAGGAATTTTAAGCAATTTGTCAGACTTTTATCAAATTTTGAAATAAAATTAATTTAAATCAAAATTCTGTCAAATGTGGAGACTTGTCGATATAATTATTCTAAGTCACGAAGTCATAAAATGAACTATGTCGCAAACTCATGAAATGAACTATATCGCGAAGTCTCACAATCTCAACAGTTTGCGATATAAGTCTGTTTGATTTGAACTGTGTCGTGAACTCTGAAAATCATCTATATCGAGATGTCTCAAAAGCTCACAACTTCACCACCAAATATGATTTTGAAAAATATGCAGTAAAATACTGAAACATTTATAAATCATATCTCAGCTAATTTTCACTCCAAATAAATAGAGCATTTAAATACAGTGAAAATTTACTGCTGCAACTATTAACTAGCACATTTACTTAGAACAATTAAATGAAGGATTGAGCATTCCAATTTCACTCACAAGTCTATTAAAGACAGCTTCATTTAGAGGTTTAGTGAATATGTCAGCTAATTGTTTCTCAGTTGGAACATAAGAGACTTCTATGGTACCATTTGCAGCATGTTCCCTAATGAAATGGTACCTTATCTCAATGTGCTTTGTAGTAGAATGATTAACAGGATTGGCAACTATGGATATTGCACTAGTATTATCACACATCAGAGGAATGTGTTCTAACACTAGTCCATAATCCATGAGTTGATTTCTAATCCAAAGCAATTGAGCACAGCAACTTCCAGCAACAATATATTCAGCCTCAGCTGTGGATGTTGCTGTGGACTGTTGTTTCTTACTAAACCAGGACACTAACCTTTGACCTAAGAATTGACAGCTTCCAGAGGTGCTCTTCCTGTCAATTCTGCATCCAGCATAATCAGGATCTGTGTAACCAACCAGGTTGAACCCAATGCCCTTTGGATACCATAGCCCAAGATTAGGAGCCCCTTTCAGATACCTGAAGATTCTTTTGATAGCCATCATGTGAGATTCCTTAGGGTCAGCCTGGAACCTTGCACAAAGACATGTGGCAAACATGATGTCTGGCCTGCTAGCTGTGAGATAGAGTAGTGATCCAACCATTCCTCTATAGACCTTGATATCAACTCTCTTGCCTTTCTTGTCTTCATCCAGCTTGATTGCAGTAGACATAGGAGTTTTTGCTGGGATGACTCTTCTAAACCATATTTCTTTAAAAGATCCTTGACATACTTAGATTGGTTTATAAAGATGCCATCCTCCCTTTGATGTACTTGCAGGCCTAGGAAGAAGGTTAATTCTCCCATCATACTCATCTCATATTTGCTTTGCATCAACTTAGAGAACCTTTCACAGAGTTTTTCATTGGAAGATCCAAAGATGATATCATCCACATAGATTTGAACACGAATGATATCATTTCCATGCTTCTTGAAGAATAAGGTTTTGTCAATTGTTCCTCTGGTAAATTGATGCTCAAGAAGAAATTGAGATAAAGTCTCATACCAGGCTCTTGGTGCCTGTTTGAGTCCATAGAGTGCCTTGAGCAATCTATACACAAAGTTTGGGAAGTTTTCATTTTCAAAGCCAGGTGGTTGAGATACATAAACTTCTTCAGTAAGATCACCATTGAGAAATGCACTTTTCACATCCATTTGATACACCTTGAAGTCTGAGTGAGCTGCAAAAGCCAGGAAAATTCTGATGGCTTCCAGTCTAGCTACAGGTGCAAATGTCTCATCATAGTCAATGCCCTCTTGTTGACAATATCCTTTGGCAACCAACCTTGCTTTGTTTCTAATCACCACTCCTTCTTCATCCATTTTGTTTCTGAACACCCATTTGGTGTCAATAACATTCTTTCCTTCAGGAGGTGGTACTAGCTCCCATACTTTGTTTTTCTCAAATTGATTTAATTCTTCCTGCATGGCTACAATCCAGTCAGAGCTCTTCAAAGCCTCTTCAATTACTTTAGGTTCTTCTTGTGACAGAAAGCAGCTATACAGACATGTATTCATTGTTGCCCTTCTTGTTCTTACACCCTCACTGGGATCTCCAATTATTTGATCCCTAATGTGGGCTCTGTCCCATTTCCTTGTGTGACCCTGTTCATTTCCTTGACTAGTTTCAGGATCATTTTGATTGAAGGTTGCATTCTCTTCTTCTCCCCCTGTGTTTGTGAATCCTTGCACAGGTGTTTGAGGAGGATCATCAACTTCAAGAGTTTCATTTACTGGGACAGTTTGAGTAGGGAGTTCATCCTCATTATCAGAATCCTCTAGATATCCTTGATTTTCAAATCTTAATGGCACACTGTCTTGTTCACTTGTTTCAAGTCCAGGAGTCTTCTTGTCATCAAAAGTAACATCCATGCTTTCCATAACTTTGTGTTGCTCAGGTACACACACTCTGTATGTTATCCTTTCCAGAGAGTATCCAATGAAGATACCTTCAAATGCCTTAGCATCAAATTTTCCAATATGTTCTGAGGTATCTTTCATCACAAAACACTTGCTACCAAACACATGCAGATGCTTGAAGGATGCTCTTTTTCCAGTCATTAATGAGTAAGGAGTTTTGCCTGACTTCTTATTTATCAATGTTCTATTCTGCACATAGCATGCTGTGTTAACAGCATCAGCCCAAAAGCTAGTAGGTAGCTTTGCATCCAACAGCATTGTCCTTGCAGCTTCAATGAGAGTTCTATTCTTTCACTCAACTACTCCATTTTGTTGAGGGGTCCTAGGAGCTGAAAATTGTTGAGAAATTCCTTTATCTTTACAAAACTCATACAATGTGGAATTTCTAAACTCAGTTCCAATATCACTTCTCAATGCAACTACAGAGGAACCAGTGCTTTGTGCTTCTTTATCAACTCTCTTAATATGCTCTATAATTACTTGAGGTGCTTCATCCTTGGAGAACAGAAATTCCACCCAAGTGTATCTTGAATAATAATCAACCATAACTAGAGCATATTTCTTCCTGGAAAGGGACATTACATTCACAGGGCCAAATAGGTCCATGTGAATTAGTTGCAGAGGTTTTGAGTTTGTATTAAGCAACTTGTTCTTGTGACTAGATCTCTTGATTTTTCCTTTTTGGCATGCTTCACATGCTCCATCTTGCACAAACTCCAAAGCAGGCATGTCTCTGATGAGTTCTCTCTTTGTCAGAGAGTTCATTGCCTGAACATTCAAGTGAGACAGTTTCTTGTGCCACAGCCAGAATTCTTCATTTGTGGCCTTAGTGTAGAAACAACAAATTTCTCCCTTGTCTGCAGCCTTAAGATTAGCTACAAACAAGCTTCCTTTCTTTACACCAGTTAAAACAACTTCACCACTTCCTCTTTTTGAGATTAGACATTGATCTTTATCAAATTCCACTTTGAAACCTCTGTTGGTGAATTGTCCAATACTCAAGAGGTTGTGCTTTAGTCCTTCAACAAATGCTACATCTTCAATAATGACATTTCCAGATTTAACACAGCCATATCCCATGGTATAACCAATGTTGTCATTTCCAAAGGTTACTGATGGGCCAGCCTTTTCCTCAAATTGTGATAGCAGGGCTATATCACCAGTCATGTGACTTGAGCATCCACTGTCCAAGATCCATATGACTCTTTTATTCCTATTGCCCGGCATTCACAAAGTAACTAAGTTGTTTTTGGTACCCACACATGGTAGGGTCCAGTTGATTTAGAAACATTTTTGTTAACAATTCTTCTGTCATAAGTTGCATTCATCACAGTAGGATACTTCATATTGTTTGTGGCTTTGGAGTTCACACTCTTAGGCTCACATGAAGTGTTCACCCTCTCAACCCTGATTGGGGATCCTGTCCTGTGAGTGTGCATGTGTGTGTGTGATTCACTAGATTGTGCAGAATCAAGTTTATGCTTAAGAGATAAACAGTTAGCAATCACAGTCACATAGCATGTCATGCAATTAGGCTTACCACAGAAAGAATCATGACTAGAGTTTATGCTAGCAGAATTGTTACTCAGGTTATCAACTTCAGCAATCTCAGGCTTACTACACTTATGAGTCAAATGATTAACAGATAGGCATTTCTGACATTGTTTCCTAGGAGCATTTGGCACATAAGCATAGTTGTTACTCTTGTTAACACCTGTTTTACCATTTCTGTTTTGTTTCTTTTTCTTAACAACTTCCCTCTTAACCTTAGGACTCTTGACAAGGTTGTCTTTGGTTTCTTTCAGAGCAGCAGACTTAGGAGGGGAAGAAGTGTCCTTAGCTGCCACATCTTCTTCAAGTAGTTGTTGCTTGATGATCAGTAGTTCCTCATCAAACTCAACAACACTCTTTTTGAAGATGGGCTGTTCAACACTTGACAATATGGTTGGGGCATTTTTGTTTGTAAAAGATTCTTTTCCTTTGCCCTTGACCTTCTTCCTTCCCTTGTCATTTTCATAGTCAAAACCAACTCCAACCTTGCAGTCTTCAGTGTGTTCCTTGTGATAGGTTTGAATAAGTTCAGAGGAGTTCTTGAAGCTTCTTAGTTTCAATTCAGTTTCAGCAATTTGTTCCCTAAGAGCTTTTTCTATTTGTTCAGCACAAATCACTTTGTTTTTAAGATACTCAACCTCCTTTTTCAAACCATCAAGGTTCACAACCATTAACTCAAGTTCCTCATTCTTTTCTGTAAGCTCAAGATTTCTAGCAGTTAGTCTATCAATTTCTTCATTTGCTACTAACATGCTAGTATGAATATTAAACATTTCAGTACTCATATCTTCAACAGTTTGCTTATATTGAAGGGGAGTCATATCAAGAGAAGTAAGAATAGGTACCTGACTTGAATCACCATCATCAGAAAATGCCATCAAGGCATAGTTTGAGTACTCTTGTTCTTCTTCTTCATCAGAGTCATCCCAGCATTTTCCCTCAGCAATAAAAGCTTTACCCTGTTGTTTCTTGAGTAGAGCCTCATACTTAGCTTCAAGCTCTAAGTATGCTTTGTCCTTCTTGACCTGTTTGGGCTTTTTGCACTCAGTGGCAAAATGCCCAAGTCCATTGCAGTTATAGCACCTTATCTTGGTCCTATCCACACTTCCAGACTTGTATCCACCTTTAGCAGCACCAGCAATCCCTTTTCCTTTATTGAAGGTGTTTGAGCCACTAGATCCACCAGTGTTTCCAGTATTGAACTTGGACCTGAATGGCTGCTTTCTTTTAAACCTTATGTTAGGGTACCTCCTAGCCATATAGGCAAAAGATTTGTTTTCCATCCTGTCCAGTTCTTCCATGCTGTAAAACTCATCATCCTCAGGCAAATCATAGACAACTTGGGTCTCATCACCAGTGTCTTCAACTTCCAGTTCCTCAATCTTGACCTGACTGACTTTAAGAGAGTCCATTCTTTGACTTAGGTTGTCAGCAATAAGGGAACAGGAAGTATTTGCCATTAACCCTTGTTTAGCTTGAATAGATCTCTTTTGAAACAACTCTAGCTCATAGGTTTTCAAAACACCATACAGCACATCAAAACCAATCTTTGTTAAATCTCTTTCTTTGAGGGAAGAGATTCTTGGTTCTAAATGGTCTGGCAGAGTTAGTAAGAACTTCATGTTAAGCTCTTCTGTCTCATAGTGTTTGTCATAGAGTTTGAGCTCATTTACCAGCTTGTTGAACCTCTCAAACACTTCTGTGATTCCCTCTTTTGGCTGAGCCATGAAGGCTTCATATTGTGAGACAAGAATCTGCTTCTTGTTCTTTCTTACTTCAGTAGTTCCTTCACAGAGCACTTCTATAAGATCCCACATCTTCTTGGCACTAGTACAGTGAGCAACAGTGCCATACATGTTGAAATCCATAGATTCACAGATGATAAGTTGAAGATGTCCATCCAGTGCTACTTTCTCCTTTTCAGAATCAGTGTATTTTGAGGGGTCTTTGGGCACATGTTTTGCTGGTACTATCTCAGTGTCGTTGGTTGTTTCACCAATCTCGATCATTGGAATAAAGGGACCATGCTTTAGAATGTCTAAATACATGGGGTTAGAAGCTTTGATGAAAAGCAACATCTTCTTTTTCCATAAACTGTAGTGCTCCTTGTTAAAGGGAGGAATCTTGATACTGCTCAGTTTCTGTGAACTCATTCTTGACCTTTTCCTGTTTGTACGTTAACAACCTGGCTCTGATACCACTTGTTAGGAATGAATATCACCTAGAAACTAGACAGAGGGGGGGTGAATGGATAGTTTGATGGATTTTTGTTTTCTTGAACCTAAATATAAACTGTATATGATTATGCTATGTAATATGCAGAAAGTAAACAACACACACAATCACTTTAATCTACTTTGTATAAGCAAATTAAATACTACAGCTTTCCAAGAAATTCACAATCGAATTCCTGGCTTCTAAACAAGAACAGTTTGTACTTGCTTGCTTACAGAGAAAAGAGCTTAAGATAAAAAACTATGTGTATCTCTCTCTCTGCTAACTATAGGGTGTGCATGATATATAAAAGTCCTATACAAACTAGTGCACACACCTATTTTTACACAGTTACCCCTTGCTGAAAGTCCAACTTGTCCTGCCATAAGAAGTTAACTGTGTCAGGAAGGACCACCTGCTTTTCGGAGTCTTTCCCGTTTCTGTAGCTGCTTGTCTCTTATCTTTCTCTCCAAGTTTAGCTGTAGATTTGCCATCTGTTCTTTGGACCACCTTGCCAGAACAAATGCTTCAGTATTTGTCTCCTTTGATTCTTGGTTCTGTACCTTGATTTGTCTTGTTATAAACGGCTAAGTGTTGATATCGTGAACTCCACTTCATTCCTGACTTCGCGATCTCCCTTGTGAGGACTACGCGATATAGCCTTTGAAGACTTTGCGACATAGGTCATTTGACGACTGTGCGACATAAGTCATTTGACGACTATGCGACATAAGTCATTTGACGACTATGCGACATAAGTCATTTGACGACTATGCGACATAAGGCTTCTGAGGACTTCACGATCTAGGCTTCTTTGACTTTGCTGACTTCAACACTTCACGACATGAGTCTTGAGGACTTCTCGACATAGTACAAAATGGACTATGCGATGTAGCACTTCACGACATGGATATTGGTGACTTCACGACATAGCTTTCTTCTGACTTTGCTATATAATGCCTTAGACAAATTTCTGCAACTTATTTCTTCATGGCCTTATTCATCTCTATCCTGCTGCATGAACACTTCTGAACTTCTACCAGGACAATTATTTAATGGCTTATATACAATCTAGATGCAAGAAACTTTACTAAGCTCATTATAACTTTGAGCATACATGATCAAGCTAATGTTCATGAGAACAAGACAAGTACATTTAGAGACCTATACTATATCCCAGTGATAGAACTCACTAGGTCATGTAATGTGACATAGTCACATAGTGTAGGCTTGTTAATAGTGGTATTCAGACATGTCTTGAGCCTAACAACAAGCAAGATGATACAAGAATTAAAAATTCAGGTGGATTGTTTTTGTCCACCTGAGAGATTTTTATTGAAGAAATCTCTGTGATGTTTACAAATAAACACACAGCTGCAAATACACAACTCTAGCTTCAGCAATTTACAAGGATACTGCTTTGTGCTCTCTAAATTGCTAAAACCTGATTTCTTGATTTCTAGAGTTATGCTACAACTTGGTTATATAACCCAAGTTTACAAAGATACTTGAGCAGCTAATAATACAAAAAGTACATGTGTTCAGAATCTTTGTTTCTCCATCCCGAACAGTGATCTGTGTTTGTAGCTTGCCCTTCTTGGCTGATTGTCTTTTAAGGAAATGCTACATTGGGCCATGCAAACGGAATGCTTCTTTCTTCTTGTCACCTTTCCAGAAATACTGGCTACCATGCTCTGTGTAGTCTGTCAACCCATGTTCTCTGACATCGCTGTCCTTTTCACAGGAACAGAGAGTATCTGTAGAAGCTATCTGAGTTGTATCCGTTGATAGTTTCTTGATCACCCAGAACTGCTATCCGTAGACAGTACAATGTCCATATCCGTAGAAGGCTAGTCAAGCTACCCGCAGACAGTCAACTTCATGTATGCAGAATTACCACTACAAGAAAAACGCAATCAGACAACACTGATCAGACAACGCTCGGTCGAAAAAGTGTTGCCCAGAATTAACTGACAACGGTTATTTTTCAACCTCGAAAAAGTATTGTCTAATCCAGGGTGATTACAACGGTTTAAAAACCATTGTCTAGAAAATTGAATTAGACAAGGGTATTTTGGAAGTGCTGTTGCCTAAACGTGACAAATAGACAACAGTTTTCAGAGATATTGTGTGAAATAATCTAAGACAATGTCTCATAAACCGTTGTTGTAATAATACAACAGTTTATATTAACGTATTGTGTGAAGAATCCTGATACAACGGTGCAACAAACCGTTGTTGTAATGAGACAAGAGTTTTCTAAGTTGTGTTGTTTAATATGGTTTCAAACAACTATTTATATTACCGTTGTTTGACCCAGAACCAACATACAACTGTTTGTTTATATATTGTATGTTTGTTTTCCAAACAAGACTTTTACTGTTAAAACTGTTGTCTAATTTTCAGTACAGAAAAAAAATATAAATGGAATTTCAGCTAACCTGCCATCAAAATAGAGGCATCATATGCATCCAACAAACCAAGACCAAATTAGCTAACAAACCAAACATGAAGAAACTTAACAGAAACAAACCAACCAAGTGTCAAGAATCATCGTTACAAATTCAAAGAACACAAATTAAATTACATCACGAAAGTTCTATTAGTTCATCTATGTCATCTCGAATGTAACTAGCCACGTCCTCCTCATCAACATCCGGCAAATTGGGTAGAAAAAAATCACTCTCAAATTCCCCTTCCACGGATCCCTCACTTTCATCCTCATTGTCTTCATAGTACTTTTTATCGGGTAATTTCAACACAATGGACCATAATTTATCAAGAGGATCGTCGATGTAACAAACTTGCTTAACATGTTTTGCTAAAACAAATGGATCATTCAAATACCCCAACCTAGGGCTGAGCAAAACCGAACCGAAACCGAAAAACCAAACCGAACCGAAATTTTTCGGTTCGGTTTGGATTGAGTTTTTTTCAAAAGTTCGGTTTATTCGGTTTTTCGGATTAAACCGGAATACAATCGGTTCGGTTCGGTTTTAAGAATAGCGGTTCGGTTAAAAACCGAAAAACCGAAATATATTTATATATTTTTAAAAATTATAAATATATGTATATATTTATATTATATTTATATTATTAGACTTTCAGTTTCAACTTTCAATTACTTTCCTTTTCTTCGACCTAGATCTAAAACAGTAAAACACTAAAGTCTAAAACTCGAGCACGGGCTTTGGCGCTTTGCAAACTCAATCACTGATTCTTCAACTGAGATTTGTGACTGATTCTTCAATTAAGGTATAACTGATTCTAATTCTTCTTTTAATTCTTTCCTTTCTTGATTAGGTTTAGTTGTTTAGGTTTAATTATGTTCTTGATTCTAATTATGTTTTATGTGTTTCTTGATTCTTCAATGTTCTTGATTCTTTTAATTCAGTTTCGAAACAAATTAAACATAAGTTTATTGACTGGACTGGACTGGGTTTTGTATGCTTAGGGGAATGCTTTTAATCGGTTTAATTTTTCTGTACAACTAGTCAACTACAATGTAACTGCGATTGCTTTTTCTGGAATGGTTTTGGTTGAATTTTGTAGAATTTTTATGCTGGTTAGGTTTTGAAATTGTTGATCTTTTATGGGTTTGGTGATGAAGTATGATTTTTTTTGTATTAGAGATTAGAGAAATATGAAACTTGTTCTGTACTTCTGTATAAATAAGATGGTTTTCTGTATGGTTTTCTTGATTTAGTCTTAAGTCTTGCAGTTCTGTGACAAAATTGAAATTTGTATTGTTGAACTCTTTGATAAGAATTGAAGATTCAGTTTATTGGTATTTGATTGAAATTTTGCAATGCTAGAAGCAAAAATGGCAATATCAGATTGTCGACACCTCATGACACTCTCTTGTATTAACAAAAGAGTTGTGCAATTTAGTTTTGTATACTTTGTTTTGGCCTTTGTATTTGTATGCTAATAATTTACTATATACTTGTATATAAAAATACAAAATATAAATTAGTTAAATCTGATCACTGGAGAGTGGAGACTATAAATTATTTACTTGGTCCAGGAGAAACGCGTTGTTTGGTAACAGAACTACAGAAGCAACAGTTTATAGCAACAGAACGTTAGCATTTCTAATTTAAGTCAACTTTCTGCAAAGTTTATTTAAGTTATTACAGCCTTTTCTATTTGTTTAACTTACAGCGATGTCAAACTTACAACCCGAGAATGAGAATGAGGTTGAGATGAGAGATTCTAATGAAGGTAACAATACTCAAGCAAGCTCTGTGATAAGGAAAAGAAAGCCGGTTAAAGAAAGGTCGATGGTGTGGGATCATTTTATCAAGTTTAAGGCCCCCGACAGCAGTTTGAAATCGAGATGCAAGTACTGTGATAAGGTATATTGTTCTAATTCTAGTATAAATGGCACTTCCACACTTAATGCTCACCTTAAAGTTTGTAAAAAGCTTCCACTTAGTGGTGAATCGAAGCAAACACAACTATCCTTACAATCTGTTGGAGGAAGTGAAAGTAATCTTAAGAAATGGTTCTTCAATCAAAAAGTGTCTAGGCAGAAATTAGCCGCCATGATTATTGTTGATGAACTTCCAATTAGGTTTGTTGAGGGTGAGGGGTTTATTGATTTCATGCAAAGTACTCAACCACTTTTTAAGGTGCCCTCTCGTTTTACGGTCGCACGAGATTGTTATCAAATTTTTTTGGATGAAAAGAAAAGGTTGACTACATATTTTAAGATGTCGGGTCAAAGAGTTAACATCACCACAGACACTTGGACTTCAATACAAAAAATTAATTATATGTGCATAACGGCTCACTACATTGATCAAAATTGGAAATTGCACAAGAAAATAATTAACTTTTGTCCTATTGAAGGTCATAAGGGTGAACTCTTAGCTAGGGACATTGATATGTGTTTGAAAGAATGGGGAATTGCAAAAGTGTTTGCAATTACGGTTGATAATGCAAGTTCAAATGCTACTTGCATAGGTCATTTAAGAGATAGGTTCACTACTAGGGGATGTGATTTCTTGAAAGGTAAATACATGCACATGAGATGTGTTGCACACATAGCTAATTTGATTGTGAATGATGGACTTAAAGAACAAGATCCATCGGTCGTGAGAGTGAGAAACTCGGTTAGGTTTGTGAGGCAATCTCCGGCTAGAGTAGCCAAATTCAAGGAGTGTATTAACTTACAAAATATTGATTGCAAATCTATGTTGTGTTTGGATGTAAGAACAAGATGGAATTCCACTTATTTGATGCTAAAAGTTGCTCAAAAATTACAAAGTGCATTTGAGTTATTTGAGAGAATGGATCCATACTTTCTAATTGAGCTTAACGAGGGGAATGGGGTGCCTACTTCTTGGGATTGGGGTAATGTTAGTAGGTTGGTGGATATGTTAGTTCATTTTTACGAACTTACCTTGAGGGTTTCGGGTTCTTTGTATGTCACATCTAATGTATTCTACCATGAAATTAGCACGGTTAATTATTTATTGAAAGAGTTGATTAATAGTGAGGATATTGAGGCGAAGCTAATGGGAGAAAAAATGAAAGACAAATTTGACAAGTATTGGGGTAATGTACACAAAATGAACAAACTCATCTATGTGGCGGTTGTTGTTGATCCTAGGTACAAACTAGAGTTCATTGAGTTTGAACTTTGTGAGGAATATGGAAAAGATGTTGGTTGGAAGTTGGCAAGTGACACAAATCTAGTGCTAAGAGAGTTATTTGAAGAGTATAAAAAAACTTGTCAACCTAAAACTAGTCAAGTTAATCAACAAGCTCAATCTTCAAGTAATTCCTCAAGCATAAATTCGAGTACATCTTCAAGAACACAATCGGCATTGGGAGCTAGATTTATGAGACAAAAAATGGAGAGTGGGGAAGTAGAATCCAAATGTGAATTAGATATCTATCTTAGAGAGAGCGTGTATGTTACAAAAAATGATGATGAGTTTGATATTTTGAAATGGTGGAAAGTTAATTCAAGTAGATTTCCCATCCTCTCACAACTTGCTCGTGATGTACTAGCAATTCCTATTTTCCACCGTAGCATCGGAGTCCGCTTTTAGTACGGGTGGAAGAGTCCTTGATCCATATAGGAGTTCTTTGACACCTAAAGTTGTTGAGGGTTTGATTTGTGCTCAAGATTGGTTGCGATCGGCCAAACGTCCAAAGACAATTGAACAAGATGTAGATGATATCGAGAAATTTGAAGAAGGTATAATATTTCTTTAATTTACTGTCCGCACTCCTCACAATTAATATGTTCATTTGATCGAGTTAAATGTTAACACGTTTTGCGGTTTTGGTATTCTACAGCTTTTTCTGTTCTTTCTCTCGATGAGAAAAAAATGGCAAAGACGCAGCGATAGACTTGGACTTGGACTTGGACTTGGACAGGGACAGCTAGGTACTGCAGTCTCATGTCTTTTTCTACTTCTGATCTGCTCTTTCTTTTTATTATTAATTCACTGTCTGTAGAATAATTTCTGTTTTATAATTTCTGTTTTATAATTTCTGATTTATAATTTGTACAGTAGGACTGTCTATTTTATAATTTCTGTTCTGTCCTATTTGTAGTATTGTAGTATTGTCTGTTTTATTTCTGTTTTATTACTCCAGTCCTATTTTATAGCCGCTGACTACACAACTTTTCAGGTTGGAGTGTTGGCTGTTGCTGTGTTGGACTGGTGAGTGGTGACTGCACAGACTCTGCGATGAATGGAATGAATGTTTGATTGTTTTCAGTTGATGGCTTGCTGCTGTAGAAACTTTTTAAATTATGAATGTAGATTTGTGGTGTACTGGTGTGGACTTCAGGACTTGTGTTGTGTAATGGGCCTAATGGCAGTAATGCAGTATTCTAAATTCTATTTCTGTAAGTGTAATCAGTTGTGGACTTGTGGTAATTAAACTTGGAATGTTTAGCATTTGTGGTCCTTGTGGATTGTTTGTTTAGCAGGTTATTTATAGTACTACTGTACAAATCATGATCATGATTCATTTGATCATTTCATGTAAACAAATTGCAATGGAAAGAATTCTTTAAATACTGTCTAAAATACAGGATTTATTAATTTCGGTTTTACAGTAAACCGAACCGAAGAAACCGATCCATACTATTTCGGTTCGGTTCGGTTTTGTACAATAATTCGGTTCGGTTCGGTTTGATCAAAATAGCAGTTCGGTTTTTCGGTTTTTTTAATTCGGTTCGGTTTTTAACCGAACCGACCGAATGATCACCCCTACCTGTGACTTGTCGACATAGAGAATTTCTGACTTTGCTATATGAGGACTTTGCTATGCGAGTATTTTAGGAGTATGCGATATCGCATATTTCGGACTTCACGATATAGCCTTTGAGGACTTCACGATCTAGTACATTTCAGACTTTGCCATCTCAACACTTCACGACATGTGCCTTGAGGACTTCACGACATAGTTCATTTCAGACTATGTGATCTCAGCACTTCACGACATGGATTTTGAGGACTTCACGACATAGCTCATTTTTGACTTCACGATCTAGGGACTTAGACAAATTTCTGCAACTTATTTCTTCAAGGCCTTATTCACTTTTATCATGTTGCATGAACAAATTGAACTTCTTCCAGGACAATTATTTCATGGCCTATATACATTCTAGGTGCAAGAAGCTCACCAAGCTCATTATAAAATTGAGCATACAGTATAAAGCTAAGTACATGAAAACAAGACAAGTATAATAGAGACTTATACTATATCCCAGTGATGAACTTCACCAGGTCATGTAGAGTGACATAGTCACAAGGTGTAGGCTTGTTAATAGTGGTATTCAGACATGCCTTGAGCCTAACACCAACTGATAGGTCCACAAGGGTGGTGAAATAAGCTAGAAGGGGGGGGGGTTGAATAGCTTATTACCCTTTTTAAAATTTGAGCTTGGCGTTTAAAAATATCTTTCTCCTTTTAAAATTAATTACTTATAAATAAGTAATGTAAAGTGCAGAATATAAAGGAGAAATATAAAGAGTACGAGACAGTCAATTTTATCCTGGTTCGCGATGCCCGCAATCCCCTAACGGATTCGAACACCCCTAGTCCAGTCCCCGAGCTCCTACCCGGACTCGATATTTTTCACTAAAACACACTCCTTAACTTAGGCGGAGAAGCCTTTACAAACCACTACTAATTTATTTTGGAGCGTAAATCCAATTTACCTCCTCACTAAAATATTTATCTTGGAGTGTAATTCCCTGTTACCTCCTCAAAATATCCTAGCAAACCTACTTGACTTGTCTTGGAGCGTAAATCCAATTTACCTCCTCGAAGCCGAAGTAGAACCCTAGGGTATCCTTGGTGCTACCTTTGTAGGTCTTGGCTTAGGTCTTAGGTCTTGGATCTTTCTTCCTCCTCACGATGCGAAGACGCCTAACTTCCGTTAGCACGCCTAGGACTTGGGTCTTAGAGCAAATATCACCTCACTTCATTTCGCCTCACTACAAAGACAAACAAAAAGCTACTAATAAGATATATATTTGAGATATATAATAATGCCCGTGAAAAACTAGTATGTTACGGTACTAGCCACGAGGGATGCTATTATGCGTTAAAATATTATTCAACTCACAAGTGTGAGGACCGTGAAAAATGCTATTATGCGTACACTAGTGCTGAAAATATAAATAACGGCGAGGGAGAAGTCACACAAGGGACTTGTCACACAAGCGGTACACACACGTACAAGAATTTAAATCACCACACGGACAAGGTCGAAACCTTGAGTACACACACGGGACAAGACTAGTGTTTTGATAAACACACGCACACTTTGGCTTTCGCACGCTATTATGCGTTAAATTATCACACACACACGGACAAGGCTAGAGCCTTGATAATTATATATATAGAAATCGGACAAGGCAAGTTCCTTGATGAAAATAGAATGGACAAGGCAAGACCTTGAGAAAAAATATATATAGGTGCGAAAATAATAACTAGTTTATGACTCTTTTGTTTCTTCCGATGGCTTAAAGCCAAAACTAAAGATTTCTCGTAAACGAGAAACTCAAAGAGATACGAACTAAAATAAACTAAAACAAAAAGTAACTAACTTAGAACCACTTGAAGTCTAGAAAGAAATCAAGAAGAACAAGATAGGATCGAAGCCTAAACACCAACAACTATGGCCGAAGATGAGCACCGAATGGATGGGGATTCAAGATGATATCAAGGGTGAATCAAATACACAATAAGAGCACTCTAAGGGCATTAGGAATTCGAGCTAGGGGCTGCCTAAAAGAGCTTGGCCGAGAGGTGCAAGTTTGAGCAAGAAATGCTCCAAAAATCACTACCAAAACAAGGCCTTCCAAGATCAATAATAAAAGGTAATTTAAGGGGGACACAAGGATCCTTAAACACACTTTCAAAATCACTTCAAGATCTAGCTAAATCTTGTCTTGCAAGTGGTCTTGGCCGGTGTTGTTTTAGAGCAAGAAATGGAGTGAAAAACAAGCTTAAACGTGGTGTAAAAGATGAAGATTGAAGCTTGTTTGCTAGATACTTTTGAGAGCTTTTAGAATCTTGGATATGGTGTGTATCTAGGGAGAAAACTCCAGTATTTACTTGGCTCAAGAGGCTTGAGGAAATGGGTGGGAATTGGCTTGGTATTTATAGCCAAAAGTAGGTTTTTTTGGACCAATGGTCACAAGACAAGTGGCAAAGCTTGAATAAAATACAAAAAGCATAAAGTAGCATTTTGGAAACTTCCTAGAAAGATCCCAGCAATCAAAATGTGGGATAAAAGAATTATAAAATATTTAGGAAGGTTCTATTGGTACGAAATAACCGATAAACCCGAAACTACGCGACAAACCCATTTCGTTGAAATAAATTGAAAACTATTTGGAAAATTATGAAACTTTGGAAATCCTCTTGAAATATATTCAGAGAATTATGGTCAAAATTTCACCTTGAAATTGTTTGACCATCTATGACTTTTAAGCGACCGATAAATCAATTACGTATCGATTTCAGGGGCCCCGGAAAAACGTCTTGCAAAAATTATGAAACTTATACCAATTAATATTAGAGATATACTAATGAAAAATCCCAAGTTTCAAGTTAAGAATATGTGTGGAAGTATTTTTACGGATTTTTCGAATGTTAAAACAGCCTTCCGGAGCGACCGAAAAATTCATTTGTCTTTTCCGATAACTCAGACAAAAGTTTTGAATTTATACACATTAAAAAATAATATTCCTTATAAAATAATGACTATGAGGTCCAAGGAATAAGTGAGTTTGAATTAAAAATGATTTTATCCGGATAAATAAGGACTTACGGGTATTTTGGAATAAAATCTATTTTTGGTCTTTTGGCATGGCTTTTGGCAAGACAATTTGATATTAAATATCAAATGAATATATCAAATATATTTTGGCTTAAAATAATTTAAGTTCACCACTCTTTTAAATAAATTAAACTATTTTGGGTCATAAAAGTAGTGTTTGAAATTCCTTAAAAATTGTGTCTTTAGCCGTTGCTTTTTTAATGTCTGACAAAATTAACCTAGTATAGAATATATCACTAGGTAAATATTCCTATACCAAGTACATGTCAAGTAAGATATGTCGGAAAGTGTTTTTGGTCGATTTGACTCTTTTGACTTGATTCCCGGTAAATGTCAAAAAAGAATCCTAATGGAGGATTTACTAAATGACTTAGTTACTTCCTCATTCTAATTTAATTTTTGATTTACTCTTTTGACAAAATACCAAAACCTAAAGGTAAAAGGTTGTCTCGCATATTGTAAACTTAACAGGACTAATATTGCTTCTTTCCGGCAGAAACATTTCTTCTGCAATGTCAAAGTTCAGAATGTTGAAGAAGGGAATTGGTGGTTATAACAGCTGCAACGATTGTGAGGGAGATGTGGAAATAGTTGAAGGAAAGCTAAAGTGCTCAAAATGCACGAATACGACCATACCTGTACCTGAAAAGAGGTTGGTCATTTAAAGAAATCGGATGCTTATCATATTAGTAATTAAATTCCAATATATCTCTATTACTAAACAAATTTGTTATTGTTGATAAATTTATTTCTCTTTCAGATATAGGATTGTCATCCTTGCAGAAGATCCTACTGAAGCTTATAACTTTATTTTGATGGATCGCGCAACCAGAAGATTGATTGGTATGACTGCAACAAAGATGCAATCTGACATGATCAAGGTATGTTGTTCATCGTTAATACATAGTTATAACCATTTTATTTATACCTGAAACTTATGGAATAACATCCTTTATGTAACCATTTTTCATTTATATGAGCAGTCAAACATATCTTTCTATCCAAAGATTAAGGAAATTAATGGAAAAGAAATCAAGCTAAAGATACAACTTAACGAGGACAATATAAAATCAGGCAGTCGTCTTTATTATGCAACTGATGCTTATGATCTTCTACCTCAAGTTCTGAAATGTCTCAAGCAACAATGACTTATCCTGGAATGTCAGGATTTGCAGAAGTTAGTATTTCAATTTGGTTAACGATACACTAACTGCATTCATTCAGGATTGTTAATGGTTTACGTATTTCTTTTGTTTCAGAACAATGTCGTTGAATTGTCTGATAGTGGAACTACTCCAGATACAGCCTAATCTACTAATAAGAAGATTAAAACGGTTATCATTATCTTTCTACAATTCCCGCAATTAAGATCTTATATATTCAACCAAATCAATCTAGGAACTTATAATGTGTTAATATTGTTATTGTTATGTCATATAACAGGAGAAGTAGGTGAAATCAATCCACGGAGCTTCTTGGATGGTGTTAATGCCTTGGGATCATGCTGGACTTCTTTGTTAATTTGGAGATGGTTGTTGCTACTTCAGTTGGATTATTTCTATTGTTTTCATGTTTTTATTGTCATGGATTTTTCATTATTGCTTTGTTCCTAAAATGGTGGTTTTATTTGGATTTAAAAGTATCAGGGATCTTTGGTTTTAATGTTAAAATCTTAAGTTTGGTTTGTTTAGATTATAGTACTTGCTCAATGTTACAATCAGATGGATGTCCAATATTTTTCGTTTATCTATGTGACATTTTTTAATCAGGTTTGAGCTCGAAATTACTATAGCACGAACGTGTGATAGTCTTAGTTCGTAAAGGGGAGAGAATAATGACATAATCGTATAAGAGTTTAAAAAAAATGACGAGATCAATAACATGATCAATGAATCATATAATCGATTGTAAAAATAAGAAAAAATTAAAATAAGAAAATAATGATTCGTGTGCGAAGCACGAACCATATTGCTAGTATGTAAAATAATATAATATAATTTGGCTGAATGTTATGTCCATTCTAAAAAAAAGTGTTGTAATTTGTACATTTGAACTGTCTACGTGTATTAATGTTTTCGTGGTATACATGAGCATTAGATTAATAATTTTATAATACTATAACTAATATGAATCGATATATCGATCTTTGGTTTAACAATTATTATCTAACTGGAACTAACCATAAATTGTAGTTAGAAAAGAGTTGCAATTTTTTACATATTTCTTTATATTTAATATAAAAACCCAACTATATTTGGTTTAAATTATCAAAATACAATTTTTAGTATTTAAATGTAATCCTACTATTAATCAAATATACTTTTAAATATTAGATCTAACGGTTCCCTTCTATCTATTTAAGATATAACGGTTCCCTTCTATCTATTTAAGATCTAACGGTCCTTATTATTTTAACGGTCCTTATTATTTTGGTCGTACATATAAATTATATTCAATATAGAAAATCCTATTATATTTGGTTTCAATTATCAAAATACCTTTTTAGTATTTAAATATAATCCTACTATTAATCAAATATACTTTTTAATATTTGATCTAATGGTTCTCATCTATCTATTTAGATCTAAAGATCTTTATTATTTTGGTCATACAGTGATCATACATGAACCGACTACCAAAAATTTGGATAATATCTTCCTTATGCTTATTATATATAAGGAGTTAATATAATTTTTTTTTAAAAATTATCGAAAGAACTTATAACTAAATTCAGGTATCAAAAATTATAAAATCGGTACTCAATTAATTCAATTTGATTTAATTTTTTTTAAACTCAGTCTAATATCTAAATTTTTAATCTGATTTTTCTTCAAACTCAGTCTAACATCTAATTTTTGAATTTATTTAATACCCCCGTTGCAAATTTAAAATCAAACTAGCGTAAAAACCCATGCGAGGCACGGGCACTGCAATAATTTCTCGCCCCAGATTGTATATATATTGAGATAATTTTGTAATTTAAAATTCGAAAAAGGATAATATTTCGATTTTATCTCATATTTTAATAGTATTTTTGTAATATAACATACCAATTACATTAACCAGATATTGTATAACTTGATTAAATTTCATAAAATTTGGATAAATATCCATACGATAATGATCGCATGATTAGATTTAATTGCTAAAATATTAATATGATTTTCGATGACGTGATAGGAACTTTATCAAATTGAACATTTGAGTATATAATAATATGGTTTTTGATGACGAAACTTTATCAAATTGAACATTTGAGTATAAAATAAATAAATATTTTTGAAAATTGTCAATATATAACATAAACAACGTGATTTTAACTTAGTTAGAGTACTTTTATAAAGAATTGATATATACGTAAGGCGAAAACATATTATGAAACTATTAATATTATGTGAAAGTCGTCCTTACGGTGTATATCTCGTTTTTTAATATATTACATACATATTTTTACATTTTTAAACTCAAATATTTAGTTTTAGTCTAAAATTTATTACACAATATCGAAATTCTATTTTAAAATTTTGGTAAATTGAAATAGTTTTTATTTTATAAATTGAATTATTTTTTAACTCAACTTGAATTTTTACAAATATTTTGATCAATGTAAATTATGATTAGACGGCCTTAATGACTGTGCATCAACATAATATCTAAGATGAAACTTTTTGGTTTCATCATAGGTTGATCTATGTATATGTTATAACTCAACCATCATATATTATGCCGATTGTTTGATCAATTTAGTATACTATATAAAATGCATATTACCATACTTTGAGTTATAGTCTAATTGGTCACTGCTAATAATTATTGCAATTTTGTAATATTTATAATTCAAAAAAACATATCTTTTTTCATTTTATATTGAATATTAATTATGTTATTTTTTATATATACAACATAAATCCTACTTTTGGAGTTGTCATTTTTTTAAACATAAATTCAATTATTTTAGTTTCTTTTAATATTTATGTTTTTAGATCAATCACACTTTTAAATCGCTGAAAGTCTAAATAGTTGGTCGACCAAAAATCTCTAATATGACTCGCGTATTTAAAATTCCATATACACCTAAAAATTATGCGAGACAATCACTTATTATGTATAATTTTATAAATAAAATTAAATATTTCTTAAAACCAAATCTTATTTTTTTATTTCAATAGTTTAATATCTACACAAAAGAGAATGTAAATAAATTCATATTTTTTTAGGACTCGATTACATTTATGTATAATTTTATATCAATCATTTAAAATGGCAAAAGAGAATTATAGAGTATACTCTATCCATTAAAATATTTTTTGTAATTATATACTATGCAACATTCTATAAATAATATAAGCCAACGTTTTATTTACTCAAAAGTAAAAATAAAAAAAATGGTAGAAGAGGAGAAAAAGTGATTTATCTAAAAATATTTTTTTAAAGAAAACTCAAAATAATGTATATTATAATGGTTATGGTATGAGTTTGATTAGAGAAGATTAGTAGTTACATTTTCAACACTAAGATAATTTCATCTACTCTTTGCATAAATATAAAAGAGAAGGTGTTTTTTTGTAATTTTTTAACATATAGGAGCAAAATCGTAAATTCATAGGTATTAAAATGACATATATCAATCATTTAAATTGACAAAAGAGAATTGTAGATTATGCTCAATCGATAAAAATATTTTTTGTAATTATATATTGTGCAATATTCTAGAAATAATATAAATCAATATTTATTTACTCTATAATTAAAATAAAAAAATGGGAGAAGATGTGGTTTATCTATTAAGATTTTGAAATTAAACTCAAAACAAAGTGTAGCACAATGGTTGTGGTGCGAGTTTGAGTGTAGAATATCATGAGTTCAATTCTCAAGACTACTATAATATAATTTATTTTTTGCATAAATATTAAAAAGGTGGTGTTTTTGTAATTTTTCAAAAAATAGGGGCAAAATCGTAACTATTAAACTCAAAACAAAGTGTAGCACAATGGTTGTGGTGCAAGTTTGAGTGTAGAAGGTCATGAGTTCAATTCTCAGGACTAACATAATATAATTTGTTTTTTGCATAAACATTAAAAGGGCGGTGCTTTTGTAATTTTTCAAAAAATAGGGACAAAATCATAAATTCACAAGCATTAAAGTGACATTTTTTGTCAATGTGTTGTGGTTTAATATATATAGTAATAAATTAATCTATCTATCTATCTATTACTATATATAATAGGCCAACATAAGGGCAAAGTTTGCCATTTTAATGCTTGTGAAGTTACGATTTTACCCCTATTTTTTGAAAAATAACAAAAATACCATTGTTATATTATTATGCAAAAATATGTTAATATTTGTTATTGTAAAGAATCGAACCCCCAACCTCCTTCTAAGAAGTCCAAAGCCTAACCACTATGCTAAGTTGCTTTTTGAGTTTACTTTAAAGATTTTATTAGATAAGTCACATTATTTTCTCTAATTCTATATTATTTTTTTTATTTTGAACCTTTGAGTAAATAAAATATTGGTCCATATTATTTATATAAATTTGTATTTTTTATTTACGTTATTATATATATATAGGTAAATCTATCTATCTACTTATCTACATATATATATTAAATGGCGTCTAAGGGCAAATTGAGCCCAAAAAATGGTTGTGAAATTACAATTTTACCCTTATTTGTTGAAAAATCACAAAAATACCACTTTCTATAAGTTATGCTAAAAATTAATTAATTTGTGTTCTCATTAAGAATCGAACCCTTAACTTCATTTTAGCAATTTCATGTCTTAACCAATGTGCTAAGTTAACTTTTGATTTGTAATTTAGAATTCCTATTAGGTAAATCACATTATCTCATTTTCTTCTTTTCATAATTTAAATTTTAAGTATATAGAACGTTGACTTATATTATTTATATACCATTATGTTTGTTTTTGTAGCTTTGTATATAACTACATACCCGATCATGTTTGTAAATTTTTTATTATACATGTTTCTTTTCAATTAAAAAATACCAATTATATTGTTAATTGATATAATTTATAATTATTTGAACTGGTCAAGTATTTATACATAAAATATAATAATCATATTTGATCTAATATAAATTATATATTAGATACAAGGATCTCATTATTCATTAGTTAATATTTTTTAAATTAAGAAAGTTAGCGTTGATATTTTTCATTAAATTATGAAATAATTATTATATAATTTGTTCGTCTCATTCATTTGTTAACAGTTTTATTTTCGAAATGTACACTCCTTTATTTTTATCTTTCCAAAAGACATATTATTCCTTACAACTTTAATAAATCTCATATGTCACTAATTTGTCCATTTTTTTATCATTCCTTCACCGTTCACATCTTTCACAAAAAATTGATTTATGACACGAAAATTTAGTGTTTGATTTAATTTTTGATGCATGAAATTACACGAACACGAAAATAAATGATAAAAACGTAAAATGTCTTATTGACATGTATTGTAGACTTTGTGATTATACAATAACCGCTCATATATATTATCTATACTTCCGCCAAAAAAATCTTAACTCACAATTTTTATTTAAGGGGTTGTCATTAACCAAAAAGTTGGTGATAAGACCCCTCTTTACTGTTTTCTTTTGATTTTGTTTTCGATTTGTATAGGTCTCTCTCATTATTGAGAGTTTTAGTACCCCGTTTAGTGGATTTTCTCTACCCATTCTTTGGGTTTGTTCTCTTTCCTTGTGAGAGTTTGGTTTGTTTTAGTATCCGAGATCGTAGATCTGCAGGATTTATAATAGTGGTTCATTGATTTGGATTGTATGGAGTCGCAATCTATCTTCTATTACTATATATAATAGGCCAACACAAGGGCAAAAGTTGCCAATTAAATGGCCGTGAAATTACCGTTTTACCCTTTTCTTTTGAAAAATAACAAATATGTCACTCCTATATTATTATACAAAATTTTTTTAATAGATGTGTTACTACAGAGATTCGAACCTCCAACCTCCTTCCAAGATATCTATGGGCTTAACCACTATGCTACATGCCTTTTTGAGTTTATTTCAAAAAACTTATTAGATAACCCACGTCTTTTATCTCTTATATTATTTTTTTGCTTTGATGATTGAATAAATAAAATGTTGGTTTGAATTATTTATATAAATTTGTTTTTCTTTTTTCCTTTTCATGCCACTCGTATATTTTTATACAAATGTTTTTTAATAGATGTGTTACTACAAAAATTCGAACCTCCAACCTCCTTCCAAGATATCCATGGGCTTAACCACTATGCTACATGCCTTTTTGAGTTTATTTCAAAAAAAATTAGATAACCCACGTCTTTTATCTCTTATATTATTTTTTTTTGCTTTGATGTTTGAATAAATAAAATGTTGGTTTGAATTATTTATATAAATTTGTTTTTCTTTTTTCCTTTTCGTAATTTTATATATCTATATATTCAATCACTATATATTATTGCAGTTGTATGTTTTCAATTTAATATATATTAATTATGTTGATTATAATTCATAATTTATATTATACTTTATTTGAATTAAATTAATTATTCATGCATAAAATATACTATTAAAATTCGATCTAATATAAGAAATATTATACACATTATATCTCTCATTATTAGTTATTTCTATAATTTTTAAATTAAGAACATTAGCATTCAAATTATACAAAAAAATTGTCTACCTACTCTGTTCGTCGCATTCATTTCTTAACAATTTTCTTTTCCATAATGTATTGTTCATTTGTTAACATTTTCTAAAGTAACATGTCATTCTTTATTAACTTATCTATATCTTTTTCCACCTTTCTAACCCCCTCCCCCTAAACCCCAGTGACGTTCGTGTCAAAAATCGGGGTGAGTTTTTAAAATATAGGATATTACATAGTATATAATTACATAATGATCAGTCAGACTGTTAGTAGACGATAAAGTTTGGGAAAATTGAAAATTACAAGTTTTGAAAATAGAATTTCAAATTGTATTCTAAAAAATATTGTACGATGTTAAAAAAAAGTATAATCTTTCATAATAATAATAGAACTTTATAGAATACATTAAATTGATTCGTAATGTCATATAATCATTTTGATAAAAAGAAATTCTAAATAGGGTTTGTGGGTCCTTGACGACATCCTCTACAACATATACAATATTTCTTATATTAGGTCGAATTTCAATAGTATATTTTATGTATGAATAATTAGTTTAATTCAAATAAAGTATAATAAAGATATATAATATAAAAGTATGAATTTTAAACAACATAATTAATATATATTTAATCGAAAACATACAACTGTAATAAAATTCAGTGATTGAATATATAGGTATATAAAATTACAAAAGAAGCCTCCAGGCATGTAGATGAGTTGGTGAGAACACTCGTTATTGACCAAAGCATTCAAGGTTTGATTCATGGGAGCGTGGGGAATTCTTCCTGCACTCTAGGGTCTGGCGTGATACCGGTTGGGGTGTCCGGAAAATACACTTTTTGACTAAAATTACGAAAAGATGAAAAGAAAAACCGATTTATATAAATAATACAAACCAATATTTTATTTATTTAAACATCAAAGTAAAAATAATATAAGATAAGAGAGGAAAGACGTGGATTATCTAATAAATTTTTTGAAGTAAACTCAAACAGGCATGTAAAATAGTGGTTAAACCCATGAACATCTTAGAAGGAGGTTGTAGGTTTGTTTCTTTGTACTAACAACTATTAATATATTTTTGCATAATAATATATGAGTGACATTTTTGTGATGGCCATTTAATTGGAAACTTTTGCCCTTGTGTTGAAGTTTAATAGATAGTAATAAATTGGATTAAAATGTGTAACTGTAAAACGATATTCCAAACACATTATTAATGCATTTACTAAGTGTGTTAATATAATCAATATATATATATAAAGGAGGATACGCGGGAGGTGAGGTGGCGCCCCTAAGATTGTCTCAATCTATTTTTCTAATTTTTCTAGAGGTTTACAATTTTAAATACTGATAAAAAAAAAAATCTTTAGCATATTAGAAGTAGAATTGGTGTTCGAATTTATAGAGGAGAAGAGTTCGAATTTATAGCGAATACATATAATTAAAAGTTCTATTTTAAGTAGAATAGGTGTTTGAATTTGTAGAGGGAAAGAGTTCAAATATAAAAGAAGTACTTGCAGAGTTCTATTTGAAGTAGAATAGGTGTTTCGATTTATAGAGGAAAAAAGTTCGGATATAAAAGAAGTACTTGCCGTTAAAAGTTCTATTAGAAGTAGAAGTAGAATAAGTGTTTGTAATACATAACTAAAAGTTCTATTTGAAATATAATATGTAAAATTATATAGGTGTTTTTTCAACGAAAGAGTGTCTCATTAGAAAGTAGTATGGTAACATAAAAATTAATATATAAGACAAGTATATATTCAATATATTAAATTTGAGATTTTGATATTAAAAAGGAAAACGTGTTTCACGGGAGAACGGCTTATTAGCGAGGACCGAGTAATTTTCGTAATTTATTTGATAAAAATTTTTAAAAAAATTATTACGCCGCCGCGAAGCGCGGCTTTTTCAACTAGTTTAATATAAAGATGAACACATGAGAGGAGTGCAGAATCAGTTCCCAAGTAAAAAACCAAAAACAAATAGGTGACATGAATACTCCAAACTGTAATAGGTGTTCATCTCCCAAAGTGTTTATCACAAACTTGGGTGATGTGACGGTGTGCAAAGATGCGTCGGCCTTCAGCTTCTTTTTAAAATCCTCTATCTCATTCATGCATGTTCGATTATATTACAACAACATTGCATGCATATAACCTATTCATAACCTAGATTGCAAAAAAAAAAAAAAACAATCAATTCCCGAAAAACATATAACAACCGCTCTCTAACGCAAATTATCAATCTACAAACTATCCTTTCTCTGACACACAAAACACAGGTAAACCTGTTTATAATCACAAAAAGAACTATAGTACATTCGTGCTTCAAATTCTACATTATTTCAATCTGGTCTCAAAATCAATAATAGTCACTATAAACAAGTCTTAGAGCCTTGACATAGTTACGTTTGTGATTCAAAGTAATTACACTATTCGCCAAAAAAATTCTTTACTCCTCACTATGCATGCATGAATCATACTTCTCATTTTACGCTCTCAAACTTAAGACTACACAATCCTTAATCTAATAAATCGATCACGACCAACTTTTTCACGATAAAAATTATTGACATCTCTATGCAGGCCCGTGCCTTGCACGGACTGTTACGCTAGTAATAATAGATATCAGGTGTCCGAGACTCAAAAAAAAAAAAACGCAAACCAGGCCTCACATCCAAGGGTAAAAATGAAAATGCAACAGGCCCAAATTGGGTTTTAAGTAAAAAATAAAAATCTCCGGGTTTTGATTTTCCGGTGAGAATCAAACGATAGACAAGGAGAGGGAGAGGCTGCGGGATACAAATTGCCGGCCGGAAATTGAGATATAAGTATCACAAGCTTGTAAGCAAACACATGGTTGTATTAATTAATAGTTTATGTATGCATATTCTATATTAATTTTGGTGATTGTTTGAAATTCATCTAGGTATAAATTCAGTTTCATCGCATTTGTACAGTTTTAATTTTAAAAGGAATCGAAATTCAAGTTCATATGTTGTTATTTTAAAAGTTTACTATGAGAGTTACTATTTTTCCAATTTATATATATTTGGTGCAAGGTTGAAATTAGAGGATGGATGAAGTTATAGATCGGGTATTTGGAATCTTGAGTTCGATTCGAATTAAGTTAGTGTTTTGTGACTTACTCTGACTCGGGTTGAAACGATACAGTTATTAATGTCCGTAAAATGCAAGCTATTTATGTAGGATTTTGGAGAGTTAGTTAAACAAATTCAAACTCAATGTACCTAATGGTGATGTTCTACTTGAACTAAAGTAACAAGTGGTGAACTAATTTCAAGTTCACGTGCACACACAAACTCACTTAAAAACAGTATCTCTCAGGACTCCGATCACTGTTTTGCTGATTAAATTCCGGAATTGACAGTAAGTGTTAATTATAACAGTATTAATGATTTTTACTGAATTTAACCGATTTGATTTGGTCTGTAGCTTCACTTCTGTATTACGATGTTCTTACACTGTCCATTGTCTTATTCTTAGGAAAACCTTTTTTGAGTGTTAATACAATTCCTGAACTACACGATCTGCAGATCACAAAATGGCATTGAGAATGGTTACAAGGAATTTGAGAAGTAAGTTTTGGCCCCGTTTCGCTCCGGCATATATGTTGCATTCCCACGCTACAAGTTTTGGTGAGTCCATTTAATTTAAAATTGTAGTTTTTGCTTTCCAAGGTTCCATAAAATGTCAAATTCAGAACTGATAGTTTAATAATGTATACTTTAGTCTTGTAGATACTTCCATATACTTTAGCCTTTTCAAGCTATTCTTATATATATGTTCTATCTGCCTCTCCTTTCCAAAGCAACAAGGAACCTGCAATTCTATATAATTTCTTTGATGAATTTCCTCTTTAAGAAATCTTGAACTCAAGGGAATGTTGGCTCAGTACTACTAGGTGAACTACTAACTGTCGTGGCTTAGTAGTAGAAGAATTACTAGCTATCCTGAGAATCATGACCAACTGTCAGGCAACGAGGACATACGAAGCTTGGACGGTTATTATTAATCATAAATTTTAATATCTAATGAGACCAATCAAGTTTATTTCATTCATATGCCTTCTCAAGGAATCAAACATGACTTTATTTGTAGTATATGTTTTTTTGGTACATGTTTGAAAATCCATCAAGTAATTTGTGTACTTACTAACGATTTTATACGTGATGTTCATTTATAGAGGCAATCATGTAAGTACATCACACCCACCCCACCTTACCTGTAACCTGCTCTGAAACTGTTATACATTATGTTTCTTGCTAGAGGCCATTACACCAATTTATTATGCTTAATGTTCTTTTCTGGTTGATGTTATACATAATGTTCTAATCTAAGTTTCAAACTTTCTAACTCACTGAAAACATGACTTCTCTGCTCGATTTGCATCTTTCGAAATTCATTGGCATCTAGTTTGTATATTTTGGCAAGTGTACATGCATATAATTTTTTGATTATTTTCCTTTTCTATGATAAGCTGTTCATGACTATGTTTAGTTCTAGTGTCTTTCCTTTTCTACCAACTGCTGCCACGTGAAATATATGGGGCAAAATAAAAGTAGATACATGGTAGTCCAAACAAGACATAAAATAACCAGCGAAATAGGTCACCTTTCTATATGTTGTTACTAGCAAGTAAAAATATAGTGAAAATTTTTCATGATTATTAGGGGCATCATATTCTCCCCATTTGGTATGGACAGAAATTAGAAGATATAAAAACACTGATGGATTTGTGCTATTTGTACTGAGAATTGTTCATAGGAACTCTTTATATTGCAACTGACATTTATCACATGAATAGGATTTCAAGAAGTGCCAGAAGAAGAAAAGAGCAAAATGGTAGGCAATGTATTTACTAGCGTTGCTTCAAATTATGATGTTATGAATGACCTGATGAGTGCTGGGTTACATAGATTATGGAAGGAAAGGTTAATATTTCATCTCTATATCATCTACTATGTAATATCTTCGCGTCATTTTTGATACCAACTAATTTAGTCTATTTATAATTTTGTTATTTATTTCCTTTTTCAAGATTGGTCTCTAAACTAAATCCATTTCCTGGAATGAAGCACCTTGATGTGGCTGGTGGGACAGGTTTTCTTCTCTTCAATGTATTGTGTTCCTTAAAATCTCATTGCTGTGGAATGATAATGTTGTTAGACCACGAGTTTGACTTAATAAACCTGAACTTTTATTTCTAAATTCCGACTGTTTAGACTTTAGAGTCCTACAAAAAATATGCTTATAATTCAGCTTATTTATTTATTTATTTATTCGTGGCATAAGATGGTTAAACACTTGAACATACACATTCTTTTTTTTCAGATTGGTAGAATGACCTAATAAGAAATTTATATGTACGTTCTCTCAAGTGTTGGACATATCGGTAGGCTCTACTTTCCATTTGTTGATATTCAGGCTTCAGTATCGTCTTTGACTCAGGAGTGTTTAAGTTACGAGTCATTGAGTGTCAAAATCAAGTGATGTATTAATTTAGTTAGACATTTGACAGTCATCTGGTTTTCTAATGTCTTCCTTTTTAATGTTTATGGACTACGTGTGGATTGGATTCCACAGAGTTTTTGTAGAAGCGGATCAAATTCTTTACTTACAAACTCCAAAAATAAATAATTTCATTACAATCAGTTCATTTAGACTTAACTATAGTGCATCTTAACTATGATCCTATATTAGCACCTCGCTGATGTGTGTGATGTCGTGCAACACTTCAATTGACTCTCTGTGTTTCTGTCTAAATCTACATACCCTTGTAAGGTGTTCTAGTTTAGGAGAGTTGCTGTGTTACATTCTAAATGTACATACCCCTTGTAAGGTGGTCTTGTATAGGAGAGTTGTTTTAGTTGCTAAGAAGTTTGTTACCCTGTGCATGGATGAGTATTAATTAGATAAAATAAATTTCCAATTCTCACTTTATGATGTGTCAGATATTTTACGCAATTTTTGGCTTTCTGGTGGAACCCTGTCACATAAGAACTTGTTTATTTATGTTAGTGTTTTTTTTTAAAATTTCTCTCAAGAGAGCCAGAATGTTGTCGATCGGGTAAAAGGCTTGTTCAAGTGTCTACACAAATATTAAATGTTTAGACATAATATTCTTTAGCTTGAAATTTTTAGTTTGTGATTACAGGGGATGTTGCCTTTAGAATTCTAGAAAGTATAAACAGTACCAGGCATAGCGGGCTACAAGATATGCCTGAAGATAACCTACAACAAGCAACTCAGATATTTGTAAGTGATATCAATCCGAATATGCTCAGTGTTGGCAAAATGCGTGCCCATGAGAGAGGTAATGTTTTAGAAATCATTCGTAGCAAGAAAATGAGGATGTTATCTAGATATATTTTTTTGTTTTTTATTAATAATTTGAACACAATAAATGAGTCTTACATGTCACTGGTTACATATGTAAATTATCTTTGTAGGTCTAGGGGAAGATGGATCGCTTGTATGGGTTGAGGGAGATGCTGAAGCACTGAATTTTGAGGATGACTCCGTGGATGGTTATACGATTGCCTTCGGTATTAGAAATGTGACACATATAGAGAAGGTTCTTTCCGAAGCTCACAGGTAACTATTACGTACTAATTTTTCTGCTAATTGGTAGTTTAGAAAGTTATTGTTTTCTAAAAATATATTTGATCCATAGCTTATTTTTATGTTCATGCATTGGAGCTTTGAGGAATTTATCCTATTAGTTTCTTCACTTTCTTGTTTTCGTTAAGATAGGAAGACTCTTTCACTCACATGTGGATTTTTTTCTTCATTTTCAGTACCTCTATAATATGAACTTGGGATCTGTTAGTTTTAAGGTATTTTGACTTTCTACACCACAGTTTTCACAGAGTACTTAACTATATGAAGAAGAAAACAAAGTGGCTTGATTTATGCACTTGATATAGCCACAACAGATTGCTTGCACCAAATCCAAGTGACGACTGTTCCCATGAGTAAGCAGGATAATAGACTGATGCAGAATTATTCTATTCATTAGAGTTGGCTAATCTGTGTACGGAAATGCTTTAATTCCTGTAAGGAGAACAATGTGATAACTAATCCGAGGGTAAATTTCAGGTTCTATAGAACTCCATTAGCACTTTTCATGTAACACATAAGTGGATTATTCATGTGTGGACTCAAAATCCCCCACTTGTCATTTCACCCGGATGCCTAAATGTAGCCTAGATGATTCTTAGATGACGCTGTGCTGATGCAGACAAGGGAATTAATAAATTAATTTTAATCTATTTAATAAATTATTTTTTATTATTCAAGGTACACTAATTGCGACTGATTAGGTGTTTTTTTTTGTCAGAAACTGATTAGGTGTTGTAGTTGTAGTAAGTAGAGTTATTTACGTTATATAGCTAAGGTTATATTAGTATTGGAAAGTAGAATTATATAATGATTAGTTTTCTTTTCCCTAGGAATTTACTTGGCTTTTAAGTGACAGGATTTCTAAATGAAGTCTTATAATACTCATTAACAATTCGAGTTGGATATATAAATTGATGAATATTTTATAGGAGTGAGGATTTATTTGCATCTGTGCCAGTTATCCGCGGAGATAGGTTTCATCCCCTGTAACCATTTTATCAACCTTGTCCTACATCACTTGACAAGCATGTTACTATTTTTGTTTTGATAGTGTAAAGACCATATATATATATATAATTGTGATCGAGGCTGGAGAGGAATATATAATTATGAATGACCAAACACAACCTTAGAATTTCTAAGCCAACTGTGCAGGCATCCATTGTTTGTCAACTACTTAGCCAGCCTTAACCCAAGTTCCGGCATCTAGTGTTAATCTGTATCCAACGAGAATTCTATAACGTGTACGCCTGCACTGTTATAGAGTAGTTCACTAAGTGCATTACGAGTATATACAACGAATGTTCTAGATTTACTCTGTAGAATACACCAGATACACTCTACAAAATTTCTCTAGAAACCCCCCAAGTCATGAGGGTCCTAGGTTCCTAGAAGCTTCAACAGGTTCCACCTCCCAAGTCTTCTTGTTGCTTCTCCCAAGTCCCAAATATAGGTAGAATAACCATTTTATTTAAAAAGGTCTCCTGATGCCCTTATTGGCCCTTGCGTGTATAGGTGGTTCTGGTGGCCTAGTGCCTGGTCCCAGATGCCTGGGCCCCGGCACTTTAAGGCTTGGCTTACCTGGCACCCAGCCATGTAATCCAGAAGTTAGTGGTGTTTGACCTGTAGTATTTTAAAACTGTTACATTACTTGATTCCATTAAGTTGTCTGTCTCAGGGTCCTTAAAAAGGGTGGAAGGTTTCTTTGCCTTGAATTGAGCCATGTGGAAAATCCAGCTTTCAAGCAGTTGTGAGTAATTATTTGTTTAAGAAATTAACTTTATCTAAGAATTCTTACTAAAATAAATTTCCAAAACCTTATAGCAATTTTTTTCTGTATGATTCCATTTAATACTCTGTTGTTTCCTTTTAGTTACATGTTTATTACTTTATTCTGCAGATATGATTATTACTCATTCTCCGTCATTCCAGCCATAGGGGAGCTAGTTGCAGGAGATCGGAATTCTTACCAGTACTTGGTTGAAAGTATTCGTAAATTTCCCTCACAGGTATTTCTGACAAGAAATTAGTTTCTGTTTACTTGTGATACTTGTCCTTTAGCTTTCTTTTACAGGACGCTTACACAGTTGACTTCACCTGATTGTTGCCTGGGTTTTAACTTGATCAGTAACTCTAATATGTTCTTCTATATGAGATAGAACCTGAGATATCTGTTTAAGTTATAAGAATTTTTCAAAACAAGTAGCCGGAATAAGTATTGAGAGAAATTGTTTGGAATTTGGACTAAATAAGCTCATTCCTTAAGAGATGTAATGTAGTCATTCGTAGTCATGAGATTTGGAAGAATAATTGGCGGTTCAAGGTGTCCCTGATTTTTAGTCAATTATTATTCGTAAGCAGTGGCAGATTTGGATAAGTAATCTATCCATTTTCCTGTAGCTAAGCTCGGCACTATCTTCATTCATATATAAGGCAGGGCAATCATTTAGGTTTTTTCCTGTAACCATTTAAGGCTGTGGTTTTAATCAATGCATATTTTAGTAGTTTTCACCTTAAATTCAAAGCTATCATTAAGCTTTGTAAAATGTTTCCTATTCCAGTCATGTGATTGCTGGAGTCACTATCAATATACAACTTATTATGCTGCTCTTTTTGAACACTCATGCATGGTTGATTTGTGACTGTTTATTTCTTTTGATCCGTATTCTTTATATTGGTCACATTAGTTTCATTCATAAGGTGTTCTCTCTTCCCCCATATTACAAACTTGTGATCTATTAGTACTCATAATAAATCTATATAGTTTTAAGTATGACCACATCACTGTTGGTTTTGACACAATTACTTACTGATTTCTAGGCTACAATTTTGCACATCACTTTAGTGTCCTACTCTTTGCAGCTTTACAAATCATTGGTACCAGAGTTTCTATACTTTTGGCAAGTTGACAAATTTACACGTCAGTTTTGTATTCCATTACATTCTTAAAACATTCCATGCAACAGCTTCCTAGTTTCTTAAGATTGCTTTGTCAGGACAGATTGTGTAATATTATAAGGATTTTGCAAATATAGAACAAATGACATAGAAGAAAGGGCCGGAGAAGATCTCTGGCAAGTACACACATGAAGGGTAGAGACAAGAAAATGAAGATGGTGGAAAATCTTAAACCAAATACAGAAACCTTTGTGGTTTAATAAAGTATAGCCTTGGGACAAAACAGAAATTAAAATTAATGTAAGATGGCAACAATAATATAAACCCTATAGGCTATGTCTGAAAAAAATTATTGAGGCAATACATCGAACACTTTGAGCCTAATCAAATTTATCTAGTGTAGGTAAACTCTTACCCCATTTGCACCATACCCCATGTCAGATGTCGCACTTGGACTCCTGGTCAACGCACCTTCAGATCCTGAAATCTCCTTCATCCTGCACCTCAGCTTCCTTATCACCATCGTTAAATAGCTTTCTTGGTTGAACATTCACACAAGTCCTCCTTCGCTTCATCTTCATCTTAAGAGGTGCCATAGGCGACGATCCCTGCGGCGATTGAGATAACTTCACACTTTTAGCAAACTTTACCCCAATCTGCTCTATCTCATCGTGTTTGTCTTTCTTTATGACCGATTTTTCGTGCCCTGCTTGCATATCCTTGATGTTGCTTTCGATGTGGCCTTGGGATTGAAAACCCTCAAAGTTCAAGC
The DNA here is from genome assembly GCA_030848705.1 of Heracleum sosnowskyi. Lineage (NCBI taxonomy): Eukaryota > Viridiplantae > Streptophyta > Magnoliopsida > Apiales > Apiaceae > Heracleum > Heracleum sosnowskyi. The sequence continues at coordinate 83,232,493 of CM061242.1, forward strand.
CTCCCATGGACCGATGAGCTTCTTCTTCCCAAGACATTAGGGGGTCGAGAAGATAAACCGACCCACACGTCGTTCAGCTTTTTGTCGGTGTAGAATTGAAGTCTTGGTAGGCGGCTGCAGTAAAATATTCTTTGACCTAGGGCAGAGATATTAAACGTCGAAGGTTATCATTACGAATTTATAATTTTATTAACGTGAATCTCTATATATTTTGTTACTAAATAAAAGTTACATAAAAAATTAGCTACTCTGTGTATTGACAAACAGTAATTAATAACTTATTTAAAAAATAGTAAAACGATTCAATAATATTGTAAATTATAATCTTTGGCAGTGTATTTGAAAACAAGTCACAACTACGAAACAAAAGTTGAATGCTAGAATTATTTAAGGTGCTAAATTTTTTTTAAAAAAATTATCTTTAAAGGATAAATAAGTACTCATACTAAGCCAAAACCTCATTATCCAACTTTTATAATAGTTGTCTTGTCTACTGAGGTTAACAACTCATATATCGAAAGCATTCTATATGATACTATCTAAATTTATAATGTTGTAAATTTAGCGAATTATTAATTTACCATGTTAAGCCCGAGTTAAGACCACGGAAATAATTTATAGTCGTATTTATTAACTTTTTGAGACTGTTGGCGAGTTATACCCTTTAGACATCGCTTCTCTCAATAAATATCACACTTCACAGTATATGTGTTGAACTGTACAAAGTCAACTGAAAGCACTGTCTAGGCTAGATTCTCAAATTTAGGAACAGAAAAGGAATTGGTGGTTCAAGATTTTGAAATTGACTAAAATTCATATGGAAGAGTCTCACAGCACGCGACTTGACCAAGAAATATAAAATTTATTTTGGGAAGTAAAAATCATAAAGAAAAAGGAAGGGAATGTAGAATTTTGTCTTCGGACTAAAATTAACATTGCATTATGTTACCCTATTCTGTACACATTTCAACTACTATTTTATCATCATCTTCGCTATATTAATGTTAGTTTGTGCATATTAGTTAGAGTAATTATGTTCTTCGAAACTTATTTTAAGATCCGTATTCACGTGGAGATACTTGTAAAGCTATTTTAATGGATGTATTCACGATGCAAAGGTGTGTCCATATGGCATTCTCAAGATGTATCCAGTGATAACTTAAAGACAACTGAGGGTTCCATACGGCCATAATCCATGCATTGTGAAATTTTTTGGCATGTTGGCTTCATACTAACCTCAATTTTAGGAGCAGAAAACATGTATTTTAAGGTTCAGTATTCTGGAATTGAATAAACTTCCTATTAAGCATACTAACGCGTGAAGTAGGTCACATCCGAATAGAATTATTGAGAAAGCTGAAGATTATAACTAGGAGTAAGGGATGTAGTATTTGGACCGAACTTCCTATTAAGTGAGTCACATCCGAAATAGAATTATTGAGAAAGCATTATGCTGGCTTACCCTGTTCCGATATTCTTTCTGTTCAATATATGTTGATTTTTTAATCTGTTGTTGCAGGAGAAATTTGCTTCAATGATTGCAGAAGCTGGATTTGAGAAGGTGGAATATGAAAATCTTGTTGCAGGAGTAGTCGCAATTCATTCTGGATTGAAGTTTTAGAGGAGAAATTGCCGAGTTGGTATGTAGGGTAGTTAAATTTTTAAAGGCTAAGGTGGTATCCCATGTAGGGTTGCCATGTTGAGTGTGTGAAGCTCTAGTTTCTGAACGTGTTAATTGGTCCCAATTTCATAGCATGCTCGTGGGTTTTGTAAATAGACAGTGTTTTAAAATTCGCCAACTTGGCCGAGTAGTTGGAAATCAGAGACCAATCGGACCGAGTTTAATCTCTCGGATGAGTACTCTGGATTTCTACGGAGTACAACCGATTTCTTGTTTCAGCAACCAGTTATGGATGTGATTGTTATAGGCACTATCAGTGTACCAATTGTTATGCTGCTCTTTCTTTTGGCTCATGTTCTCATTCAAGAGTTCTCTTTTTCCTCATCAGTCATCCCAATTCCCAAACCTATCTTCTAGCAGTACACTTTACTAAATATAACCAGTACACATCATAAAATACAACAGCTATGCCAATTCTCACATCATTGTTTAGCTTGACGCCATCTCCTATTCTCCTTCTTTTTTCTGTTAATGTTTAATTTTAGAAATTTGGCATATACGTACGTACAGGTACATATATTAATGTTTGAGAATGAGTTAACAGTCGTGTTAACTTGGTTTAAAATCAAGCAGGCATCTCTGTGAAGCCAGTTTATCCTATGTATTCACCATGCATGGGTTTGGAGTATGGCAACCTCATGTTTGAATGGAAGTTGAGGTTTTCATCCTCCAAGGTTTCCATACTATACTAGCATTTTCCATCGTGAAAACCCTGTTGGACATAATAATTGGTAGTTGCCATGTCAATGTTTTTGAAGATCTAGTTGCCGATTTTTGGCCATTTCAACTTTGGCGGTCTCTAACTGTGACTCACTACAGTCTACATGTACAGAAAGTCCAAAACAGGTTTAATTGTAGACGGACCAGAAGACTAAATACCGGGTCCAAAACCAATTTCTCATAATATAATTATTTTAATTTAAAGTTTAACTTAATTAATAATTTAAAATATTTTTAAACATAAATTAATGTTTAATTGCATTTTGAATACTTGTTTAAAAGAAGAAAACAAAAGAAATTATAGCAAGTCATATGAACCAACTTTGCTAGGAGCAACTAATAAAAGCAAGTTATGTGAACCAACTTTGCTAGGAGCACCAATAAAAATACTAATTTAAAAATACTAGTTTAATTAAAAAGATAATTATTCGTGATATTTTTGAAAAAAAATGAATTTTATTAGAAAAAATAAAAAAAATATTTTAATTCTACGAAACATTTAGCTATTTACTATTTTTATACTATTTATTAAATAAAATTAATGATCAAAAATTAAAAATCAAATTTTCAATATTTCAATTATTATATAATAATATAAATGTCTACGATATACATATATGTGCCTAAATCTGGGGATTCATCAAGTCCGCCCCTCGTTGTAGACATATATTGAAGTTTTTCTCTACTTCTTTATTTTGTTATGAATATTTTTTATAACTTTAATATAAAAATAGCAATATTGAAATTTAACTTTTTTTTTTTGCTAAATGAAATTTAACTTTACCTTAATCATACTAAATTTAGCACTAAACAAAGCCTTCTTTTTTCTTCTTTTTTTTTGAAGAAAAAAGGAATTAATTCAATAAAAAAAATCAGCATCTACAAGAATGATAGAGTCGAACAAACATAAAAAAGATTAAATCGACAGTATTCATGTATAGACAATCAAACGATATTTTGAAAATGATATATTTACATATACCCATTTTGCCACAATCTTCGTCACAATTCGTTTGAGCTATCGACCATAAATGTAATATCATACAAACTTTCATTACTAAATCAAAACCAATTCTCACAATAAAGTAGAGAAGCAAACACCCTCTCACAAAGAGAACAAACAAATTGAATTTTCAAATTAAAATTTCAAATAAAAAATCTTAGATCTGAAAACCAAAACCACCATAAAAGATACTCGAAGAAGAAAGAAATCGGAAGCTCCGATGATTTAGATCTAATAAACAAACAAAAATATATCAAATAGATAGAGAACCTTACCCAAAAGAAAAATTATTAAAAAAATAAAAATAAATAAAACAAATTAAAGAATTTGGGGCTTTCCGTTGAAGAAAAATCGGTGAAAACCCAGTCGGTTTTGATAAATTAGAAGAAGGGAGGCGGAGGAGAGAGGAGGGAGGATGGTTTACACTTTAAAATAGATATTATAGTTGAAGATCTGCAAATCATCTAGTCAATGGAAAGAAGAGGGAACAAATTCTTTTTTTATTAATGAGTAGGAGGATGATATTCAAATACCAATATATTAAAAGTTATACCGAGATCATCATTTTCAAATTGGATATCAATACAATACTATACAATACTATACTATACTATTATGTAATAGACGAAATATTAAAAGTTTGGTTGGTCGGTATGGTACGTTGTGATTTTACTTAATTGTCCTTTCTTAAATTCGTGTTTTTACTCAATTAACCTTACTTATTTATAGAAATATATTATTAAATAATAATATTACCTATTTATAACTAATTACCTTTTTCACCTAAAATACATTATTTTTTTTATTTTTCTAACAAATTTCCCTACTTTTTCAAATATATCACGGGCAATTACTTTTTTTAACTAAAACATGTTAGTTTTTCTATTTTTCGTTACTAAAACCCCTCATTTTCCAAAAATATCACGGACAAACCTTTAGTTATTTATTTTTAAACCTAATATTATAATTATTATTTTTAAAAGTTTACTTATTTTAACACGCCTACTTATTTTTCTTAACAAATGCAATTACTAAAAATATTAAAATATAAATAATCAAATACCTATTTATAACCAATTAGCTTTTCAGTTAAAACATATTATAGATTTTTTCTAACAAAGTCCGTCATTTTCTAAATATATCACGGGAAATTGCCTTTTCCAATTTACTTTTTCTATTTTTCTCACTAAAATCCATTTTTTTTCTAAAAATATTACGGACAATCCCTTTACTTATTTATTTTAAAACGTATTTAAATAATTTAAATTATTAAATTTTAAAACCTCATTTTCCAAAAATATCACGGCCATTTACCTTTTTAAACTAAATATATGTTACATTTTTTATTTTTCCATACTAAAACCCCTCTTTTTCCAAAAATATAACGACCAAACCCTTACTTATTTATTTTAAAATATGTTTTAATGTTTTTAATTAATTAAAAGTGTTTAGCTATTTTTACATGCCTACTTATTTTTGTAACAAATACAATTAAAAAAAATATAATAAAATAACAATTAACAATCCGTGCATCGCACGGGTTTTAAGCTAGTATATATATCTATACTATATTATTAAAGACGAAACATTAAAAGTTTTGGTCGGTCGGTCGGTCGGTCGGTATTTGGGCCGATTCACGGGCCTATCTATAATCAATTTATTAATAACCAATTACCTTTTTTCACTACATTACCTGTTTTATATTTATTTTTTAAACCAAACCAACTCATCTTCTAAAAATAAAACGGGCAACATATATATAATATGGTAATATTATTATATATTTATAACTGATTACCTTTTTCAGCTAAAACAAATTATTTTTATATTTTTTACCTAAAACAACTCATCTTATAAATAAGACATATATATGGAAACCAAGTTATTGATAATCAATTACCTTTTTCAGCTAAATTATATTACCTATTTCATATATCTATTTAACTAAAACAAATCATTTTCTAAAAATAAGACGGACAATATATATATATATAATGGTAATATTATTATATATTTATAACCGACAGCTAAAACACATTATGTGTTTTATATTTTCTAACTAAAACAACTTATCTTCTAAATATAATACATGCAAAATAAATATACAATGGTAATATTGTTTTATATAAATATTAATAAATAACACGTTATTCTTTTCAGCTAAAACAAATTACCTCTTTTATATTTTCTAACTTAAACAACTAATTTTATAAAAGTAATGCAGGCGTATATATAAAAAAATTAATATAATTTTATATAATTGTTAATAAGTAACTAATTATCTTTTTAAGGATATTACCTGTTTATATTTTTTAACTGAAACAACTCATGTTCAAATTAAAAATAACACGAGCAAAAAATAGATATATTGGTAATATTATTATATTAAACTTATGAAATTATGTTTATTATAATTTTTTAACATTCAATTTAAACGAGATAATTAATTAAAATAAAAGTAATATTATATTCAAATAAACTCGGTATATTGAACAAGAACATATTTTGATATTTGCACTTGAGTCCCTTTTTAGATTTTTAAGAGTAAAAAAATACGAATCATTAGATATGTTATTTTAAAATATTTTATATTTTAATATCTAAAATACTACTATTGATTACGTCAATAATATATTAAATTTAAATATTATATTGTTAGATTTATAAATCCAATATATATATATATATTAAAATTTTATCAAATTATATATAATAACTAAAATCTAAATAAAAAATAAGAAAATATTAAAGAAGACCGTGTATCGCACGGGATATAAGCTAGTATATATATATATATATATATATATATATATATATATATATATATATATATATATATATATATATATATATGTACTGTTTTATTAAAAGTCTGATCAGCATGATATCTATTTTTTGGTGTTTCATATTTTTATTTTAGTCCTAGTTATTTAGTTATTTTTTTCTTAATTTTTTGTTTTAGTGTGCATATATATTATCGGTTGATTAATAGACGTATCACAATTTTGTGCATGTATAAAGATTTAAATAGTTAGAATTGAATTTTTACTACACAAACGTGAATTAGATCAAAGATAGTCTATATGTGAATTTTTGTTTCAGATACACATTATCTACATGAAATAAATAAGTATTTGTAAATTATATGTTAGTAATCTCATTTTATATGAAATTAATATCTTACTATATTAAAAAGTAACATAACCTAAATCATTAAAAGTAAAATTATATTAGTAGAAATGCTTAAAACTTAAAGTAACATTTTTTCATAAAATTGGTAATTCTATTAATGTAATATTTAATTTCACATTAATGTAATATTTAATTTCATATTTGAGAAGGGATTAGAATGTTTCCGTCCCATTCCCGATCCCCTTTCCCATTTCTATATTTTACAAAAATAACTAATCGAAAAAGTCGCGTTTCGCGGCGGTGTAGTAATTTTTTAAAAAATTCTATCAATTAAATTATGAAAATTACTCGGTCCTCGCTAATAAACCGTCCTCCCGTGGAACACTCTTTCCTTTTTAATATCAAAATCTCAAATTAAATATATTAAATATATACTTGTCTTATATATTAATTTTTATGTTACCACACTCATTTCTAATAAGCCACTCTTTCGTTGAAAAAACATCTATATAATTTTACATATTATATTTCAAATAGAACTTTTAGTAATGTATTACAAAATCTTATTCTACTTACTTTCAATAGAACTTTTAATTGCAAGTACTTCTTTTATATCCGAACTCTTCTCCTCTATAAATTGAAACTCAAATTCTATTTGAAATAGAAATTTGCAAGTACTTCTTTTATATTTGAATTTTTCCCTATACAAATTCAAACATCTATTCTAATTCAAATAGAACTTTTACTTATATGTTTTCGCTATAAATTTGAACTCTTCTCCTCAATAAATTCGAACACCTATTCTACTTCTAATATGTTAAATCAGAGTGCGAAATGAGAAAATCTTTCGAGTTTGGAGTGGTTCGCACATTAGCATCATCTGTTCATAATTCTAAGATACTACTAGTTTACTGTTTATAGCTTATAACTTAACTCAAAGCTAAAAATGAGCGAGTAATATTAGAAAAAATATTAAACTTGAAATATTTTGTTATTATTATAATGATTGTTATAAAAATTATAATAGTTGACTATATTTTAAAAATAAGGAATGTCTTAAGACAATGTGCATACAAGTCTTTATATATGTTTCCTATACATAGGTTACAAGAGAAGTGAAAAGTCAAGAGTTATACTAATTACAAGATAGGTGAAAAGCCAATGGAGTTGGAAACTCTAAGAGTCATACAATTTATTTCATAACACTCCCCTTTGGATGACTCGCACAAACATCATACCTCATTAAAACCTTACTAGAAAAAACCCTGTGGTAAAATCCTATTGAAGGAAAAAGAGTACATGTGTTGTACATAATGTAATGTAAAACTCCTAATGTAATATATCTCGAAACTTACGCATTCCAATCTTATTTACCAATTTCCTGAAGGATGATGTAGGAAGTGCTTTTGTGAACAAATCTGTTGGATTCTCACATGAGCGAATCTGATAGACATCAATTTCTTCCATTTGATGAAGCTCATGAGTGAAGAAAAACTTTGGATCACTGTGTTTCTTCCTATCACCTTTAATGTCGGATCTCTAATCTTAACCATATACATAAATGATCATCCTCATGGGTTGCACGATACAATCATAAGAAGTGCCTGCAATTGTTAATTTCATAGCATACCAAAATAATAACATCTCCGCCATATGTGAATACATATTCAATTCTGAGACGCAAATTATGATAATCATGTTAAGACGTTGCACCTGAAAAATCAATATAAACCTTTGTCGAATAGGTTAGTGGAGATCAAATAAATATTTCTCATCAAGATTCTCATGTCTTCATATTCGACTTGCTTTAAACTCCGCTAGTGAATTTATCAATTAATAAATTGAAACATGTATAATTAGCAAGATAAATGAATATCTTACGCATTATGATATGTGGTACTTCATGATCAAAAAATTGTCTTTATAAGTGTGCAGAGCGGTGACTATCATCTTCCTTCAGGGAAGAAGTTGTATTTCAGAATGTATTAGCATCTCTTGCATATATATTAAACATAATCATGTATTTATAATCCTTCTGGGATCTTTATCCAATCGACTTTCATAAGTCGCAAGTTCTAAGCATTCTCATAAAAATTATATTCGTCTCCGCTCAAAAGTAGTTTTCCCTTTCAAAATTTGCATGGTTTCGGGGAAACTGTAAAATGATAATAAAATTCACAGCTTTACAAAATAAACTCAATAATCCTAATATATTATGATTATGAGGTGAAACTCATTCGAATGTCAATTAGAAACACATTCTAATTTTCATCCACTCTGGCCAGAGATTTATATGAGTTATCACATATCATAAATCATATTATCTTCAAAAAAAATAGTAGAAGATTAAACAATCATCACATTTCACGTATATCTTCTTATACACGTACATACCCTTATGTGTACTTCATGAATTAAGTAATATGCCAAAGTATAATTTTATAAAAATAACAAGAAGTATTTCCGAAATAATTTTATGTTGGACTACTGGTCCAGAACCCTTTACAACTCGATAGGGTTAGTTCTCGAGAACTTAATTTTCTGCTTCTAGCAGTTTTAATCCTTATAGAATTGAATTTAAATGTTGTCAAGTGGGTCATATAAAATTAAAATTAAATCCTTCATATATTTCCAGACTATTTGGTAATTATGTAATCATGTCCATCACAAGATATTATTTCTCTTCATAACCAATATAAGGTCATTATATAACTATGTGACCTTTATATTTCGTAGATTTCACTTTCACATAAATATTCATTCATACCCCCACTGACTTTTTATACATGTGTGAATTGTAGTTCTAAATATTTTTCTATTTTAAAGAGATAATGATTTTTATAGCGCGCTTCCTTCACAACTTCTGGTGTGCGAACTGCAAGTCCAAATAATTTATCTCTTTGTAAGAGATTTTGCCTCAATCATTTACTTATATCTTTGGCCAATTTATTTTCTGATCTTCATTATAATCCATAATCTCAAGTGTTAAATTTTCATATGATGTATCGTCGACATTGATTTGAGTAAATGGTTCCATTTTATTCTAGACATGACATAATATATTGAGATCTCATATATACCTTCATTTTTCTTTCTTTTGTCATGTCTACAATCTCTTCTGGAGATCATTCAAAAGTTACCCACTCCTCGATTTAGCCATCATCAATTGCTGCTCCTTTTTACCTTTAAGGATAATTTTGTTATGGAACCTAATAGTCTATCACGCTTCAGGTGTTCTTTAGACACATAGCATCTTGAGGTTGTCCTTCCAGGACATATTTATTTGGAGCATTTGTAGCCGGTATATGTGATATAACTACTCTTTCAGGTCAACATATATGTCTGACAATAATCGAAACATATGAATGAATTATCTTCTGAACTTCTAGTTCAGATTCTTTACTATGAGGATCAACACGAGGCAATGATAATTCATTCATACTGAATATCACCAGCTATTCATTTTCTCCCCCTAATTTTGAGAAAACAGACTCAATAAATTGAGTCATAGACAAATACATATAAATGGCTCCAAATATATAATGATTGATAACCACTTATTTATAATGTATATCCAACTCTATCTTATTGTTGTGGTGGGACAATTATAGCTGACCAAATTTAATTTTTTATATAGGGAGATATTATGATAACTAGATGGCTAGATATGAATCAATATATGCCACAAGATATTCAAAAAATTTCATGTACAATAATTCTCATTGAACATTTGGGTAGTAGACTCACCAACATCATATAAATGCATATGCTTGATAATATGATTAACTAAACAATCAAACTCACAAGCTTCTGGTTGTGAGTATATAACAACTATGCATGTATTATATAGTTCATGTATCAATCATATAATATCTTAATGGCCCACATTTGAAGTTTTATAATTTATTCCGAAAGATGGTAGGTTCATAATCTATTTTTGTTGGTGATCAATTTTCCTTATAAACAAATATACCTGAGGAGAATTTACCGATTTTTCAACGAACGTCCATATAAAATTTCAATTATCATTCGCATAAAATCGAAATGACTTAGCCCGTAACTATAAATTTTCATCAAATTTCTAGTTTACTATAAGATATTTTCATAAAAGTTTGTGCGTTATAAAATTAGTGGATGATTTCAAAACATTTCTCCGAACTACTTTTAGTACCTTGAGTTAACTCAAAACTCGAAGACATATTTTTCATTCTAGTATCTCCATGTGGTCGATTAATCATCAATTAAAATTTTTCTATCACTTGGGTGAGTACAATCATATCAATAATGTTAGAGTTCCCCTCTTTTTTCTTGTAATGCTATGATTAAATACAAGCTCTTCTGGAGCCTTCTGACCCTGGACACTACTTGGGGAAGTTATAATATTTTGTAATAATCAACCACAAGGATCAAGATATCAACTTATAATAATTTCACTGTCATTTATATAGATTTATCTTTCAGGGATATCCAATGTCACAAAATCAAATATTGAACAAAATAGACCATCGAATATAAAAATCAGAACCGACCAGTCCGAAAGAAATCCAATTTAGACTATTAAGATGAACTCAAATCAAAAAGTGCAAAAGACGAAACTTGTAGACAATTACGAGACCTTTCCGGAATAGTAAGGCATGTCACAAACAAAGATGTAACGAATTCAGAAACAATTAAAATACGGACTTCCAGAACAGAATTAGCCCCTGATCACAACGATAATTTGATGTTTAAGATACTGAAATCACATAAATTGACAATGGAATATGAACACAAAACGCAGAGATCAAAACAAGCTTTCCAGAATGATATTACTCGTAATTATTGGATAAAAGCTTGATTTACTACGAATATTCAAAGCTACAGCACATCAAGTCAAATTAATCCACCAGATTACAAAAAGGGCATATTTGAACATGTATACAAGCAGAATTATGAAAAACACAAAGAACGAAAGTTGCAGATAATCGAAATATCTTTCCAATGAGTCCAAAGTCATAACATTTCGAGAAATAATGAATTATCTACGAATTTTTCCGAAATACCTAAAATATATAGATTCCGATGTAAAACAAATTCAATATGATTTTTACGGAAAATGTAAATTAGCATAACTCATACAAACACACATTTAGAACAATGCAATGAAAAAGAAGAGAACGATAAAGGGGATGCGTACCTTTTAATCTTAAAATAAGTATTGGCTAATTTTCTTTGGATTTCTCACTTTAAAATTTGAAATGAGTAAGAAAGAACCTTCAGTCGATGATCATAAGAATAACTTGTATCTCTTAACGCACCTTAAACAATCAACCACTTCCTCTAGCTAATACGGCTTGAAGCTAAAGTTCCACTAGGATACCAAAATAATCTTTCATGTTTGTAAAAGTTAATCAACTTCATGGATATAAGGTCCACCATCGTAATGACGGAGCGAAAGAGCTACTCGTGCTGATAACGTGTTATAATATATATATATAAGAAGAACTAGAGAGAGCTAGACAGAAATGAGGAGATCATCATCTTATTCATGCCCTAAGACAATGTGCATACACGTCTTTATATAGACTTCCTATACATAGGTTACAAGAGAAGTGAAAAGCCAATAGTTGTACTAATTACAAGATAGGTGAAAAGCCAATGGAGTTAGAAACTCTAAGAGTCATACAATTTATTTCATAACATATTTATAATATGTTAAATACAATTTTTGTTAATGGGTCTTTATCAAATGCTCTTAATTGACAAAGCCATGAGATGGTCACCAATTACTCTTGGTAACAAAACAAAAGTCAACTATATTGATATAAGTTTGGAAAATATATGTAAACTGAAAATTAAAATCTTTAATTAAAGACCAATGAAGAAGGAAATAAATATTATCATTTAAGACTGGAATACTAAAATCGTAATCGCCTCTTCCCTGTGTGATCTTCGACGAACCCAAAGTTCTCGTTTGATAGGGATGGACCTGCTAGTTTTGGTCTTTTTACATTTCTGATTTAGGATCCATTCGAAATTATTGTTAGAAATTATTGTGCTCAAAGAAATGTGCGGGGAGGAAAGGGAAAGTGTTGTTATAAAAATTATATAATTATTATATTATAATATTGATACGCATATATTTTAAGGTGTAATATGAAATAATAATATATTAACTTATAGACCGTACCGTGTACGAGTTTTTTTTAAAACATTTTATTAATTTAATAATTAGAAGATATATTAGATGTATTAATAAGTTACATATATTTTAATAATTATTGAAAGATATCGTGTAATATATTTTTGGGAGTGTATTAATGATTGGTAATATATTGTGTAATTGGTATTTTATGTGGTTGTAAAGGGTAATATGATTTATTAAAAGATAACTTGTTAATTTAAAAAAAGAAAGATATAATATAATTTGTATTTTTAGGCGTGTTTATAAAATATAGTATGTTACTATGTTTTAATTAAAAAGTTACATATTTTAGATCATCTCCAACCATAGTTAACCCTTAGCTAAAAGTGGGTAAGAGATACCATAATTAAAAATTATAGCATATTAAAAAAACTTTCCTCTTTAAGAGCATCTCCAACGGGTTATGTAAACAGTAAAATGGTTGGCCAAAATAATATAAAATAATGATTAGTTAAAATTTACTGAATCTGTAAGGTAATGTGCTCCAATGGGATTGACTATAATGATTAAATTTATGTGTACATTTTTGTTACAGCTCCTTAGCGGTTCAACAAATTTGGCCAACGTGATGAGATTGACTATAATTTTACCTAAAGGTTTTGCATCGTTGGAGTTTGATAATTTATACAAATTATGTATACAATGTGCCACATATGAATTTTTTTTTTGCTAAGGCCTTGTTCCACTGGAGATGCTCTAATGGGACAACATTGTTAGCTAAAATTTTAACTAACCCCACCATATTGGCTATATTTATCGAACCACTAGGAAGTAAAAACCTGTAGTGAAACTCCACATCATCTGTTACCATATTGAAATAATATATTCTATTTTTAACAACTTGAAATAACAAGTACATACTATTTTTAAAATATAACCAACCATTATAGCCAACTCCACTGGAGTACAACACCTTACAGATTCAACAAATTTTACATAATCATTATTTTATATTATTTTAGCCAACCACTAGTTTACAAAGCCGCGATTCGCAGCGGATTTGTAATACTTTCTCCAATTTTTTCTAAAACATTTTCTACAAATTATGTTTTTAGATAAAATAATACATTTCTAACATAAAATTAATGTTTATTTTGAATTTTCTGTTTAGTCTTGTGCATTTACTGTTAGGATCTGCATGTTTAAGAGTTGATGATAACAAACAGTTTATATCAAGAATTTTATCAAGGAATGCAACTGATTGATGGAAGTAGCCATTGGTTAGGAAGCTAGTGAAGAAGAATCTACCTACCCTAAATTCAAGCTGTACTCTGTAAAGGATGGTATGTTGCTTAGTATCTGGGAATTTATTCTGCAACAAGCTATGTGATTCTTAAGTTGAGGTATTAGCAATCAAAAAGGGTTTTTCGCAAAATAACCATCGGAATTTTTGGACTTTCTTCAATACACCAAGATACTTTGGATTAGACACTTGAAGAAATAAAAGCATTGTTAGGATTTATGGGTGATGGCTAAGAGACAGCTTAACTAGATATTTTAAATGCTTAATTTTATTAAGTATGAACATACTTTCACAGTCAGAGTATGTTCTAGTAACCGTTTTGTTTACTGTTAAATAAGATCTTGGTACATCTTGGAAGAAGTTCATTTGTTTGTTCAAGCCTCAAGTAGTACTTAAAGAAGGCAACAAGAATAAATGTTACTGTCATGGCACTGACAGTAAGGTTACAAGAAGACAACATGTTACAAGTCATGATAGCATATCCACTCTGACAGCAACATTGGCGGAAGCCCTGAGACAACAACTTTACCTTAGTCTGACAGCAAGTTTGGAACACCTGACAACATCCTTAGCGGGGAGTTCATACTGTCACCAAAAGCATATCTCTGTGACAGCAAACTCAGCAGCTAAGGTCACTGTCTCAAAGGGAGTCGTTTGATTTGGGGATACACTTAGTCAAACATGTGACGGTTCTAGTTGTTCAAGAAACAGGCGTGATGCAGTATCCCAACACTGTATCAGGCCTGCAAAGACTACGACAGAAGCTTAGGAGATAACAAGACAAAGCTTATAAATTCAAGAGCCTGACAAATCAACATTTGCTGGATTGTGTAAGTTTGATTTAGAATGTATCTAGATTGCTTTTTATGTAATGAAAACATGTTTGTATAGCAATTTAGGAAAGTCACATGGGTTCAAAAGCTGTAAGGAGTTTCCACTTGAAAATGACAGCAACTCCACAAACCCGTGATGATAGAGATATGATAAGTATACTTAGACTATCTCACAATTCTAAGTCTTGTAGATCTGGAGAAATCGAAACTCAAGAAAACTGATATTTTCTTGAGATTATTACAGGAACAAATGTGACAAATATTGTTAGGTTCAAAGATCAAATGAGCAGGGAGTTCGATATGTCAGATTTGGGAAAACTGTCTTACTATCTTGGCATCGAAGTTGATCAAGGAAGAGGTTATATTGAGCTGAAACAAACAACTTATGCTAAGAAAGTGTTAGAGAAAGCAGGGATGTCCGATTGTAACTCAGTGAAGTTCCCGATGGAGCCAAAACTACAGATGCATAAGGATGAAAGGGGTAAACCAGTGAATTCTACAGAGTTTAAAAGCATGGTGGGTGGTCCAAGATATCTGGTACATACCCGTCCAGATATTGCATATGCGGTTGGGCTGGTGAGTAGATTTATGGAGAGGCCTACCACTTTGCATCAAGCTGCTGTTAAGAGGATTCTTCGATATGTGCAGGGTACTCTGAACTATGGTTTGATATACACTAAGGGCCGTGGAAATTACTTGTTGTCGGGGTTATCTGATAGTGATCTAGCAGGAGGCATTGTTGATAGGAAGAGTACAGGTGGGATGCCATTTTATTTGGATGAAAGTCTGATTACCTGGGTGTCCCAGAAGCAACGGTGTGTGGCATTGTCGTCGTGTGAAGCTGAATTCATGGAATCTACTGCAGCAACATGCCAAGGCATATGGTTGCATAAATTATTGAGTCAGATATCAGATGTTGAAGCAGGGCCAATGATCATTTACATTGACAACAAATCTGCTATTGATTTAGCTAGGAATCTTGTGTTCCATGGTCGTAGTAAGCACATAGACGTGCATTATCATTTCATCAGGGAGTGCGTTGAGAAAGAGTCGATCATCATCAAGCATGTGAGTACTGATCAGCAGTGAGAAGATGTCTTAACTAAGGCCATGTCAGTCGTCAAGTTTGAGAAGATGCGTAAACTTCTTGGAGTCAAGGATCTTAGCCATGTTTAGATTATGGGGGGAATATGTTGGATTATTTATTTAATCTAAACATATTTATTTGTGTGTTTTATTTGTGTTCCTGGTTTCTAGTCACCACATTAGGCTTTTAAGTATCACCTAATGTAGTTAGTTATTTTTATCTCTTCTAGTTTGTAATCTTCATTCAGTAATATCAATCAAGCAAGCTTGAAAATATTATCTAGTATCTTGTTTACATACAATAGAATATGGAGAATTTAGCATTTTTCTTTTTACTTTTAATGCAGCGATGATCCTTATGTGTTTAAACACTCACGTTTGGTGGTATGAGCACTCGGCTACCATATTAAAAAAAATTCTTTTAAATCGGATTTATGATTGTAATGTATACTTTTTTTTAACGCTTTTGTACTGTATACTTCATTTAATAGAACTGATAGAAATTATGACAATTGTACTCTCGGTTAATAACAGCAGGCTAGTAGAGCCAGGGCCTTGGAGCAGGTGATAAAGAGGAAGCGTTTCAACCTAGAATTCGGGGGCAGAAAGAAGATACGTAAAGTAAAGGGAGAAACAAATGTTGGGTTTGATGATAAACGAGAGAGCCTCAGTTCAGAAAGTGGAGAAGGGTTTGATGATAAACGAGAGAGCCTCAGTTCAGAAAGTGGAGAATTCATTGCGTGGTTCCGTTGCTTCCTTGCAGGGAAATATGCAGGACAAGGGTAAGGGTAAGATGGTTGGTAATGTAAATTTTAATGCTGATGGTCTTTATTCCCAGGATGCAATTGAGTTGCTGGAGGACACGGTTAACGTCCCCCCCAAGGTGGCTAAATGATTAACAAATAGTTTTAAGTGCCTAATTATATGAGTACTAGCTTTATTGTTTTATAGTTGTCAGATTTAGGAAAACTGTCTTACTATCTTGGCATCGAAGTTGATCAAGGAAGAGGTTATATTGAGCTGAAACAAACAACTTATGCTAAGAAAGTGTTAGAGAAAGCAGGGATGTCCGATTGTAACTCAGTGAAGTTCCCGATGGAGCCAAAACTACAGATGCATAAGGATGAAAGGGGTAAACCAGTAAATTCTACAGAGTTTAAAAGCATGATGGGTGGTCTAAGATATCTGGTACATACCCGTCCAGATATTGCATATGCGGTTGGGGTGGTTAGTAGATTTATGGAGAGGCCTACCACTTTGCATCAAGCTGCTGTTATGAGGATTCTTCTATATGTGCAGGGTACTCTGAACTATGGTTTGATATACACTAAGGGTCGTGGAAATTACTTGTTGCCGGGGTTCTCTGATAGTGATCTAACAGGAGACACTGTTGATAGGAAGAGTACAGGTGGGATGGCATTTTATTTTGATGAAAGTCTGATTACCTGGGTGTCCCAGAAGCAACGGTGTGTAGCATTGTCGTCGTGTGAAGCTGAATTTGTTAGGTCCTGATAAGTTTGTAGAAGGGGGGTTGAATACAATCTATACCGTTTTATCGAATTTGTTCTTTTTAGAATAAAACAATTTAAGAACAAATTATGGCGGAATTAAATGAAACAGAATTCAAGTTAAATATAACTTATATTAAACTTGAAAGGTGTTACAAATGAGGTACTGATTACAAGATTGAATCTCAAACTAATTAAAACAAATCTAGAATAAATTCGACATGAATTTATCTATTTTTGTAATAAAAATATATAACAATAATTGATAATTTGAGATACGTTCTAGGGATAAAAATCCGCTAGATAGTCAAAGCAGTACAAGTGAATGAATTCTATTGGTTTGGATTTAACACAATAATTCTAGAATTGAATTCACAGAAAGAAATGTCACGACAGTGTTCTTGAGCTTTTGACAGAAAGTTCTTCAAAAGATATTAAGTTAAGTTGTTGTCCAATTCTGTCTTGATCTTTCAGATTAATAGTAAACCACTTGATCAAAACCTGCACGTGCAATTGCTTTTCATTCCACTTGGAATGACTATAAAAATAGTCATGAAAAACTATTCTTTAAGCCTGGAATGACAATGGAAAGTACTGGAATGACTATGAGAATTTAGAGGAATTAATTTAGAATAAACTAAAATGAACTTGGATGACTACCGGTACGACTATCCTGGATAGTCATTCAAGTTCATTTTAATTAAGTAATTCTAATTTAATTCTAATTCTGATTTAAATTAATTCTAATAATTAATTTATTTCATAAATTAATTCTGATGAATTAATTTATTCAATAAATTAATTACTTAATTTATTTGTTAAATTAATTCAGAAGAATTAACTTAATAAATAAATTAATAACTAATTTAAAAGAGAATGTAAATTCTTACAAGATAGTAAAACCAGTCCTTGAACCACTTGAACTTGATGAAGAATATCCATTGTCTGAGGTCGTCATTTGATGCACTGTCTGGTTCATAAATGACTAACTTCAATGTCTGTTCTTCATCTTGACTTTAAGCTGTGGTCCATTGTCTGCTTTTGACTGTTGTTCAACCTTTGTAACTTGTACATTTGTTGTCACAAAACTGAAACCTCTGTCACTTTAATAAATCCACTTCTTTGAAGACTTCACTGAGGCTTGATCAAATAATTGAACTTCTTTCAATGTAGTATTTCTTCAAGTCTGTAGGATGACTTTAATCTGTATTCTTCTGACAGATATGATCTTCTGAGATTCCTGTGACTGTGACAATTGAATTATTACTTACTTATTACAAACTTGTTTAAGTTGAGTTGAATCCTCGATGTAAACAAATAGGCCTAAACATATTTCTTTCAGAATTCATGGAATCTACTGCAGCAACATGCCAAGGCATATGGTTGCATAAATTATTGAGTCAGATATCAGATGTTGAAGCAGGGCCAGTGATCATTTACATTGACAACAAATCTGCTATTGATTTAGCTAGGAATCCTGTGTTCCATGGTCGTAGTAAGCACATAGACGTGCGTTATCATTTCATCAGGGAGTGCGTTGAGAAAGAGTCGATCATCATCAAGCATGTGAGTACTGATCAGCAGCGAGCAGATGTCTTAACTAAGGCCATGTCAGTCGTCAAGTTTGAGAAGATGCGTAAACTTCTTGGGGTCAAGGATCTTAGCCATGTTTAGATTATGGGGGGAATATGTTGGATTATTTATTTAATCTAAACATATTTATTTGTGTGTTTTATTTGTGTTCCTGGTTTCTAGTCACCACATTAGGCTTTTAAGTATCACTTGATGTAGTTAGTTATTTTTATCTCTTCTAGTTTGTAATCTTCATTCAGTAATATCAATCAAGAAAGCTTGCAAATATTATCTAGTATCTTGTTTACATCCAATAGAATATGGAGAATTTAGCATTTTTCTTTTTACTTTTAATGCAGCGATGATCCTTATGTGTTTAAACACTCACGTTTGGTGGTATGAGCACTCGGCTACCATATTAAAAAAAATTCTTTTAAATCGGATTTATGATTGTAATGTAAACTTTTTTTTAACGCTTTTGTACTGTATACTTCATTTAATAGCATTGATAGAAATTATGACAATTGTACTCTCGGTTAATAACAACAGGCTAGTAGAGCCAGGGCCTTGGAGCAGGTGATAAAGAGGAAGCGTTTCAACCTAGAATTCGGGGGCAGAAAGAAGATACATAAAGTAGGGGGAGAAACAAATGTTGGGTTTGATGATAAACGAGAGAGCCTCAGTTCAGAAAGTGGAGAATTCATTGCGTGGTTCCGTTGCTTCCTCGCAAGGAAATATGCAGGACAAGGGTAAGGGTAAGATGGTTGGTAATGTAAATTTTAATGCTGATGGTCTTTATTCCCAGGATGCAATTGAGTTGCTGGAGGACACGGTTAACGTCCCCCCAACGTGGCTAAATGATTAACAAATAGTTCTAAGTGCCTAATTATATGAGTACTAGCTTTATACCAATGCTGCGGTGTTTTATAAATTAATTTTAAAATATATTTTATTAACTTTGTTTTGTTTACCATCTTTGTTTTATTTTCCTAAAATGTTAATTTAATTTAATTTCAATTTTATGAATTTCGATAATAATTAAATTAATAACATATATTTTTCTTGATAAATATATATTATTTCAATTCAATATTGTATTTTGAAAGAATGTATATTTCTCCGTTATTATATTTTTAAAATTATTAAGTTTATTTATTAATAATTTATTCATTCATTATTTTAAAAAATTTAGATTTGGTAAATTTTCATTTATATATTTATTAGTATTATATAATCTTCATAACTTTTTCCTAAAATTTTAAACTTTAAAAAAGAAATCTCAAGCATATTTGTAAAGCATAATGTAACATAAGATGTAAAAGAGATAACTACAACTCAACAAAGGACAAGACAGACAATAGTATTAACAGAAGCACAGGAATCCAGAATCAAAGAAGAAAAGGTAAACTCAAAAAATCAAAATACGTTATGTATTCTTGAAGTCCGTAAACAGGTCACGGAAAGAAGTTCATGAAAATGTTCAAGCCTCAGTGACAGCAAAAGAAACAAGACTTTCAAGACGACAGAAGTATGTGAATGATTTAGGGTTAAGTGCCACGGGATTCCAGTGATTTAAATGAAGCAACCAGAACGACAAGGGACGTATCAGCAGCATTGAATTGAAGACATAAAAGAAGAATTGATCAAGTGTTATTCATCTGTGAACCAGACCAGTTGCACTAGGTGACGGCACTAAAAAGATCAAGTTGTTTTATCGTCTCAGAAGAAATTGATACAGTCTAAAACTGAAACACCCTGGAGCTGAATGGATTTTCTAAAAGGTCAAGGACAAGGAAAAGAGTTCGATGGTTTTTCTTTTAAGAAAACCATCGAAGGTGACATAAAGAAAAACAAAAGAAAATGTTCGATAGTTTTCTTAATTAGAAAACCATCGAATGAAAAGTAAAAAGTGAATGAAAACTTTAATAAAGTAAAAGTTCCATTCGATAGTTTTTATTTTAAAAACCATCGAATGTAATTATTACTTTATTATTCGATAGTTTTCAATTCACAAAGTGGGTGAAGAGTTTTCTTTGTTTGTCAGGTTGATGAGAATTGGACGGCCAAGATTGTTTTAACAATTAAGGTTCGATAGTTTTCTAAAAACTAAGACTACAATTACAACAGAGGAAGTGTGTCTTCTTCAGTCAGGTTAATTCATAGTAGCAACTACTGAGAGAGAAGTTTGAGCCGGAGAAGATCATAGAAATTTATAGTGCTCAGAATTCTTTCATTGTATTGATTGTGAATAACCTAGAACTCATTGAAGCTAATCTACGGATTAGAAATTGTAGCACCCCTCGAGGTTTATATTTATAAAAAGATATATTCCCCGAAACTTGATTTGGTTTGGTGTGTTTGATTTCGTTATAGAACTGAAAGATTAATCCGCGAAAGAAATTAAATTATTTGTGAGTATCGTATTCAACCCCCCCCCCCTTCTACGATACTTTGGACCTAACAATTGGTATCAGAGCTACTTGATTGATATACAAATCAGATCCGGTGAATGAGACCAAAATCAAACGTAGCGTGAAAATTCGAAGCAAATTTTTTAACTTTCAAAATTTTTCATTTAATTTGAATTTCTTGAATTTTAAACAATTTGAAATTTTCAGAAACCATGAGTGCTCCAAAGACAACCGCTGGTATTAAAGTTCCCCCGTTTACTAGAGATGATTTCGGTTTGTGGAAGATGAAGATGCTGTTATTTATCAAGGCATCTAATCCGTTGTATATTGGCATATTAGAGAACGGGCCGTTTGTACCAATGAAACCAGTTAGTGAATCTACAGCTCCTTATGGTAGCAGGATTCCTCAAGGCACCCAACCTAAGGATATTACTGAATATACAGATTCTGACAAAGAACTGATTCGATTGGACACCGGTTTAATGTTGATATTGGCGGACTCCGCAGACAAGGAAATGAGCTATCAGTTGATGAACTGTACAAGCGGGAAACATATGTGGGATACCATTAACCTAATAATGGAAGGAACTGAAGACGTTCAGGAAAACAGATTGGACATTCTGACTTCTCAATATGAAGCGTTTAGGTCCCTGCCAGGAGAAAGTATAACTCAGGTCTTTGAGAAGTATACTAAGCTCCTCAATGAATTGGCAATGAAAGGAAAGACCTATCCACTGAGAGAATCAAACAGGAAGTTCATGATGACGCTGCCCCATCATGTAGAACACAAGTCATCATCCATTAGGGAAAGAATTGACTTCACAAAGATGTCATTAGAGATGATCTATGGCAAGTTGAAGACCTATGAGATGGAACAGGAACAAAGGGTGATAATCTACGGATCAGGGACAGTGGAGAACAAGCACAATGCACTTGTGAGATCAGCAGCACTTGTAGTGGATGAACCAATAACTTCTGAGATTCAGGTTCAAACCCCTAGAGCTGGAAAGGAGGTGATAATAGAAGCAGAAATGGATTCTGTGAATCTGGGTGTTGATGAAAGTGATTACTACACCCTAGAAGAGCTTGAGCAAATGGAAGACAAAACCATGGCGTACTTAGCTGCAAAGTTTAATCACATTCGTTTCAAGAGAAACCCTAAGTACAAGTTTAAGGGTTCAACCAACAGATTCCAGAAGAGCAATTATACACCTAGTACAGGCTTTAAGGGAGGCTACAAGACTGGCATGATTGATAGAATCAAATCAAGATGCTACAACTGCAATGAGTTAGGGCATTTCGCCACTGAATGCCGGAAGCCTCGTCAAGCGAGAGACATGAAAGATGTCTATGGAAAGAAGGATTCTTATGATGAGTTGAAGAAAGAGAATGCCAAGCTTAAACAACAATTGGAGGCATTCTCTGGAAAGCAGAAAGGGAAAGCTTATATAGCAGAGGGAAAGCACTGGGATGATACTGATTCGGATGAAGAGGAGGAATATGTAAATGTTGCTCTAATGGCTGACTCTTCAGATGAATCACCACAATCATCTCAGGTACCTATCTTAACTACAATTGATATGTCTAATTCTGAGTACAAGAAAACTGTGCAAGATCTTAGTGTAGAATTGTTTAATGTACACACAAGCATGCTAGCATCAGAAATGGAAAATGCTAAACTAGTTCTTAAGATTAAAAAAATTAGAATCTAAAAATGAAGAACTAGAGCTTGTAGCTGTAACATTAGAAGATCTTAAGCAAAAGAATGCGTACTTAGAGAACAAGGTCAAGTGTAATGATGAGATAGAGACTATCCTCAGGAAGCAGATTTCAGATCTAGATTTGAAGCTGAATGCTTTTAAGAATTCCGCTCTAGTGGCTAAGGAAATCATTGATACTCAGGCCATAGAGAATAAAACTGCTATAAGATTTGACTATAACAAGAAAGCTGGTAAGAAGATTATGGAATTCCCTGTGACATCTTCAGTTGTCAAAAGGAATACTCCACATGTTCTTAAGAATGTTGATTGTCCAGTTTTTGTTAAGCCGTTTCCACCACTCTTTCATGAGGATGACCTCTTCATAAGACAAGAATTGCTTGAGGAGGATTTTTTGAAGGAAAAAGAGGTAAAAACTAAGTTGCCTAGGAAATCAGTAAAAAATGAATTACCTAAACCTGATTTACCTAAAACTGAAGTAGGTGACGTAGTTAGTAATGTTAAAAAGAACAGAAATGGGAAGAAGAAGATTGTTAATCAGGAAATGGTTCCATATTCTCCCATTGTATCTAGGAAGTTGTGCTGTATTTGTAATTCTGCTGGACACCTTACACATGCATGTAAAAAGGTTAAAGTAGAAACTGCTAATGCTTCTGAAATGCATAACATGTCTGACATGCCTGATCTTCATGAACCCTGTGGAAAGAAAGATTGTTTGCTATGTAAGTACAACATCATGCATGCTTATTTTAAGTTGATGTCTGATAGTAGCAATAACACTGATAATGTTAAATCCACAGATACTATGAATGTCAAGCAGGGTAAGACTAAGTTGAATGTTACTCCTGTTAAAGTATCTAAACCTTCAGGACCCAAACAACTTTGGGTACCAAAGTCCGCTTAATCAATCTGTGATTGCAGGGTAAGGTTAAAAGCTCAAAGGTTGTGTGGATTCTGGATAGTGGCTGTTCTAGACACATGACAGGTGAAGAGTCCCTGCTTACAGAGGTGGTTAAGAAGACCGGCCCGATTGTAACCTTTGGAGATGACAACAAAGGATACACTACGGGATATGGTAAATTAAAAGCTGGAAATGTCATCATTGAAAACATCTCTCTTGTTGAAGGATTAAAGCACAATCTTCTAAGTATCAGTCAGTTCTGTGATAAAGGCTACAATGTAGATTTCAGAAAGGACAAGTGCTTGATCACCAACAGGAAGGATGAGAAGCTTACTCTACTGGGAGTGAGAAAAGGAAATTTGTTTATAGCTGACTTAAGTTCTACCAGTGAAGGAGAAGTTACATGTTTCTATGCAAAGGCATCTTCAGAACAAAGTTGGCTATGGCACAAGAAGCTCTCACATCTGAACTTCAAAACTATGAACTCTTTGGTAAAGAGAGAGTTAGTGAGAGGGTTGCCCCTGATGGAATTCAATCAGGAGGGACTATGTGAAGCATGTGAAAAAGGGAAGTCGAAGAAAGCATCACATGGAAGCAAAGGAATGACAAGCATTATTGAACCATTACAGCTGATTCATATGGATTTATTTGGTCCAGTTAATGTATGTCACTTTCAAGAAACAGATATGCATTGGTGATGGTGGATGACTACTCCAAGTACACGTGGGTGTTGTTCATACAAACAAAGGATGAAGCAACACAACTAATCATTGATCACATCAAGAAGATATAAGTGGAAGCTAAGCTACCTGTGCGGACAATCAGATCAGACAATGGAACTGAATTCAAGAATGCAGTTCTAAATGATTTATGCTCAGAGAAAGGAATATCAAGACAGTTTTCAGCACCAAGAACTCCTCAACAGAATGGAGTAGTGGAAAGGAAGAACAGGACCTTGGTTGAAGCAGCAAGGACCATGTTGAGTGAATCAAAACTTCCCACTTACTTTTGGGCTGAAGCAGTGAATACATCTTGCTACACTCATAATCGAACCCTGATCAACAAAGATCATGAAAAGACTCTGTATGAGTTAATGGCCAACAAGAAGCCAACACTGAAGTACTTTCATGTGTTTGGTGCAAAGTGCTTTGTACTTAAAGATGGAGAACATCTTGGCAAGTTTGATGCCAAAGCAGATGAAGGCATTTTTCTGGGCTATTCTCTGGAATCTAAGGCTTTCAGGGTATATGTGATTGAAGATAAGAAGGTGTTGGAAAGCTTTAATGTAACATTTGACGACACCAAAAGACCAGGCCTGCAAACTGGAGAGAACTCTGAATCCTTGGTATTTGAAAATCTATCAGGAGATCTCTCTGACAATGAAGAAGTACCTGAAGTTGTTACAGTTATTAATAATAATCATAATGATAATGATTCTGGACAAAGTGGTGACCAAAGTGGAAATCCTCAAAATTCTACAGGATCCACTAGTCAGTCAACAGAATCATCAGATCAAACCATCAACAACTCAGGGGGAGCAGGAGAAGGATCAACTAGTCACACTCCACAACATCTAGAACAAGGAGAATCATCAAGATCGCATCTGCCAAGACAAAGGGTATGGAATAGAGATCATCCCTTTCACTTGATCATTGGTGATCCGGACAAAGGAGTGAGAACTAGGAGAACATCACAAAATGAATGTCACTATTCTGGGTTTCTTTCTGAAACAGAACCTAAGAAAGTTGAAGATGCTCTAGATGATCCAGATTGGGTGATTGCTATGCAAGAAGAACTCAATCAGTTTGAAAGGCAGAAAGTTTGGAAGCTGGTACCCAGGCCTAAGGGAAAATCTGTTATTGGAACACGATGGGTATTCATAAATAAGTTGGACGAAGATGGCATTGTAACGAGAAACAAAGCCAGACTGGTTGCTAAAGGTTACTCTCAAGAAGAGGGTATAGATTATGATGAAACCTATGCACCAGTAGCAAGACTTGAGGCCATCAGAATGTTTCTGGCATTTGCTGCACATTCCAATTACAAGGTATATCAAATGGATGTGAAGAGTGCTTTTCTGAACGGGGAGTTAGAAGAAGAAGTGTATGTGGAACAACCTCCAGGTTTTGAGGATTCAAAACTGGCAGACTTTGTGTACTTTCTATTCAAAGCTCTCTATGGACTCAAACAAGCTCCGAGGACATGGTATGACACTCTCTCTGAATTCTTACTTGAAAATGATTTTACAAGAGGTGTTGTAGACAAAACTCTCTTTGTCAAAAAGCATAAAAATGATTTGATATTGGTGCAAGTATATGTTGATGACATAATATTTGGTTCTACTAATGATGATCTATGCAAGAGATTTGCTAAGCTAATGCAGAGTCGTTATGAAATGAGCATGATGGGTGAATTGTCATTCTTTCTTGGACTGCAAGTATACCAAAAACAAGATGGTATATTCATTTGTCAGTCCAAGTACATCAAGGATCTTCTTAAGAAGTATCAAATGGAAGACTCATCTACAGCAAAGACTCCTATGCCAACTGCCACTAAGCTTGATAAGGATGAAACTGGTAAGAAGGTTGACATCACAGGCTATAGAGGTATGATAGGCTCATTACTTTATCTCACTGCAAGTAGATCAGATATAATGTTTGCAACATGCTTGTGTGCTAGATTTCAGTCTGATCCTAAAGAATCTCATCTAATAGCTGTTAAGCGAATATTTAGATATCTTAAGGGGACCCCAAATCTTGGAATTTGGTACCCTAAAGATACAGGATTTGATCTTATTGGATACACAGACTCTGATTTTGCAGGTTGTAAGATTGATCAGAAGAGTACTTCAGGAAGCTGTCAGTTTTTGGAAGAAGATTAGTTTCTTGGTATAGCAAGAAGCAGCATTCAGTTTCCACATCAACAACTGAGGCTGAATACATTGTTGCTGGTAGCTGCTGTGCTCAGATCTTGTGGATGAGAAACCAACTCCGTGACTATGGACTTTTGTTGACAAAGATTCCAATATTTTGCGACAACACAAGTGCCATAGCAATCTCTAACAATCCAGTGCAACACTCGAGGACGAAGCACATCGACATCAGGTATCATTTTATCCGAGAGCATGTCATGAATGGAACTGTGGAGTTACATTTTGTACCCACAGAGGATCAAATTGCAGACATCTTTACTAAACCGCTTGATGAATCCACTTTCAATAAGCTGGTTGGTGAACTTGGGATGTTAAATCTTTCTAATTGATTTTGATTAGAAGTCAGTAACTGCAGATAGTCCTGGTGAATACATGAGTTTAAGAATTGCTATATCCTTAGGACTCGTGAATTTATTTTCTGGAGCAATTCTCGTAGTTAGGATTATTGTACTAATTTTATGTCATAATTATGGATGATATATCTTCTGGCATTTAATTGGTTATTAATTCTAAAAATTATTTAAGTGATAATATTTGTTCTAAATATTCAAGCATTTATTTAATTTGAATTAATTTACTTTGTTTTTAACATTGTAGATTAATGCAGCATAATTTATTGGATGTTAATTGGTTAATATCATTCAATGATATTTAGTCGATTTTATTCTAAGAAAATTGTGAATTTTCTGTTAACAATTGATTTTGGTAAATTTGAAAAAGTTTATTCAAAATAAAACTTGACAGAAAATAAAAGTCTGATTTTTAGAACAAGAACAGGTTTTAAAATTTGGACAGAAGCAAAAATATCGAATTTAGGAAAATTTGATAGTTTTTCAAGTACATTGATAAATCTATCGAAAGTTAATTTCGATGGTTTTTGAAAAGGAAAAAGAAAATCTATCGAAAACAATTCTCGATAGTTTTTGAAGAAAATTTGAAAAAGCATCGAATTGAATTTCATTAGTCTTTATCTAAATTCTCGATGGTTTTTTAAACAAAAAGAAAATCTATCGGAGAGAATTAATTTTTCCTTTATTTTAATTCTCGATAGTTTTTCAACAAAAGGTGTTCGATAATTTTTGTATTAAACAACAAAGACATTCGAAGGCGAGGAGACCATGAAGTGCATGAAGATGAAGAGCAATGCAATAACCGCTCTGATAAGGAAGATCAACTATCTTCCAGGGGTACCCACTGTTCTCACTGAATATCTAAGAACGGTGCCCCTACCACTTCTACCCCCAGGGGAACAGGTAAATCAAGGTAACATTCCTGAACCTGAACTGGCACCTGAACCAATGTATGTTGATCCAGAGCCCTCAGTGGCCATTCCAGACCAGGAGGTTGCAAACCCACAACCTCTAACCACGGTCGAAGAGCCTTTGGAAGAGCCAAATGAAACCACAAACGAACCTCCTTCCCCTACTATACCTAGTATACAGACATCCCTGAGTATCGAGGGAGATAGTGCCTTAGCATCACCACATAAAGAGATACACCCTTCAACAACAGCTCTGCCTTCCTCTAAAAGGAGACGAACAAAAACCAAGGCAACTGTTGATACTTTATTTCTTTCATCCAAAGCGCCCTTTATTGATTTTTCTGATGCTAATTGGGCTACGCTAACGAAAGCTATATCTGAACCAATAGCTCAATCAAGTAAGGAAGAATTGACGGAAGCAACTGGTGTTCCGACCATATTACGGTCAGGTTCACTGGTTGAAGGTTCTAAGAACCAAGGGTCTTCACAGACGTCGAGAGAAGGCTTTGACCTAAATGCACAATCTAAAGGGTCATTGTCTACCTCCCCAGATGGAACATATCTGGATCCTGCGGGTAAAGGGTCTGACGTAGGTGCAGATCGGCAACTCGTTGACAATGAATCAATTACTATTGAGGAGTCAACTGAGGTAAAGTCTTCACAGACTATCGGGGAAGATTCGGGATCTCTGCTGTTAATAGAGCCTGTTTCTAACCCCCTAGAGATTCAAACTCTAGATCCTTCAAAGGATATATCATCTACGGATGATCAGCAACTTGGTTTATCCAAGGACGGGGACTTGTGAAGCCCCATTGCACCACCGGTGACCTCCTTAAGGACGGCTACGATGTTTTCTTCTTCAGGTACAACTAGTATAAAGGGATTGAGTGAAACAAAAACACTTACACCTGGCCTGAGTGGGAAAGGAAAAATGAGTTAAACACCGACAGAAACGTTGAGTGTACACCCAGAGCCAAACGTGAGGAGTGACACCCTAACCCTTCCAAATATTGATGATTTGCTATTACCTAGAGGTACATGTTCAATCCACCCTCAAAGAGATTATGGAATATGTTGAGGAACCAACAACCCGGACCTTCACAGCAACAACCTGATCCTTCTGCTACCTTTTACAATGAGGATAACTTCATCGAGGATTCCTCAACTAAGGGGGAGAAAGTTGGAGAAGGGGAAACAAATGAAGTGACTAATGAAGGT
The DNA here is from genome assembly GCA_030848705.1 of Heracleum sosnowskyi. Classification (NCBI taxonomy): domain Eukaryota; kingdom Viridiplantae; phylum Streptophyta; class Magnoliopsida; order Apiales; family Apiaceae; genus Heracleum; species Heracleum sosnowskyi. The sequence goes on from CM061242.1 coordinate 83,261,896, forward strand.
TGGCAAACAACTGGATGGGGAGTTTGGGATACCAATGAAGCTATTCCAGTTAGACAGTACTGGATTGAAGACATTGTGCAAGAGGAAAAAAAAGTGAGGAGGAATTTGAGATCATGCAAGAACAACCACTACAGGAGGAGCATGAGCCATATTATCCAGAGCCAATAGAACATCCTATCTTGGATGATGATATGGAAGAAGAAGCAAATTCTCTATCACTGGAAGAAGAAGCTGCCTTGGAGATGGTGAAAGCCCAGGCAAGCTGAGAGAGAAAGACACCAAGCAGTTTTGAGGAAGAACTGCAAGCTATACTCATCAAGATCCAAAGAACTACAAGGCTAAATGAACTGCTCCGTGAGCATGTTAAGGAGATCGTGATGAAAGTCAGTCCAGAGATTACTGAAGATCCTCCAATGGTTAGATTCATGACGAATGACTTGTTCAGAATCTGCTATTTGGCTGAGGACAAATTGAGAGACTACCCAAGCAACTATCTAATCTCAGTTGAGAAGTATCTTAGATCCACTGGATTCTCATCAATGGAGAAGGACAAAGCAGTAGACACTCTTAGAAGATTTCTAATGGAGAATGTTCCTTACTATAGGAAAAGAGTGGAAAGAGGATTGGAAGTGCATACCAGACTGCCAAACATGCCAAAGCTAAACAAGAAAGATGTTAACATTGCATGGTTATGGGCTGGAGTGGGTCAAGAGGTTGAATATATTGGAAGACACATCCAAAGAGCAATCCTTAAACCTGGAGAACCACTGCACTATCTATCTGTGATTGATTATCACGCTGCTAACTCCGATCCAATGATTGAAGAAGGTGAGATTGGAATGGACTGAAGATTGAAGCAAAGAACAAAAGAACTATCAGCTCAGACTAGAGGAGCAAGGAAATATGCAGGACAAGGGTAAGGGTAAGATGGTTGGTAATGTAAATTTTAATGCTGATGGTCTTTATTCCCAGGATGCAATTGAGTTGCTGGAGGACACGGTTAACGTCCCCCCAACGTGGCTAAATGATTAACAAATAGTTCTAAGTGCCTAATTATATGAGTACTAGCTTTATACCAATGCTGCGGTGTTTTATAAATTAATTTTAAAATATATTTTATTAACTTTGTTTTGTTTACCATCTTTGTTTTATTTTCCTAAAATGTTAATTTAATTTAATTTCAATTTTATGAATTTCGATAATAATTAAATTAATAACATATATTTTTCTTGATAAATATATATTATTTCAATTCAATATTGTATTTTGAAAGAATGTATATTTCTCCGTTATTATATTTTTAAAATTATTAAGTTTATTTATTGATAATTTATTCATTCATTATTTTAAAAAATTTAGATTTGGTAAATTTTCATTTATATATTTATTAGTATTATATAATCTTCATAACTTTTTCCTAAAATTTTAAACTTTAAAAAAGAAATCTCAAACATATTTGTAAAGCATAATGTAACATAAGATGTAAAAGAGATAACTACAACTCAACAAAGGACAAGACAGACAATAGTATTAACAGAAGCACAGGAATCCAGAATCAAAGAAGAAAAGGTAAACTCAAAAAATCAAAATACGTTATGTATTCTTGAAGTCCGTAAACAGGTCACGGAAAGAAGTTCATGAAAATGTTCAAGCCTCAGTGACAGCAAAAGAAACAAGACTTTCAAGACGACAGAAGTATGTGAATGATTTAGGGTTAAGTGCCACGGGATTCCAGTGATTTAAATGAAGCAACCAGAACGACAAGGGACGTATCAGCAGCATTGAATTGAAGACATAAAAGAAGAATTGATCAAGTGTTATTCATCTGTGAACCAGACCAGTTGCACTAGGTGACGGCACTAAAAAGATCAAGTTGTTTTATCGTCTCAGAAGAAATTGATACAGTCTAAAACTGAAACACCCTGGAGCTGAATGGATTTTCTAAAAGGTCAAGGACAAGGAAAAGAGTTCGATGGTTTTTCTTTTAAGAAAACCATCGAAGGTGACATAAAGAAAAACAAAAGAAAATGTTCGATAGTTTTCTTAATTAGAAAACCATCGAATGAAAAGTAAAAAGTGAATGAAAACTTTAATAAAGTAAAAGTTCCATTCGATAGTTTTTATTTTAAAAACCATCGAATGTAATTATTACTTTATTATTCGATAGTTTTCAATTCACAAAGTGGGTGAAAAGTTTTCTTTGTTTGTCAGGTTGATGAGAATTGGACGGCCAAGATTGTTTTAACAATTAAGGTTCGATAGTTTTCTAAAAACTAAGACTACAATTACAACAGAGGAAGTGTGTCTTCTTCAGTTAGGTTAATTCATAGTAGCAACTACTGAGAGAGAAGTTTGAGCCGGAGAAGATCATATAAATTTATAGTGCTCAGAATTCTTTCATTGTATTGATTGTGAATAACCTAGAACTCATTGAAGCTAATCTACGGATTAGAAATTGTAGCACCACTCGAGGTTTATATCTATAAAAAGATATATTCCCCGAAACTTGATTTGGTTTGGTGTGTTTGATTTCGTTATAGAACTGAAAGATTAATCCGCGAACGAAATCAAATTATTTGTGAGTATCGTATTCAACCCCCCCCTTCTACGATACTTTGGACCTAACAATATTAATTAGTAATTTAATTTATTATTATCTCTATTTTTAATTTTATAATGTTATTTTTAAATACTTTAATTATATTATATTTACATTAATATTTTAATTTCATTTTTGGTTTTATATATTTATTTATTTTCTAAAAGTATTAGATAATAACTTCTTTTTATATGATATAATCTTGATCATCTATTTTTAAAAATATTGGATCTAGCGGTTGAGAATATTTTGGCGGTATTTAGGACCAAACTACCAAGATAATATCATTAATTTTTCTTAATATTTATAAAAAAATTTAATTTTTAATTTTTTAAAATATTTATTGCTAAAATATAATATACTCTTTTTTGTAATATGTTAATGATGCGGGAACTTTGAACTTTTGAGAAAATAAATTATCAATTAAAATATAATTTTTTTTGTAATAGTTCTTCTTTTAAAGTAGTACACCGTGACGATCAAAATTCTATATAAAATTCATTTTTTTATAGTTGTTGTGGAATAAAATCTGAGCTTACGAATTTAACGCGAGGGTTTAATGAGCTTCGAGCTTTTATGGCTGCACTCGTGTTTCCGGACTAAATTGGTCCTCACAAGATGCCTACATATCTCAATTAATGCTGAGAATCAAGCCAAAGACGTAGTTCTTGGTGTTGCCCTCGGGGCTATGGCGGTAGGGGCACACCAAGGACGTAGTGACTTGTATGTCCTTATTCGAGGATGAAGTCTAAAACGTAGTTCTAGGGGTGCCTTTGTGGCTTGTTGCGCCTTCGAGGCGTTGTGACGTATGGAGCTGTGCCCAAAACGTAGTTCTGATTGTAGGATCAGGGTCCTTATATAGGCGTCTAGAGCCTAGTATTTATGGTATGTTTAGGAGTCTTAGCGAATAAGTCTCCTTTTTGATATTGGATAAACATTGTATTTCTTGCTGGAGAATTCGTTTCCTTGTTGATAAATGCTATGACTCATTAATTGCCTTTAATTGGGATTCCGGATCCTTCTTTGATGAATTTACCATATTTTGGACTCTTTTTATGAGCTGTATATTTTCCCTATTCATTAATTACGAAATTAATGAATAATTAGGGTGTCGGGCCTTAAATATCGGTCTTTCCATTGACTTGTCAATTATATTTCTATAATTACTTTTCTGACCATATCATTTGCCCCCCAACTTCTGGGAAAATCTCCCCTGGGGTTTTCGTAGAAGTTATAGTATATTTTTCCCAAAATTTTCCATTTTTAAGGGCATTTTTGACCTCAAATTAGGTCATTTCCGACCAGGAATTCAAACTGGAATAGTACAATTTCGACCAGGAATTCGACCTGGGAGTCAGTACAATTTCGACCAGGAATTCGACCTGGAAGTCAGTACGATTTCGACCAGGAACAGCTGTGAGGTCGAAGTTGTCGAACAGGATATCCAAGTCATTTTCGACCTCACCTGTTCGACCTCGTTTCAATATATATTTGACCTCGATTTGCTGTGAGGTCGAAGTAGTCGACTTCACTTCGAATGCCATTTTCGACCTCGATGTGTCGACCTCAATTAGCCATTTTTTGACCAGGATTTCCTAGGTCCTTTTCGATCAGGACCATTCGACCTCGATTTCGACTTTAATTAGTCATTTTTGACCAGGATTCTATGATTTCCTGGCTTTATTTTGGTACGAGGTCGTATAATACGACCTCGATTTCCAATGTATTTTCGATCTCGTTTGTTCGATCTCGATCCAATATATCTTCGACCTCGATTGGTTGTGAGGTCGAAGCTGTCGACTTCAATTCGTAGGCCTTTTTTGACCTCGACGTGTCGACCTCGTTTCCATGTGTTTTCGACCAGGATTTTCCTAGGTCATTTTAAACTTTGATCTCTAGGTCTTTTTCGACCTCATTCTTTCGACCTCGAATCCTTCTGTTTTTCGACCTCATTTCAGTGTGAGGTCGTGGGACACGAACTTGATTTATAGTGTATTTTCGATCTCAATCAATCAATTTCGATCTAAGTTTTTTTCGACCTCGTATTTCCAATTTTTTGATTTTCTTTTGGTGCGAAGTCGATGGACACGACCTCAATTTCGTGTGTATTTTCGACTTGGGTCGTGCGACCTCGATTTAGGGTTTTTCGACCTTAAATCTTTAATTTTTGAGTTTATTTGGGAGTGAGGTCGAGTGATACGACCTCAATTTCCCATATAATTTCGACTTCAAGCCTTCAATGTCGATCAAGGGTCTTTTCGACCTCGATTTTTTTATCATTGCCTTGGTTTTATTCCAAGCTTAATTAGTCCAATTTTTAATTTGGACTTAAATTATTTGGGCCTTATTGGGCCTTTCTTATTTTGGGCTTCGAATGTGCCTGATACTTAATTTATTTGGGCTTTTGCCTTTTTAATCCATAAATGGATTTTATGGGCCTTACTGGCTATAGACGGTTGCCCTTCCTTAATCGGTAGGGTTTCCAGTCACTTTGTTTATAAAAGAGTGATTTTTCACTCTTTTCTTCACTTCATACTTCTTTCTTTCCGAAAATTTCTCTCTAGTCTTCTTAGCTTTTCTCTCTTTTATTCCGTGGTAAGGCGATTCCCGGTGAGCTTTTGTACGGTGGTGTTCTTCTTTTTCTGGGATCAATCTTCATCCCTCGAAGATTTCTGGGTTTTCACCTTCCCCCCTTGAAGATTTCTGGGTTTCTTTGAAGATTTCCTGGGAATTTCTTTGAAGATTCTGGGTTTAAAATGGCCGATCGTGCTTCCCAACGTTTATGATAATGCACTAGGATTTCATAGAAGTTATACCGGTCTTTTTCGAGACTTGGGGTCTTTTTATCCCTTACCTGGGACTTACTACCCTTTTTGGGGGATTTTAATATACACTAGTGTTTCACGAGTATCGTCTTGGTGTAAAGTGTGGAGCGACCTACACATTTACGACGATTTTGCCTTATTCGAGGCTAACTTGACATTTGCATAAGCCTTTTATGTCTTATACCGTCTTGTTTTGGCTTCAAGCCTTTCATTGAGCATATCGAATGATGGGGTTTGGACTGAATGTCTTAGGTTTCTGGGGTTTCAACCCTTCATTTGCTTTCTAGGAAGCTCATGATTTCATCGAACCTTATTTCTATTTGTCATAGTAGTGAGTCCAATCAGGACACACTTTAAACATAATAGACTTTCAAATTTGAGGCATGCCAAGTCCTTGGCACCTCATGCCCTTCGAGGGTTTCTAGCTTGTACGAGCCTCGACCAAATACGTTCTTGACGCGATATGGTCCTTCCTAATTTGGGGTCAACTTGCCTTTTTGTCCAACTCCGGATGCCTCAATCTTTCGGAGGACTAAATCTCCTTGTCGAAAGAATCTCTCTTTAACCCTTAGGTTGTAATAGAAAGATGCTCGTTTCTGATGCTGAACTATCTTGGCATTTGCCTCATCTCTAACTTCATCAATCAAATCTAAGGCCAGCCTCAAGCCTTCCTCATTTGTTTCTGGATCATAAGCCTCAATTCTTGGAGACGTGTGAGTAATCTCCACTGGAACCACTGCCTCTGCCCCATATGCCAACAGAAAGGGGGTAGCTCCAGTGGTGACTTTGCAGGTAGTACGATATGCCCATAGTATGGGGAGCAATTCGTCCACCCAAGTGTTTCTGGAGCGTTCAACTCTTTTCTTCAGTCCATCTAGGATAATTCGATTTGCAACCTCAGCTTGCCCATTTGCTTGAGGATGGGCAACAGAAGTGAAGCGCAACTTGATATCGTTCTCATCACAATATTTCTTAAACTCATCGTTGTTAAACTGAGTTCCATTGTTTGTGACCAAGATACGTGGAATCCCGTATCTGCATATCACATTTTCCCAGAAGAAATGCATCACTTGCTTGGTGGTTATCTTGGCTAATGGCTTAGCCTCAATCCACTTGGTGAAGTAGTCGATTGCTACTATCAAGAACTTTCGTTGTGCACTTGCCATTGGGAAAGGTCCAAGTATATCCATTCCCCACATGGCAAATGGAATTGGTGAGTTTATGGATGTCAACATCTCTGGTGGTTGCCTAACCACTGGTGCATGCTTCTGGCACCTTTCACATTTCTTCACGTAGCTTTTAGCATCAGCAAGTATGCTTGGCCAATAGAAACCTAGACGAGTGATTTTATGGGCAAGGGCTCTGCCCCCCAAGTGCTGCCCACAAATTCCTTCATGTACTTCCTTCAGGGCCAATTCTGCCTCTTGAGGTCTTAAACATTTCAGATATGGAATGATGAAAGACTTCTTGTATAGGATTCCCTCAATCAGGGTATACCTTAGTGCTCTGACGTACAGCTTTCGTGCTTCTGAAGTGTCGTTGGGTAACCACCCAGTTTCTAGATGAGATTTGATGGGATCCATCCAACAACTGCCAACATCAATGGGTGCTACCAACTTTCCGTTGATGCTTGGGGTCCTCAGGACTTGGAAGTAAACACTTCCTGCATAGTTTTCAATTTCGGAAGAAGCAAATTTAGACAAGGCATCAGCCTTCACGTTTTCTTCCCTTGGAATGTGCTCTACATAGCATTCGTCGAACTGAGTCATGATGGCCTTGACAAGTTTCAAGTACTTGGCCATGACTTCATCTCTGGCCTCAAATTTCCCATTCACTTGGGAAACCACTAGCCTCGAATCTCCACATATTTTCAGAGTTTTGACCCTCAAGGCTCCAGCCAGCCCTAAACCAGCTATCAGAGCTTCATACTCAGCCTCATTGTTTGTCGTTGGGAAGTCAAGTTTTAGTGCATACTCTATGAGGAATCCATCAGGACTTTGTAGCACTAAACCGGCTCCACTTGATTTTGTTTTTGATGCTCCATCAAAATAGAGCACCCAACATTCTTTGGAGATTACGTCTTCAGCTTCCTTGTCTTCCATTATTGCTTCCTGCCCCCCGACTTCTTGGTTGTCAATGGTACATTCAACCATGAAGTCAGCAAGTGCTTGAGCTTTTATGGCCGTTCGAGGCTTATACTTGATGTTGAATTCGCCTAATTCAATGACCCATTTGATCAATCTTCCACTAACTTGAGGGCTATGCAAGATGTTTCTTAGAGGCTGATCAGTCAAGACCTCTATCTTGTGAGCCTGGAAGTATGGACGTAGTTTTCTTGAGGCCATAATCAAGGCTAAGGCAAACTTCTCTATGGTAGAGTAGTTTATTTCTGCCCCATGTAGGATCTTGCTCACGTAGTAGATGGGTTTCTGAACCTTTAACTCTTCTTTTACCAAAACATCTCCCAGGGCAGTGTTGGATACTGCCAAGTATAGATAAATAACCTCTTCTGGTTTTGGTTTGGCCAATAGTGGTGGCTCAGCCATGTATTTCTTCAAGGCCTCAAAGGCCTCTTGGCTTTCAGTTGTCCATTCAAAAAATTTCACTTTCTTGAGTGCTTTAAAGAAGGGTAAACACTTCTCTCCTGACTTGGAGATGAATCTTCCCAATGCTGCCACTCTTCCCGTTAATTTCTGGACATCTTTGACAGTCCGTGGTGGCTCCATGTCTAGAATTGCTTTGATTTTGTCGGGATTGGCCTCGATTCCTCTCTTGGAAACCATCGGGCCTAAAAACTTTCCTGAGCCTACACCAAAGGTACACTTAGCTGGATTCAACATCATCTTGTGGTGCCTTAGCACTTCAAATGCCTCTCGGAGGTGCTTAATGTGATCGGCCTTATCGAGGCTCTTGACTAACATGTCATCTACGTAGACCTCCATGGTTTTTCCAATTAGGTGTCCAAAAATTTTGTTCACCAACCTTTGATAGGTTGCCCCTGCATTCTTAAGTCCAAATGCCATGACTAAGAAGCATAAAACACCAAAGTCAGTGATGAATGATACTTTGACGATGTCATCCTCATGCATCTTGATTTGATTGTATCCACTGAAGCCATCCATGAAGCTAAGCATCTCGTGTCCAGCTGTAGCATCTATTAGTGCATCAATCCTTGGTAAGGGAAAACAATCCTTAGGACATGCATCATTCAAGTCAGTGAAGTCGACGCACATCCTCCATTTTCCGTTAGCCTTTTTGACCATCACGGGGTTAGCCAACCATTCTGGGAATTGAATTTCCTCAATGAACCCAGCTTCCAAAAGTTTATTAACTTCCTGTTTAATGGCTTCAAGCCTCTCTGGAGCAAAATTCCTCTTTTTCTGTTTCACCGTCTTCATTTCAGGATCCACATTCAGTTTGTGAGTTATCAATTGGGGATCAATCCCTGGCATGTCGGCCGTTGTCCAAGCAAAAACGTCATTATTCTCTTGAAGAAAAGATATGAGATTGCTTTTCAATGGCTCAGGTAGTAGTGCTCCAACATATGTCACCTTCTCTGGCTCACCAGGGACTAAGGGAATTGGGATTAAATCCTCAGCTGGTTTCCCTCTTCGGTCCTCATTCTCACTGATATTCATGTCTTTAATTGGGAGAACTTTCCCCCCGATTCCATCAGGCCTTAACGCTGCTACATAACAACTTCTAGCCATCTTTTGGTCTCCTCGTTCTTCACCAATCCCATTCCTCATTGGGAACTTGATTTTTAGATGATAAGATGAGGCAACAGCCTTGAACGCATGAAGACTAGTCCTTCCCAGGATTGCATTGTAGGTTGAAGTCACTTTTATAACTATGAAGTTCAACATCTGAGTAGACGTATTCATCCCTTGCCCCATGGTCATTGGGAGTTGGATAGTGCCTTCCACTTTTGATTCCATCCCGTTGAATCCGTATATAGGCATATTTGAGGGTGTTAGCTGAGAATCAGTGTAACCCATCTTGATAAAAGCATCGTGGAACAAGATATCCACTGAAGCTCCATTGTCGACTAGGACTCTCTTTGTTTCAGAATTGCCAATCACATGTATGATGACTAGAGGGTCATCGTGGGGGAACTTCACCCCTTCCAAGTCTGAATCGTCAAAACCTATTGACACTTCTGTTCTGGCACGCTTCGGTGCTTCTCCAACCACAGTAATTACCTCTCGAGCATAAGCCTTTCTTGAGTTTTGGGAGGACCCAGCAGCAGTTGGCCCTCCGAATATCATGTTGATGACTGGCCCTCGGGGCTTAGGGTTACCATCTTGGTCGTTGTCCCTTCTGTCGTAATCCTTCCTTTCATAGTTTCCTCTTTGACTCCCTTGATTTCCATCCTTGGTGAATTTGCTGAGTTTTCCTCTTCGTATCAGAAACTCAATCTCATCTTTCAATTGCCTACAATCGTCGGTGTCATGATCGACTTCTTTGTGGAACCGACAAAACTGATTTTGGTTCCGTTTGGACAAATCAGCCCTCATTGGCTTTGGCCATTTGAGATCTTCTTCCTTGGCTATCTCCATCAGAATTTGACTCCTGGGAGTATTCAATCTTGCATATTCTGTGAATTTTGGCCCAAAATTGTTTCTCTTGGGGAGAGAATCGGAGTTCTTTGATGTTCTGGGGAACTTTTCCTTGACGTCGTATTCCTGAGTTTCTTTTCTTTTCTTTGAGTTTCCACTACCGCCAGCAGTGGGTTCATACTTTCTCATGCTTTCTTCAGCCTTGATATACTTTCCGGCTCTATCTTGGAGCTTCAGCATGCTCTCGGGTGGATGTTTAGCCAATGACCTTTTGAAGTGGTCATCAGTAGTTCCTTGTTGCAGGGCTATCATAGCCACCCTGTCCTCTAAGTCTGGGACTTTCAAAGCCTCTCGAGTGAATCAATTGATGTAGTCCCTTAGGGCTTCATTCTTTCCTTGCTGGATTGCCATGAGTGATGCAGAGCTTTTCTCATGCACCCTTCCACTAATGAACTGATTGATAAAAGCTTTGTTTAGTTCTTTGAAAGACCCAATTGAGTTGGGAGGAAGACGGCTATACCAGCGTTGGGCCATGCCTGCCAAGGTTTGTGGAAACGCCCTACACTTGACCGCATCGTTGGTTGGCTGCAACAGCGGTGCATTGGAGAAGGTCCTTATATGATTTGCGGGATCTCCCGTTCCATCATAATTTTTGATCGAAGGCATCTTGAATTTTCTGGATATAGCCGTTTTCATTATGTCTTGAGTAAACGGTGGTGTAGGATCATCAGGATCTCCTAGGGGCAACAGAATACTAGGATCACCCCTTGGGGCTTCGGCCCTCTTGGTTCTTCTTGCCGGTGGATCCAAGTTGATTATCGGGATCCCTTCAGTCGTTCGGTCTCGAGATTGAGCGGCCTCCTCCTCAGCAAGGAGTTTCTTGAGTCTTGCAGTCTCTGCCTCATGGGCTGCAATTTTCTCCTTATAAGTAGTTTGGGGTTGCTCCCGATTTGTCTGGGAAGAACGTCTCCTTCTTGGGGCGATATCCTCCCCAGTTGTATAACCCTCATCTTCGGTGTATGGGCCAGAGTAATCTTGAACGAAAGGGGTCTGGCGAGTTTGGGGTCCCAGACCTTGAATATAAGGGGGCACATATGCCTCATGGTAGATTGGATTAGTTCCACTACCGCCCGCCATGGGTCGAGGGGGCATGCCATAGCTTGGCATCCCCAAAGTCTGATTCGCGTATTGAGGGAGATCAGTAGTATGGAGTTGAATGCTCCTCGGTGCATTCATGAGCAGCGGGGAGGTCGTGATCGCTTGCTGGTGAACGGTCTCTTGTGGATTAGATCCATGAATGACCATCTGCAGGGGATTCGTCCCTTCAACCGAAATCGGGATTTCCGGTCCTTGAGTGTTGGTGGGGATATTCGCCCCTTGAGTGCCAGTAGTCGGCGGTGGCTGATTTCCGTGAGTATCAGCCTCAGAGGTGATAGAGCGATCCTCAGGAGTTTGAGTATCCCGAGTTGTTCTTCGTGTGTTTGCCATGATGTTGTCTTCCCACAGACGGCGCCAAATGTTGTGGAATAAAATCTGAGCTTACGAATTTAACGCGAGGGTTTAATGAGCTTCGAGCTTTTATGGCTGCACTCGTGTTTCCGGACTAAATTGGTCCTCACAAGATGCCTACGTATCTCAATTAATGCTGAGAATCAAGCCAAAGACGTAGTTCTTGGTGTTGCCCTCGGGGCTATGGCGGTAGGGGCACACCAAGGACGTAGTGACTTGTATGTCCTTATTCGAGGATGAAGTCTAAAACGTAGTTCTAGGGGTGCCTTTGTGGCTTGTTGCGCCTTCGAGGCGTTGTGACGTATGGAGCTGTGCCCAAAACGTAGTTCTGATTGTAGGATTAGGGTCCTTATATAGGCGTCTAGAGCCTAGTATTTATGGTATGTTTAGGAGTCTTAGCGAATAAGTCTCCTTTTTGATATTGGATAAACATTGTATTTCTTGCTGGAGAATTCGTTTCCTTGTTGATAAATGCTATGACTCATTAATTGCCTTTAATTGGGATTCCGGATCCTTCTTTGATGAATTTACCATATTTTGGACTCTTTTTATGAGCTGTATATTTTCCCTATTCATTAATTACGAAATTAATGAATAATTAGGGTGTCGGGCCTTAAATATCGGTCTTTCCATTGACTTGTCAATTATATTTCTATAATTACTTTTCTGACCATATCAATAGTATATCCCGTAAATATATATGTTATTATATTAAAGACTAAGGCTCTGTTTGAGATTGCTGTTAAAAATTATTGTGTTGTTGAAAAAAGTTTTGTTAAAATAAGTGATGTTGTGAAAATCAGATAACTGTTTGGTAATATTTTTGATATGTGCATGTTTTGGTGTATAATATAAAAAATTAATGTTTTTGATGAGTTTTGATGTTGAAACCAGTAGCTGCTTCCCGCAAAAGCTGAAAAGCAGTTTTTTTCAAAAGCATGGGAACCTGCTTTCTCTAAAAGCAGCTTTTCAGCCAAAAGCCGCTTTTCAGAAAAGCAGTTGTCTACAACAGCAATGCCAAACGTAGTCTAAATAATGAAAGCTTCCTTATAAGTCTGGTTGCTTTGTTTGATCACTCAATCCATTGGATCTTTCAAATTAAATTGTTGAGAAACGTTAGATATAACAGTAAAATTATCATGCAGAATGATCTAAGTTTTGAATCTACCAACAACATATTAAAATTTACAGGTTTTTTTGGAAAATAAGAATTTTTTCATTTTTTTTCTTGCAGACATAGGTTATTTGATAATATTTTTTGTAAAGTACGATTTTTCAGAAAAGTAGTATACTAATTAATTAACAAACTTTTAAAGTTTCGAATTTAATAATTTACAATGTATATAGGTTAAAAAAGTTTGGCCTCTTGAGTCTAAAATTTTAAAATACGGTTTTTTTATGAATATAGTCATGCTAACAATGAAATTAGGTCTCTATGAGTTCTTATAAAACAAAATCACCATTTGCGTATAATTTATTATTTAATAATAAATAATATTTGATTATTTATGATCTAAAACTTAATAAAATAGGATAAAAAATATGTACAATTTTATAAAATTTTATTCTCGTATTATTATATTCTTTGTTGATTTAAATTTTTCTTAGATTGATTTTAATTTTTGAACATAGATTTCTAAATTTAACATAGTTAGAAAAAAGTAATTAAATTGGCGTTAAAATAATGATGACATAATAATTAGTATTATTATTTAAATACTCACTTTACTAATTTGGGCTTTATCTTATGTTTTAAAAATCAGATTTTGACGATTTTACACCTCACATGAAGATAACTAAATTATTCAAGAGTTCTCCTAAGTCTCGTAGGGTCCACGTATATCATTTTTAGTATGATATACATAAGCATTATATTGACAATTTTTAATATTGTAATCCATATGAATTGTTATCTTGATATTTGGCTTAACGATTATTATCTAACTGAAACTATACATAAATTTAAGAGAAAAGATATTTAAGAATTTTTACATAGAAAAAATTTAAATTATCAAAATACACTTTTTAGGATTTAAATATAATTCTATTATTAATCAGATATACTTTTTAATATTAGATCTAACAATTCTCATCGATCTATTTAATATCTAACTATAATTATTAATTTGGTCGTAATCGTACACGGACTAGATCGATTTCTTAAATTGAAACAAACATAGAATTTATAAATTTAAAAGAATTAGGAAAAAAATTAAGTTGGTGCTACAATAATAAAAAAATATTTATTAAAATTTAGATAATCACTTTACTGTTTGGGCTCTATCTTGAGTTTTAGACAACAGATTTTAACGATTTTACAGCCCACACGAAGCTAACAAAATTATCTTTAATTTAATGATGGTTTAATAATTACTAGCTTATAGCTCGTGCGATGCACGGTTACTTAAATTTTATTTATAATTATTTTGTTTATAATTATATTTTTATTACCCTTGCAACACACGATTGTTTTTTTAATATTTATAATTATATTTATTTATGAATATTTTAATATTTAAAAGTTATTAGTTTACATGATTAAATTATTGTTAAAAAAGATTTAGCCAAAAAAATTATAGTTAAAAATTTGATATTTATTATATTCTACACGCTCAATTTAATATTTGTTTATATTGAGTTATAAAAATTAGATTTTGCCAATTTTATAGTCCACATGAAATTCACAAAATAATCTTTAATTTAGTTGTGGTTTAATAGTTCTTTTTCAATTAAAAACTATTCTAAAACTAAAAAGAGAATAAAGTGACGAAATTTAATGTTGAGAATTCTATTCGATTTAGGAAATCTACTTATATGTAGTTTAGATTATTAGAATACCCTTTATTAACCAAATACAATTTTTAATGTTAAATCTAACGGTTTTCACCTATCTATTTAACATTAAACGATTTGTTGGGATTTATGGGTGATAACATAGAAACAACTTAACTTTGATTGTACTTAATTTTTTAATTAAGTAGAACATACTGTCACAGCCAAAGTATGTTCTTGTAATCAGTATGTAATGTTATTCTAGTTGTATAATTTGAAATAAGTTCACTTGCTGTGTTCAAGCCTCAAAGGGTACATATTTAGATGACAACATGAATAAAGGTTACTGTCCTAAAGCTTCGACAGTAAGATTACAAGAAGACATAATGTTGCAAGTCAAGACAGCATATTCACTCTAACAGCAACATTGGCGGAAGACTTCGCGACAGCAACTTTAGCCCTCGACAGCAAGCTTGGGAACCTCGACAGCACACTATGCGGGGAACTCGTACTGTCACCAAAAGCACATTCTTGTGACAGCAAGCTTTGCGGCAAAAGTAACTGTCCCGAGAAAGACCCTTGTTCTAAGTAACTTTCTCAGTCAAATCCCGTGACAGTTTCAATGTTCAAGAAACAGGCGTGATGCAGTATCCCTAAGCTGCACCAAGTCTGCAAGACTACGACAGAAGCTTCAAGCACTGCAAAACAAAAGCGAATCAATTTAAGAGCAAGGTCAAGTCCTTATTTGCTGAATTGCTTAAGCTGGAAATAGAATGAATCTAGGTTGCTTTTGTTATGATGTATATCTGGCATATTAGCAATTTAGGAAAGTCACATGGGTAAGACAATCTGTAAGAAGCTGCCGCTTGACAATGACAGCAGCTTCACAAACCCGTGACTGATAGTGATAGGATTAGTCTTATACCTACTGTCAATTCATTCTAGAGATGTAACGAAGACTAGCAAGTGACTTGAAGAAAAACGAAGCTCAAGATTTCTCTCTTGAGGTTGTAGCAACACTTTGCAAAATAAATAAAACATTTATTTTGTGAATACTGGCTTCTCTATTTTACTGTTTGTGAATGCATACATATTATTGATAACATTAAATCTTAGTTTTAGTTGTTGAAACTGAGATTGAATTTTATCAGTATTGCATTCATCCCCCCCCCCCTTATGCAATACACAAGGACCAACAACTGGTATCAGAGCTTTCAGATTAATATACATATCTGAGATCCCGACGACAATGCAGAAATCAAACAGTATCAAGATCCCAGCTTTTGATAAAGAGAACTACAGTATTTGGAAAAGAAAGATCTTGTTGTTTATCAAAGCTGTGAATCCACTATACCCAGGTATACTCGAGAATGGTCCTTTCATTCCAAGAAAGGAAATTGAAGCCACACCAGTAAATGGTGAGATCATTCCTGCACATTGGGTTCCCAAAGATCCCTCGGAATTTTTGGAAACTGAAAAGGAGAAAATGGTGCTAGATGATCACTTGCAACTCATCTTGCTCGATTCTCTCACGTTGGATAAAGCCATGTGTGGAAGTGTGATAAGCTGCACATCAGCCAAGGAGATGTGGATCAGGTTAGCCTTACTCTGTGAAGGAAGTGAAGAAGTTAAGGGCAACCAAAGGCAAATACTTATATCTCAATATGAGGCATTTATGGCCAAGCCTGGTGAAGACTTAACCTCCATGTTTGAAAGGTTCAGTAAGCTCTTAACTGAACTGCAGATACATGGCAAGTACTATGACAGAAAAGAATTGAACGTCAAGTTCTTGCTTACACTGCCTGATCATCTTGAACACAAGACAACAGCCATACGAGAAGGAAGAGATCTGAACAATATAACCTTTGAGACACTTTATGGCATTCTGAAATCGTATGAACTTGAACTCTTTCAAAAGAGAGCCATACAAAGTGGAACAAGGAACAAGATGGCTAATATGTCAAGTGCCCTAGTAGCACAAGTGCCAAGGATCACACAACCTAGTGAAGCACTACAAATCACTCAACCAACCCCTGTACAATCCTTGAAGATAGAAGAGGTTGTTGAAGATGATGAGAAAGTAGTACTACAGCTCAAGGATGTGGAAGATGAAGACTTCTACACTATGGAGGAACTGGAAAGCATGGACAATCCTACTATGGCTTACATGGCCAAAAAGTTCAAGAACTTTAGATTCAAGAAGGATAGGTCATTCAGGCCCCAAGGCCAAGCATCCAAGTTCACCAAGGGAAGCTCATCAAAGGCTGCTGTGGGAAGCTCATTCAAAGGAGGATACAAGACTGGATTTGTGGATAGATCTAAATTCAAGTGTTACAACTGTGGTGAACCTGGTCATTTTGCTACTGAGTGCAAAAGACCCAAACAGGTTCAGAGATTTGAGAAAGGAACTGGTGGATACTCCAAGAAGAATCAAGGTAGAGCCTATGTGGCTGAAGGAAAGTGTTGGGATGAGTCTGATGATGAAGATGAAGAAGAATATGTCAACCTAGCTCTCATGGCTAGCACTGATGAAATAACATCAACATCCTCAAGTCAGGTACCTTCACTTGTCTTACTTGATATGTCCATTGATGAGTATAAGAAAACCATTAAAGACTTAAGTGCTGAAATGTTCAATGTCCATACTAGCTTATCTGCTGCCAATGAGGAAATCACTAGTCTGAGTAAGCTAAATGAAACACTAAAGTCTGAAAATGAATCTCTTGTTCTCAAAACCAGTTCACTAGACTCTTTAGCTCAGGAGAATGCTAAACTTAAAAATGAATTGAAATGTGCTAAAGAGGTTGAGGAATACCTGAGAAATGAGATTGCTGAAAATGAATTTAAAATCAAGGCTTCTAAAAACTCATCAAAGATAGTTCAGGATTACAATGATAAGCATACAGAAAATCAGTCAGTTGGTATAGGTTTTTCTTATGGTAGAAGACCTGGAAAGGAAACTGTGATTCAAGATTGTCCTGGGAGTGCTGCTGTCAAACCCACCATTCTCAAGAAAGTTAAAACTCCTATTTTCAAAGCTGCAGAAATTGAGTTTGATGAAGAAGCCATGCTCATCAAACAAGAAATACTTGATGAGGATGAAGGTGTTGACAGCACATTCAAGGATGGAAAGGATATTGTCACAATCCCCAAGACAGTAAACTTACCAAGCAATCAGACAGTAAGTTCAAAAGATGCTGTCACAGTTGGCAAGACAGAATCTTCCAAAGATACTGTCAAGAATGGTTCCAAGACAGTAACTTTAAAACCTTCTGTCAAGACAGTAGGAATAAAAGATACTGTCAAGGAAAGTTCGACAGCAACTTCTGAACATACTGTCAATCCAGTAACTCCCAAGTCTAAAAACAGGAATGGTAAGGTAGGTGTCAATAAAGGAAATGGATACACTAATGTTGGAGGTGCTTCTAGGAAACTGTGCAATAACTGTGGCTCTGCTCATCACTTAACACATGTTTGTAAGAAACCAATTGAGAATAAGATCAATGCAACTGAACTCAATGGTAACTTACACAGAACTCCCCTTTTGCATAGAACTATGAGTGTCTGTAACAACATTGAATGTATGTCATGCAAAATCACTGCCATGAGTACATGCTTTAACTTACCTGTTCTCTCTACTGAAAAATGCTCATACCTGAACACTGTTGAGACTTCTGAGCCTGCTGGAAACAGCAAAAAGGCTTCATCCACTAAGAAAAGGACCAAGTCCAATTCTAAACCTAAGTGGGTGAAAAGAGAAGTCAAACAGGAGATTACTGATAATGCTTATGACTTTATGACTGAAAGAAACTCAGGAGACACTGAAACTGCAGGACCCAACAAGGATTGGGTACCATATGCATCTTAGACACATTCTGTTATGCAGGGCAAGAATAAAGATCAAGTCATGTGGATCATTGACAGTGGCTGCTCAAGACACATGACAGGTGATAAAGCCCTGCTATCACATTATGTTGAGAAAGCTGGCCCAATCATAACCTTTGGAGACAACAGCAAGGGTTACACAGTGGGATATGGCTGTCTAGAAATGGGAAATGTTTTCATTGAAGATATTGCTCTTGTGGATGGATTGAAGCACAATCTACTCAGTGTCAGCCAATTCAGTGACAGGGGATTGAAGGTTGATTTTGATATGATGCTGTGTAACATTTATCACAAGAAGAATAGTAGCCTCTCTCTAAAAGGGGTTAGAAAAGGAAGCTTGTTTGTTGTTGACTTAAATTCAACAAAGAAGGATAAGGTTTACTATTTCTACAGTAAAGCAACTGTTGGTGACAGTATGCTTTGGCACAGGAAGCTCTCACATCTCAACTTCAAGACAATGAATATTCTGATGAAGAAGGAGTTGGTGAGAGGTTTGCCCCAACAGGAATTCTGTCAAGAAGGACTGTGTGAAGATTGTCAAATGGGCAAACTGAGAAGAGCTGTGCACAAGTCTAAGCAAATGAACACCAACATTGAAGCACTCAAGTTGATTCACATGGATCTCTTTGGACCAGTCAATGTACCATCAATGGCCAAGAAGAGATATGCCTTAGTAATGGTGGATGATTACTCAAGGTACACTTGGGTGAAGTTTCTAGAATCCAAAGATGAAGCTGCTCAAGTGATTATTGATCAAGTCAGAGTTCTTGATAGAACTCCAAACTCAAAAGTTCAAATCTTGAGGAGTGACAATGGTACAGAATTCAGAAATGCCACTCTTGGAAATTTCTGTAAAGATGAAGGAATTGTACAACAATTCTCTGCTGCAAGAACTCCACAGCAGAATGGAGTTGTAGAAAGAAAGAACAGGACTCTCATTGAAGCAGCTAGAACTATGTTGCATGATGCCAAACTGCCAACATATTTCTGGGCTGAAGCTATCAACACAGCCTGTTATACTCAGAACAGAACCATGATCAACAAAACTCATGCATGTACACCTTACTGTCTGTTAACTGGAAAGAAACCTACTGTCAAATATTTTCATGTGTTTGGGAGCAAATGCTTTATGATGAAGGATAACCATGAGAAGAAAGGAAAATTTGACACCAAGGCTTTTGAAGGACTATTCATGGGTTACAGCACAGAAAGGACTGCCTACAGAGTTTATGTTATGGAACACAGGATTATTGAAGAAAGTGTTAATGTCACATTTGATGAAACCAAGTTTCCAGGACTGCATGAAGAAGGAAAGATGCAGACATTCAGATTTGAGAATCAAGGATACTTGGAAGCTGAGGAGATTGTGGATGAAGAACCTAGCTTCACTCAAGTTGTTGAAGTTGATAAAGATACTGTCAATGCCACTACTGTCAACCAAACTCCAGCTCAGTCACAGACCATATCCTCTAACATTCATGACAATGGTGACTCTGGAGACAATGAAGAACATGGTGAAGACAATGGGATTGGTGATCATTCAACTCAACAAACTGAAGAAAATGTTCCTGTGCAGTCAAGTAGCTTGCCCAGAATCACCAAGTGGAACAAGGATCACTCAAGTGACCTCATCATTGGTGACCCTAATTCTGGAGTGAGGACCAGGAACAAAGTCTCTGCTGACAGCATGTTTTCATGCTTCCTGTCTCAAATGGAACCTAAGACAATTGATGAAGCATTGTTGGATTCTGACTGGGTGATAGCCATGCAAGAAGAGCTAAATCAGTTTGAAAGGAACAATGTATGGAAGCTAGTTCCAAGACCTAAGGGAAAGTCAGTCATTGAGACCAAATGGGTTTTCAGAAACAAGCTTGATGAAAATGGATCAGTGACAAGAAACAAAGCAAGGCTAGTAGCTAAGGGTTACTGTCAACAGGAGGGAATAGATTATGATGAGACATTTGCACCTGTTGTAAGACTTGAAGCTATAAGAATCTTTCTAGCCTATGCTGCACACTGCAACTTCAAAGTATTTCAGATGGATGTCAAAAGTGCCTTCCTAAATGGAGAATTGGAAGAAGAAGTGTATGTTGAACAGCCACCAGGGTTTGAGGATGTTGAAGTGTATGATTTTGTGTACAAACTCTTCAAAGCTTTGTATGGACTAAAGCAAGCACCCAGGGCATGGTATGACACACTTTCCACCTTTCTTCTGGAAAACCAGTTTACTAGAGGAGTTGTGGACAAGACACTTTTCTACAAACACCATGGCAAGGACATCATTCTGGTACAAATCTATGTGGATGATATCATTTTTGGATCTACAAATGAGAAACTGTGTGAGAAGTTTTCCTCTCTCATGAGTAACAAATATGATATGAGTATGATGGGAGAATTGTCATTCTTTCTGGGATTACAAATTCTTCAACAATCTGATGGAATCTTTATTTGTCAAGCTAAATACATCAAGGAACTTCTCAGAAAGTTCAACTTGGAAGATTCATCACCTGCAAAGACACCAATGTCCACCTCAACCAGTCTAGATCTTGATCCTAAAGGGAATAAAATTGATTCAAGCACCTATAGAGGCATGGTAGGATCTCTCCTATACCTAACTGCTAGCAGACCTGACATCATGTTTGCTACATGTCTCTGTGCAAGGTTTAAGAGTGATCCAAAGGAGTCTCACTTAGTAGCCATCAAAAGAATCTTTAGATACCTAAAAGGAACTCCTAACCTAGGTCTTTGGTATCCCAAGAACACTGGATTTGATCTAATTGGCTACTCAGACTCAGACTATGCTGGATGCAAGATTGACAGAAAGAGTACTACTGGTAGCTGTCAATTTTTTGGTGGAAGATTGGTCTCATGGTTTAGCAAGAAGCAGCATTCAGTTTCTACCTCAACTGCAGAAGCTGAGTATATTGCTGCAGGCAGTTGCTGTGCACAAATTCTATGGATGAAGAATCAACTTCTGGATTATGGTCTAGTGTTAAGTGAAATTCCTATCTACTGTGACAACACTAGTGCCATAGCCATATCAGACAATCCAGTTCAACACTCTAGGACAAAGCACATTGATATAAGACATCACTTTATCAGAGAGCATGTTGAACAAGGAACTGTGAAGCTGATCTATGTCCCAACTGACAAGCAACTTGCTGACATCTTTACTAAGCCATTGGATGAAGCAACCTTCAACAGGTTGGTAAGTGAATTGGGTATGCAGGCCCTATTCTCGAAGAGGGGACTACCAAGTGGTATCCAACTGGTGAAATGGATAGGAAACATCTGCGAAAGGAGTGGAGTATGATATTTGATGTGATGGTCAAGGTGTTCTCTACCAAGTCCACAGGCTGGAATGGAATACCCTCCTACATCAAGAAACTGGCACATTCTCTTGTCCATGGATACAAGGTGAATGTTGGAGCTCTCCTCATGGCACACCTCAAAGCTGCCATAGGTAAGAAGGTATCACTCTACCCTCGCTTTCTTATGTTGTGCATTAATTCATTCTGTGATTTTAATGATGCTGCTCCTCGTTTAGAGGCTTGCTCAGTTTTGAAAAAGAACACACACACACTGTTATCATCACAAGATCTCAATGCACACATTCCACTCTGTTTCACTCAACACATGGTTGATCAAGTGTCCAACCTTGATTATCCATTACCTTCTGGTTATGATTCCTTTTCTCTTGAGAATGAAACTGAATTAGACTCAAATTCAGTTAACCCGCATTCAACACCATACACTCAGCCTAGGCCCTCTAGACTTCCCAAAGCCCAAAGAGAAGCCTTGCAAGAATCCAGAAAAAGATCCTTAGAAGCTGATGTTGGTGGTAGCTCTGTTAGTCAAGAGGGAGACACTGCACCTAGTGCAGCAAATAAGGAAGGTAGTCAAACAGAACCCACAGTGGTTCCCCCTGAGCCTAAGAAGAAGAGAGCTAGGAGGACCAAAACCACTGTCAGCCACCCTGCAGTCTCCCAAAAGACTGTAGAGGAAACCAGGGAAATAAACTCCTCCCTAGATGTGCCTTCTCAACAAGAGACATCTATTGAAATTGGCCTGTCTCCCAAGGCACCCTGTACAGAGTCTGCACAAACTCATGGTTCCCAACCTGAGATACCCCCACTTGAAGAAACACACAGTGAGTTAGGGCACAGTGAGGATTTCTCTACTCCTATTGATGGTTCACATGTTTCATCTGTGAATCAGCCCCCACTCTCTACTACACTTTCACCTTCTTCCTTCCCTACACATTCTTTTGTTTCTTCTCCACAACCTAGAGAAGGGGACAGTCCCAACCCTTCAGGTTTTGATCATCCATCTCCATTCATGGATGAGCCCCCATCTAGTGGTCCACAAGAACCCATTTCTCAAAGTGAGATGGACACCACTCCTCCAAACACTGAACTAGGGCAAAGTGGTATTTTGTCAGAAAATGAAACAGCCAACACTTTGTCTGAACTCCAAGGAGCATCTTACCTTCAGGAAGATGCTGTCACAGCCTCTGTTGTTGTCAAAGACACTGGCAATGTTGCTGTCCTGGACACAGCTGCTGTCATGGGTGGAGAGAAAGATACTGTCACTACAGAACCTACTGTCACTCCACCTCCCAAAGTTGCTGTCATGCCAGAACCTGCTGTCCAGACTCCAACTGACAGTAACATTCCTGCCAAAGATGCTGTCCAGTCCTCTCAGCCTGATTTTGATGCTGTGATCATTGAGGATGCCTCTGATGATGATCTACCTCTTGCCAAACTCTTAAAGGTACATTCTAAATCTACTCCTTCCATGCATGTTAGTACTGCTCATATCCATGCATCTAGGTTGAGT
This sequence comes from Heracleum sosnowskyi, assembly GCA_030848705.1. Lineage (NCBI taxonomy): Eukaryota > Viridiplantae > Streptophyta > Magnoliopsida > Apiales > Apiaceae > Heracleum > Heracleum sosnowskyi. Next base: position 83,284,884 of record CM061242.1, read on the forward strand.
GAGGGTGTGCAAAAGAAAAGAGAGATAAAAGAAAAGAGAGGTGAGCATAAAAATGAGAGGCAGCCAAATGAGCTGGCAAAAGGAGAGGGACTTGAGCATGTCCAGAGAGTTATTGAGGGAGCCCACACTATTCAGGCACTAGGCCTTGAGAGTCAAACTGTGAGGGGTGATGAGATCACTCAAAAACACCCTGAGAGTGTGAGAACCCCCATAGCCTCCAAGCCCCTTTCTTTTCCTTCCCCTCCAAGAAGGTTAAGGTATGGTGGCCCCTCTGCTACTTATGGTAACAGGATTGCAGCTCTGGAAGGACAGTGTGCTACCCTCAACTCCAAGATGGACTCTCTCTCTCAACTGGTGGTTGATGGTTTTGCTGCTACTCAACTCTCTATTCAGTTCCTTACTGACCTAGTAGCTGCCAACTCAACTAAGGGGGAGAAGGTAGCAAGATCAGAATCATTGCCTATTCAGGAATCAGGTGGAACTCAGGGGGAGCCTGTAGCTGTGGAGACCAGAGGGGGAGCTAAAAGGAAAGCAATGTCTAAGGGGGAGCAAGTCAAACCAAGCAGTGCACAACCACAGGATAAAGCTGAAAAGCCTGTTGAAGTGGAAATGGATGGAGAAGGGGTGTTAATGTCAAAGGAAACTCAAGATGCATTGCAAAGAAGACCTGCATCTAGACATCCAATCTTGCCTCCTGTGTTGATTAGAGAGCCAACTCCAGAAACTCAAGAAACTGCTCTACAGAAGAAATGGAGAGAAATGGAGGAACAAAACAAACTTGGGAAAGGTAAAGGGAAACTGCCTGAATCCATCCAAAAGGGAATTATTTGGACAAATGGCACTCAATTTGATCAATAAGAAGCCAATGTCTTGATGGTGGATTACAGGGAGAGCACATTACACAACCATGACAGTGAATTTAGCAGTTTGGTGGAAAAAGCAATGAATGCTCCAAGCAACCGTCCAACCAACACCACAAAACTGTTAAAGGAACAAATTACTAGTGTCAGTGTAATGGTGAATGATGAGAAAAGATGGGCTGTAAGTATTTATCTCACTTCTGGCATATCTTATTTCATCACAATGTAATTATTGCAGAGTCTGCCAGCAAAGGTGTTGTGTGCCTTGAAGGGAAAGATCAGGGCAACTCAAACACCATTCAATGAAATATTAGATATGCAAATCCAGAACCTGCTCATACAAAAACTACCTGAAGTCTACACAAATCCACCATGTGTTTTCTATAGATCTGAAACTAAGGATGGCACAAGAAGGAAGAGCTTCATGAATTTGGTTGGCACTTCCAGAATGGAAACCAAGTCAATTCTGAAAGTGTTAGATGGAATACTCAATTCAAATGCCAATCCAGGAAGAGCTTATGTTGTTCAAGAGATCTACAAAATGCTGGTGTTGAGAGACAAGGCACTGGGAGCTAGAGTGAAGGAACTAATCTCTAGAGCCAATGCCAAAAGAAATGATCAAGGTGGAAGTTGCCTCTATGACCTTCCTCCTCAGGGTGATGATGATGATGATGAGGTTGGAGGTGGTGAAGCTTCTGGAAATGCTGGAAATGCTGGTGGAAGTAATTCTGGGAATACTGGTATTCAATCCCAAAATGAAGGCAATGAAGAAACTCCTAATCAGGAAAAGAAAGATGCTGGTGCTACAGATGAAGAGGAGTCAAGAATACTGGAAGCTTTGGAGGCAGGCATTCTTAGATGTGTTATTGACTGCATAAATGCAGAAAAAGATGCTGTCACCAAAGGTACTGTCGACAAGGATACTGTCATAGAAGATGCTGTCATGGAAGATGCTGTCGACAAAGGTACTATCAAGGAAGGTTCTGTCAAGGATGAAACCAAAGCTGCTGTCAAGCCCAAGAGACTGAAAGCTAAAGCTAAGGCATGGTTTACTAGACAGAAACCTACAGGAAAGCACATGTGCTCAGGAAAGGAAAAGGCCAATGGTTTAGGCAGAAATTTGAAGATGCCAATTCAATCAATTCCTCCCAACAGTCTTAAAATTCAACAGATGCAATCTTGGGAAATCAAGAGTGTTGAGGTTAAATTGGATGCAAATCAAGAGGCCACTGAGTACATTCTATGGTGGGAAGGTTCAAGATCTACCGAGGTTGATAAGGACTTCAACCTGGTGTCCACATCAACCAGTGGTAGGACATCTACCATAGATAAAAGGAGAATTGACTTCTTCTACCTGGAAAGAATGGTAGAGTTGTTGGAGAGTTATGATAATGTTCCAGAGTCTGTCATGGAACATATTTTGAAATATCAGGCTGATAGGGATGCTGAATTCTATCAGAAATTTGGCTACAATTTTGCAGATTTTGATGATGCTGATATTCTAACTGATCTCCCACCTTCTCCTATACCATACCACTGGTACTATGAGTTTGAGGACTTACCCACAGAAGAAGGGCAAACCCAACCAACTCAGGAAAGGGAACCCAAGCCAAGCAAAAGACATGAATCTTCTCAATATTCTCAAACTAAGTCGGAACTTGATAAGAAGGAAGCTGAACTACTGGAAAGATGCAAGGTTTCCAACAAGGCAGAAAGTGAAGCTCCAAATTATCAATCATGTATGCTGGAAAATCCCCTAAGAATGAAGTATCTAAAAGAAGAAATCTATGTTTGCAGCTTTCACAAGCTAAAAACAACTATTCTGAAGGACTTACAGTATATGGTAGCTGGATCTATTGATCCCTTGGAGCAGATTTGTTCTGATGAAATAGAGAATGTATTGGAAGGAAGAAAAGGAGAAGACTCAAAGCTGGACAAGCAAAGGATAAGGACTCTCTATGCTTATCCTGGAAGTAGATTCAAGCTCATTAATGAAGAACTTCACTTCAGAACCTATCCTTATGATATAGTACAATGGCTGAATCTCAGGGATGTTAGTTCTCTCCTCTCCCCTTCTATAAAGAAGATCATTGAAGAAGTAGAGGATGATGCAGTTTCTGCTGCTGAAATTTCTCTTATAGAAAGTCTAAAAAGCTGCTTGGTAGAAGCTCTCAAAAGAGATGATGTAGCAAGGCAGAAGAGGAAATCTCAAGCTAAGTAAAAATTCTTAATCCATTCTGATCTTGTTAGTTAAGTTGTCAGCACATATTGTAAATTTGTTGTTATTTCCCATAAAAACAAATTGGGGGAGATTGTTGGGATTTATGGGTGATAACATAGAAATAACTTAACTTTGATTGTACTTAATTTTTTAATTAAGTAGAACATACTGTCACAGCCAAAGTATGTTCTTGTAATCAGTATGTAATGTTATTCTAGTTGTATAATTTGAAAGAAGTTCACTTGCTGTGTTCAAGCCTCAAAGGGTACATATTTAGATGACAACATGAATAAAGGTTACTGTCCTAAAGCTTCGACAGTAAGATTACAAGAAGACAGAATGTTGCAAGTCAAGACAGCATATTCACTCTGACAGCAACATTGGCGGAAGACTTCGCGACAGCAACTTTAGCCCTCGACAACAAGCTTGGGAACCTCGACAGCACACTATGTGGGGAACTCGTACTGTCACCAAAAGCACATTCTTGTGACAGCAAGCTTTGCGGCAAAAGTAACTGTCCCGAGAAAGACCCTTGTTCTAAGTAACTTTCTCAGTCAAATCCCGTGACAGTTTCAATGTTCAAGAAACAGGCGTGATGCAGTATCCCTAAGCTGCACCAAGTCTGCAAGACTACGACAGAAGCTTCAAGCACTGCAAAACAAAAGCGAATCAATTTAAGAGCAAGGTCTTATTTGCTGAATTGCTTAAGCTGGAAATAGAATGAATCTAGGTTGCTTTTGTTATGATGTATATCTGACATATTAGCAATTTAGGAAAGTCACATGGGTAAGACAATCTGTAAGAAGCTGCCGCTTGACAATGACAGCAGCTTCACAAACCCGTGACTGATAGTGATAGGATTAGTCTTATACCTACTGTCAATTCATTCTAGAGATGTAACGAAGACTAGCAAGTGCCTTGAAGAAAAACGAAGCTCAAGATTTCTCTCTTGAGGTTGTAGCAACACTTTGCAAAATAAATAAAACATTTATTTTGTGAATACTGTCTTCTCTATTTTACTGTTTGTGAATGCATACATATTATTGATAACATTAAATCTTAGTTTTAGTTGTTGAAACTGAGATTGAATTTTATCAGTATTGCATTCATCCCCCCCCCCCCCTTCTGCAATACACAAGGACCAACACGATTTTTATTATTTTGGTATTAAATGAGTTTCCTTATTTAATTACAACTATTTTTATGTTTTGACTTTTTAGAAAATCCAATCCTAATATAATATCTTTTAACTTATATCATTTTTAGATAATAACTTCTTTTTATATGATATAATCTTGATCGTGTATTTTTAAAAGTATTGGATCTAAAGGTTGAGAATGTTTTGGCGGTATTTATGACCAAACTACCATGATAACATCATTAATTTTTCTTAATATTTATAATTTTTATAAATATTTATTGCTAAAATATAATATACTCTTTTTTGTAATATGTTAAATGTTGCCCAGTAATAATCTATTGTAGAAGGGGGGTTGAATACAATAGAGTAAGATAATCGACTTCTTAATGTATATATCACAAATATGAAAAGAAAGATAACAGCTTTATTAAATCTGATATAAAACTGTTACAAACTCTCTCAAGAAATTCTGATGTTCTTGAGAGCTGCTAGTTTACAAAAACTCTCTCAAGAAATTCTGTTCTTAAGAGCTTCTCTTCGATTATGTTCTCTCTCTAATGAATACATAAATCGAAACCAAGACTGTGTTTATATAGTACACACAGCTTCTCTATCAATAACAAGATAAGTCCTAATCAATAACAAAGATAGAAACCTATCCTTAATCGATAGCTACATTCTACAAACCAGGAACAAATAGAATAAACTTCCATGTTTATCTAGACTCCAAATATAACTCGAAGTAGGAATCCTGATCAGCTTCAAGTTCTGATGATCAATCCTGATCATAGTCTGAGTAGGAATCCTGATGATCAATAAGATACTGACGCTTGATCAAATACTGATGACCATGCAATACTGATGACGTCAGCAATCCTGATCAGTTGAGTCTAGCTTCTGACGATCATTGAATTCTGATCTAACAATCTCCCCCAATCTCATACTTTGTGAAATAAAGTATAGATTCCAAATATTCAATGATGTCAAAAACATGTATCAAAATGTACGAGTATCTTCAGAAACAACTTATCTGTTTAAGCTTTGTGATAGAACAGATTCATCTTCAAGAAGTTGGATAATAAACTTTCTTCTTTTTCTTCAAGAATTTGAATCAGTCTTTCCTTAAGATTTCTGAGTTCTTCATCTTCCTCATTAATCTGGTAGATAGCTGCTCTGAGATTTTGTATGGAGCTTTTCTGTAGACTGTGCTCTTCAAGCAAAAGATAAGCAATTTCCTTCCCATCAGGATTGAGAGTAAGTTGGGTCATACCAAAAGTTACTTCTTTAACAGCAGTACCTCTTTGTATTTCCACATCCTGACCTCTTTGATTTAAGTACATGGGAATATAATTACCATCGAAATTACTGTTTCCATCCAGTCTTCTTCTTATAGTTGACAAAATCATGTCAGCCCATACTTTGTACACTTGGTTCTTCCATCTTAACAGATAGTGAACATATTTCAGTTCCTGTGTAGTTTTCATCAGCAGATCTTGAATAGATAGAATCTTCACACTACCATCTTTCATGAAGTACAGAAGCTTTTCTTTCTTTTCAAAACCATCATGACAATCTATAACTATATCAACAGCTAATAAATTGTTCAGGTTTTCAGAAGTTAAAGTACCTCCAATTTCAGTTAAGGAGTAAGGATCAACATATGACATATTCAGATATTCAGCATCCCTGTGTCCAATACCTCCTCTTGTGTAACTTGACATTTGCTTCAGATTCGAAAACATCTTTAACCAGAGTGTTTTTGATCTAGCCATATCAGATAAATCAACAACACTTGAAGCACTTGTAATAATTCCACCAGTCTGAAAATTGATAGGTGTATCACACTTCAGTGTACTTATGTGTTCCCACTTCTTGTCTTTCTCCTTTTCATGAGTGTAGCTTCTTTCAAGTAAAGATTCTTGCCTGCTTGAATTTCTCCATTGTCTTTCATTTGAAACTTTAAGCCTTTGTAGATAGAGATTGAAATCTTCATTTGTTCTCTTTGCAATATCTCTTCTTATGGCTTTTTCTTCTTCATCTACTTCTTTGTTGTGACAATCAACAACAGTAGATAAGATTATCAAATCAACCTCTTGCAGAATTTCAGATTCGTCAGGATTTTGAATATTGTCAGGATTAGAATCTTCAATTTGATTTGTATTGCTGAGAGTTGATTTACTTGATTTTCTTCTCAATTCAGGTTCTTCTTCAACAATTCCATCATCACCAAAAGTAGATCTGTCAGGAACTACTAGAGTTTGAATAGGTTCAGGAATTTCTTCAATTCTTAACCCTCTAGACCTTGTCTGTCTAGGTACTGTTTGAGTTGAAGAACCTCTTTTACTTCTTCTAGCACCTCTCCTACCTCTGCTTCCTCTACCTCTAGCAGGAGCAGTATAGCTTTCCATTATCTCTCTTTGTAGTCTCAAGAATTCTTCATGTGAGAGATCTGGATATTCTTCACTTGCTGTAGAGAGTGCTTTTCTGGCAAATAATTGTTGAACTCTTTTATCAGTGTGATAAAGAGTAACAATTCTACCGTCTTTTGTAGAAAACTTCTGGAATAAATTTGATGCATCTTCAGTATTATCAATAATCACATCTTCATCACCTTCAGGAATTGTAGCAAGAATGTGTCCATGACCAGGTGTCAGGATTTGATCTTCCGTCAGGATCTGAGATTGCACCAATGTTCTTACTGTCTTAACTCCAGAATCAGAAACATGAGTTGACTGCGTTGTTTGACTTTGAGAAGTTTGGATTGTCTTCATAACAACAGCATCAGAGGTTTCTCCTTGTATCGCTTTGTCACCACCATCATCTCCAGTATCATCATTATTTCTTAATACTAGATCAGGTGTACATTTTGTCTGAATAACCTTCTCCCCCTTTTTGACATCAGGATTGGACAATAATTGCAAAATTAAGGAAAGAGAGGCTTGAATTTCAGTTACCTTAGTATCCAGAGAATCAATTCTTTGATTGATTGAGGTTTGTTCTGAAACAACAGATTTCACTTGGGATTCCACTACCCTCAATTGTAAAGTAGTAGGCACCTTTGTAAAATTATTAAAGATATCATTCCTCACTTTTTCAGTTGAGCCCTTGATAGAATCAATCTCACTTTTCAGACTTTTGGATAACAGAGTTGTAGCCTTCAGATGATTCTTCAAGTCTTGATTCTCTATAGACTTCACTGCATTATAGGCATGTTCAATAGCAGAAGAAAAACTGATAGATTCATCAGATTGGTGCCATGAATTGTTCCATTCATTCTGTCTAAATGCCTCTGCAGGATCAAAGGAAGGAATAGAAAAATCTTGTCTATGATCTTTCCCAGTGGAAGCATTGCTAGCCATATATGTACTGGATGAACCAAAATTAGTTCCAAGACTAATTTTGAGTGCTGTAGCAAGCTGTTCCTTCTCTTTTCGATTCTCATCATCATCATCACTATCATCAGAAGTATCATCAATAGTACCATGAGTAATATCAGGATCAGGAATAGCAATACCTTTCAGTTTATCCTGTGGTTCTGAGATAGGATGATCCATTGGTCTTGAACGAAGTGGCTGTATCAAAATAGGTTCATTATCAGGAGCACCACTAGCGTCAGGATGAACATCGTCAGGATTTGATATGCGTGCATCAGTATTTGCTACCAATGGTTCTTGTGGAGCTTGAGGTTCAGAAGCTTCTTCAACACTTTGAGTTAAAGGTTCTTGTGTGCTTCCCTCATTGACAATGTTCTCGACCAATCTTTCAACAGAAGCTGTAGCTTTGCCTGCATCTTCACTTTGAGAAGATGGTTCTTGTGTAGCTGGAATGTTGATGTCTTCATTCTCCCTTTGAGAAAATGGTTCTTGTGTGACCATTCCACTAGCTAAGCCTTCACCCAAACTTTGATTGAGTGGTTCTTGTGTGGCAGGATCAACAGTAGCTGCTGAATTACTCTGAAATTCAGGTTCTTGTGGGCTTGATCCTTTCAGCTTCTTCTGTCTCTGATAGACTAACTCTTCTGCATTCCTCTTTTTCTTTGATGTAGGTGTAAGACCAACCAAGGAAGCAGTTGTAGAAACCTTCTCCCAAGAAATTTCTCTAATCTGAGATGGAGAGGCTGGAGAGTCTGATATAGAGACAACTTTTGTTGTTGCATCAGGAATACTAACATCAGGATTTGCTAGAGCATCAGGAGTAGATGACTCATCAGGATTTGATGTCTGAATATCAGTATCCTTCATTTGCACTGTCAAAGGAATATGATACCTGCTCTTTGATAATTTCCTTGTCTTTTGTGGTTTTGATAAAGGTACCACAGCTTTAGTAGCAGTATCAGCAACTTCCTTGTTCACATTCATCACAGAGGATATAGGTAAGTCATCCTCTGAATCACTTTCATCAATCAACCTTAACTTCCTTTTCACAGGAACATTCTTAACAACCTTATCAGCTTTCTTCACCAGGACCCCTTGTACACCCCCTTGTATCTTCTTTTTAGTGAGTGGTGTAGAGGAAAAATCCTTTGAACCTGATTGCCTTCCAGACACATCAGTTCTAGCTGATTTCTTTGATTTTACAACTAAAGTCTTTTGAGAGACAGTAGAGGTGGTTGGTAACTGTTTAGACTGTTTAGGTTGCATGCTTGTGTCAGGAACAAGGTGGGTTGGACCTTGCCCCATAGCATTAGAAAGTAGTCCATAACGAGTAGGCATTTTCTGATGTAAGAAAAACCTAACCTCATCAGGAATAAAAGCATTTCCTATGAAACCATTTGCCTTATCACTGTTGACTAAGGACTTAATATTATTCTCAGTAATTCTACAGATTGGTAGAACTACATCATCCTCAAAAACAACATTAGGACATAAGTGATTAAATATCAACTGTAAAAATCTAAGAAAACAGACAGAACCCAATTTATCTGATTTCCTATCACTTAAAGCTTTTAAGATAAAAGACCCATAATCAAACACTGTAGAATGGATAAGAGAGTACACAATTTTAAGAGATCCTGATGGAAGAGCATCAAAATTTGATGTCTTGTTCAGGAAACAGCGGCTGATTGTATCAAAGAAGAAATTCCATTCCTTCTTAAGCTTTGTCCTGAAGAGATTTCCATATCTCTTTACTTCACCATTGTAGCCCAACTTTGTAACAAACTCAAAAAGAGTAGAGTCCGAAACATTAGCAGGAATAGCATCACCAAGAACGGGTAAATGCAGGGCTGCCTCCACAATTGTAGGAGTCACATAGTGAGTAGTTCCATTATATCCAAAACTCATCAAGATTGTATCAGAATGCCCTTTATCAAAAGTAACTGAGTTCCACACCTGTACATCAGGATTGACCAGTTGACTTCCTGTCAGGATTGAGTCCTATCAGGATTTGATCAAAGATACATACCTTTCTGAATAACCATCAGGATTTGACAGTTATCAGGATTTCCTCTCTGTAGCTTTTCCTCAGAAATTCTCAAAATTCATCATTCCAAGTTCATTCACCAATTTATTGAAAATAGCTTCAGGTAGTGGCTTGGTGAATATATCAGCTAGTTGTTGATCAGTAGGAACAAAGTGAAGTTCAATTGTTCCTTCCAGAACCTGTTCTCTTATAAAGTGATATCTGATACTTATGTGTTTAGTAAGAGAATGCTGAACTGGATTTCCTGTCATTGCAATAGCACTTTGGTTATCACAATAAATAGGGATTTTTGAGTATGACAGGCCATAATCTAACAACTGATTTCTCATCCACATTATCTGAGCACAACAACTTCCTGCAGCAATGTACTCAGCTTCTGCAGTTGAAGTGGAAATAGATTTCTGCTTTTTACTGAACCATGAAACTAGTCTTCCACCCAAAAACTGACAACTTCCTGAAGTACTTTTCCTGTCTATTTTGCATCCTGCAAAATCAGCATCTGAATAACCACACAACCCAAAATCTGATTCCCTTGCATACCAAAGGCCAAGTGAATGAGTGCCTTTGAGATATCTGAAAATTCTTTTGACTGCAATCAGATGTGGTTTTCTAGGTTTTGCTTGAAATCTTGCACATAGACAGGTTGCAAACATGATATCTGGTCTACTGGCAGTGAGATACAATAAAGAGCCAATCATTCCTCTGTAGTGAGTTACATCTACCTCTTCACCTTGATTAGGATCAAGTTTGGTAGCTGTAGCTATGGGAGTTGAAGCAGGAGTACTGTCTTGCATGTTAAACCTTGTCAGTAAATTCCTTGTGTATTTAGACTGATTAATAAAAATCCCTTCATCAGTCTGTTTAACTTGAAGACCCAGAAAGTAACTCATTTCTCCCATCATGCTCATTTGATATCTTGACTGCATAAGCTTGGAAAACTTTTCACACGGCTTATTGTTTGTTGACCCAAAAATGATATCATCAACATAAATCTGAACTAACAGCAACTCCTTACCATGATTCAAATAAAATAGAGTTTTATCAATTACACCTCTTTTGAATCCACTTTCCAGTAAGAATTGAGCTAAGGTTTCATACCATGCTCTTGGAGCTTGCTTTAGTCCATAAAGTGCCTTATCCAGTCTGTAGACATGATCTGGATATTTAGGATCAATGAAACCAGGAGGTTGTTCAACATAAACTTCTTCCTCCAGTTCACCATTTAAGAAAGCACTTTTAACATCCATCTGGAAAACCTTGAATTTCTTATGTGCTGCATAAGCAAGAAATATCCTGATGGCTTCTAGTCTTGCAACAGGAGCAAAAGTTTCATCATAGTCAATTCCCTCTTGTTGGGAATACCCCTTTGCAACTAGTCTAGCTTTATTTCTGATAATGACTCCATCAGAATCAGTCTTGTTCTTGAAAATCCACTTTGTACCAACAATTGATCTATTCTTTGGTCTTGGTACCAGTTTCCAGACTTCATTCCTTTCAAATTCATTCAGTTCTTCTTGCATTGCAGTAACCCAATCAGCATCTTTAAGTGCATCTTCAACTTTCTTAGGCTCCTCCTTGGATAGAAAGTTATTATATAAACATTCATTCTGAGTTGCACTTCTTGTTTGAACACCTGCATCAGGATCTCCAATTATCAAATCAGGAGTATGATCTTTTGTCCATTTCCTTGCTGGTGTCAAATTGTTTCTTGAAGTAGATGCTCCTCCTGGATTGGTGTTATCTTGATTGAAAGAATTTGATTGATTTGAAGCTCTCCCTGAGTTATTGCTATGCCCTCCTGATGTGTTATCAGGATCTTCACTTGAATCAGTATCTGAAGAATTCTGTCCTGATGATTGAGTTGACTCTGAACTAGTAGTTGAATGCCGTTGCTCCCCCTCAACATTAGCACTACTAGTTGTATCACTGTTGTTTGCATCATCAGTATTAGCACCATCAGTACCTGGTGAGTCATCAGGATTTGGTGACCCATCAGTATCTGATGAATTGACAGGATCTGATTCAATTTCTTCAGGTTCCTTGGAAGCTTCATTTTCAAATAACAATCTATCATGCGAGTCTTCAATGATTCCAGTTATCTTCTTATCATCAAAAGATACATGAATTGACTCCATGACAGTTCTTGTTCTCAAATTATAAACTCTGAAGGCTCTTGATGTAGGATAACCTATGAATATTCCTTCATCAGCTTTTGTTTCAAATTTCCCTAGCTGTTCAGGATGAGTTCTGAGAACAAAACATTTACAGCCAAACACATGCAAATGCTTCAGACTTGGTTTCTTCTCCTTGAGTGACTGATAAGGAGTGACACCATGCCTGTTTATCAATGTGAGATTTTGTGTATAGCATGCTGTGTTGACTGCTTCTGCCCAGAAATATGTAGGTAATTTAGCTTCTTCCAACATAGTTCTGCCAGCTTCAATAAGAGTTCTATTCTTCCTTTCTACTACTCCATTTTGCTGAGGTGTGCCAGGAGCAGAGAATTGTTGAATGATTCCTTTGTATTTGCAGAACTCTTCCATCTTTGAATTCTTAAATTCAGTACCATTATCACTTCTCAGAATCTTGACTTTGTACTTTGTGGTTGTCTCAATCATCCTCACATGATCCAACAGAACTTCAGGAGTTTCATCTTTTCTATGCAGAAAATACACCCAGGTGAATCTAGAATATTCATCAACAATTACAAGAGTGTACCTTTTCTTACTGATGGACATGATGTTGACTGGACCAAACAGATCAAGATGTAGCATGTGATATGGTTCTTCAATCGAGGATACTAATTTACTCTGGAATGATGTCCTTCTTTGTTTTGCTTTTTGGCATGCATCACAGAGTCCATCAGGTGTATATAAGACATTAGGTAATCCTCTTACTAACTCTTTCTTAACCAACTCATTGATGTTGCTGAAGTTGAGATGAGAAAGCTTCTTGTGCCAATTCCAACTTTCATCTACTGAAGCTTTACTGATGAAACATGTAGGGGAGCCATCAGTATCTGAGAGAATGTTGGCTTCATATATGTTACCATGCCTGTAGCCAGTTAGTGCTATCTTCCCTGTTGCTTTACTGACTACTTCACAATGTGTGGAATAGAAATTGACATGATAACCTCTGTCAGTGATTTGACTAATACTCAACAAGTTGTGTTTTAGTCCCTTCACTAGAGCTACTTTCTCAATGATGACATTTCCAATGATTATATTGCCATATCCCAAGGTTTGTCCAATGTTGCCATCTCCATAAGACACAGTTGGGCCAGCTTTTTCCTCATATTCTGATAACAGGGCTTTGTTTGCAGTCATGTGCACAGAACATCCACTATCCATGACTAACACATTTTTCTTTTTACCCTGCATCAGAATAGAAACACACTAGTTAGAACACTTAGGAACCCATACATGTTGGGTTCCTTTCTCATGCAATTTATTAATTTTAGCAGCAGAAGACTTTCTGACTTTAGCAGTCCTGACAGGATTTACTCCATCAGGATTTGCTTTGTCAGCATTAGTATTAACAAAAGCATGCTTCACTATGACATTTTCAGTTCTATCAGACTTTGTACTACTTTCAAACTTAGGCAATGGATCATAAAAGTTATAGTACAAATCATGATACTCTTTACATGTATAAATATAATGCCATAGACTACCACAATGAAAACAGGACTTCTGCGGTTTATAGAGTACTGATCTATTTCTCACATCAGATTTAGAAATATCAGCAATCTTCTTTTTAATCTTCTTACAATCAATAGCAAGATGATTAGAGTTACCACAGTTAAAACAACACTTTTTAGGTGCATTTGGGATATATTTATAACCATTCTCTTTATTGATCCCAACTTTACCATTCCTGTTTCTCTTAACAGTAGCTTCCTTTTTCTTATCTGTAACCTCACAGATTTTATCTTTAAGCTGTTTCTGAGACAATAGACCTAGATTCTTAGTGACTTTGTTCATGACAGGTTTAGACTTTATAATTTTAATTCCTTGAGTAGAAGAAGATCCCTTTTCAAAAGTAGAATTGGAATCCTTACCAAAAACAAAATTAACAGGAGTAATCTTAGATTTGGTTGCATCTATAACATGTCTATAGGTCTTTGGACTGACTGTCTCATCAATGACAATTTTCTCTTTCAATTTCTTATCTTCATCTGACTTATATCCTAGACACTCTTTCCAATTCTTAGAGGTATTAATCTCATGAAATTTCCTACCAGAGTCTGTCCAGGTTCTGATTTTCTCATTAGCATATTCAAGTTCTTTTTCAAGGGAAGTACATTTAGATGTTATCTCTAAGTGCATGTGTTTAGCATTATCACATTCTTTTTGTACTTCTTGCATACGAGAAAATTCAGCTTCTAATATCTCATTCCTCTTTCTAAGGTCAGACATCTCAGATAAGATTCTAGTATTCTCAGCAGTTTGACTTCTAAAGCTAATATGTAATGACTTTAGAAAACGTCTTAACTCAGAAGCATTATCAGTATCAAAATCAAAGATAGTATTTAGTACCTTATCATCAGGAGCAGCAGTTACATCAACATTGGCCATTAACGCATAGTTGACTACCTCAGTATCAGATTCTGAGGAAGAGTCCATCCAATCCTTGCTTGATGTGATGAGTGCCTTTGTCTTGTTGCATTCAGAAGCAAAGTGACCCATTCCATTACACTTGTAGCATCTAACCTTTGATTTGTCAAATTTGCTACCCTTGCTGTCCTTTTTGATATACTTGTCTTTGTCTGCTTTGAAGGTCTTTTTCTGAAAGTTGCCTTGTCTTCTATTCTTCCTGAACTTCATCCTTCTGAAGTTTCTGACAATCATAGCAACCATCTCTTCCATGTCTGAATCAGAAGATTCATCACCAGTATTGGCATCAGAATTGCCATCAGTATCTGATGAAGAGTCGTCAGGATCTGACTCAGCTACTCTTGCTTTCCTTCTAGAGACCTCCATAGCTTTTCCTTTTGATTTAGCTTCTACATTCAAAGCAATTGACTTTGCCTTGCTGCTTTTCTTGTTCTTCCTCTGTTGAACTTCAAGATCATGAGTTCTTAGCATCCCATAGATCTCATCAAGAGACATAATGTTCAGATCATACTGGTGTCTAATGATTGAGGTCTGAGTATCCCATTCTTCAGGTAAAGCTCTAAGAAATTTGGTGTTTGAATCTTCAGTTTCATATACTTTGTCAACTAAGGATAAGCTGTTCAATAGTGTCAGAAATCTATCATATAGATCAGTCAGGCTCTCTTCAGGTCTTGCATCGAATTGTTCATATTCTTGAATCAAAAGAGCCCTTCTGTTTTTCTTAACAGATGCAGATCCCTGGCACTGAGTTTCCAAAGTATCCCAGATTTCTTTTGAAGACTTGCATGCAATCACTCTGTTTGACATGACAGCATCAAGGCTATTATGCAAGATATTCTTTATCTTTGGTTCCCTGAGTACATGAGCTTTTTCTTCTGGAGTCCATTCAGCTTTAGCTTTGACCACATAATGTTCTGGTACTGTATCTGTTCGTTCTACGAACTTTGTTGGTATATATGGTCCATCACGAATCTTGTCCAAGTAGTCAGGATCCATAGCCTCCAGGTATATCAGCATCTTTACCCTCCATGTAGGATATTCTGATATCTTTAAGATGGGAATCTTCATGCTTTCATACTTGGTTGTCGACATCTTAGATCGTCTCTGATTTAAAAATAAACCAGTTAGCTCTGATACCAATTGTTGCCCAGTAATAATCTATTGTAGAAGGGGGGTTGAATACAATAGAGTAAGATAATCGACTTCTTAATGTATATATCACAAATATGAAAAGAAAGATAACAGCTTTATTAAATCTGATATAAAACTGTTACAAACTCTCTCAAGAAATTCTGATGTTCTTGAGAGCTGCTAGTTTACAAAAACTCTCTCAAGAAATTCTGTTCTTAAGAGCTTCTCTTCGATTATGTTCTCTCTCTAATGAATACATAAATCGAAACCAAGACTGTGTTTATATAGTACACACAACTTCTCTATCAATAACAAGATAAGTCCTAATCAATAACAAAGATAGAAACTTATCCTTAATCGATAGCTACATTCTACAAACCAGGAACAAATAGAATAAACTTCCATGTTTATCTAGACTCCAAATATAACTCGAAGTAGGAATCCTGATCAGCTTCAAGTTCTGATGATCAATCCTGATCATAGTCTGAGTAGGAATCCTGATGATCAATAAGATACTGACGCTTGATCAAATACTGATGACCATGCAATACTGATGACGTCAGCAATCCTGATCAGTTGAGTCTAGCTTCTGACGATCATTGAATTCTGATCTAACATTAAAGATGCGGGAACTTTGAGCTTTTGAGAAAATAAATTATCAATTAAAATATAAATTTTTTTTGTAATAGTTCTTATTTTAAAGTAGTACACCGTGATCAAAATTCTGTATAAATTTCATTTTTTTATAGTATATCCTGTAAATATCTATGTTATTATATTAAAGACTAAATAATGAAAGCTTCCTTATAAGTTTTGTCGCTTTGTTTGATCACTCAATCCATAATCGTTGAATCTTTCAAATTAAATTGTTGAAAAACGTTAGATATAAGTAAAATTATCATGTAGAATGATCTAAGGTTTGAATCTACCAACAACATATTAAAATTTTTAGGTTTTTTTGAAAAATAAGAATTTTTTCATTTTTTCTGGCAGACATAAGTTATTTGATAATATTTTTTGTAAAGTACGATTTTTCAGAAAAGTACTATACTAATTGATTAACAAATTTTTAAAGTTTCGAATTTAATAATTTACAATGTATATAGGTTTAAAAAGTTTGGCCTCTTCTGTAGCTAAAGTCTAAAATTTCAAAATAAGGTTATTTTTTTTAATATAAATATAGTTCTGCTAACAATGAAATTAGATCTCTATGAGTTCTTATAAAACAAAATCACCATTTACGTATAATTTATTATTTAATAATAAATAACATTTGATTAGTTATGATATAAAACTTAATAAAATAGGATTAAAAATATGCATAATTTTATAAAATTTTATCCTCGTATTATTATATTCTTTGTTGATTTGAATTTTTCTTAGATTGATTTTAATTTTTGAACATAGATTTCTAAATTTAAAATAGTTAGAAAAAAGTAATTAAATTGGTGTTAAAAATAATGATGACATTATAATTATTATTAGAATTTAAATATTCACTTTATTAATTTGGGCTTTATCTTGTGTTTTAAAAAATCAGATTTTGACGATTTTACACCCCACATGAAGATAACTAAATTATCTTAATTAAAGATGGTTTAACAATTTTTATCTAGGTGGAATTATCCATGAAAGAGAAAAGAAAGTCACGAATTTTTTACATGGAGAATTCTATTCAATATAGAAAACTTATTTATATTTGGTTTAAATTATCAAAATACACCTTTTAGAATTTAAATATAATCCTATTATTAATAAAATAAACTTTTTTAATATTTGATCTAACGATTTTCATTTATCTAGTTAAGATCTAATGGTCCTTATTAATTTGGTTGTCTATTACCAAAATTTGGGATAAGATCCCTATTATGATTATTATATATAAGGATTTAATATAATAAGGATATCAAGTATATACTGATATAAGTATATTACTAACTGCTTTTACTTTTAATGTTTCGGTTTATTTACGGTGTAAATAAAATTTTAAAATACATTATTACTTAAAAATTATTAAACAGAATAAAAATTATGTTATGATTATATAAAATTTTATTCTCATATTATTATATTTTTTATCGATTTGAATTTGTTCTTAATTAATTTTGATACTTTATTGAAAGAAACATAAAATTTCTATATTTAAAAGAATTAGTAGAAAAATAAATAAATTGGTGCTACAATAATAAAAAAAATATTTATTAAAATTTAGATACTCACTTTAATATTTGGGTTCTATCCTGAGTTTTAGAAATTGAATTTTGACGATTTTACAACTCATGCGAAACTAACGAAATTATCTTTAATTTAATGATGATTTAATAATTATTATCTAATTTGACCAGTTGACCTACCCATAAAATAAACGGAAAAGAAAAGATGGTTAAGAAGTTTTACACAAAGAATTCAATTCAATATAGAAAACCAATTTATAATTGGTTTAAATTATCAAAGCACACTTCTTAGTATTTAAATATAATCCTACCTTTAATCAAATACACATTTTAATATAAGTATTATATTCAAAATTATCATTAATGAATATGAAACCCTCAACATTTTAATAATATTTTGATATTATCCTTTTAGGTTTGTTATATGTAAAATAATATAATTATAATTTGGATTAATCAAATTGTTATGTTCCTTCAGAAAAAAAAGTGTTTAAATTTATTCATGTACATGAGTTCTTCTAAGTCTCGTAGGGTATCATTGTAATCGATATGAATTGTTATCTTGATATTTAGTTTAACAATTATTATCTAACTGGAACTATACATAAATTCAAGAGAAAAGATATTTAAGAATTTTTCATAGAAAAATTTTAAATTATCAAAATACACTTTTTAGTATTTAAATATAATTCTATTATTAATAAAATACACTTTTTAATATTAGATCTAACAATTCTCATCGATCTATTTAAGATCTAACTATAATTATTAATTTGGTCGTATACTAATTGTTGGGATTTATGGGTGATAACATAGGAACAACTTAACTTTGTATATACTTAATTTTTTAATTAAGTAGAACATACTGTCACAGCCAAAGTATGTTCTTGTAATCAGTATGCAATGTTATTGTAATTGTGTAATTTGGAAGAAGTTCACTTTCTGTGTTCAAGCCTCAAAGAATGCATATTAGATGACAGCATGAATAAAGGTTATTGTCATGAGCATTGACAGTAAGATTACAAGAAGACAGAATGTTGCAAGTCAAGACAGCATATTCACTCTGACAGCAACATTGGCGAAAGACTACGTGACAGCAACTTTAGCCCTCGACAACAAGTTTGGAAACCTCGACAGCACACTATGCGGGGAACTCCTACTGTCACCAAAAGCACATTCCTGTGACAGCAAGCTTTGCGGAAAAAGTAACTGTCTCGAGAAAGATCCTTGTTCTAGGTATCTTTCTCAGTCAAATCCCGTGATAGTTTCAATGTTCAAGAAACAGGCGTGTTGCAGTATCCCTAAGCTGCACCAAGTCTGCAAGACTACGACAGAAGCTTCAAGCACTGCAAACAAAAGCGAATCAATTCAAGAGCAAGGTCAAGTCTCTATTTGCTGAATTGTTTTATCTAGAAATAGAATGAATCTAGATTGCTTTCTTTGTAATGTATATCTGACATTGTTAGCAATTTAGGAAAGTCACATGGGTAGACACTTTGTAAGAAGTTGCCACTTGATAATGACAGCAGCTTCACAGACCCGTGTTGACAGTGATAGGATTAGTTTTATACTTAGACTATTAATTCATTCTAGGGACGTAACGAAGACAAGCAAGTGTCTTGAAGAAAAACCGAAGCTCAAGAATTCTCTCTTGAGGTTGTAGCAACACTTTGCAAAATAAATAAAACATTTATTTTGTGAATCCTGTCTTCTCGATTATACTGTTTGTGAATGCATACATATTATTGATAACATTAAATCTTAGTTTTGGTTGTTTAAACTGAGATTGAATTTTATCAGTATTGCATTCATCCCCCCCCCCCCTTCTGCAATACACGAGGACCAACAACTGGTATCAGAGCGATCAGATTAACATACATATCTGAGATCACGACGACAATGCAGAAATCAAACAGTATCAAGATCCCAGCTTTTGATAAAGAGAACTACAGCATTTGGAAAAGAAAGATCTTGTTGTTTATCAAAGCTGCGAATCCACTTTACCCAGGTATTCTCGAGAATGGTCCTTTCATTCCAAGGAAGGAAATTGAAGCCACAACAGTAAATGGTGAAGTCATTCCTGCACATTGGGTTCCCAAAGATCCCTCCGAATTTTTGGAACCTGAGAAGGAGAAAATGGTGCTAGATGATCACTTGCAACTCATCTTGCTCGATTCTCTCACGTTGGATAAAGCCATGTGTGGAAGTGTGATAAGCTGCACATCTGCCAAGGAGATGTGGATCAGGTTAGCTTTACTATGTGAAGGAAGTGAAGAAGTTAAGGGCAATCAAAGGCAAATACTGATATCACAATATGAGGCATTCATGGCCAAGCCTGGTGAAGACTTAACTTCCATGTTTGAAAGGTTCAGTAAGCTCTTAACTGAACTACAGATACATGGCAAGTACTATGACAGAAAGGAATTGAATGTCAAGTTCTTGCTTACACTGCCTGATCACCTTGAACACAAGACAACAGCCATACGAGAAGGAAGAGATCTCAACAATATAACCTTTGAGACACTTTATGGCATTCTGAAATCTTATGAACTTGAACTCTTTCAAAAGAGAGCCATACAAAGTGGAACAAGGAATAAGATGGCTAATATGTCAAGTGCCCTAGTAGCACAAGTGCCAAGGATCACACAACCAAGTGAAGTACTACAAATCACACAACCAACCCCTGTACAATCCTTGAAGATAGAAGAGGTTGTTAAAGATGATGAGAAAGTAGTACTACAGCTCAAGGATGTGGAAGATGAAGACTTCTACACAATTGAGGAACTGGAAAGCATGGACAATCCTACTATGGCCTACGTGGCTAAAAAGTTCAAGAACTTTAGGTTCACGAAGGATAGGTCATTCAGGCCCCAAGGCCAAGCATCCAAGTTCACCAAGGGAAGCTCATCAAAGGCTGCTGTGGGAAGCTCATTCAAAGGAGGATACAAGACTGGATTTGTGGATAGATCTAAATTCAAGTGTTACAACTGTGGTGAACCTGGTCATTTTGCTACTGAGTGCAAAAGACCCAAACAGGTTCAGAGATTTGAGAAAGGAACTGGTGGATACTCCAAGAAGAATCAAGGTAGAGCCTATGTGGCTGAAGGAAAGTGTTGGGATGAGTCTGATGATGAAGATGAAGAAGAATATGTCAACCTAGCTCTCATGGCTAGCACTGATGAAGTAATATCAACATCTTCAAGTCAGGTACCTTCACTTGTCTTACTTGATATGTCCATTGATGAGTATAAGAAAACCATTAAAGACTTAAGTGCTGAGATGTTCAATGTGTATACTAGCTTATCTGCTGCTAATGAGGAAATCACTAGACTGAGTAAGCTAAATGAAACACTAAAGTCTGAAAATGAATCTCTTGTTCTCAAAACCAGTTCACTAGACTCTTTAGCTCAGGAGAATGCAAAATTTAAAAATGAATTAAGATGTGCTAAAGAAGTTGAGGAATTCCTGAGGAATGAGATTTCTGAAAATGAATTCAAGATTAAGGCTTATAAAAACTCATCTAAGATAGTTCAGGATTACAATGATAAGCATACAGAAAATCAAACTGTTGGCATAGGTTTTTCATATGGTAGGAGACCTGGAAAGGAAACTGTGATTCAAGATTGTTCTGGAGATGCTGCTGTCAAACCCACCATTCTCAAGAAGGTTAAAACTCCTATTTTCAAAGCTGCAGAAATTGAGTTTGATGAAGAAGCCATGCTCATCAAACAAGAAATTCTTGATGAGGATGAAGGTGTTGACAGCACATTCAAGGATGGAAAGGATACTGTCACAATCCCCAAGACAGTAAACTTACCAAGCAATCAGACAGTAAGTTCAAAAGATGCTGTCACAGTTGGCAAGACAGTATCTTCCAAAGATGCTGTCAAGAATGTTTCCAAGACAGTAACTTCCAAACCTTCTGTCAAGACAACAGGAATAAAAGGTACTGTCAAGGAAAGTTCGACAGCAACTTCTGAACACACTGTCAATCCAGTAACTCCCAAGTCTAAAAATAGGAATGGTAAGATAGGTGTCAATAAAGGAAATGGATACACTAATGTTGGAGGTGCTTCTAGGAAACAATGCAATAACTGTGGATCTTCACATCATTTAACACATGTTTGTAATAAGCCAATTGAGGATAAGATCAATGCTACTGAACTCAATGGTAATTTACACAGAACCCCCCTTTTGCATAGAACTATGAGTGTCTGTAATAACATTGAATGTATGCCATGCAAGATCACTGCCATGAGTACATGCTTTAACTTACCTATTCTCACTACTGAAAAATGTTCATACATGCACACTGTTGAGACTTCTGAGCCTGCTGGCAATAGCAAGAAGGCCTCATCCACTAAGAAAAGGATCAAGTCCAATTCTAAACCTAAGTGGGTGAAATGAGAAGTCAAACAGGAGGTTATTGATGATGCTTGTGAAATTGTAACTGGAAGAAACTCAGGAGACACTAAAGCTGCAGGACCCAACAAGGATTGGGTACCATATGCATCTTAAATACATTTTGTTTTACAGGGCAAGAAGAAAGATCAAGTCATGTGGATCATTGACAGTGGTTGCTCAAGACACATGACAGGTGATAAAGCCCTGCTATCACACTATGTAGAGAAAGCTGGCCCAATCATAACCTTTGGAGACAACAGCAAGGGTTACACAGTGGGATATGGCTGTCTGGAAATTGGAAATGTTGTCATTGAAGATATTGCTCTTGTGGATGGATTGAAGCACAATCTACTCAGTGTCAGCCAATTCAGTGACAGGGGATTCAAGGTTGATTTTGATATGATGCTGTGTAACATCTATCACAAGAAGGATAGTAGCCTCTCACTAAAAGGGGTTAGAAAAGGAAGCTTGTTTGTTGCTGACTTAAACTCAACAAAGAAGGACAAAGTTTACTGTTTCTACAGTAAATCAACTGTTGGTGACAGTATGCTTTGGCATAGGAAGCTCTCACATCTCAACTTCAAGACAATGAATATTCTGATAAAGAAGGATTTAGTGAGAGGTTTGCCCCAACAGGAATTCTGTCAAGAAGGACTGTGTGAAGATTGTCAAATGGGCAAACTAAGGAGAGCTGTGCACAAGTCAAAGCAAATGAACACCAACATAGAAGCACTCAAGTTGATTCACATGGATCTCTTTGGACCAGTCAATGTACCATCAATGGCCAAGAAGAGATATGCCTTAGTAATGGTGGATGATTACTCAAGGTACACTTGGGTGAAGTTTCTTGAATCCAAAGATGAAGCTGCTCAAGTGATTATTGATCAAGTCAGAGTTTTTGATAGAACTCCAAACTCAAAAGTTCAAATCTTGAGGAGTGACAATGGTACATAATTCAGAAATGCCACACTTGGAAATTTCTGTAAAGATGAAGGAATTGTACAACAATTCTCTACTGCAAGGACTCCACAGCAGAATGGAGTTGTAGAAAGAAAGAACAGGACTCTCATTGAAGCAGCTAGAACTATGTTGCATGATGCCAAACTGCCAACATATTTCTGGGCTGAAGCTATCAACACAGCTTGTTATACTCAAAATAGAACCATGATCAACAAAACTCATGCAAGTACACCTTACTGTCTGTTAACTGGAAAGAAACCTACTGTCAAATATTTTCATGTGTCTGGGAGCAAATACTTTATGATGAAGGATAACCATGAGAAGAAAGGAAAATTTGACACCAAGGCTTTTGAAGGACTATTTATGGGTTACAGCACAGAAAGGACTGCCTACAGAGTTTATGTGATGGAACATAGGATTATTGAAGAAAGTGTTAATGTCACATTTGATGAAACCAAGTTCCCAGGACTGCATGAAGAAGGAAAGATGCAGACTTTCAGATTTGAGAATCAAGGATACCTGGAAACTGAGGAAATTGTTGATGAAGAACCTAGCTTCACTCAAATTGTTGAAGTTGTTAAAGATACTGTCAATACCATTACTGTCAACCAAACTCCAGCTCAGTCACAGACCATAATCTCTAACATTCATAACAGTGGTGACTCTGGAGACAATGAAGAACATGGTGAAGACAATGGGATTGGTGAGCATTCAACTCAACAAACTGAAGCAACTGTTCCTTTACAATCAAGTAGCTTGCCCAGAATCACCAAGTGGAACAAGGATCACACAAATGACCTTATTATTGGTGACCCTACTTCTGGTGTGAGGACAAGGAACAAAGTCTCTGCTGACAGCATGTTTTCATGCTTCCTGTCTCAAATGGAACCCAAGACAACTGATGAAGCATTGTTGGATTCTGACTGGGTGATAGCCATGCAAGAAGAGCTAAATCAGTTTGAAAGGAACAATGTATGGAAGCTGGTTCCAAGACCTAAGGGAAAGTCAGTCATTGAGACCAAATGGGTTTTCAGAAACAAGCTTGATGAAAATGGATCAGTGACAAGAAACAAAGCAAGGCTAGTGGCTAAGGGTTACTGTCAACAGGAAGGAATAGATTATGATGAGACATTTGCACCTGTTGTAAGACTTGAAGCTATAAGAATCTTTCTAGCCTATGTTGCACACTGCAACTTCAAAGTATTTCAGATGGATGTCAAAAGTGCCTTCCTAAATGGAGAGTTGGGAGAAGAAGTGTATGTTGAACAGCCACCAGGGTTTGAGGATGCTGAAATGTATGATTTTGTATACAAACTCTTCAAAGCTTTGTATGGACTAAAGCAAACACCTAGGGCTTGGTATGACACACTTTCCACTTTTCTTTTGGACAATCAGTTTACTAGAGGAGTTGTGGACAAGACACTTTTCTACAAACACCATGGCAAAGACATCATTCTGGTACAAATCTATGTGGATGACATCATTTTTGGTTCTACAAATGAGAGGCTGTGTGAGAAGTTTTCCTCTCTCATGAGTAGCAAATATGAGATGAGTATGATGGGAGAATTGTCATTCTTTCTGGGATTACAAATTCTTCAACAACCTGATGGAATCTTCATTTGTCAAGCTAAATACATCAAGGAACTTCTCAGAAAGTTCAACTTGGAAGATTCATCACCTGCAAAGACACCAATGTCCACTTCAACTAGTCTGGATCTTGATCCTAAAGGGAAGAAAGTTGACTCAAGCACCTATAGAGGCATGGTAGGATCTCTCCTATACTTAACTGCTAGCAGACCTGACATCATGTTTGCCACATGTCTCTGTGCAAGGTTTCAAAGTGATCCAAAGGAGTCTCACTTAGTAGCCATCAAGAGAATCTTTAGATACCTAAAAGGAACTCCTAACCTAGGCCTTTGGTATCCCAAGAACACTGGATTTGATCTAGTTGGCTACTCAGACTCAGACTATGTTGGATGCAAGATTGACAGAAAGAGTACTACTGGTAGTTGTCAATTTCTTGGTGGGAGATTGGTCTCATGGTTTAGCAAGAAGCAGCATTCAGTTTCTACCTCAACTGCAGAAGCTGAGTATATTGCTGCAGGCAGTTGCTGTGCACAAATTCTATGGATGAAGAATCAACTTCTGGATTATGGTCTAGTGTTAAGAGACATTCCTATCTACTGTGACAACACTAGTGCCATAGCCATTTCAGACAATCCAGTTCAACACTCTAGGACAAAGCACATTGATATAAGACATCACTTTATCAGATAGCATGGTGAACAAGGTACTGTGAAGCTGATCTATGTCCCAACTGACAAGCAACTTGCTGACATCTTCACTAAGCCATTGGATGAAGCAACCTTCAACAGGCTGGTAAGTGAATTGGGAATGCTGAATCTGGTATGTTGATTTACTCAGTTTTCTATATTTCCAAATTCTCTTTTGAAGCTCATGACAGCAACTTCAAACCTACTGTCAAGAGAAGTTACTGTCTACTTGGTCTATGTTTGTTATGTGACAGCATGTGTTGATTTGACTTTTCATGTCAGTATTTTGTGTTAGTCTCATACTTTTAGACCGTGTATGACATTAATGTGGTTACTTGTTAAGTTTGAGAGATAAAAATCTGTTCCATTGGACTTTCACACCTTTTTGCATTAATCTGTAGGATTAAAGGAGGACACGACCATTAATTACTTTTGTGGTAGTTGTATGGGTACTCTAACTGTTGACCATTAGACTTTAATCCTTAGACGGTTTTGCCTATAAATTAACCTTAGGTTTCACCAGTCTGCTCTCAGTTTTAAATTAAATAATGGAAAACAAAGTAGTAATTGAAGTTGGGCTAAAGAGGTGTGATAGTGAACCCTACAATAAAGAGGTTGAGGAGCTCTTCGAGGTGCTGTTGGATGCCCTCGATGAGATAGACGAGGAAAAGAAACAGGAAGAGGAGGCCAAGGCTCAGGAAGAAGAGAAGGAGCTTCAGGCACTTCTCAAGGAAGAAGGTCGCACTGAAGAAGAGATTAAGGAAGAGCTTTTAGAACTAGTTGATAAAATCATAGAATGATGTACTCAATGTTCTATTTTAATGATTTTATTAATAATAATAAAAGTTCTTGTTTTTGTGGTTATTGAGTTTATGACTTGTCTGTGTTAATTGCTTAATATCTGTGTTCAAAAGATTACATTGCTAAATCCATAATTTGTCAATATTAAGTTAAGTATATGAATAAAGCATTCTAATAAGTTCATGACAGAACCAATTCCCAATCGAAGTTACTGTCGTTAAGAAGGATACTGTCATGTGATTCTTGACAGCAACCTTCTTGACAGAAGGGAAAGACTTTCTGTCAAGACTTGTAAAGGATACTGTCATTCATATGCTTAACGGTGACAGCAAGTTTTTGCGCAATAGTTACTGTCGCGCAAAACCTACTGTCACCACCTCTTATTACTGACAGATTGTTTCTAGCGCACAGGTTACTGTCAACAATAGTGGACCGTTGAAATTGGATATTTATCCCACGTTGGTCAGTGAATAACGGGCAGTAACTGACGTGTTATAAGAGTGGGTTAAGACACGTTCTTTAATTCCACTTTTTGTGTACAACGTTTGAGATACCTCTATTTATTCCCCAGTTACTCAGACATATCACTCTCATCAAACTCAAGGCAAAATACTTTTCTTCCAGCAAAAAGCAACTTTCTTACCTTCTTCTTTTCTTGAAATCTCCATGGCACCCAAACAAACTCTCTCTCAAACAAACTTTGCTGGCATCTTTTCCCCAAATGATGCTGGTGAAGGTTTCAAAGGACTCGTGTTTTTCTTGAACAAGTCCTATCTCGGTTCTGCCATCACCTCAACCCCCATTCTCGACTTAGACAGAATTGAGGCGTTTTGGCGAACTGCTGTTGCTCAAACTGAGGGTGAGAACCCGGGTATTCAATTCACAATCTCTGGGCAACAATACACTCTTACAGCTGAGGTCATCAACACTGCTCTTGGAATTACACTTGAAGCAAGACAATAATTTACTGAACTTGCCAATGATGACACTCTTAAGAAGCTCTTCTTGAAGATTGGGTATGCAGGCCCTATTCTCGAAGAGGGGACTACCAAATGGTATCCAACTGGTGAAATGGATAGGAAGCATCTGAGAAAGGAGTGGAGCATGATACTTGATGTGATGGTCAAGGTGTTCTCTACCAAGTCCACAGGCTGGAATGGAATACCCTCCTACATCAAGAAACTGACACATTCTCTTGTCCATGGATACAAGGTGAATGTTGGAGCTCTCCTCATGGCACACCTCAAAGCTGCCATAGGTAAGAAGGTATCAATCTACCCTCGCTTTCTTATGATGTGCATTAATTCATTCTGTGATTTTAATGATGTTGCCCCTCGTTTAGAGGCTTGCTCAGTTTTGAAAAAGAACACACACACACTGTTATCATCACAGGATCTCAATGCACATATTCCACTTTGTTTCACTCAGCACATGGTTGATCAAGTGTCCAACCCTGATTTACCATTACCATCTGGTTATGCCTCTTTCACTCTTGAGAATGAAACTGAATTAGACCCAAATTCAGTTAACCCACATTCAACACCATACACTCAGCCTAGGCCCTCTAGACTTTCCAAAGCCCAAAGAGAAGCCTTGCAAGAGTCCAGAAAACGACCTTTAGAAGCTGATGTTGGTGGTAGCTCTGTTAGTCAAGAGGGAGACACTGCACCTAGTGCAGCAAATAAGGAGGCTAGTCAAATAGAACCCCCAGTGATTCCCCCTGAGCCTAAGAAGAAGAGAACTAGGAGGACTAAAACCACTGTTAGCCAAGCTGCAGTTTCTCAACAAACTGTGGTTACTGAAAGGGATTCAAACACCTCCCTAGATGTGCCTTCTCAACAAGGTGCATCTATTGAAATTGGCCTGTCTCCCAAGGCACCTTGTCCAGAGTCTGCACAAACTCATGGTTCACAACCTGAGGAACCCCCACTTGAAGAAACACACAGTGAGTTAGGGCACAGTGAGGATTTCTCTATTCCTTTTGATGATTCACATGTTTCTCCTATGAATCAGCCCCCACTCTCTACTACACTTTCACCTTCTTCCTTCCCTACACATTCTCTTGTTTCTTCTCCACAACCTAGAGAAGGGGACAGTCCCAACCCTTCAGGTTTTGATCATCCATCTCCAATCATGGATGAGCCCCCATCTAGTGGTCCACAAGAACCCATTTCTCAAAGTGAGATGGACACCACTCCTCCAAACACTGAGCTAGGGCAAAGTGGTATTCTGTTAGAAAATGAAACAGCCAACACTTTGTCTGAACTCCAAGGAGCATCTTACCTTCAGGAAGATGCTGTCACAGCCTCTGTTGCTGTCAAAGACACCGGCAATGTTGTTGTCCTGGACACAGCTGCTGTCATGGGTGGAGAGAAAGATATTGTCACTACAGAACCTATTGTCACTCCACATCCCAAAGTTGCTGTCATGCCAGAACCTGCTGTCCAGACTCCAACTGACAGTAACATTCCTGCCACAAATACTGTCCAGTCCTCTCAGCCTGATTTTGATGCTGTAATCATTGAGGATGCCTGTGATGATGATCTACCTCTTGCCAAACTCTTAAAGGTACATTCTAAATCTACTCCTTCCATGCATGTTAGTACTGCTCATACCCATGCTTCTAGGTTGAGTGAGGGTGTGCAAAAGAAAAGAGAGGTGAGCATAAAAATGAGAGGCAACCAAATGAGCTGGCA
Source organism: Heracleum sosnowskyi (assembly GCA_030848705.1). Lineage (NCBI taxonomy): Eukaryota > Viridiplantae > Streptophyta > Magnoliopsida > Apiales > Apiaceae > Heracleum > Heracleum sosnowskyi. The sequence continues at coordinate 83,313,582 of CM061242.1, forward strand.
AAAGGAGAGGGACTTGAGCATGTCCAGAGAGACTTTGAGGGAGCCCACACTATTCAGGCATTAGGCCTTGAGAGTCAATCTGTGAGGAGTGATGAGATCACTCAAAAACACCCTGAGAGTGTGAGAACCCCCATAGCCTCCAAGCCCCTTTCTTTTCATTCCCCTCCAAGAAGGTTCAGGTATGGTGGCCCCTCTGCTACTTTTGGTAACAGGATTGCAGCTCTGGAAGGATAGTGTGCTACATTGCACTCCAAGATGGACTCTCTCTCTCAACTGGTGGTTGATGGTTTTTCTGCTACTCAGCTCTCTATCCAGTTCCTTACTGACCTAGTAGCTGCCAACTCAACTAAGGGGGAGAAGGTAGCAAGATCAGAATCATTGCCTATTCAGGAATCAGGTGGAACTCAGGGGGAGCCAGTAACTGTGAATACCAAAGGGGGAGCTAAGGGGAAAGCAATGTCTAAGGGGGAGCAAGTCAAACCAAGCAGTGAAAAATCAAAGGATAAAGCTGAAGATCTTGTTGAAGGTGACTTGGATGGTGAAAGGGTGTTAATGTCCAAGGCAACTCAAGATGCATTGCAAAGAAGACCTGCATCTAGACATCCAATTCTACCTCCTGTGGTAATTAGAGAGCCAACTTCAGAAACTCAAGAATCTGCTCTACAAAGAAGATGGAAAGAAATGGAGGAACAGAATAAGGTTGGGAAAGGTAAAGGGAAACTACCTGAATCCATCCATAAAGGAACTACTTGGTCCAATGGTACTGAGTATGGTCAAGAAGAAGTCAATACTTTAATGGTGGATTACAGGGAGAGCACATTACACAACCATGACAGTGAATTTAGTAGTTTGGTGGAAGAAGCAATGAATGCTCCAAGCAACCGTCCAACCAACACCACAAAACTGTTAAAGGATCAAATCACCAGTGTCAGTGTAATGGTGAATGATGAGAAAAGATGGGCTGTAAGTATCTATTTCACTTCTGGCATATCTTATTTCATCACAATGCAGTTATTGCAGAGTCTGCCAGCAAAGGTGTTGTGTGCTTTGAAGGGAAAGATCAGGGCAACTCAAACACCATTCAATGAAATATTGGATATGCAAATCCAGAACCTGCTCACACAAAAGCTACCTGAAATCTACACAAATCCACCAAGTGTTTTCTACAGATCTAAAACTAAGGATGGCACAAGAAGGAACAGCTTCATGAATTTGGTTAGCCCATCAAGAATGGAAACCAAGTCAATTCTGAAAGTGTTAGATGGAATACTCAGTTCAAATACCAATCCAGGAAGAGTTCATGCTGTTCAAGAGATCTACAAAATGCTGGTGTTGAGAGACAAGGCACTGGGAGCTAGAGTGAAGGAACTAATCTCTAGAGCCAATGCCAAAAGAGATGATCAAGGTGGAAGCTGTCTCTATAACATTCCTCCTCAGGATGATGATGATGATGATGATGATGATGAGGTTGGAGGTGGTGAAGCTTCTGGAAATGCTGGAAATGCTGGTGGAAGTAATTCTGGGAATACTGGTATTCAATCTCAGAATGAAGGCAATGAAGAAACTCCTAGTCAAGAAAAGAAAGATGCTGATGCAACAGATGAAGAGGAGCCAAGAATACTTGAAGCTTTGGAGGCAAGCATTCTTAGATGTGCTATTGACTGCATAAATGCCGAAAAGGATGCTGTAACCAAAGGTACTGTCGATAAGGATACTGTCATAGAAGATACTGTCGACAAAGGTTCTGTCAAGGAAGATTCTGTCAAGAATGAAGCCAAAGCTACTGTCAAGCCTAAAAGACTGAAAGCTAAAGCAAGAGCATGGTTTTCTAGACAGAAACCTCATGGAAAGCACAAGTACTCAGGAAAGGAAAAGGCCACTGGATTTGGCAGAAATCTGAAGATGCCAATTCAATCAATACCTCCCAACAGTCTTAAGGTACAACAGATGCAATCAAAAGAAATCAAGAGTGTTGAGATTAAGCTGGATGCTAATCAAGAGGTTACTGAGTACATTCTGTGGTGGCCAGAATCAAGATCTGTCAGGATGAACAAGGACTTTGATCTTGTAGCCACATCACTCAGTGGTAACATGATGGAAATAGATAAAAGAAGAATTGATGTCTTCTACCTGGAAAGGATGGTAGAGTTGATGGAAAGCTATGATGATGTTCCAGAGCCTATCATGGAACATATTCTGAGATATCAGGCTGATAGGGATGCTGAATTCTATCAGAAATTTGGCTACAATTTTGCAGATTTTGATAATGATGATATTCTCACTGATCTACCACCTTCTCCTATACCATACCACTGGTACTATGAGTTTGAGGATTTACCCATAGAATAAGGGCAAACCCAACCAACTCAGGAAAGGGAACCCAAGCCAAGCAAAAGACCTGAATCTTCTCAATACTCTCAATATCAATCAGAACTTGATAAGAAGGAAGTTGAACTCCTGGAAAGATGCAAGATTGCCAACAAGGCAGAAAGTGAAGCTCCAAATTATCAAGCATGTATGCTGGAAAATCCCCTAAGAATGAAGTATCTAAAAGAAGAAATCTATGTTTGCAGCTTTCACAAGCTAAAAACAACTATTCTGAAGGATTTACAGTACATGGTAACTGGATCAATTCATCCCTTGGAGCAGATTTGTTCTGATGAGATAAAGGAAATATTGGAAAGGAGAAAAGGATAAAATTCAAAGCTGGACAAGCAAAGGAGGATGACTCTCAATGCTTATCCTGGAAGTAGATTCAAGCTCATTCTTGAAGAACTCCATTTCAGAAGCTATCCATTTGATCAAGAGCAATGGCTGAATCTCAGGGATGCTAGTTCTCTTATTTCTCCTACTATCAAGAAGATCATTGAAGAAATAGAAGATGCTGCAGTCACACCTGCTGAAATCTCTCTTGTAGAAGGTCTAAGAGGCTGCTTGGTAGAAGCTCTCAGAAGAGAGGAAGTAACAAGACAGAAGAGGAAATCTCAAGCTAAGTAAACATTCTAAATCCATTCTGATCTTGTTAGTTAAGTTGTCAGCATATATTGTAAATTTGTTGTTATTGTCCATAAAAACAAATTGGGGGAGATTGTTGGGATTTATGGGTTATAGCATAGGAACAACTTAACTTTGTATATACTTAATTTTTTAATTAAGTAGAACATATTGTCACAGCCAAAGTATGTTCTTGTAATCAGTATGCAATGTTATTGTAATTGTGTAATTTGGAAGAAGTTCACTTTCTGTGTTCAAGCTTCAAAGAATGCATATTAGATGACAGCATTAATAAAGGTTACTATCATGAGCATTGACAGTACGATTACAAGAAGACAGAATGTTGCAAGTCAAGACAGCATATTCACTCTGACAGCAACATTGGCGAAAGACTACGCGACAGCAACTTTAGCCCTCGACAGCAAGTTTGGAAACCTCGACAGCACACTATGCGGGGAACTCCTACTGTCACCAAAAGCACATTCCTGTGACAGCAAGCTTTGCGGCAAAAGTAACTGTCTCGAGAAAGATCCTTGTTCTAGGTATCTTTCTCAGTCAAATCCCGTGACAGTTTCAATGTTCAAGAAACAGGCGTGTTGCAGTATCCCTAAGCTGCACCAAGTCTGCAAGACTACGACAGAAGCTTCAAGCACTGCAAACAAAAGCGAATCAATTCAAGAGCAAGGTCAAGTCTCTATTTGCTGAATTGTTTTAGCTAGAAATAGAATGAATCTAGATTGCTTTCTTTGTAATGTATATCTGACATTGTTAGCAATTTAGGAAAGTCACATGGGTAGACACTTTGTAAGAAGCTGCCACTTGATAATGACAGCAGCTTCACAGACCCGTGTTGACAGTGATAGGATTAGTTTTATACTTAGACTATTAATTCATTCTAGGGACGTAACGAAGACAAGCAAGTGTCTTGAAGAAAAACCGAAGCTTAAGAATTCTCTCTTGAGGTTGTAGCAACACTTTGCAAAATAAATAAAACATTTATTTTATGAATCCTGTCTTCTCGATTATACTGTTTGTGAATGCATACATATTATTGATAACATTAAATCTTAGTTTTGGTTGTTGAAACTGAGATTGAATTTTATCAGTATTGCATTCATCCCCCCCCCCCTTCTGCAATACACGAGGACCAACACTGATCTTACACTGACCAGATCAATTTTAATTTTTTCTTAAATTGATTTTAACATTTTATTGAAATAAACATAGAATTTATAAATTTAAAATAATTAGAAAAAAAACTAAATTGGTGCTACAATAATAAAAAAATATTTATTAAAATTTAGATAATAACTTTACTGTTTCGGCTCTTGGGCTCTATCTTGAGTTTTAGACAACAGATTTTAACGATTTTACAGCCCACGCGAAGCTTACAAAATTATCTTTAATTTAATGATGGTTTAATAATTATTATCTAACTGGAACTATCCATAAAATAAAGAGAAAAGATAATTACGAATTTTTACATAAAGATTTTTATTCAATATAGAAAACCCATTTATAATAGGTTTAAATTATCAAAATACACCTTTTAGTATTTAAATACTATCCTATTATTAATCAAATACAATTTTTAATATTATAGCTGACGGTCCTCATCGATTTGAATATTTATAGTTTTATAATCCAACGGATAGTATACTTTTGGTAGTACAGTGACCGACCAAAGTTTTGGATAAGATCTCTCTTACGCTTATTATATATAAGGAGTTAATTATCTAACTGTAACTATCCATAAACTAAAGAGAAAAGATAATTACGAATTTTTACATAAAGATTTCTATTCAATATAGAAAACCCATTTACAATTGGTTTAAATTATCAAAATACATATTTTAGTATTTAAATACTATCCTATTATTAATCAAATACAATTTTTAATATTATATCTAACGGTTCTCATCTATTTGAATATTTATAGTTTTATAATCCAACGGATCATATATACTTTTGGTAGTACAGTGACCGACCAAAGTTTTGGATAAGATCTCCCTTACGCTTATTATATATAAGGAGTTAATAGATACAATAGAAAGAATGACAAAAATACCAAATTTTCTTAGATTAAGTAACTAAAATACCAACTTTTGAGTTTTTGGCCATTTTTACCGACCAAATACCTATTCTTAGACTGAGTATCTCAAAAAATGTTAATTCTATATTTTTTGATGAAATATGTATTTTTACAAAAAAAAAAAAAAATTCAAAAATTTGGGTGAATACCCCACCCCAGAATGGGTATATGGACAGATACCCAGTCTGAAAAAACGTATTTCAGAATACCCAGTCTGAGAAAGCGTATTTCAAAGAAAAATTGAGCCGGATACCCAGTCTGAGAAAGCGTATCTCGAGTCTGAAAAAACGTATTTCACTGGTATTTTTGGCCAAAATTTTAAAATGTGGTATTCTGGTCACCAAATTTAAAAATTGTGGTAATTTTGGCCATCACCCGATACAATATAATATGATAAAATACGTAAAATCAGCCTCAAAATTGATCCAAAATCCGAAATAGTCACAGTTAGCAGTTGAATTAGCGGTGGTCGCTGCGGCAGCTATTTTAACCCCAATTAAAGGCTGATTAAGGTAGACATTTTTCTAGCAAAGGTAATTCCCACGCCCACCCGTGTAGACCTGAGTATTATATATAGTCGAGCACACTGGTTACTCCATGCTACACATCTCCTTCATCGAGCAATTAAGTATACTACATATGATCATTTGACACCAATTTATATAGAGAAATATGAATTCAACTTCAGAAATGACACTTAAATTACAAGAAGAAGCATCTTTCATGTTTGCGATGCACTTAGTAGGTGCTTCCTTTCTGTCAATGCTTCTCACCACAGCAGTAGAGCTAGACCTTCTGGAGACCATCTCCAAAGCTGGTCCAGGCGCTTTTGTCTCCCCTTCCGAACTTGCTGATCAGCTTCCATCTACCCAACATGACACACCACTCATGCTTGACCGCATCCTCAGGTTCCTAGCTAGTCACTCTGTGCTGAATTTTAAAATCCGGGAGTCCAAGCACGGTCAGATCGAGAGGCTTTATGGCCTGACGCCAGTGTGCAAGTTTTTGACAAAAAGCTCTGATGGTGTGTCTATGGCTCCACGTCTGCTAATGCATCACCACAAGATCTTTATAGAGAGCTGGTAATTTAAATAATTAGACGTTTCTTAGTATTGATTTTCATCAGACCCATAAGTCACCATAAACGTTAGTTACAATCAACTTTTCGCCTTGTGAGGTGAAGTTACTGAAACCTGACTTTTGACAATAAACTTCAAAAGAGTATTAAGATTTGATACTTTCATAGTATATTTTGCTAGACATAAATATCAATTTCTAATTTTAATACAGGTACCATTTGAAAGACGCGGTACTTCATGGTGGAATACCTTTTGAAAAGGCCCATGGAATGACAATATTTGAGTACAATGCCAAAAACCCCAGATTCAGTGAAGTCTTTAACCAGGCAATGTCTAATCATTCCACCCTAACCATGAAGAAAATCTTGCAAACCTACAATGGTTTTGAAGGCCTGAAAACTGTGGTAGATGTTGGCGGAGGCACAGGTGACACCCTAAGTATGATTATCTCCAAGTACCCTGACATCAAAGGGATTAACTTTGATCTCCCCAATGTTGTCGAAGATGCTCCACCGCACTCTGGTAAATAAATTAAATTAAAAAATTTACGACTATAGATGATACTCCCACTCGCTGCTACCTGATAGTGTAGGATTATGACCAAAAAAATTCACATATTTCAGAAACCGAAAAATGGAGACACTGACAAGATTTGGAACCGGTTGTTTAGGCTAATAGGTAGTAGTTTCGCGCATCTTAATATTGATGTTATATGGTTAGTTTTAGTTGATTCGATTTGGTTATGCAGGAGTGGAGCATGTCGGGGGTGACATGTTTGTTAGCGTACCAACAGGGGATGCTATTTTCATGAAGGTGAGATTTGTTTATGATACTGAAATTTGGGGATCTAGGATGAAAATTGTTTATGCTGAGAATTTATAAACACATGTTGGAGAATACCATCGTTAGTCAGCTGCTAAACCAATCACCTCTTATATTTGCAGTTTATATGTCATAACTGGAGTGACGAACAATGCTTGAAGTTGTTAAAGAATTGCTATAAAGCACTTGCAAAAAATGGTAGTGATAATTGTAGAATCAATTCTTTGTGAGGCACCAGACTATAAAATTACAAGCAAACAAGTCTATGATATCGACGTTGCAATGCTGGCACAGAGTCCCAGCGGAAAAGAGAGAATTGAGAATGAGTTAGCGGCCTTGATCAAAATTGCTGGATTTAAAAGTCTTAACAAAGTATATATGATGTGCTTATTGTAGTTTGATATTTCAGATACAACAAGAATTAATGTATACACTCACAGAGAACAGAACACGTTGAGAACAAAACACTTTCTCTCTTATTAAATGATAGATAGACAATAGTACATTAAAAAGGAAAGTAAAACAACTAACGCTACAACTAAGGAAACAGACTAGCAAGCCACTCTCCTAGTCTTACTCCACCTCTCCATTATTCACTCAAGGCCCTAAATAATCTCCCTGAGACTTAGACTAAATCAAACACTGCAAGACATAATTAAAATAAGTCTACGGATAAATAAAACAAAACACCAATTAAGATTAAAACCAACAATCTCTCCCTTAATCTTAAACGTATGTTGTCATCTCCCTGACTCCCAACAGCTGCCTCATCCGTTCGAATTTCACCGTTGTTAGCGCCTTGGTTAAAATGTCTGGACGCTGAAATTCACTTGGTACATGCATGACTACAATCTCCCCGCGTTCAATGCATTCTCGAATGAAATGATATCGCACATCAATATGTTTACTACGACCATGGAAGACAGGATTCTTTGCAAGGTCAATAGCAGATTTGTTATCAATGTACAACACAACTGGACCAATTCTCTCCCTAGTCACTTGCTGTAAAACATTTCTCAGCCATATACTTTGACACGCAGCTGCAGTAGCTGCCATAAATTCAGCTTCACAAGATGATAGCGCCACACATCTCTGTTTCTGCGACACCCACGTTACCAAACTCTCATTCAAATAAAATGCCATTCCTCCTGTGCTCCGTCTGTCTTCAACATGTCCAGCCAAATCACTATCCGAAAACCCTGTTAAAACATTGTTTCCACTTGTTTTAGAATACACCAGTCCCAGTCCAAGAGTTCCTTTCACATACCCCAGTATCCTCTTCGCTGCATTTAGATGTAACACGGTTGGACGCTCCATGTATCTACTCACCATGCCAACTGGAAACGCAATATCAGGTCTTGTATGGAGCAAATACCGTAAACCTCCTACTAAGCTGCGGTACTTGGTTCTGTCAACTTCTTTCCCATCTGCGTTTTTTGTCAGCTGTTCACTAGGATCCATAGGATACCTAGCTGAATTGCATTCTTTCAAGCCAGCCTGCTCAAGCAACTTCTTCGCATACCCACTCTGTCGTAGTTCAATAAAACCATCTCCATGTTTAACCTCTATTCCCAAGTAGTACGTCAATTGTCCCAAATCACTCATCTCGAAACATTGACTCATCTGTTTCTTGAACAACTCTATACTCGAAAGTTTAGTACCTGTCACCAAGATATCATCGACATAGACCCCTATTATCAGCACATCATCCTTATCACATCTAGTGTACACTGCTTGCTCCGATGGACAACGTTTAAAGCCCAACTTCTCAAGACAACTGTTTAGTTTAGCATACCACGCACGTGGTGCTTGTTTTAACCCGTACAGCGCCTTAAACAATTTGTAAACCATCCTCTCCTGCCCAATTTTGACAAACCCCTTTGGCTGCGAGACAAATACTTCCTCATTAATATCACCGTTGAGAAACGCTGTTTTGACGTCCAAATGATGCACTTGCCAGTTATTTTTTGCTGCTAAGGCCAACAACAACCAAACAGTCTCCATTCTAGTGACAGGTGCAAACACTTCGTCGTAATCTATACCATGTTCTTGCACGTAGCCTTTCGCAACCAAACGAGCCTTGTACTTTATAACCTCACCATCAGCATTCTTCTTTATCTTAAAAACCCACTTCAGGTCAATTACTTTCTTCCCAACTGGCAGCTCAGTCAATTTCCATGTCCCATTTCTCTCAATGGAGTCTATCTCCCTTTCCATTGCCAACCTCCAATTTTTGTCACCTGAGGCCTGTTCGTAGGTCTGTGGTTCGTCAGTGCTTGCAAGCAGGAGCTCTTGTTCCAACTCCGTTTCCTCAGCAGTGTCAAGCACATCTTGTAATTTTCTGAAACGTAATGGCTCACCACTGTCATCATACCTATGAGGACTGATATTTGTAGTCGATACCTGCGAAGAGCTCGAAGACTGTAACGAGGTTGACAACTGTGAGGAACTTGAACTTCCTGATACATTTGTACCGCTTGTGGTTGACCTCGGTGGTGTCTCAAAACCCCCTTCCCAGTTATCACTGTTGTGTGAATGCTCCGTATCTCCATTGTTATCCTCCGCTGGCTCGAAAACATCTGGGACTGAAAAATTACTTTCTCCATGACCTTCATTCACCTCAAGCTGTGAAAACTGCCAACCTTTTGTTTCTTCAAACACAACATCCCTACTAATGTAGATGCGTTTGTTCACAGGATCATACACTCGATATGCTTTAGTTCCAGGTTCACGTCCTAGATTAATTACTTCCATACTCCTGTCATCCAGCTTTTTCGTGTGAACATCAGGGATCCGCATATGTGTTAGACACCCAAAAACACGAATGTGACTCAGATTTGGCTTGCTCCCAGTCCAGATTTCATATGGAGTTTGATTTGATAATGCTCGTGTCGGTAAGCGATTCAGAACATACACCGAGTGACGAACAGCCTCTCCCCACAAAGTTGCTGGTAAACCCATTTCTTTTAAAAAGCATCGGGTCATTTCAATAAATGTTCTATTCCTCCTCTCTACGACTCCGTTTTGTTGAGGGGTGTAGGGAGCAGTGTAATGCCTCTCGATTCCATTATCCTCACAATAAGCCTTGAACTCGTTTGAATTGAACTCGCCCCCACGATCAGTTCTGAACACCTTAATTTTCTTTTCTTTGCCGTCCTCCACCTGAGCTTTGAACTTCTTAAACACATTGAATGCTTCGCCCTTGCTTTTGAGCATATAAGCCCACATCACTCTACTAAAATCGTCCACCAACAGGAATATATATTTGTTTCCTCCAAGTGTAGTAGGCTCAATAGGGCCACATAGGTCACCATGTACCAGCTGTAGAGCTTTTGTTGCACTAAAATTCGCCTTTTGAGGGAACACCTTCCTTGATTGCTTTGAGATTAAACAGCCCTTGCACACTTCTCTCGACTGACTTATGTTTGGTAGACCACACACCATGCTGTTTTTGTGCATCATCGACAGAGATAAGTAATTTACATGACCCAAACGAATGTGCCAGAGATTTGCAACCTCATCTGACTTTGACAGTAAGCACTGTTGTCCCTCTGTTTCGACAAGAAGCTTGTACAGTCTATTTTCAGAGTGCTTCACTTTCATGAGTAGACTCCCTCGTTTTTCAAACACCCAAAGATAATCACCTTTCAAGACAACTTCTTTTCCTTCTTCTGAAAGTTGACCCAAACTAATTATATTACTACACAAAGATGGGATATAGAATACCTCGTTTAGTGTACGTTTCTCTCCATTTTTGCATTTAAATGTGATTGACCCCTTTCCTTGAATCTTCACTGTTGATCCATCACCAAACTTGACTAACCCTGTGATTCCTTCGTTCAATTCCTTGAATTTTTCTTTGTCTCCCGTCATGTGGTTACTTGCTCCATTATCCAAATACCATACATTTGAGCTGGTCTTCTTTTCTTTTCCCTCGAGCATCACCTTTGGTGTCACACCCCTTTCGTTCAGCATCACCTCTTCACACTCTTTGACATGATTTGCCAGTAAAAGAGCGGGCTCGTCTTCCTCCATCTGTGCCATCAAAACTTCTTGTCTCGTCTCCTTTTCACGCTTTGGTTTCCTGCATTCAGCGGCGTAATGGCCATAGATATGACAATTGTAACACCTTATTCTGCTTTTGTCTCGTCCACTGCGTCCCCCTGTATTTGAACCTTCATTTCCACCTTTGTTCATCCTTCTTTGCCATTCTTCTTTTGTAAGCAGCAATTTGTTGTCATTGTTTTCCCGTTTACGCCATTCTTCCTCAGTCAGCAATACCTGATTACCCATGACTTCCGTGGTTCCCTTTAACCTCTCCTCATGCGCCTTCAGCGACCCAATCGCCTCTTCTACGGTCATTGTTTCCAGGTCACCGAACTGCTCTATAGTTGATGTTATCTGCAGAAACTTAGATGGTACTGCTCGGAGTAACTTTTTGACCACGTAAGCTTCTTTCACCTCCTCCCCAAGAACTCGAATGTTCGTCACCAAACCAACAAGCTTCAAACTGAAATCATCCAGGAGTTCTGTATCTTTCATAGTCAAGGCTTCAAATTCGGCCTTCAAAGTTTGAATCTTGGCTGCTTTAGCTCTAGTGGCACCTTGACACAAAGTCTTCAATGCTTCCCAGGCCTCCTTCGCCTGTTTCTTTTGTGAGAGAGACAATAATATATCCTCGGGAACACTTTGATAGATCATCGCCATTGCTACCTTATCTACTCTTTCGTCCACAGCTGCCTTTGGGGAATCTGTTTGATCCACGGCTTCCCAAACTCCATGCGCCTGCATTAGGACCTTCATTTTCATTGACCAAACCGTGTAATTCGTTTTGGTTAACATCGGATAGCTCAAGCCCATTGATCCTCCTTTCCCTTTCCCAACGTCCATTGCTTTTGACATGTACACCAACTAATAAGATTGTACCTTGGAGCTCTGATACCAAATGTAGTTTGATATTTCAGATACAGCAAGAATTAATGTATACACTCACAGAGAACAGAACACGTTGAGAACAAAACACTTTCTCTCTTATTAAATGATAGATAGACAATAGTACATTAAAAAGGAAAGTAAAACAACTAATGCTACAACTAAGGAAACAGACTAGCAAGCCACTCTCCTAGTCTTACTCCACCTCTCCATTATTCACTCAAGGCCCTAAATAATCTCCATGAGACTTAGACTAAATCAAACACTGCAAGACATAATTAAAATAAGTCTACGGATAAATAAAACAAAACACCAATTAAGATTAAAACCAACACTTATAACACCTGGGTTATGGAATTGCATAAATAGACTCCTTCAAGTTGAATACCCAAATTTGGGCTATGATTTTCTGGTTTGATGGTAATTAATTATATTCTACTTTGTCTGTTGAATAATTTGTACCCTCCTTGTTTCAGTTAATTTTGTTCTATATATAGCACATAATATAGAATCATGTTATTTAAACACAATATTTAGCATACCATTGAATTGATATATATTCTTTTTTTTCAACACAAACCTTCATATGCATGTTTCAACAACTCTATTCATCCTACTAATCATATGATACTTTCACCAAGCAACAACAGATATATTATCTTCTACATGCAGAGATAATTGTGAAGCCAATTTAGCTGCCGCTCATGGGTTTGGTGTGTGACAACCTCATGTTTAAATAATGGAAATGATGGTTTATAGAAAGTGAGGTTTTCGTACGCCATATTAAACCATTGGAGGCTTTTAGGCGCTGAAAATGTTTATTTGGGATTACAGTTCTAAGAATGACTCAACTTTATAGACATTGGCGTGTAAAGCAAGCCGATATAAACAAATATAAATTCAGAATAAAACTAAAGATTATAAGTACAAACCAAAGAATGTACAAATTTTCTGTATATGGTGTAGAGATTCTGTTCCGTTTCTCCTAGACTGTTATATATAATATCTGTTACCCCGATCTTTCCTCTAATCATTGCACAGGAGATATTCTATTCCATGATTGCAGATGCTCAACTTCGGAAAGCAGAATGTGAGAATCTTGTTGGGGGAATAGTCACAATTCATTCTGTAATCAAGTTTTAGGCAACAAATCTGGGCAATTATGACGGAAATTTTACACTGAAATCGTCGTAATTGGTCCAATTACGACAGAAAAATTTCGTCATTTTTGCTAAAGTTTTAAGATCGCATTTTCGTCACAAATGTCATTCTCATCACAAGTATGTTTTTCGTCACAAGTACTAGTTTCGTCACAAGTACTAGTTTCGTCACAAGAAGAGTTTTCGTCATAAGTATACCTTTTCGTCATAAATTCAAGTGTGGGACCCACATTTTTCAATAAATTAATAAATGAACTTACGACGAAATATATTGTCATAAATTTATATTTTACGACCGAAAATCTGTCATAAGTTGGACTGACCAGAAGCGGCATTATGCTGCTTTTTCAAGTTCCAACCATTTTTGCCTTCGAAATTAAATCATAAACCATCCCAATCTACGTACAATCCAACACCACCGTCAAATATGAAAGTTTTCAACATGCATCCACGCAATTGAACAAATCCAAAAATAAAAATACCAAAGTTCATAAATACTGTCATAAATCCATATTCGACCACTACATAAACGTAGATCATCTTACAAATTTCTCCAAGCTTGATTTAGTTCACAACACAACTTAAAATATCTTACAAACATTCATAATTCAAATTAATTTCATAGACATTAATACTCAACCCCTAATTCTAGGACAATCACGAGAGACGTGAGGCATAATACTCTATATCATGGTCTTTATCGGATTCACTACTCTCATCACCATCCCCATTGTCACCAATATCATCATTGTCATAGGTGGTGGCCTTGCCCTACAACATACATATAAACAATTAGCTATAAAAAATTAAACAACAAGTGTTATCAACAATATATATTCTTAAAAAATAGTTACCGACTTACTTTATCTTTCATTGGTTTTTCTTGTAAAATCCCCTTGACACAATCACTCTGCACGAGTCAGACTTTTCATAAATTGACAACACGCTGTAGAACTCTGCATAACTCCTCTGACACTACATATAAACAAACGAGCAAGTACTTATAACGAACTAATATTCAATTTTCCGCTTAACCTTGAAATGTAGATAAAATTAAATAAATCCTACAGTCCATAGACCCATACAAATTTGATATATTTAAATTATAATGTACCAATGTAATCGCAATGTTAATGTAGAAATCAGTAAGTGTTGTTGTCGAATGTCATCGCATATCAGTCACCTAAGAGAAAAAAAAACTAATTATAAAGAACTATGTATAAAAAAGTCGATTTGCAGTATTTTGGGATCTGAAAATGGAGAGTTAATAATCATAAGGGCAAAGAATTATAATTATACACTTTTACTTTTTTATCAGAACAATTATTTTTGTATTTTTTTTTTTGAAAGTAGAAATTTCATTAACTCGAAAATTCAGAATGTAACATCTCCGACAACAAACTTGGAGGAGACTCAAAACAATTGTAGCTTCTAGCAAACATGGGACTCTAGCCAACAAGTGTGCCGCCCTGTTTGCTTGCTTTTTAACATAACCAACAAGAACGTCCTATTTTCGTATTTTCTTATATGATTGGTTTTGTTGGTACCTCTGTACAAGAATGAGTTAAATGACATGTTAAGCTAAATAAATAAGATTTACAAGAAAATTTTGTAAATACTATAAAACATATATATTTTACACCAAAAACAATGATGATATATACACCTTTTTCCCAATTTTTATATCTTGCACAAAAAAAAGAAAGAAAAGAATAGCTCCATAATATTCATGTTTTTTCTGAAAAAATTACTAATTTATTTGCAAAGATTTAAAATAAAATATATAGACTTATATTTTTATGCATCTTAAAGTCATGTAAAAAATAATAATAATAATTGAATATAGTATTTTCCCAAATTTGATTCTTGTAAATAAATTTAATCAACCAAAATTGATTTTGGCCCAAGAGGGAAAAAAGGCCCTGAAGAAAATGAAAACCCGCGGCCCAAAATAAACTAGGGTTCTCAACCCCTGCTTCCCACACACATATATAAACACAAACCACATACAAACACACATTACATTACTTGCAATTACAAAGCCGCCTCCCAGATTTAATCAAAAGCTTAAAGAACAATGGGAGTGTATACATTTGTGTGCAGGAGCTCCGGCGGAGAATGGACCGGAAAGCAACTCAAGCAAGGAGATCTAGAAGCTTCCGCCGCCTCCACTTACGAGCTTCAGAGGAAGCTTGTTCAGACTGTTTTGTCCTCCGACTGTTCCGGCGGCGTTCAGTCCTCTTTCTCCTTTGTTTGCCCTAATTCCGCTGTTTTTCAGGTTCGATTTTTAATTGTGTTTTTGTTGATATTGTTAGACTTGATTGATTGTGTTTGGCTATCTTTTTATTGTATTTGTGATTGTGCGTTTAGTTTTGTTAGTTGATCTGAATCATGTGAGATTTTATGGAAAATTTGTTGTTAGAACATATGTAGTGTGGCAGTTGTTGATATTGTTGTATGTGTTATTGTTTTTGAGAGTTTGTGAACAGTGTTGTTGGCTTCTGATGATGATTTCAAATACTTTCGTTCTTCCGAAAAATTCTATGAGGAAGAATTATGGAGACCTGAACTGAAGAGGCTTTCATATATTGTTATATTAGCATTTAAACTATGATTTGTTTAGCATACACTGTAATTTGTTTTTAGTTTTTAGTACTGTCTCTGATAGTGTGATTATTTTTCTAGTTTGATTTTATTGGTTATATTTTTGAAAACAAATTGTGCAAGTCTCTAAGGATGATTACCGTGTAAACTTTCTGAATTAATTTATGCTGAAAGTTATGGAGACCTGAACTGAAGAGACATGCGTTTTTGAAAAATCACACATCTGTGAAAATAAACATCCATCAGTGCTCACAAATGTATAAATTATAAAATATAACTAGTGTCTCATGGTGTAGCTTAAACTGTGTCTGCCACATTATGCCCCTTAGCGGTGGGAAGCACACTTCATGTTGTAGCATGTTGGTAGGAATTTTGCTCTGTCCATATATGATTTTATTTATTGGTTTAAAGTATAGTTTCACTTGGATCAATCTATCCAACTGTTTACATGGACCACAATCCAAAATATGTAGGTTACGTATTGTCATTTCACTGATGCAAATTAAGTTCTTTTTTGTTGGTGTTTATCTTGGAAACTTACGTGTTTGGGCAAGTAGATAGTTGCTCACCTTCTAAAATTTGCTTCAAAGCTCACTTTTTATTAAATTCTTTTTGGTCAAGTAGCTTTTGAAATATTCATATTTTTTCATCTCCTAGAAATAAGAGTACTAGAAGGGTATTTAAGGTTTCCTATGCTTTGTGATGATATAGGTATAACTTTCCTACATGTAATTGCATGAAAGAACTTTTTGCAAATTTACTTGCATCTTGAGTTGTATACTTTATGTATATGTAATGTATATTTTGGTTTATGGCCTTCTTATAAGAATGACTGTGATACAGGTGATTGTTGGTGGTGCTGCTCTTGTTGGAGGCGGTGGGGTAGCTGCTGCAGCTTCTGGAGGAGCCGCACCCGCTGCTGAGGCAGCAGCTCCAGCAGAGGAGAAAAAAGCAGAGAAAGAGGAGAGCGAAGATGAAGACCTTGGATTTTCACTCTTTGACGATTAGTGTGTTTTTCAGCTGCAGAGAAGTTTAGTTATATTTTGTTTTATGGATGTTTTTTTTGAAGTCTTTGAAAGACTAAAACTTTGTATTTGTCCATGGATTTAATGAAATGAATTGCTGTTAACAAGTTTGTCACATTTTTGGCACTCTTTGTTGAATGCTTCAACATTCTCTGTGTTCCTCTTGTTTTGAATCTTTTGACCGGCATTGTTTCAGTTTAAACTGTCTTTCTAGTAGTGAGCCAAACTGTGTGATTTTAGTAACCAGAGTTACCAAGTACTAAGGGAAGATTTTAGTTCTGATGAATTAATACAATCTAATTTATCAGTTGCGTACTTATATATGTGGTCTCTATGTATACTGAAGCTTGCTTTCGCAATCAATTATCTTGTTCTGGTTTGTTTCATTTTTTTATTTATTACATTTGTTATAAGCTGCTTATTATTATTATTTCGGGGAACAAGTGAGATTCGTGAAATGTTGGTAGCTGCCTGACCTTTTCCTGAAGATTGGTGTCTCCGAAAAGGTATTAGAAATTATTATCTGCAAGAATGTCCAAGGCGATAAGTAGTCTGGGTACATTCTATGCATTGCGCCAAACCAGAATAGTCAACTGATTTTCGTTGTCACAAAGCAAGCACCAATGATGGATACTGAGTATAGTTAACCTTTTATTGCTCTAAAACAAATTACAAATGGAAACACGACTGAGACCAGCCACCATCAATTCCCAAGAAGTTTTACGCAAGTTGGAATCTAGTGAGCAAGTCCGACAGTCTCCTAGTATATTCCTTAAAAATATAATATAAGCAATTTAGGACATTGTTTTGTATGTCAACTCCAACAAGCTTAAAGATTTGAAATGAGTAATTTTGTTATAAATGTTTTTTGAAAGCATTGAAAGACTGGAACTTTGTATTTGTCTTGAGGATTTAATGAAATGAATTGCTGTTAACCACTGATCTGTCACTTTCTATGGCATGCTTCAACTTTCCTATTTCAGTTTTTAGTGAAATTTTCTAAACATTCCCAGTTTAATTGTTTTTCTCAGTTAGTTTGGATAGATTACAACAATCATTAGTGTTATTGTTTTTGTCAAGTTTTCGCTAATTTTGGTTCACGGACGTATCGATACATTTTCTAACTCTCGGGTTTAACCACTCACTTAAGTAGCTCAACAACTGTGCTGCAGTGCTGAAAGCAATAGGATCTTCTACCTGCTGGCATTTCCTCAAACCGCCCGGTACGTATCATTCGTCGTTAATAGCTATGGCCATGTATCCGACAAATATAGCCCGTTAACCAACCTGTTTACACCTTTCATGTAAGAAAAATATGTATAAGGTTTAACATACAAACAACCACACCGAACAGGTCCGTAAATGTTAGTTCAGTTTCAACAATACATTTCTCGCATTTTACGTTTATGGTCGAAAGCTGTAAATTGATGAAATTCGGGGTTTTTAGGTCTGTAAATGTTGCCTGGTTTGTGGTCTGTCATGAGGGTAACTATGATGATGTCAGGCATTGCAAGCCCCTTTCCAAAACTGAATATTTAATAATAATGAGGTTCTAGATATTCAAACTTATTTATTTTATATTAAAATTTTAATATTTTTTGTATAAAATAATAAAGGAGAAATTAACTCCTTATATATAATAAACGTCATATATAATATTAAAAATTATATTTGATTATTAATAGGATAGTATTTAAATACTAAAAGATGTATTTTGATAATTTAAACCAATTATAAATAGGTTTTCTATATTGAATAGAAATCTTTATGTAAAAATTCGTAATTATCTTTTCTCTTTATTTTATGGATAGTTCAAGTTAGATAATAATTATTAAACCATCATTAAATTAAAGATAATTTTGTAAGTTTCGCGTGGGCCGTAAAATCGTTAAAATTTGTTGTCTAAAACTTAAGATAGACCCCAAACAGTAAAGTTATTATCTAAATTTTAATAAATATATTTTTATTATTGTAGCACCAATTTAATTTTTTTTCCTAATTCTTTTAAATTTATAAATTCTATTTTTATTTCAATAAAATATTAAAACCAATTTAAGAAAAAATTAAAATCGATTGTCCGTGTACGATTACGACCAAATTAATAATTATAGTTAGATCTTAAATAGATCGATGAGAATTGTTAGATCTAATATTAAAAAGTGTATCTGATTAATAATAGAATTATATTTAAATACTAAAAAGTGTATTTTGATAATTTAAAATTTTTCTATGTAAAAATTCTTAAATATCTTTTATCTTGAATTTATGTATAGTTCCAATTAGATAATAATTATTAAACCATATAAGATAACAATTCATATCGATTACAATGATACACGTGGACCCTACGAACGGAGAACTCATGTACATGAATAAATTTAAACACTTTTTTTTTCTAAAGGAACATAAAAATTTGATTAATTCAAATTATAATTATATTATTTTACATATAACAAACATAAAAGGATAATATCAAAATATTATTAAAATATTGAGGGTTTCATATTCATAAATGATAATTTTGGATATAATACTTATATTAAAATGTGTATTTGATTAAAGGTAGGATTATATTTAAATACTAAAAAGTGTGCTTTGATAATTTAAACCAATTATGAATTGATTTTCTATATTGAATTGAATTCTTTGTGTAAAACTTCTTAACCATCTTTTCTTTTCAGTTTATTTTATGAGTAGGTCAACTGGTCAAGTTAGATAATAATTATTAAACCATCATTAAATTAAAGATAATTTCGTTAATTTTGCATGGGTTGTAAAATCTTCAAAATTCAATTTCTAAAACTCAGGATAGATCCAAATAGTAAAGTGTGTATCTAAATTTTAATAAATATTTTTTTATTATTGTAGCACCAATTTATTTATTTTTCCACTAATTCTTTTAAATATAGAGAAGTTTTATGTTTCTTTCAAAAAAGTATAAAAAATAATTAAGAACAAATTCAAATCGATAAAGAATATAATAATATGAGAATAATATTTTATATAATCATAACATAATTTTTATTCTGCTTAATAATTTTTAAGTAATAATGTATTTTAAAATTTTATATACACTGTAAATAAAACCGAAACATTAAAAATAAAAGCAGTTAGTAAGATACTTATATCAGTATATACTTGATATCCTTATTATATTAAATCCTTATATATAATAATCATAATAGGGATCTTATCCAAAAATTTGGTCGTAGACAATCAAATTAATAAGGACCATTACATCTTAACTAGATAAATGAAAATCGTATGATCAAATATTTAAAAAGTGTATTTTATTAATAATAGGATTATATTTAAATTCTAAAATGTGTATTTTGATAATTTAAACCAAATATATCAAATATAAATAAGTTTTCTATATTGAATAGAATTCTCCATGTAAAAAATTTGTGACTTTCTTTTCTCTTCCATGGATAATTCTAGTTAGATAAAAATTGTTAAACCATCTTTTAATTAAATATAATTTAGTTATCTTCATGTGGGGTATAAAATCGTCAAAATCTGATTTTTAAAACACGAGATAAAGCCCAAATTAGTAAAGTGAGTATTTAAATTCTAATAATAATTATTATGTCATCATTATTTTAATACCAATTTAATTACTTTTTTCTAACTATTTTAAATTTAGAAATCTATGTTCAAAAATTCAAATCAATCTAAGAAAAATTCAAATCAACAAAGAATATAATAATACGAGGATAAAATTTTATAAAAGTGTGCATATTTTTAATCATATTTTATTAAGTTTTAGATCATAACTAATCAAATATTATTTATTATTAAATAATAAATTATACATAAATTGTGATTTTGTTTTATAAGAACTCATGGATATCTAATTTCATTGTTAGCAGGACTATTTTATATTAAAAAAAAACCGTATTTTGAAATTTTAGACTCAACTACAGAGGCCAAACTTTTTTAACATATATACATTGTAAATTATTAAATTCGAAACTTTAAAAGTTTCTTAATCAATTAGTATAATACTTTTCTGGAAAATCGCACTTTACAAAAAATATTATCAAATAACCTATGTCTTCAAGAAAAAAAATGAAAAAAATTCTTTATTTAAAAAAAACCTATAAATTTTAATATGTTTTCGGTAGATTCAAACCTTAGATCATTCTACATGATAATTTTACTGTTATATGTTTCAACAATTTAATTTGAAACATCCAACAATTATGGATTGAGTGATCAAACAAAGCGACCAAACTGCTTTCATTATTTAGTCTTTAATATAATAACATAGATATTTATAGGATATACTATAAAAAATGAATTTTATACAGAATTTTGAACGTCACGGTGTACTACTTTAAAAGAAGAACTATTACAAAAAAAATTATATTTAATTGATAATTTATTTTCTCAAAAGTTCAAAGTTCCCGCATCTTTAACATATTACAAAAAAGAGTATATTATATTTTAGCAATAAATATTTAAAAAAATTATAAATTAAAAAAATTATAAATATTAAGAAAAATTAATGATGTTATCATGGTAGTTTGTTTCTAAATACCGCCAAAACATTCTCAACCGTTAGATCCAATACTTTTAAAAATAGATGATCAAGATTATATCATATAAAAAGAAGTTATTGTCTAAAAATGATATAAGTTAAAAGATATTATATTAGGATTGGATTTTCTAAAAAGTCAAAACATAAAAATAGTTGTAATTAAATAAGGAAACTCATTTAATACCAAAATAATCAAAATCGTTTAATGTTAAATAGATAGGTGAAAACCATTAGATTTAACATTAAAAAATGTATTTGGTTAATGAAGGCTATTCTAATAATCTAAACTACATATAAGTAGATTTCCTAAATCGAATAGAATTCTCAACATTAAATTTCGTCACTTTATTCTCTTTTTAGTTTTAGAATAGTTTAGCGTGTAAGATATAATGAATATCAAATTTTTAACTATAATTTTTTTGGCTAAATCTTTTTAACAATAATTTAATCATGTAAACTAATAGCTTTTAAATATTAAAATATTCATAAATAAATATAATTATAAATATTTAAAAAACAATTGCATGGATAATAAAAATATAAAATTATAAACAGAATAATTATAAATAAAATTTAAGTAACCGTGCAGGCTATAAGCTAGTTTTCAAAATAAGAGTAGTTAGGTTTCAACATATTTATATTGTTTTTACAATAATATAATTAATTATATTTAAATTAAAATTTAAAAACCATACTTAAATATTAGTATAGCTAGTTTCATTTTATAAACTCATTTTTTTTTCTAAGTATAAAATAAGGACCTTTTACCCTTTTATTGTATCTTTTCCGTTTTGTTGTGTACTTGTACTATTATATATTGTCTTTAAATATCTAGAAAATAAAATGAATAATAAATATCTAGAACATAAAATGAAAAATGATATAGATAATGTACTCACTAAAATAATGTATAACTTTTTAATGTATGATAAATTGATTGTCCGAAAAACGTAAGTAGAACACCACATAAAAAGCCTAAACACCCTGAACAGAACAACCCATATTCTATTTTTTGGTATGTATTATACTAGCTTTATACCTGTGCAATGCACGGGACGTTTAATAAGTTATTTTATTTTAGTGTTTTTATAATTTTATTTATTTATTAATATCTTTGTGTATTTTCATAAAAATATAAATTCATTAAGTTAATAATATATTTTTTCATATGTATATATTACTTCGGTTTATGTTGTACTTCTTGAAATGATAAAAATTACGAATTTTTTATATATACAAATTCACTAAAATAATGATTATTTATATGTTTATTCATTATTTTTATAAATTCAATTTTAATAAATTTTAGTGTAAATATTTAAAATATTAAAATTATACTACTTCTATTATTCTTTACTTTTATAAAAATATTACTTTTTCTATAAAGTAGGGTATTATTAATAACTCTAATTGTGTAATTATTTTATAGTATAGAGTTTTTAGCTATGTAGGACCCGTAGAAAATTTTTAGCTACGACCAACCAAACCATATGTTTTACCCTAATTATATATAAACATATAATTAATCAGATCTAGATTTCGGGGTCCTCTAGAAAATGAGATCGTGTGCAAAGGGACTGTTTGCATAGGTCAATCACGGGCCCTTCACGATGTAGGTGAACTTTTTTTTTTTTTTTTTTTTTTGGCTCTAAAACAAACAAATTTCATATGGAAATACGAATACTGTAGATTTGACCGGCCAGTGAAATGATGTCCGGTATATCAATATATTAATACCTTATATATAATAAGCGTAAGGGAGATCTTATCCAAAACTTTGGTCGGTCACTGTACTACCAAAAGTATATGATCCGTTGGATTATAAAATTATAAATATTCAAATAGATGAGAACCGTTAGATATAATATTAAAAATTGTATTTGATTAATAATAGGATAGTATTTAAATACTAAAAGATGTATTTTGATAATTTAAACCAACTATAAATGGGTTTTCTATATTGAATAGAAATCTTTATGTAAAAATTCGTAATTATCTTTTCTCTTTAGTTTATGGATAGTTCCAGTTAGATAAAAATTAATAAACCATCATTAAATTAAAGATAATTTTGTTAGCTTCGCATGGGCTGTAAAATCGTTAAAATCTGTTGTCTAAAACTCAAGATAGAGCCCAAACAGTAAAGTGATTATCTAAATTTTAATAAATTTTTTTTTATTGTAGATTTAATTTTTTTCTTAATTCTTTTAAATTTATAAATTCTATTTTTATTTCAATAAAATATTAAAATCAATTTAAGAAAAAATTAAAATCGATATGGTCCGTGTACGATCACTATACGACCAAATTAATAATTACAGTTAGATCTTAAATAGATCGATTAGAATTGTTAGATCTAATATTAAAAAGTGTATCTGATTAATAATATAATTATATTTAAATACTAAAAAGTGTATTTTGATAATTTAAAAGTTTTCTATGTAAAAATTCTTAAATATCTTTTCTCTTGAATTTATGTATACTTCCAATTAGATAATAATTGTTAAACCAAATATCAACATAACAATTCATATTGATTATAATATTAAAAATTATCAATATAATGCTGATGTATATCATACTAACAATGATACACGTGAACCTAAAGAGACTTACGAGAACTCCTGTACATAAATAAATTTAAACACTTTTTTTTCTGAAGGAACATAACAATTTGATTAATCCAAATTATAATTATATTATTTTACATATAACAAACATAAAAGGATAATATCAAAATATTATTAAAATATTGAGGGTTTCATATTCATAAACGATAATTTTGAATATAATACTTATATTAAAATGTGTATTTGATTAAAGGCAGGATTATATTTAAAGACTAAGAAGTGTGTTTTGATAATTTAAACCAATTATAAATTGGTTTTCTATATTGAATTGAATTTTTTATGTACAAATTCTTAACCATCTTTTGTTTTCGGTTTATGTGTAGGTCAACAGGTCAAGTTAGATAATAATTATTAAACCATCATTAAGTTAAAGAAAATTTCGTTAGTTTCGCATGGGTTGTAAAATCGTCAAAATTCAATTTCTAAAACTCAGGATATAACCCAAATAGTAAAGTGAGTATCTAAATTTTAATAAATATTTTTTTTATTTTTGTAGCACCGGTTTATTTATTTTTCCACTAATTGTTTTAAATATAGAAATTTTATGTTTCTTTCAATAAAGTATTAAAATTAATTAAGAACAAATTCAAATCGATAAAGAATATAATAATATGAGAATAAAATTTTATATAATCAAAACATAATTTTTATTCTATTTAATAATTTTTAAGTAATAATGTATTTTAAAATTTTATATACACTGTAAATAAACCGAAACATTAAAAGTAAAAGCAGTTAGTAAGATACTTATATCAGTATATACTTGATATCCTTATTATATTAAATCATTATATATAATAAGTATAATATGGATCTTATCCAAAATTTTGATGGTACGGTCTTAGACAACCAAACTAATAAGGACCATTAGATCTTAACTAGATAAATGAAAATCGTTAGATCAAATATTAAAAAAGTGTATTTTATTAATAATAAGATTATATTTAAATTTTAAAAAGTGTATTTTGATAATTTAAACCAAATATAAATAAGTTTTCTATATTGAATAGAATTCTCCATGTAAAAAATTCGTGACTTTCTTTTCTCTTTCATGGACAATTCCAGTTAGATAAAAATTGTTAAGCCATCTTTGAATTAAAGATAATTTAGTTATCTGGGTGTAAAATCGTCAAAATCTAATTTTTAAAACACAAGATAAAGCCCAAATTAGTAAAGTGGGTATTTAAATTCTAATAATCATTATTACGTCATCATTATTTTAATGTCAATTTAATTACTTTTTTCTAACTATTTTAAATTTAGAAATCTATGTTCAAAAATTGAAATCAATCTAAGAAAAATTCAAATCAACAAAGAATATAATAATACGAGGATAAAATTTTATAAAATTGTGCATATTTTTTATCTTATTTTATTAAATTTTTTATCATAACTAATTAAATATTATTTATTATTAAATAATAAATTATACGCAAATGGTGATTTTGTTTTATAAGAACTCATAGAAACTTAATTTCATTGTTAGCAGGACTATATTCATATTTAAAAAAAATCGTATTTTGAAATTTTAGACTCAGCTACAGAAGAGACCTAACTTTTTTAACCTATATACATTGTAAATTATTAAATTCGAAACTTTAAAAGTTTGTTAATCAATTAGTATAGTACTTTTTTGAAAAATCGTACTTTATAAAAAATATTATCAAATAACCCATGTCTACAAGAAAAAAATGAAAAAATTCTTATTTTTCAAAAAAATCCTGTAAATTTTAATATGTTGTTGGTAGATTCAAACCTTAGATCATTGCACGTGATAAATTTTACTCTTATATCTAACGTTTCTCAACAATTTAATTTGAAAGATCCAACGATTATGAATTAAGTGATCAAACGACCATACTTATAAGAAAGCTTTCATTATTTAGTCTTTAATATAATAACATAGATTTTTACGGGATATACTATAAAAATGAATTTTTTACAGAATTTTGATCGTCACGGTGTACTACTTTAAAAGAAGAACTATTACAAAAAAAAATTATATTTTAATTGATAATGTATTTTCTCAAAAGTTCAAAGTTCCCGCATCATTAACATACTACAAAAGAGAGTATATTATATTTTAGCAATAAATATTTTAAAAAAATATATTAAAAAAATATTTAAAAAATTAATGATGTTATCGTGGTAGTTTGGTCCTAAATACCGCCAAAACATTCTCAACCGTTAGATCCAATACTTTGAAAAATAAAAGATCAAGATTATATCATATAAAAAGAAGTTATTATCTAAAAATGATATAAGTTAAAAGATATTATATTAGGATTGGATTTTCCAAAAAGTTAAAACATAAAAAAAGTTGTAATTAAATAAGGAAACCCATTTAATATCAAAATAATAAAAATCGTTTAATCTTAAATAGATAGGTGAAAACCGTTAGATTTAACATTAAAAACTTTATTTGGTTAATAAAGAGTATTCTAATAATCTAAACTACATATAAGTAGATTTCCTAAATCGAATAGAATTCTCAATATTAAATTTCGTCACTTTATTCTCTTTTTAGTTTTAGAATAGAATTTCATGTGGACCGTAAAATTCGCCAAATCTAACTTTTATAACTCAATATAAACAAATATTAAATTGAGCGTGTAAAATATAATATATATCAAAATTTTAACTATAATTCTTTTTGGCTAAATCTTTTTTAACAATAATTTAATCATGTAACTAATAACTTTTAAATATTAAAATATTCATAAATAAATATAATTATAAATATTAAAAAAACAATCGCGTGTTCCATGGGTAATTAAAATATAATTATAAACAAAATAATTATAAATAAAATTTAAGTAACCGTGCATCGCACGGGCTATAAACTAGTATATATATATATATATAGGCTAGTGATCAAATACAAACTTTTTTTAAAATACAAACTAAGAACCAATTTAAACCCTTAGATTAATCTAATCTAATGGGCCCCCTATATATACAACACACAACTAAAATACACCATCCCACACTCAATCACACTTATTCCCCTTCGTTTTTAATTTGACTTTTCCCGTCAATCGGAGAGTTTTTTTTAAAATCCGATTTCACCGTATTTTTCTCCATCTCCCAACGATCGATTTGCATACCATATGTGCTATGTTTCGACGCGATTTGAAAAATAATTATTTAGTTTGTAGGTTTGTAGTCTAAGAGTGGTTTGTAGTAGAATAGCCCCCTATATATATATATATATATATATATAAAGGAGGATACACGAGAGGTGAGCTGAGGTGACGTTTCTAAAATTGTCTCAATCTATTTTTCTAATTTTCTAGAATTTTTGAATTTTAAATACTAATAAATGAAAAATATCCTTCAACCTATTAGAAGTAGAATAGGTGTTCGAATTTATTGAGGATAAGAGTTCGAATTAATAAGGAAAAACATATAAATAAAAGTTTGATTTGAAGTAGAATATGTGTTCGAATTTATAAAGGAGAATAATTTGAATTTATAGGTAAGACATAGAATTAAAAGTTCTATTTAAAATAGAACATGTGTTCAAATTTATAGAGAATAAGAGTTTGAATATATAAGAGATACTTGCAATTAAAAGTTCTATGGGACGTAGAATATGTATTCGAATATATAGAGGAGAAGATTTCGAATTTATAGAGACTTTATACATTAGACATATAATTAAAAGTTCTGTCGGAAGTATAATAAGTTTTCGAATTTATAGAGTAGAAGAATTCGAATTTATAAGAAATACATATTAAAAAAAATTATATTAGAAGTAGAATAGATGTTTGTGAATTGTAAGGCATGTATAATTAAAAAATTTATTGAAAGTAAAATAGGAGTGCAAATTTATATAAGTATTTTTTCAACGAGAGAGCGGTTCATTAGAAAGGAGTATTTTAATAAGAAAATTAATATATGAGACAAGTATTCAATGTATAAAATTTGCGATTTCGATCTTAACAAGGAAAATATGTTTAACGGGATGACGGCTTATTAGGGAGAAATGACTGATTATTGTAATTTTATCAATAGAGTTTTCTAAAAAAATTATAACGCCGCCGCGAAGCGCGGCTTTATCAACTAGTCAATATATATAAAGGAGGATACGCGGGAGGTTAGGTGGCGCCCCTAAGATCATCTCAATCTATTTTTCTAATTTTCTAGAATTTTAGAATTTTAAATACTGATAAATAAAAAAATATCCTTTAACATATTAGAAATAGAATAAATGTTCGAATTTATTGAGGAGAATAGTTCGAATTTATAGCGAAGACATATAATTAAAAGTTCTATTTGAAGTAGAATAGGTGTTTGAATTTGTAGAGGAGAAGAGTTTTGTTATTCCCAAATGACCTAACAGAATTGTAGAAGGGGGGGGGGGGTTGAATACAATTCTTGATATTTTCTTGAAACTAAACACTTTATGAAATTAAACTGAACTGAATAAACAAAAACACAAGATATAAATAATTCAGTTGGATTGTTTGATGATCCAACTGAAGTGTTTTTATTGCGGAAATAATCTGTGATACAAAAGTACACAGCTGCTCAGTTACAAGGTTGTAGAGAAGAATTGCTCTCAAAATAGCTAATACAATCTATTTGTGTTTCTTCTCTTACTTCTAAAGTAACTGCTACACTTGGTTATATAATCCCAAGTTTACAATACTACGTTTGGTTAAACTAAAGAATAATAGTAGTAACCATCAGTAGCTTGCTTTTCATTCCTTTTGTCCAATGGTCCTTGGAGATCTTAGCTTTTGTCTTCATGCTCATTATAATCATTCCCAAGAGCCTTATTGGAAATTGGAATGTTTCCTTATTTCCAGTAACCACTTTGATGGCTTCCAATGCAAAGTACACTTCCATATCTCCTTTTAGATCTGTTCAGTAAACTGTCACTATCACTTTGTCAACTGTTCAAAAAGCAACATTGATTCGTTGATAGCAAGGAGATGTGTTTCGTTGATAGCTTCATTCTTCATTCCGTTGATGGTGTTTCCCTCGTTTCGTTGATGGGTAAACTCCATACCGTTGACAGAGTAATCTTCATACCGTTGACATGTCTTCACTTAGGCAGAATTATAAGGCATAACATATTTACAATTAACCAACCTATTTTGCCTATCTAGTACATAGTCAACATGACTTAGAAAACCTATCTAAAACATATAATAGAATGCCTATCATATTGTGAAGTATTGTACAATGCAATTGCTACAACACTCATTTCGTTGATGAGCTTCCTGTCAACGAAACACTGCTAAGCGTGCTATTTCGTTGACAGCTACAAAATTGACTTTACACAAATTCTACTAAGTGTTTTATGCTTATCATCAAGAACAACATATTCCTAACAATCTCCCCCAATTTATGACTGATAGAATAACAGCCATAAATCAAGAGACTTGATGATAACAAAAACACTCAGATACATCATAAATTACAAAAGTAGAAAATGTATTAAGCTTCAAAACTTTATAGACAAAATATAAGACTTACAAGACTAATGCCCACAAGTGCTCCTTTAGTCTGAGCAAATGTTTCATCTGTGACTTCTTTGTGGCATAGTCTTCTTCCCTCTCTTGGAGTTGTTTTCCTCAATCTGGACCTGTAGTCTTCTGTAGAAGATTTTCTCCTCTTCATCTTGATCACCAAGCTTGGATTGCATCAGCTTTAGAGTTTGATTAGATGCCTTCTCCAGCTGGTCTTCCATTCTGAAGAATCTTCTGCAATTGTCCTTGTCCTTAAACTCCATCATCCAATAGGGTTGAAGATGGATTTTCTTTCCTGTTGAGGGAACTCTAAGTATCCTGGGAAGAGCCTCAGGCTTGTTCCAGCTAGCCTTTATCTGACAGATTTTGGAGACCACCTCAGACTTGGCTGTTTTGGTGAAACCAAAGTCCTTTTTCAAGCATCTAAACACTGAGAGTAGTGTTTGATAGTCTTCTCCTAAAATTCTGTAGAGAGGCCACACTTGTTCTCTACCTCCCTTGAATATGAACACTAGTCTTTCAGGCAACTTTTGAGAAGCTGCAATTCCCCTTACTTCCACCAGGTTGTCTAAGTCAAGATGTAGACTGGATTCTTCCCTGATGTCAGCAATGTACATGCAGTCCTCTGGGTTTGAAGGGGGTTTTTGAGATTGTGGCTTTCTCACAAGAACAGGCTTTGCTTTGACAGGCCTCTTCTTTGTCTTCATTGGTTGGTCCTTTTCTAACAGGAACTTTGGAAAGTATGCCTCATCAAAATCAATTGGTTCCTCTTTTGGCATGATTGGTTGATCATGAAAATTGACTGGATGTGCAGGATCACAGGCCAACTTCCCCTCAAAAACTGGATTAGCAATTGTTGGAGGTGCAATAGGTATAGAAGAGTCTGATGCAGTACACTGAGAATCAGCACTCTCAAAGTCTATGTTTCTCCTAGCTCTCTCTTTGGGTTGCCTTGTGCTCTTCTTTGAACTCCTTTCCTCTCTAGTGCTTTCCTCTTGCTTCCTTTCTTCTTCATCTAGAGCTTGAGCTACTGCAAGAGCTTGCATAGCTGCTCTTTCTGATTCCTCAGCCTTGGCTTCAGCAAAGTTTGGATGACCAGCCCAAACACAGATTTGTTGTCCATTCCTGTAGACAATTGCCCTTTGCTTCCTTATCTCATAATCATTACTTTCCTTGCTTTTTGTGATGAGTAGACCAAGAAGCTTGTGCTCATCTGGATAAGGTGCAGGATAGAAAGTCCTTGCTATGTTTTTGCCCTTTGGTTTAGCAGGGGACTTGGGAGATAGGCTTCTTTGAATTGTAGCTTGTTCCACATCCCTAATGCATGAAGTTTGTCCTTTTTCCTTCCTTGGTCCTTGAGTGACTCCATGTAGAAGGGGCTCTTGGTGATAGAAAGAATTTGTCTGTGGCTCCCATTCCGTTGATGCTAGTGCCATGGCATTCGTTGATGGCTGTTCCGTTGATGGATTTGAGTCCTTATCTTCAGTAATCTTCTTGAACTTTGCTTCTATGTTGGACCAATGTTCTTTGATTTGTTCTGCAAGTCTCATCCTCATAGAAGCTTCTTGTATAAGGTCAATACCATCCTTTTTCTGCTTGCCAAGCTCCCCCATTGCTAATGGCTCATTTGGTAGGGAAATGGCTGGGACCATAACCTTGGTAATTTGAATGTCTAGCTCCTTAGATTTCTCCCCCTTTTTGTTATCATCAAAAGAGATGACTGGGAGTCCTTGAGCTGCCACTAGCTGGGCCAATAGTTGAGTTTGTTTCTCCTGTTCCTTTTGCATCTGTGAGAGAGTGGCTTCCACCTTGTCCACTCTAGAAGAGAGAGTCTTCAAGGAGGACTCCACTTCAGGTTCTTTAGAGAAAAACCTGTTCATCCTGGACACAGTGAGAAGAGGAAGCTTTTCATCTAGCCTCCTATCATTAGCAGCCCTAAGGTTGCTGATTGAATCCTTGATCTCTGTAGCCTCAATCCTTGTCTGCAACATTTGTAGCCGTTGAATTTCCAGAGAATCCATTATGGCTTTGTAGAATTTCTTGTCCCTTGCTTCTGCAGACTCATGAGCTAGATATGCTTCTTTGTACTGCCTTGTGATAGCAGCATCCAAATTGCTTCTACCATGCATATCTTGAGAAAGCCAGTTTGGTGTAGGAGGCACCACAGAACTCCCAGTCTGTGCAGTAGTGGCCACCTGTAGATTATCACCATAGCTGTCCTCATCATCAGAGAAATCAAAGTCTCCACTTGCTTCAGCTCCTGGAGGTAGATTGGTCAAGGCATCCTTTGCTCTTTGCATTGATGTTGTTGTGTGAATTAGTTGTAGTGACCTCTCTGCCTCCACATTGCCCTGTTGAGCCAAAATTTGATAGGCTGACACAGGATGAGTAAAGGTCTCAGGATCCAGGGAAATACTATCCAGAGTTTGCTGATAAACCTCTTGGAAAGTAAGTTCCCTTTCTCCCTCACTGACCTCCATTAACTCATTAGCAATGGCTGCTTCCATCCTTATTTCTCCTGTAGTCCCTTCTCTCTCTCCACTCTGTTCTTGCATCATGGGCTCCCCATGGCTCACACCTCTCACACCCTCACCTTCACCTTCTAAGGTGGAACACTCAATCTCCCCTTTTGCCTGGCTGGAAGAAATAGCCAGCCTCTCACTCACATTCTCTCCTTTTGCCTGGCTGCAAGCCAGCCTCTCAGTTTCACTCCCTCTCAGTCCTAGAAGTGTCTCAACTACCACTAGATCATCTGCACTAGTTGTGGGAACAACTTGATTTTCAATTAAAGGTGCAGAGTGAACTATCAACGGAATGGTAGTTTGAACTGTCAACGGTATGGATACCGTTGATGGAGAAACACTTGTCAACGAAATAGACTGTTTCGTTGATGAAGTCAAGAAAGCACTTTGAGAATGAGAAATTACAGTAGAGTCTGTGGTGATTGATTTTAAAGATTGGTCCACAGATCCCCTTGCAACTTCAGGAAAAATTGGTTGATGGCCCAACAAATCACTTAACAAGTGATGGCCACCAGCTTCAGAGTGGGGCTTCTCCAAGATTAGAGTTGGAGAATCAGGAATAGATGTATGGATCATGTCCACATCTAAAGATTGAGTTGGTGAATTTGATGGAGATAATTCAAGATTGATGTTTAGAGAATGGGACTGTAACCCCAGAGTTATGATAGGGGTTACATCAAACTGAATTTGAGAAACTGGAAGTGTTGCTTCCAGTGTGTGTGCACCCTGTGTACCCTTGGACTTTTGCTTCACTCTCCTTTGGTATTGGGAAAATGTAGACTTTGGGCTTGAAGTGTCCCTTACCCTTTTGGACTGTGCTCTAGGAGGAGAGCTTGTTTCAATAGTCACATCCTTTTGGGAGGATGCAATTAGACTTGTGCTTAAATCCATGTTACTCATTGTGCCTTGTTGGGAAGACACAATGGGGCTTGGCTGGTACACACTAACCTGTCCTTCCTTATCCTTGGGGTTTCTTTGATGTTCACCCCTTCCCTCACCTCTCACAACTCCAGACTCACTCCCCTTAGGTTGTGTGGTAGTTTTTACAACAGGTGCCTTTTGAGAAGCACCTGAGGTTGGCTTGGAGGATTTCTTTGATTTTGGTTTTGTTGCTAGGGCAGGAGCCTGTTGGGTCACAACTACAGACTCCATAGCAACATTGGAAGATAAAACAGTAGAGGTGTTAGCTACACTAACAGGGATAGTAGTAGTTACCTCAATGATTGGCAGATACACCACTGGAACATCACCATTGTGGTTCAGCCTCAGTATGTCTGTCAATACTCTCTTTTCTTGCACAAAGCACTCGAACCTGGCATTAGGGTTAGAGATAACTAATGGTGCTGGACTAACATGGTTAGCCAACATCATCAGAAACCTAGCATAATAGATATTTTTCTTCCTATTTGCTTTGTCACCCAACTTAGCACCAATTTCATACATAAGTTGGGTGCTAAAGTTGTGATATCTATCATTTAGAAGCATGGTTAGGAGAATTAACATAGAGTTAGTTAATGCATCAAAATTACTAATCTTTCCAGAAAAGACCTTAATGAATGCATCAGCTAAATAACTGTATTCCCTAACCAAACCTCTCCTAATTATTCTACCCAGATTATCAGTAGGCAAAGAGTAGTTTAAAGAATTTAACATGGTAGTTATTTCAGTGTTAGTAGGCAAAGCATCACAGTTATTATCAGGAATATGTAAACATGCTTGCAAAACATCAGAATTAACTATGTACTCATTACCTTGAAGAGTGAATTTTAGAGTGCAGTGTGTTCCACTATACTCACATGAGGTCCAAATTTCCTCGATTATCTCATTGTAGAGTGGTGTAGAGTGAAACATTGCATAGCTCAACTTGCAATTCTTCATGAAATCCATCATTTTGAAGAACAGTCTGTTCGGGTTTTCCTTGACAACAAAAGGGATGGAGTTGTTCTTCTCATAGATGAACCCTCCAGCAGACATAAGCTTAACTATAGGTGTCATTGTTGATTAAAGGAAAGCTTCGAACTGAATTGCTTGTTAGAGAGAAGAAGAGAGAAAAAGCCTTTGGAATTTTTGAGAACAGGTAAAAAGAAATAATAAAAATAAAATTTCTTAAATACTCCCCCAAAAATTCTCAGAAAATGAATCCAATAATAAATGTAAATTACTGGATTGGCTTAAAAATATAACCGTTACTCTTAAAGTATTACCATGATTTATACTTACAGGGGTGTATGCATAGATCGTGGTGAAAGACGTGTCAAATTTCAACGGTTCAGATAAAAAGCGCTAAATCAACGAATCAGGATTGGGCGGTTAAAGTCCCGTCTTATTTCGTTGATAAAGCTGCGTTTCGTTGATATAAAAGAGCTATCAACGAAACACCCAGAAAACTGCTAAGACTGTCAACGAAATGGTGCATTCCGTTGGCATAGTAATTTTGACTTAGACAAAATTTTACCTTTTCCTGAGAAAATTCATTCACAGAAAAACATAGCAAATTTCTGGCTGCATATTAACTTGCAAATATCTCAAGGATAATTAAGAGAAATTTAGCATACCTAGCTCACTTACTAATCTTGAGAATGTTGATTCATCAAGTGGCTTGGTAAAGATGTCTGCAAGTTGTTGTTCACTTGGAACAAAATGTAACTCCACAGTACCATTCATAACATGTTCTCTAATGAAATGGTACTTGATGTCAATGTGCTTGGTCCTTGAATGCTGCACTGGATTCTCAGTAATGGCAATGGCACTAGTGTTGTCACAGAAGATAGGAATTTTCTCAACTCTTAATCCATAATCAAGTAGTTGGTTTTTCATCCATAAAATCTGTGCACAACAACTTCCAGCTGCAATATACTCAGCCTCAGCTGTGGAGGTAGAAACTGAATTTTGTTTCTTGCTGAACCATGACACAAGCTTGTTTCCTAGGAATTGACAGGTTCCAGTTGTACTTTTCCTGTCAATTTTACATCCTGCAAAATCTGCATCTGAATAACCAATTAGTTCAAAACCAGATTCTCTAGGATACCAAATGCCAAGGTTTGGTGTTCCTTTGAGATATCTGAAAATTCTTTTAATAGCAACTAAATGGGATTCTCTAGGATCAGCCTGAAATCTAGCACATAGACATGTAGCAAACATAATATCAGGTCTACTAGCTGTTAAATATAAAAGTGAGCCTACCATGCCTCTGTAACTTGAAATGTCCACAGATTTTTCCTTAGTATTCAATTCAAGTTTGGTGGCAGTAGGCATGGGAGTTTTGGCAGGAGAGCATTCCATTAGGTTAAACTTCTTTAATAAATCATGAATGTATTTTGTTTGACTAATGAAAATGCCTTCATTAACTTGCTTTACTTGAAGACCAAGAAAGTAAGTTAATTCTCCCATCATGCTCATTTCATACTTACTTTGCATAAGCTTGGCAAACTTTTGACAAAGTTTCACATCTGTAGACCCAAAGATTATATCATCTACATAAATTTGAACAAGTAAAGTAGAGCCATTTACAACCCTGTGAAAAAGAGTTTTATCTACAGTACCTCTAGTGAAATGATTCTCAAGGAGGAACTGTGAGAGAGTGTCATACCAGGCTCTAGGTGCTTGTTTCAAACCATAGAGTGCTTTGAGAAGGAAGTACACATAGTCTGGAAAATCATCATCTTCAAAACCAGGAGGTTGACTTACATACACCTCCTCTTCCAATTCCCCATTCAGAAAAGTACTCTTCACATCCATTTGATAGACCTTGAAATTGGCATGGGCTGCATAGGCTAGGAAAATCCTTATTGCTTCTAGTCTTGCAACAGGAGCAAAGGTTTCATCAAAATCAATTCCTTCTTCCTGTGAATAGCCTTTTGCAACCAATCTAGCTTTGTTCCTTGTGACTATGCCATTTTCATCCATCTTGTTTCTGAACACCCACTTTGTGCCTATAACACTCCTGTCACTAGGCCTGGGCACCAGCTTCCAAACATTGTTTCTCTCAAATTGGTTTAGCTCTTCTTGCATGGCTAAAACCCAATCTGGATCTAGAAGTGCATCCTCAACTTTCTTTGGCTCATCTTGAGACAGAAAGCTACTATATAGACATTCTTCTTGAGTTGCTCTTCTAGTTTGGACTTTTGAAGAGACATCACCTATAATAAGTTCAAAGGGATGATCTTTAGTCCATTTCCTTGAGGGAGGTAGATTTGCTCTTGAAGACGTAGCTTCATGATCATGATTGCCTTGATTGGATATTTGTCCTTGAGAAACTCCCCCTGAGTTTGTTGTCCCTAATTGATCACTTCTAGAAGCATTCCTATGACTATCAACGGTATGACCGTTTTGGCTGTCAACGAAACGCTCATTCTGACTGTCAACGAATCCACCATCATGACTATCAACGAAATGACCATTTGGTCTGCTAGCTGCTATCCTTTTTAACCTTAATGCAGCAATTTCATCTTCACTGCTACTTTCATCTGTGCTAGATACAACAACTTTAGGCTGTTTCTCAATAGCCTTATCATGATTCACTTGTTCTCCTTCCTCATTCTCAAAAGAGAGACTTTCATGGAAACCTTCATCACAGAGACCTTGTATTTTGAGATCATCAAAAACAACATGTACATATTCCATAACGATGTTGATTCTGAGATTAAAGACTCTGTAAGCTTTCCCTGCTGCATATCCCACAAATATTGCTTCATCTGCCTTTGCTTCAAATTTCCCCAAATGCTCAGCTTGATTTCTCAGAACAAAGCACTTGCATCCAAAGACATGAAGAAAATCTAACAGTGGCTTCTTTCTTTTGAGTAACTGATAAGGGGTCATTCCTTTGGCCTGATTAATCAAAGAAATATTTTGAGTAAAGCAAGCTGTGTTAACTGCCTCAGCCCAAAAATATGTAGGTAACTTTGATTCATCTAGCATTGTCCTTGCAGCTTCAATAAGTGTTCTGTTTTTCCTTTCAACTACACCATTTTGCTGTGGTGTTCTTGCTGCTGAAAACTCATGCAAAATACCATTTTCTTCACAGAACACCTTCATGCTTGAATTCTTGAATTCTGTCCCATTGTCACTCCTAATTCTTCTTACTTTGAAATCAGGATGATTGCTTACCATCTTGATGTGATTGATAATGATTTCACTTGCCTCATCTTTAGAGGGCAAAAAGAAAGTCCATGTAAATCTAGAAAAATCATCAACAATCACAAGACAGTATTTCTTCTTTGAGATGGACATAACATTTACAGGGCCAAATAGGTCCATATGAAGCAATTCAAGCTGCTGGACAATTGATGACTCTGTCTTACTTTTGAATGATGCCTTCTTCTGTTTTCCCTTTTGACAGGCATCACACAAACCATCCTTGGAGAACTCCACCTGTGGAATTCCTCTAGCAAGATCTTTCCTCACCAAATCATTCATAACTTTGAAATTCAGATGGGATAACTTTTTGTGCCATAACCAACTTTCATCCTTGCTTGCCTTGCTGAAAAGACAAGTGATGGTGTCTGAACTTGTGCTACTAAAGTCAGCAATGTACACATTCCCTCTTCTGAATCCAGTCATTACCACATTGTTGTTTCCTCCTTTAGAAACAACACAGGCTTCTTTTGAAAAAGTAACTAAAAATCCTTTGTCACAAAGTTGGTTGATACTAAGCAAGTTGTGCTTAAGACCATCCACCAATGCAACCTCATCTATGATGACATTCTCTTTTGAAATCAAGCCATATCCCTTTGTGTAGCCTTTGCTGTCATCTCCAAAAGCAATACAAGGGCCAGCTCTTTCCTGAAACTCTGTGAGCAGGGTAGAATCACCAGTCATGTGTCTTGAACAACCACTATCCAAGTACCAAAGATTCCTTTTGTCTCCCTGCACACAATAAAACCAAATCAAGTTGATTTTGGTACCCAAGTTTCCTTGGGTCCTGTCTTGTTAGCCTTTGCATTCCCTTTTGTACCATTTTTCACTTTGGGCTCAGATTGATTCAAATCAATCTTTACCCTTGGTGTTGATTTCTGAGGGTTGCTCATATTTTCATTCATAGCATGCATAGTTGGAGGAACAATCATGTTATTCATGTTCCATGGCATTTGTGGCATGTTAAACATATTCATGTAAGGATTAGACACAAATGGCATACTAGCATATGGATTCTGAAATTGTGCATATGGAGCAAACATGTTAGACATAACAGGCATTGTAGGCATGGAACTGTTCATTGCAGGCTTGGGCATTCTCACATTAGGAGTTTTCTTAACAGATTTGCAGTTAGTAGACAAATGACTAACACTTCCACAATTAACACATGTCTTTCTAGGAGCATATTTATCAGGTGTGTAATTGTTGTGTTTGTTAATTCCTACTTTGCCATTCATGTTATTCTTTTTATTTCCCTTAGCCTCATTATGAACTTTCTCTACCTTGTCTTTCAATTGCTTGTTAGACAAGTGACCTACATTAGCTCTCTCAACAGGCTTCTCAATTTTCTTTGATTTACTAGACTCACCTTGAACAAAGTTCTTGGTGACAGGACCATACTTGTCATTAAGTCTAGTGAGTTTATTTTTTTCTTTGTCTGTCAACGAAACAGCCTGATCGGTTGATGGTTCATGTGTCAACGAAACATTGCATTCCGTTGACATATCAACCTTCAACAAATGATCATTGTTGTTTGTTGACTCTGTTTCTGATTCTAAGGTTTCACCAACATACCCTAGCTTCTCTTTGTTCCTTTTCCATGATTGCTCACAGAAGGATTCCACGCCTTGAACATTAATTATGTTGGCAGCAACATTCCTGGCATCCTTCCATTTTGCAATCACACCTTGTTCTATCTCAAGTTGTGTTTTAAGAATTTCTTCCCTTTGTAACACGTTCTCAAGTTCCTTCTTAGCATCCCTACTAACACATCTCATTTTCTCAAATTCAATGAGCTGTGCTTCTAACATTGCATTCCTATCACTTAAGAGCAGATTTGTTTCTTTTATTCTTGAGTTCTCTTTAGTAAGTGATTTAAGAGTAACACGCAAATTATATAATACAGTAGACATTTCATTTACTGCATTGTCGCATTCCTCTTTAGAAAGCTCAGAAAGATTAGTAATTGTTACCTGGTTGCTTGAGGAACTTGCTTCCTGCTCATGATTGTCAGCCATAAGAGCCAAGTTGACATACTCAACATCATCATCAGAATCTTCACCATTACCAGCCCAATCATACTCCTGAGACATGAACGCCTTTTCTTTTTGTTTGAGAAGTTCAAAGTATTTCTTTTTATAATCAACAGGCTCAAATTTCCTGTTGCCCTTCTCAACCTTGGGCTTTCTGCAGTCTCCAGCAAAGTGACCAAGCATTCCACAATTGAAACATTTTGACTTAGACTTTTCAATCCAGTTTGTTTTGCTAGGTTGAAAGTCTCTTCTTGGTGGCCTTGCTTCTGAGTTTCTTTTGAACTTGAACTTAGAGAATTTTCTAGACAGAAAAGCAATGTGTTCATCAATCTCATCTAAGTCCTCCAAGTTGGCTGGTTCTGATTCTTCTTCTTCTGTCATCTTGTCTTTACCCTTGCTAACATCACTCCTACAACTAGATCGACTAGTTGTGGCCTTTGCAGCTTCTTTATTGTCATCTTCAAGTTGGTTCACTGATGCAATCAATGCAATAGATCCACCCTTCTTCTGTACCTTTTCAATTTCCTCATCTTGCTCCATTTCCAGCTCATAAGTCTTCAAGGTTCCATAAAGCCTTTCAAGAGTGTAGTCTTTGTACTCTTGAGTGTTTCTGAGAGAAACAGTCATAGGCTTCCATTCTTTTGGAAGA
The DNA here is from genome assembly GCA_030848705.1 of Heracleum sosnowskyi. Taxonomy (NCBI): domain Eukaryota; kingdom Viridiplantae; phylum Streptophyta; class Magnoliopsida; order Apiales; family Apiaceae; genus Heracleum; species Heracleum sosnowskyi. The sequence continues at coordinate 83,353,277 of CM061242.1, forward strand.
GCTCTAAGAAATTTAAGGTTTGAGTCCTTGGTTTGATAGATCCTCCCATACAACTTTAATCCATTCAAAAGCTTTTGAAACCTACTAAACGTGTCATTTAGGGTTTCACCAGCTTTAAAATGAAAATGCTCATATTGTTGTATAAGGAGTTGCATTTTATTTTCCCTGACTTGCTCAGTTCCTTCACAGAGAGTTCTAACAGTATCCCATACTTCCTTAGAGGTTGTACAGTTGATAACATTGTCAAACATCTCTTGCTCCAAACCATTAAACAGAATGTTCATGGTCCTTTTGTCTTTATGAACTTCTGCAATATCTTCAACAGTCCATTCTGAGACAGTTTTTGGAATCTCTACATCAGGTGCATCATCTGGCAGTCCAACTCTAGAATCAAGCTTCATGGGAACGTGTGGACCTTTCTCAATGCAGTCTACATACCTCTCATCCATAGACATGAGATGTAAATGCATCTTTACTTTCCAGTGAAAGTAATTGTCTTTATCAAGAACTGGTATCTTCACACCTGCATCCTTCTTCACCATGGTTTCTGTTTTTGGTCTTGATCTTTAAACTTCTTGTATGTTAGAAGCTCGCTCTGATACCAATTGTTATTCCCAAATGACCTAACAGAATTGTAGAAGGGGGGGGTTGAATACAATTCTTGATATTTTCTTGAAACTAAACACTTTATGAAATTAAACTGAACTGAATAAACAAAAACACAAGATATAAATAATTCAGTTGGATTGTTTGATGATCCAACTGAAGTGTTTTTATTGCGGAAATAATCTGTGATACAAAAGTACACAGCTGCTCAGTTACAAGGTTGTAGAGAAGAATTGCTCTCAAAATAGCTAATACAATCTATTTGTGTTTCTTCTCTTACTTCTAAAGTAACTGCTACACTTGGTTATATAATCCCAAGTTTACAATACTACGTTTGGTTAAACTAAAGAATAATAGTAGTAACCATCAGTAGCTTGCTTTTCATTCCTTTTGTCCAATGGTCCTTGGAGATCTTAGCTTTTGTCTTCATGCTCATTATAATCATTCCCAAGAGCCTTATTGGAAATTGGAATGTTTCCTTATTTCCAGTAACCACTTTGATGGCTTCCAATGCAAAGTACACTTCCATATCTCCTTTTAGATCTGTTCAGTAAACTGTCACTATCACTTTGTCAACTGTTCAAAAAGCAACATTGATTCGTTGATAGCAAGGAGATGTGTTTCGTTGATAGCTTCATTCTTCATTCCGTTGATGGTGTTTCCCTCGTTTCGTTGATGGGTAAACTCCATACCGTTGACAGAGTAATCTTCATACCGTTGACATGTCTTCACTTAGGCAGAATTATAAGGCATAACATATTTACAATTAACCAACCTATTTTGCCTATCTAGTACATAGTCAACATGACTTAGAAAACCTATCTAAAACATATAATAGAATGCCTATCATACTGTGAAGTATTGTACAATGCAATTGCTACAACACTCATTTCGTTGATGAGCTTCCTGTCAACGAAACACTGCTAAGCGTGCTATTTCGTTGACAGCTACAAAATTGACTTTACACAAATTCTACTAAGTGTTTTATGCTTATCATCAAGAACAACATATTCCTAACAAGTTTAAATATAAAAGAAGTACTTGCAAAGTTTTATTTATTTTTGAAGTATAATAGCCAGGTGTTTCGATTTATGGAGGAGAAGAGTTCAGATATAAAAGAAGTACTTGCAATTAAAAGTTCTATTGGAAGTAGAATAAGCGTTTGTAATACATAACTAAAAGTTTTATTTGAAGTAGAATATGTAAATTTATATAAGTGTTTTTTCAACGAAAGAGTATCTCATTAGAAATGAGTATGGTAACATAAAAATTAATATACAAGACAAGTATATATTCAATATATTAAATTTGAGATTTTGATATTAAAAAAAAACGTGTTTCACGGGAGACCGACTTTTTAGCGATGACCGAGTAATTTTCGTAATTTATTTGATAGAATTTTTAAAAAAAATTATTACGCCGCCGCGAAACGCGACTTTTTCAACTATTTTTACATAAATTGGAATCGAATGAGTCATGAGGAGCTTAGGTGTCAATTCTGCAAATATCTCGACAAGAACAAAAACTCAAAACTCTTGTTCTCCAAAAAATTGATAACATTCACTAAACTACGATGTTAGGAGAGGAACCCAAATAATTCACTATGTATAAATTGGTAGTAATGAACAATGCATGATCAAATAATAAAGGAGGCAACTGCCAACAGCTCAACCGGCCCTCATCATCCACACACTAAGTAGAGCTATAAATACGGGTGCATGACTCGTTCATCCACCTACCTTCCCTAATGGTTGAATTTTATTGCTACAAACGAATCAGAGTACTGTAGTATAAGCAGGAGGGTTAGACTAAGGAGGGTTACACTAGGCTAAAACTCTGGCTAAATCAAAATTTATAAAATCATGATTTTTAGTTAAAAATTAGAAAAAAATTTATTTTAAGTTTAGACTAACTTGAAAAAACTAGTAATAATTTATTTTAGCTCCGGCTGTTTTATGATAATTTATAAGTTGTGTGTGTGATATTGTTGACATTAGGGGTGACAATTTCGGATAATGAATCGGGTTCGTGTCGAGTTTGTCCTATTTTTTAGTCAAGCCGAACCCGAAACGGGTTAAATGACCCGGAGAAAGACATGACAACCCCCAACTGAACGATTCCGTGTTGGCATTCATTTCGTGCCACTTCGAGTTTATTGACCTTGCTCCTTTTTCAAATGGAGTATGCACATTTATATGTTTGTAATTTATTGCATGCAATCGATTTAATTGGACTAATTTCATTTTAGGACCTTATAAATTATATATGGCCCTATGTATGGGGCATAAATTGGACAAGAGTAGCTTTCAGCTGCAGCCTGCAAGTCTGCAACCTTAGCAACACAAGTCATTTGCCTATTCCCATACTCATGCATGTGCTCATAGAGTCATAGTTAGAGCCGACAATTTCGTACACGACACGATAACACGAAACGAACACGAACACAACATGATAATATTGAGTTTGTGTTTACCTTTTTGGTACACGAACACGAAAGTACACGAACACGATATTACACGAATAATTATAGTGTCGGTTTTGGGTTTACGGTACACTGACACGAAACGAAAGTACACGAAATAATTAAATAATTAAATAAATATTTTAAAATTATATAAATACATATAATAAATAAATGCTGTATATATTAATTTTACAATAATAAAAAGAAAATAGTTTCAAATTTAAGTTTAACAAGATTCAACCACACTTGACTCTTTATGAATTATTAACTTAAGATTCGACTAGTAAAAATTAAACCAAAAATGCTAATATTTAAATATTTTTATTTGTTTATTATATTTTAATTTTTATTTAAATTTACACGAACACGAAACGAAACGAATTCTTAATGGGTCGTGTTTCGGTTTAGTATTCATGTACACGAAACACGAAAGTACACGACACGAAAGTACATGAACGAAACGAATTTCCAGGTCTACTCATAGTCATAGATCACACTTTATATATCATTTGCAGGTTCTGCTCTCTCCCTTCCAAAAAATTGAGATGGTTCTTTTTTCACGTTTTTCAATACGCTCGATTAAGATATTTAAAAATAATGTTGTTTTGATTTTTTATTTTGTATAAAAATATAGAATCATATTTTTATACAAAAACAAAAGAAATCAAAAATTGCATAAATCCAACACAAGACAAGGTTGTACCAACTCACCTAATGATCCGTTAATGATCCGATCCGATAACGAGCGGATATGGATTTAGTATAATCCGATCCGATAAGGATCCGATCCGAATATATTATATTTATTAATGTAAAACATATATAATATTTTATATCTTATATAAACAATATTATTTTGAATTTTAAATTTGAATTTGTCTATATATATGTCATAATTTAATTTAATTTCGTAAAAAAAAATTAAAATATCTTATTTTTTGAATTTAAAAAATTGAACAAAATTATTCTTTTTTAATATATTAAACGGGTCGGACCTCCGATCCGATAACCCAAAATCCGAACGGATCATGTATGGATCGGCCTAAAAAATATCCGACTCCTGATCCGATCCGATCCGAACCCAAAAAATCTTCGCGGATTCGGATATGAATTTAGTATAATCCGATCTGAATCCGACCCGTTGACAGACCTACCTCTAGACTCCTATAAAATTGTGAAACGATAATTTTTCATTTTGCCAAGTCAATATCACCACATCAATATTATGAAATTTATGAAAAAATTTAAGTTTTCTTGCGGAACTCATCCTGAAATATATTTTGACTTTTAAATCCAACAAATCAATTCAAATTGGTTCCTCATTTAATTCATACCGTGTCCCATTAAGGCCCCGCCAGTGTGGCTCATGACTTTGAAAGCAAAGAAATTCAACAAGGAAAAAAATGACAATAAATAAACACAAGAGTTAACATAACAAAACAAGAACAATAGTAAGCAGCATTGTTAGAGAAATGGAAGTAGCAGGAGGAGCATCAGAAGAATCAAAATCTCAAAACAACAAAATAAACGACGTTCACCATTCTCGAAAGCGAAAAAGACCAATCTGCATATGTTTGGCATTAACAGGACTAATCCTCCTGTTAATGATCATAATCATAGTCATTCTAGCCTTCACAGTTTATAAACCCAAACGACCTGGAACCACCATAAACTCATTGTCCCTCGATGATTTCAACTTCACGCTCAATCTTATACCTCTGGAAATCCATCTCAATATCACTCTCGACTTGAATATTATCGTCAAGAATCCTAACAAAGTGACCTTTAAGTACACCAACACGTTTGCTTCCCTTAAGTACAAAGATCAAGTCATAGGAAATGTTCCTATACCGCCTGGTACGATAAAGAGTGATGGTTCAACTCCTCTGAATCTCACACTCACCGTCATGGCTGATAGACTTCTCACTGATCCTGATTTGTACGCTGTGTTGCTCGGATCAAGGAGCTTGCCGCTATCTACTACTACAAGAATCAAAGGGAAAGTTCGGATATTGAAGCTGTTTAATGTACACGTTGTGTCTTATAGTTCCTGTGATATTATAATTGATGTTCAGAACAGAAGCATTCACCAGCAAACATGTCAGTACAAGACCAAAATTTAGTGCTAGCCAGTATATTTTTCCCTTATGGTTTTCGATCTTTGTTTTGTTACATACTTTGTATTCCTTATCCTCTGTTCTTATATATTTACTGTTCCTTGAACCTTGATTCATTACTCCCAGATTTTGAACCAAAATTGCCAACTGAAGTAATCAGCTGAGGTTTCACAATCGTAAACGAAAGAAATGAGCCAATAAGGGTAGAAGAGCAGAGATCACAGTAGCATATGTTACGGGCCATAGAACAACTCTAATCTGTATGATGAAAGAAAAATTAACTGGAAACACATTATTACTTTGCTCAAGCATAATCAGGGGCCGAATCAAGGAGGGTTAAGGGAGGCTAGAGCCCCGGCTAAATTTTTCGGCCCCGGATGTTTTTAAAAAAAGTTCAAAGAAGATTTTTGAGCCCTGGATACTTTTCAAAACTCTCCATTTACATATCGATCGTTTCGGTATAAATCAATAATCAAATATTTGAGCGGTAATTTGAACTCTTGATTCCGCCATTGAGCATAATGCTTTATGAGAGAATCAGATTTTATTTTTGTTCCAAACCAATCACAGCTTAATACAGTAGGAAGTACTGTTGTTTAGCAAACAAGCTGCTTGATTCAGCGGAGAACATAAGAACTTTTAATGTGAGCCATTAGACGATTAAGAAACACTACTCAGTCATAGGTTTAATGTGAGCCAATAAATGATTAATACAAATGGGTTCATTAAAATAACACCCTTTGAATTTGGCCATCTTCATCTTTCTTTCAAAAGAAATATAAAAATTAACAGAGATCCGTGTATTCGGAAATCGGAGGTGTTGTAAACTCGTATTAAAAAATTGAATTTGGACATCTTCATCGTTCTTTCTAAGCTTAATTCTCTTGTATGAGGCTATGTGTGCATGGTTAGTAATGACTTGCTCATCTCTTTTGAGATGGACAACTTTATTTTTTATCCGAAATGTTTTGGGTTTGTCCCATTAATCTTTGGCGTTCAAAAAATTGCAAAGTTGCTGCAGACCATCAACAATTTATAAATTTATACATCATCGACAGATTCTTTTAATAGACCTGTCTTACCGAATAGATTTTTAAGTGTTATACAACAGCAACTGAGCAAGCAGCTCATCTTCTCAAAGAAGTGAAATCCACCAAGTGCAGCTATAGCTATACACCCTGTCAAAAATATGAAAAAACAATAGATATACACAAACCATATAGAAACCATACCAGCAGGGAACTGGAAACTTTCACAGTTAAAAACCACTTATAGTGTATAAAGACATAAAACCTATGTTCGACAAAACTGATGTTTTAAGTACTTGAAACACACTAAACTTGTCCTCGGGGTTTTTTCATTCATCTATCTGTGCTGAACAAATCTGAAAATTCTAATAGAAATTAATCTAAGCAGAGCCACTGAAAGAGGTTCCAACTTGAGCTTCCAAGAATCGAACAACAACAGTAGTAATATTATCAGCACTGCCTCTTTGGTATGCTTCCTGCATTAGTCTCTTTGCTGCCTCCTCGGGATCCTGGATTGGCTTGACCATCCCAACAGCTTCCTGAACATGAAGCTAATTTTAAAACTTGGTGGTCCATTATTTATGGCATCTAGTCTAATCTCACAAACAAACAGAAGATGAACAACAAATGGCTATGACAAATTCTCTAGTCAAAAGGAAAATTTATAAACCTCATTTGTGACAACATCCCATAGCCCATCACTAGCAAGGATAAGGAACTCAAGTGAGCTATCAATCTTCTCTTCCTGTATTTACCAGAAATTAGGCATATTACTCAAACAACGTTACAGAAGGAAGACCAAATATTACTGCCACACAAAAATCCAAACGAAAAATTGCAAAATAAAATAAAATGGAATCATCTGTTGCCAGTAAAATGACAATGGAATCATTTTGTAAATATTTGGTACGCCAAAATTTTCTAGATATTTGGTACGCCAAAATTTTGTAGATATTTGGTGATCAAGTCAGAAGCCAAAACTTTAGTTTAATTATGTAGATTTATGTCACGGCATTAATTTCTTTCCTTTTCTAAGCCAACTGGACAAAGACAGAGTCTAGAGTTTGTGGAGAACTACCTGACTTGTGCACAGGAAATTAACGAGTAATATGCACAAAAAAACACATACTAAAAAACCTTCTTTGTTAATAAAAAACCTTTTTTGTGCTCAAAAAGGTTGTATAACGCACAAAAAACCTTTGGTAATACTATAGATAAGATCCCTTTAATGTTATAAGGATATAATAGAGACTTGTATTGACAATAACATATTAATACCTAAAAAGAACATGCAATTTAAAAGCTCACGTTAATTTTAGTACTATGCCTAACTTTGTAACGACATATTTTCAAATGTACTTATTTATTTATACATGATGATGTGCCCCAGCCTATGTCTAGACTATGAGCAGGGCCTGCCTGTGTCGAAACTAAGAGCAGGGCATGTATCGCCGAGTTGCAAATTTTCAAGTCTGACACTAGGGTCAGGGCCAGGGGTGTTGGACAGTTTGAAAAAACAAGTCTGACACTGGGCTCTGAGTTGTGTGACACATGTCTGACACCCTGTACCCAAAACCCGAGTGCAAACAAAGAGGCCATAACATCATATAATAAAAGGGCAGCCTGGACGGGATGTTTACTGGTGCTGACACATTTAATCAAAGTAGTAACTGTCTGGGCAATATGGCAACATAAACTAATTAAGAGTATAATGAATGAGAAAATTCCAGGTTTAAAACCTTTAATGGATAGTTGTGAAAGGAATGAGTATGGAGAGTGACTACAAGTTCATATGTATATGCATGCAACTCACTAGCCATGACAAAATGTAACACGGCAGCAAATTGTTATGACTTCAGCAAATTCAAGCTGATTTTCAGGATTAACACAAGTATGTCTGACCCTTCACGATTAATTTGTGAAAAATAGTGACTTAGTTGTAAGATTCCTATCTTGTTTGTAAGTTAAACTTTTGGAATTCTTGTGAAGTTCATAATCATGCTATTATGTGTATTAGTTATTTCTTGGAGCAAAGCGCGACCCCTATGTCCTTGTTGAGCTCTATAGTGCACATGATACAATTTGTTGTGGAGTTCAATAAGATCATTTCTATTCTCACAATCTAATTCTATCTGTGCTAGTATTAAGGGAAAGGTGAAAGCTTAAGGATAAAGTGTGGCAGATCCTGGATTGTAGCACATTAATGGTGCAAGACTCAACATTTTACTTTGTTGAAGAATTTGTTTAATTTCCGCTTGCCTAGATATAATAGATGTCTGCACAAGTATGAATTTCAAATTCGATAGAACAGTTTAATCAAGAAAAAGCTGTCCTAAATCTATAGGATAAATCAGGCTAAAGATTAAGATAAAGATATTTGAAAATAGAAAAATATAATGCATAGACCACAGTTAATTCAAGGGCGATACCTTTATATAAAAAACAGGAACATATTTATTTAAATTCATAACCGAATTGATATCTATAATTTAATATATTGTGGTATTGGTGTTGATACTATCGGTACTGCGTTTCATTGACTTCTTTGTATTTATTCCCAGTTGTTTAGGGTCCAGGACTTGGTCTGTAGGTACCTTATAGGAGTTTGATTCCTAACTGATTTCATGTAATTCCTCACTTGGCACTTTAAATATAATTAATGAATATTGAGAATTATCCTCTAATTCTCTTGTTCTAGGATGCAATCTAACATAATATTCTCTCATCTGGGATTCATCCAAAGTTTAATTTTTATTGTTTTACCTGTTTATTCTTATATCCTACCTACATTACTGACAGTTAAACTACTGACATGAGAACGTGAATTCAAGAAAAAAATGTAATTAGTAGCTTCATGTAAACAGATAACTGAGTTCAATTCTCTAAAATTAAGCATTTAAAATAGAGATCAAGTCAGACCTGAATTTCAGGATCAGCAACCACATACTGCTTCAACAGTCTATCACCAAATGCACGAGAAACAGCGAGCACCCCTCCGACTCTCCACGTTCCTGTTGAGAAAATCCATGCATAACCAAGAATCAGATTTAAAAAATTAGTAAACCATTTACATATTTTAAAATACATCCCTAATCTCAACAATGCTTGTTAAATTTACTTGATGGACCCAAAAGGTGTACATACCTGCCCACATAACAAATCCTCCAGCATCTTCGATTCGTTGTCGCTCATCTGTTTGATCTGGTTTGTGGTCACGAGATACAGCAATAGCTACAAAAAGTAAATTTGTAAAGCAGAGGTCTCTTGCAAAACAGCTAACAGCCTACTTCAAGGCAGTAAATATTCTATGCAGGAAAAATTCTGCATATACCATCTAAAAGTATTTTGACAGGGGTATGTAACTTTAAGCAAAAATAACAACATAAAGAAAATCAAATCCATTATGATTATGATAGTGCCTAAAAGGTGTTTTGCGTGCTCTGGGAGTGATTTACTCCCAAAATAAACAAAAGCACCGAGTAGTCAGTTGGGCCAGGTGCCTGCGACTCTTCCGACCAGATCGGCCTAGAAACTGTTTGAGCAGCTATCACAGTATGCTGCTAACGCCATAAATCAGGAAACGATTAAATATAAATTGAAAAGATTGAACATGCTGTCACTAACAGTCATGCCCCAGTATACATGCAGTATTGGACAAAAAAGAGAGTAAGAGAGATAAGCACAAGGAACTGCGGAAAAGAATACTTGAGATAAGAATGCTCAGAATGTTTGGCTAAATCACATTGTCATTATGATTATTTTTTTGGTGAGCAGAATTACTAGCTCACTTGTTCAATTGATAACATTGTTCAGGAATTAGGATTGTCCCAAATTTCTTGTCCTTCCCCCACCCACTATAACCAAGTTCATGGGTTCGGATCATCATACCTCCTCCCACATATATACTAATTTAATAAATTATAATTATAATATATAATGCATCAGAAACTATTATGTAATCAATTTTTTTAAAATGTATTTATTAAAATTGTTTTGCCCCACCTAAAACTTCACAAAAAATGTATATAGGTTTAGGCCATCTCAAAATTTTGGACAAAAGTATTGTTGAACAAATATCTTCTTAGCCTCTAATGTGCTGTTTGTTTGAGGAATGGATGTGGAAAGACGAAATGAAAAGTTGTGAAAAAAATTCAACGGAGAAGAAAGGATGTAAGAGAGAGATTTTGCAATGAAAATGAGTAGGAAGAAGAATGGACCACTCCTTGGTGCTGGTGGATCTGAGGTCTAGTTTGGATTTCTAGGAATGGAATAGAGAAATTCATGAAAATTATATAACACTTACCCATAGAATAGTAAAAATGTCTTTTCATTTACCCTAACCAAGCACAATATTAGGTTCTTTGCATCTAAAATAATTCGTCGAGTGATAGCGAATACATATAAAACAGCTTTATTCACTACCATGTAGAACAAATGTATCCGTTCAACTCTGTTAATATAAAAAGCTCATTAAGAAATTTTACACTACTATTTTTACCACTAGCAAAAATCCAAATGTTAAACCTAACAAATTAACTACTCTGATTCCTAACAGCTTGACAATGCGAGTAAAGGGTAGTCTGCTCAAGTGCAACATAGAGAATTGAAGAGACAAGCTGCCTAACCATTTCTTCTGCTGCCTCGTATATGCAAAGGCAACAGAATCAAGTGAAGTAAATTTTACAAAAAAAGGAAATTTACTAATTCTCTAAAAAAGAAAAACAAAGCTTCAGAATTACCGTTGCCACCCCTGCTTATAACAGCTCTGGAATCCCCAACATTTGCAACAAGCAATCGATCGCCAACAAGGATTGCTGTGGAAGCTGTTGATCCAGCATCTCGGTGCTGATTATTTTCAGATTTCAGAAACTCAGAGTCTGTATGGTTGTATGCATCCGCTGCAAACAGTTACATTATAAGTAAACGGTTACTACAGGAATCACGGTACGATAAATGTATAGGCAGGGTATGTACGAAATTGTTTTAATTGTTTTGCGATGATGCTCATAAATAAGTTTGTCATAAACTAACATTCAGTTACCCATAGGAAATAGCAGTAGATAAGTAAATACTATGAACTGTGGACAACAAAATGTCTCCAATTCAACTTTAATAACATAGTATTCTCAATCCAAAATATTCTAGTATGGATCCATGCAACTTCCAGTTTATAAAATCTCAATCCAAAATATTCTAGTATTTTGTTTACTTTTGTGGAAGTTATATATAAAAGCTTCAGATTAGAAGTCAGTGATTAACTGATTATATATCGTAGATTCTATTGATTCAACTGATGATAGATAGGTTATAACCTACTTCAAAAGTTTACATATTATTTAATCTTAACAGACATTTTATTTACGATAGCGGATAATACCTATTGCCAATTTTGTATCAGATATAAATTTCGGATGACTGATGAGACAATTGAAGAGATTTTGTTTAACATATTCTGCAGCACGAGCACCACCATGACCTGAAAATCAACACAGGAAGTGGATAAAATATATGAGGAGGAGTCCTAAAAGTGATTGTTACTCAATAATAATAGAAAACAAAGGCATCAAACTCAGTAATGTGAATCCAGTAATCAGCGGACACAATAAACTGCAAATGGATTGTACCAGCAGCAATGTAATGCTTCTTTCTATGTGTATAATTTTAAAATAGGATCTCATATCATGGTTACAGAGGGAGCAACATTAACACAACTACATGAAAATAATCTCAAAGATATGAAAGAAACTAACTCTTGCAACAGCTAAGGTAACTTTTACAGATATCTTATTGCTCTTCCCTATTATTGTTTACATAATATAATCGTATATTGACAATATTACAATGACAAGCAGTTGTCGACTTGTCGGTACTTTATTACATCGTATATACAGGCACAGAGTTGAAAATGGATACTCTGTACAGAATACTTTTAAAAGGATTTGAAAAAGTAAGCTCACATAGTTTGCATGTGTAAGTTTTGATAGTTGATCCATTGTGATAGTAATAAAAACTAGAGCTTATTCAAGAGAGATACAATGACCCTCACCATCAAAAACTCCAAATAGACCAATTATCTCTCCGTCGACGCCATCTATTCTTGTCTCATAAAAATCCTCCATGGAAGATCTCTTTCCAGGAGAGCTTGCATAACCATAGCTAAACTTGCCATTTTGGCTGTTCCAATTAAAATTTGAACTTAATAAGTAAATGAAGTACATTAATAATAACTTAATATATCACAATCAAATTGGAGTACGGAAGAAGCAATGATAATCAAATAACTGAAGCATACTGAAATCCAAAACCTAAATGAATACTTAAAAAAAAACTGATGCATGAAAAGAAACTAAAAGTGATTAATAAACCAGTAACAAGATTGTGCGATTGCACTACAAATCACTTCCACAAGAAGATTCCAACACTATCCGCAAAAATAAGTGTCCTCGACCAATATTTTGGGGAAATTGAATATCATTTAATCAAGCAAAAAAATAGAATCATCTTAAAGCATGTAAAAATAGAGAAATAAAAACACAGGACCCCATAACCAGAGAAGAATTAATACAATCCAACCTATTAAACTTATGTTTAATACTTGATAAATATGGGAACAATACTTGTTAAATATGAAAATTATGCGTGTATGTCCATGTGTGCTACTAATTATAAGCGGTCAGTTCAGAAAATAGTTCAGAATATAAAAGTTCATGAAAATGTTTAAATCATAACAAAACACCTGCCACACAGACCACCTATGATGTAAGAAAATAAATGTATAGGAACATAATAATGATACACTACATGCATTTGTCCAAATCATCTCATTACATGTATCCAGTTTTAATGCTTAAAAAAAGGTTCCTCATATCATTACTCACTCCGTTTCAAAATAGTTGTCCTGTTTTGATTTTGGACGGTCAAATTGACCAAACTTTGACCATAAATTACGATTCATCTATTTAAAATTCGTAAAAACTTGAAATTACATTTGAAAGAGAACTGTATATACTTTTTAATGATATAAGTTTTTTAATTTTTTTAATTATATATTTTATGTAAATTTCAGTCAAAGTTCGGTCAATTTGACCATACAAAGTCAAAATAGGACTACTATTTTGAAACGGAGGGAGGACATTATTACGGAATACAAAAAGTATAGTACTACCAAGCATGTAAGTTGTAATACTTTGTTGACATAAGGTCATATTGATGTGGGCAATAGCTTGTAAGTTGTCAGTTATAAAATAGTTAAGTGAAAAACAAACTAACTTCCATTACGTAGTAACCCGACAAAGAAAGATTCAGGTTAGTTATGGCATAACGTAAGTGACTTGTCGGGACACGGTAAGAACAAATTGTATGTCTAGATTATCTTATTCCTTCCTATCCAGTTTCAAGTCCACTTCTCTTTTAAATAGTTCCTCTAGTCATTTACTCATTTCTTGTAATTAATTTCATGACATATTAGATCTTCGAAATATAATCCAATTTTCCGAATCTTAGCAAATTGACATACATACAATTACTATCCTCCAAACTAAGTCAAAACATACAATTCGTGTAACAGAAACAAAATACACTTAGATCATTCCCTAACTAACACGCCCCATCAATAACAATAACAGCAAACATAAAAATCATACACAAGTTATATACTCCATAAAAACAACACCTCAAACTCAACAACAAATCAAACTAAGATCTAGCAAGTCAGCATATCAAGCATACATTCATTAGTACTGTATTTACATAACTAAATAAGTCACCGCTCGAATCTCCTTTTATTTAATTACATACAAATGAATAAAACACACACAACTACATAAACAGAGAGAGAGAGAGAGAGCGAGAGAGAGAGAGGGCAAAGAGAGATAGAGATAGATAGATAGAGAGAGAGAGAGAGAGAGAGAGAGAGAGAGAGCGAGGGATGGAGAGAGCGATAGAGAGAGAGAGAGAGAGGAGGACCTGAGACCGCCACCAGAAACAGGAGAATCAGATTGACCAGGAACTTGGCTAGCCGATGGCACAACAGAATTCAAATATCCCATAGCAATCACCAACAACACTCCTCGATCTAAAATTGTTAGCTACTTTAGTACCAAATTTTAAGTAATTTAAATGATGAAATCAAACCTGTAGAAGCAAAAACAAATAAAGTCAATAAAGAAAGCAAAAAACAGATCACAACAATAAATAAAAATTCAAAGAAAATAAACCTGGGGGAGAATTGCATAAGAAGAAATAGACATGATGATGATGATGTTGATGATAGGAATAAAGGGAAGAAGGAATGCTCACATACACTTCTACTGCGTGCTTCTCGCTGCTTTTCTTCTTTATTTTATTGTCTTTGTTATTTTAGAGAGAGAAAGAGAAATACATATATAGAGAGAGAGGAGTGTATAAGGGTGAGGTGGCATCATCATTCATTCATTATTTCTGTTGTGAGTTTGGTGAGTGGATGATGAAATTGATTGATTTCTTACGATTCTTTCTCCTCTTCCCTTCTCTTTTTAAGCTTTCATTATTCGCTAATTGTCAATTAATATCTTCTAATCATAAACTTCAAATTTTCTGCGTATCAACTTACACCTTTTTTATTTTGAATATTATTAAGATAAGTTTGACTTATCTTTAAAACAATTACTGCCTTCTTCACTACAATTAGATAAGATTAACTTATAAGTGAATAATGTTATTATTATTTATTAGACCATTGTTAATATAGAAAATCTGAAGAATCATATATTTTATTATAAAATCTCATAAATAATTTTAATTTTTTTTAAATAAAATATATAATCTGATTCTAATGTAAAATATTAACATATACGAACTTTATAAAAAAATTAACATTTAAAATTTGAATAAAAACATTAATTTTAAATTCAATTCTGCTGCAAAATTATTTTGGGTAGATTTAATTCTGCTGTAGAATCACTTTGGAGTATTTGACTAATTTTTAATTTTTTTTTAAAAATAGTTTAATTTTGTTTTTTGATTTAATAATTGAACTTTATAATCACATCTAATAAAAAATATGATAAAAATATGTATTATAAATATTTATGTAATCGTTCTCTCCGGACTCTATACTTCTCTCTTAAATGTCACCCTATTTATTATATATAATATAAATTAGTAATAGGTTCTTATTAAAGCGAATTCAAACTAAATACAATAAATTAGTGAAATAATTCTGTTTTGTTTTTAATTACCAAAATGAGGTATAAATTGTTTGCTTCTCTTGTTTTTAATGATAAACCATTCTGAAATTATCTTTGTTAATTAAACTCTAAAAAAATCGTCCTTTTAGCCAATACATTTTAAATTTCAAATATATCAAATTAATAATTTTAATATTTTAGTTCATATAATAATACAAATTCCACTGATATGCACCAAATTCACTTCATCTACGATATTTTTTTAAAAGAGGTTAATATTTTTACTAAAAGTGTAAATTTTACTAAATCTCTTCTAAAAGTTCATCATTTTACTAGTGTAAAATTAAAAAATTTTGAATAATAAGTTATGGATGTATGTGACATTTTGAATATTTGATAATTCTATTTATTTATATTAATTAATATTAAGTATTAGATAACATACTTGATTTATTATTGATATCATTATAACTTAGAGCATATATAGTGTAGTTATTACAGTAGAATCTTCGTAAATAAATATACTGGGTGTGACGCCCTCCAAACCCGGGGCACAGGTCCGGGGAGTCACTCGACCAACGAAACACAATATACCTGTATATAACACATGCATAATAATATAATAACATAAAACACCCATTAACCAAGACCGCATCCAGATTATGGCATTGAACAAGCTTCTAAGTCATTATTATTACAAACCAGTTTTAGAGTTATTACACAATCTTAAAGTCAAAGCTAGATATCTAGTCTAACTATCAAAATAAACAACTACCCTGCCAATGACAACCACTCTTGGTGATCTCCTAGCTGTTGTAGAACTATCGCTCGCGTTGTGTCTGCTAATATTCTCGCTTAACTGGAATAGGGTTAGAAACAAAACAAGTATGAGACACAAGTGCTCAGCAAGCATAATATATATCAATCACAGTTCCATAATGAATGGAAGGATCACAGTTATCTGAATCAACAATATACAAGTCAAACATTTGCTTTTAACAATCTTTATTGAAGAAAGAGGGATTAGAATTGGACTTCTACATTTTTCAAATAAAAAGGTTGAGCTGCTGATCAGTCACGCATCAACCCCGGACTAGCTTATAGCAAAGTCCTCCACTAGGATCCATGGCCATCTGGGCCTTAAGTTATTACGACCATAAATATGGCCTGACCATTACTGGTCTCATTTTAAAACATGTCAATTCTATCACAGAGTATAAGCAATAACATGCATAACAAGATAAGTACACAATGATAGGGTGCAATAGTTGCAAAAGAGCTTCAACTGCTCAATATCAAATGAAGTTCGAGAAATGGATTCGAAATGGTTTCAACGGTACATAAGTACACAATGACAAGGTACAATAGTTGCAAAAGAGCTTCAACTGCTCAATATCAAATGAAGTTCGAGAAGTGGATTCGAAATGGTTTCAACGGTACATAAGTACACTTTTAAGAAAGTCAACAATGATTATAGTCAATACAAGTGAATTGAAATGAAGATTTCTGATATTCAACACGATTGTGGATTTAATCAAGAATTTAGGAATATTCAAGGAAATAGCATCAGTTGCTCAAATACGGGGTGAAGATCGAATAATCTGAATCGTTCTGATGGTAACATACATATAATCATTAAGAACAATAACAATTGAATCAACAGGTAAAGGCACAAATACTTGTCTGGTCTAAGTAGCTGACAGAATTCTACCACGCTTACTCTACCTTCTCCTTTCCCTTACTCTGTGAACTCGATTCTATAATAAACAACTCATTACAGTAAGTCTAACTATCCTCGTTCTATCATCGATATACACTCATAACCATTTTCAAATTTAAACAAGTAATCGGGTTCCTATCGGGTGCCCGATCTAATTTACGGTAATTAAAACTCAGACATTAGCCCTCGTACGGGCATTTACGGACTATAAAACACATTATTCAACTCATATAAACCATATAGCACTTATAAATATTTTTAGAACAATATTCGAGGCTTATTTGAATTTAAATAAGTCAGAAACAATTTTTAAATCAAAAATCGGATTTTTAATCCCAATATAAGTATTTAAAAACAATTAAATCAATTAATAAAATTAATTGACACTTTTCAAACACTCAAACTATTTTTAAATAATTAAATCAAGCTAGAAAATAATTAAACTTAATTTTAAATTAATTAAATCTAATTAATAATTAATTATTAAAAATTAACTGATTAAAAGAATTAATCAATTAATTAAATTAATTAATTATTAATTAAAAATAATTAAAATAATTAAATTTAATTATTTTTCGAATTTAAATAAATAATTATAATTTTTCTGAATTTTCTGAATTTAAAAATGTATTTTTAAAATAAAAATATGATTTTTATAAATATTTAAACTATTTTTGAATTATTTAAAAAAAATAAAATTCAAAAACAGTTTTCTGAAAATAATTTAGGGTTTCGAAGATTGAAACCGGGTCAAACTTCGGGTAAACGGGTCGGGAAGAACGGAAACGGATCACCAAGAACAACCCGCCGGAATCTGGGTTTTCCAGAATCCGGTCGGCGTCCGGTGGCCGGAATCCTTCATTCCCGATCAAATTAACACCAAACCAGAGGGCTTTTGCTCGGTTTTTCATAACAAATACAACCAACACAAACACACGCCTGTACGATGCCGGAATCGATCACAAAATCCGGTCAAAGAAACTGGCGGCAACAATTTTGACCGGAAACACGATCTACCTATTCCGTACATGAAACTCAATGTTCTATATGTTAAAATGAAGCTTACAACACATACAATCAAAGCCCTCTATCAGATATCACGTCAGATCATCAACAAGAACAGACTATTCAAAAGAAAATTTTGGGCAAAAACCCTAGAATCGAATTCATCAAATTCGAACACAAACATGAAATTAAAGCATGAATTCCTACTAATTAGAACCCTAAGAACATGTTAGAAGCAATCAATTGAACGGAGAATCAACAGAATGAAAATCCCCAAATTTTATCAAGAATCCTAATTTAATTCGAATATTGAAAAATCCATATAAAATCGAAAAATTACCAGATGATGATATGGTTGGAAGATTCTGAAACTAGAGCTCAAGACCTTTGATTTGAGTACTTGAACTTGAGATTTGGATTTCAATAACACCTTCAAAATTGATTTTGATTTTCAAGAACACGAAGAACACGGTTCGAGAATTTTTATATTTTTTTGTATATATATATGTATTATACATATAATAATGTACGATTCTCCTTTTTAAACCTAGTGGAAAATAATACCTCAAACGACATTTTTGGATCGATATAGATCCATTGGATCGCTTTAAATCTTTAATGAAGTAAAGTACACGTTTTACGAGGTGATAATTATCCAAAAGGACTGATAATTATCCATATCAATACATATCATTTATATAACGAATGCTCAAGAATACTGGGGCTATAACAGATGTATTATTGATATGAACGATATATCAATCACCCTAAACAATTAGGGTACGGAATAATTTTTCTTGAAACCCTGGTGTTTTGATGATAACACTATAGCAGTAAGCTGGGTTAAGTATGTTGTACTAACATGGTTTTGCAGGAGATAAATACTGAGTATTTTCTAACAAAACATGTTGTAGCAGCTAGCTGGAAGACTTATTTTCCTTGCAGGCAGCAAGACTAGCAGACTAATGTATGCAGGCAGCAAGCTGGCAACACCTTTAGCAGATAGAGTTTCAGTCCTATTTTATAGCAAATCTTCTAGGAACTGAATTGTAAGGACTCTATCAGTTATATAATTCGTATATATATATATATATATATATATATATGAGCTCAAATAATTTCGAATTTATTTTCATATATATATAATCCCTATATTATAGGAAGTTGTTTATACACGTTTTATCTTTTAACAACTTCTATTCTTTTGGGCTTTACAAACCAGTTGAACGTGTCTTCTTAACGTTCTTTTTCTCTATTCTTCTGGTTTCTAAACGTTACTTTCATGAACGTTGGGTTTGAATTAATCAAGGAACAAAAACGTGAGACTTGGTAGTCAAGACCGTTAGTTGTTAGATTAATTCAAAATCATTTGTTCATTATATAAATACTTGTGTGTTTTCACTCTCAGAGATTGGACAACGTTTTTAAAGAAACACAAGTACTATCAAAGGCTGATTTGCAAAATCTTATACATACTTGAGCTCTTATATATTATACGATATATATTCTTGATTAGAGTTCATAGTTTCGGTTGTAATTCATTATATCTTTGTATTGTTCAACTTGTAAGTTGGTAGTTGCTGGTTTTGTGAGCTTGGAAAACAAGGGTTCAAGAAACTTGATAGGTAGAGGAGTTTATACTTGGTTTAGTATAGGACTTAGAGAGATGCGTTCAAGGAACAAGGTGTTTCAGCAAGCTGCAAACAGTAACTAGGAGATCATGGAGATATATTATTGTATCGTGTAGTTGTAATTCACTTTGATTAATAATATATTCATTTGCCGTGTTGGTAGAGGACCAGGACGTAGACCTATAGGAGATAGGGGTCGAACCTGGCTAAAATTGTTGTGTGTTCTTTACTTTCTGCACATTTTCTATACTGCACTACACAAGGTAGCTAGCTGCCACTTTATATTATCTGTGAATCCAGTAAGCTGCCAGACAGCAAAACAGGCTGATTTTTGCCTTTTCAGTCACATAACTTGGTAATAATTAAAATCGTTCATTGTTAGTCATAACACCTATTCACCTCTCCCCTCTAGGTGTTGATTCTCATTTGGTATCAAAGCTTTGGTATACTAATCTTTCTGTAACAGGAAATGTATCGATCAAATGGCTGACAATTATCCCGAAGGAAAGTCTGACTACCGAGCTCCTCTCCTCACTAGAACGGACAATTACAATTGGTGGAAAGGGCGTATGGAAACATATTTATCCATAGATCCACTTGTTCTAAGGGTTTTTCAAAAGGGTCCATATGTATTCCTTGACAAAGATGGCAAAGATAAGGATGTTGATGATCTTACTACCGATGAATTGATCAAATTTGGCTATAATGGAAAGGCAAGGAATTCTCTCATGAATGGGCTTAATCAAACTGAGCATGACAAAGTATCATCCCTTAAATCAGCAAAGGAGATGTGGGATGCATTGGAAACTTATCATGAAGGCTCAACATCTTTGAAGAAAGTCAAACTCAGCAAATTAATGAATGAGTTTGGAAATTTTAAACTCAAAGAAGGTGAATCAATCAAAGAAAGTCAAGCTAGATTTCAAGTGAACATCAATGCACTTAAGAGACTTGGCAAAACAATTCCTCAAGATGAAATCAATATGAAAGTTCTAAGTGCGGTGCCATTTATTTATGAACCCAAAGTTACTTCCTTGGAGTCTTCGTCAAATCTTGATACTATGGATCATCTAGCTGTCTTTGCTGAGCTAGAACAATTTGAAACCAAGATACTTGAAATCAAGGTGGAATCTGTTAGAGCTCCAGTCAAAAAGATGAAGAATCTGGCCTTACACTCCAGTAGCAGCAAGCTGGTCTCAGATGCAGAATCAGAATCTGATGAAGAATTGGCTCTTATGTCCAGAAAAATTAAGAAGATGATTGAAAAGAGGAACAAGCTGAAGAAGGAAAAAGGAAAAGCCTTTGGAGCAAGAAGAGAGTCAAGAGATTCAAAGGATGATGCATGTTTTGAATGTGGCAAGAATGGACATTTCAAAAGGGATTGCTACAAGCTGAAGAACAAGCCTAAGCAGCAAGCTGCCTCAAAGGACAGAATGAAATCTAAAGCTCTTTTGACATGGATTGATGATGAGGACTCAGCTTCTGATGATGAATCGGGTGATGAGATGGTGAACCTAGCTCTTGTTGGTCTGGATGATGAAGACACTATGCGAGGACTCACGGAAGATGGCCTTGTAGAGAGTGATGCTTCAGATTTGGATGACAATAGTAGTGAGGTAAACTCTATAAATTCTGATTCAAATTCTAGTAATCATTCATTAGATGAACTAACCTTGCAGAGACATAGTACTATATCTATTATAGAGTTCATGGAATTAAAGAATGAGAACAATGAACTTGAAAAGAAGAATGCTTCTCTTCGAAAGATGATTTCTGAGCTATTGGCTGAAAAGACTCCATCAAACAATCATGAAGATCTCATTTCTGATCTCAAAGGAAAGTTAACACAACTTGAGGGGTTCAACAAATTACTTCTCAAAAGAAATGATACATTGATGAAGGAACTCAGCGAGCTACGTGCAGAAATTGAAGCTAGAGATGTATGTCTTGAGACATTCAAAATCAGAGAATCCATCTTAATTGAAGCTACTCAACAAGCTGAGAAGATAAAGGAATTGGAAGCTGAAGTTGCAAAGCTTGAGAAAGGCATAGGAAAATTTGTTCAAGGAGAGGAAGTATTAAAGACTATTATGAAACAAACAAAGGTTCCTATGTATAAAGAAGGATTTGGAATGGCTTCTACATCAAAGACCAAGGCTTTTCAATATGAAGGCAAACAGGGTATTCCATATAATTATGCAATGCCTTGGAAAATATGCTACAATTTGTGGAAAGAAAGGTCATTTGTCACAACACTGCTCAAGTCAGAATGCTAAGCCAACAAGCTGGAACAGACAGACAACTTATAGGCAACAAGCTGCCAGAACAAGGAGAACATGAAATCGAGCATCCAAAGTGGTCCAAATGTGGATCAAGAAATCTAAATTGAATGTTCTTTATGTTTTATCAACTAACCATGCTGGACCCAACCAAATTTGGGTACCAAAACGTTGAGATGTTTGTTCTTTGTTTTGTAGGTATGTCTTGTGGTCAAAGTCAATGCAAATCAATGGATATTGGATAGTGGATGTATAAGACATATGTGTGGTGACAAATCTCAGTTCCTTAGCCTCAAGATGAAAAAGGGTGGTAGTGTTACAATTGGTGATAGCAAAACACTTCGTATACTTGGAAAATGAACAATTGGTAATAGTAACATTTCTATTGATAAAGTACAATATGTTCAAGGTCTTAAATATAATTTGCTTAGTATAAGTCAGTTATATGATGATGGACATACTATTGTTTTTGATAAAGAGAAATGTACTATTAATGTTGGCACTAACAAAGTCCCCCTAGTTGCTAGAAGGGAAGGAAATATATATATGTTGGACTTTGAGATGCAGGAAGTAGGCTGCTGTTTAGCTACTGTTGATACAAACCCAGATCTTTGGCATAGAAGGCTAGGACATGCTCATATGGACTTACTCAGCAAGCTGTCTACAAAGAAGCTAGTTAGAGGACTACCCAAATTGAAGTATGTCAAGACGGAAACATGTTCGGCTTGTCAATTAGGCAAACAAATCAGGACTCCACATAAGTCAAAAACAATGGTATCATCTTCTAAACCTTTAGAGCTTCTCCATTTGGATTTATTTGGTCCGGAAGCATATAAAAGCATTGGAGGTAAACAATATGCATTTGTTATCGTTGATGATTATTTTAGATATACATGGGTATTGTTTCTTCGTACTAAAGATTGTGCTTTTAGTGAATTTGAGAAGCTAATCACTTTACTTGAGAACAAGTTGAATACAAGACTTGTAGGTATAAGAAGTGATAGAGGAGGTGAATTCATCTCAAAAGGCTTCATTGATTATTGTGAAGAAAGAGGTATTTCGCATGAATTCTCTGCTCCAAGAACCCCACAGCAAAACGGAGTTGTGGAGAGAAAGAACAGATCTTTGCAAGAAACTGCAAGGACTTTGCTGCAAGAGAGCAAGCTGCCAAGGAGTTTCTGGGCAGAAGCAGTCAACACAGCAAGCTACGTTCTGAACAGAGTGCTTATCAGGCCTATTCTCAACAAAACTCCCTATGAATTGCTGAGGAATAAGAAGCCAAACATTGGATATTTCAAAGTCTTTGGCTCCAGGTGCTTTGTACTTAAAACTATTGATCAAGATGGTAAATTCGATGCCAAATCTTATGTAGCAATATTTTTGGGTTATTCTTTAACAAGTCGTGTTTATAGAGTGTATAATACATCTAAACGTATTGTTGAAGAGTCTATAGATGTTTCATTTCAAGAGTATAATGTTGATCTGTCAAGAGATGAGGAAGATATTGCAGGTGCAGGTGATGACAGCCAGCTGCCAGTGACAAATACTATATCGCAGCTAGCTGCCAACCAGCCTGAGACAACTACAGAAACTGAAAAGCCAACTGAAACCTCTTCTCCAGTAGATGAAACTATTGATAAGTTGTCAAAACTCACCTTGGAAGGTCCAAGAGGTCAGAGATCACAAGAAAAGATGCCTATCTATGAAGCTGGTGAAGCCTCTCCTCCATCCAAGAGAATTCGAGTACATGAGGAAGTCATAGCTCAACATTCATTGCCAAAGTCAACAAGAACAGTGAAGAATCATCCTCCAGAGTTGATCATTGGTGATAAATTAGAAGGAATCAAGACAAGGAAGGGTCAAACTAATTTTTGTGCATTTGCAGCCTTTCTAGCTCAAGAAGAACCAAAGAATGTCAAAGAAGCACTTCAAGATGAAAATTGGATTATGGCAATGCAAGAAGAACTTAATCAATTTGAAAGATGTGATGTTTGGGAACTTGTGGAGCCACCTAAAGATGATTCAATCATTGGCACTAAATGGGTCTTCAAGAACAAAGTTGATGAATTTGGTACGGTTACTCGAAACAAAGCAAGACTTGTTGCACAAGGATACAATCAACAAGAAGGAATTGATTTTGAGGAAACTTATGCCCCGGTTGCAAGGCTTGAATCAATAAGGATGCTACTTTCATTTGCATGCTTCAAGAAGATCACGCTACATCAAATGGACGTGAAAAGTGCATTTCTTAATGGATTCTTAAAAGAAGAAGTTTATGTCAAGCAACCCCCTGGTTTTGAGAATGAGCAATTTCCAAATCATGTTTTCAAGTTGAAGAAGGCATTATATGGATTGCGGCAAGCTCCTAGATCATGGTACGAAAGGTTAAGTAAGTTTTTGATCAAAAATGGATTCATTCGAGGTAAAATCGATCCCACATTATTTACTAAACATTATGGTACTGATATTTTAGTTGTACAAATATATGTGGATGATATTATTTTTGGATCTACTAATGATGATATGTGCAAGTGGTTTTCTAAGTGTATGCATAGTGAGTTTGATATGAGCATGATGGGAGAGCTTAATTACTTTTTGGGTCTTCAAATTAAGCAAACTCAAGAGGGTATTTATGTGCATCAATCCAAGTATATCAAGAATCTACTCAAAAGATTTGGATTTGAAAATATCAAGCCGAAATCAACACCAATGACTCCTGCCAGCAAGCTGACAGTAGATGAACAAGGTATAGATGTTGATGTTCGCAAGTATAGAGGTATGATTGGTAGTTTATTATATCTTACTGCCTCTAGACCTGATATAATGTATAGTGTTTTTGTATGTGCGAGGTTTCAATCTAAACCAAAAGAGTCTCACTTGAGTGCGGTTAAACGAATATTCAAATATTTGAGTGGCACATTTGCTCTTGGGTTATTTTATCCAATCACAAATGCTTTTGATCTTGTTGGGTTTAGTGATGTAGATTATGCAGGTTGTCAAACTGATCGCAATAGTACAAGTGGTGTTTGTGCATTTTTAGGACATAGTTTGGTGTCTTGGCAAAGCAAGAAGTAAGCTTCTGTTGCATTATCCACTGCAGAAGGTGAGTATTTAGCTGCGGGAAGCTGATGTGCCCAAATTCTTTAGATGATTCAGACACTCAGGGACTATGGCATCAAGTGCAACAAGATTCCAATTTATTGTGACAATACGAGCACCATAAATATTTCAAAAAATCCGGTGAATCACTCACGAACGAAGCATATTGACGTTCGCCACCATTTTTTGCGGGACAATGTTGCAAAAGGAAAAATTGAGCTTCTATTTGTTTCTACAGAATACCAGTTAGCTGGCATCTTCACTAAGCCATTGACCGAAGAAAGATTTTCTGTTCTTCGTAGGGAAATTGGCATGTGCACTGTCTAGACAGCAAGCTGCCTACAGTTGTTTGGTAATATTAGCTAACTTAGCATGATAATCCATGCTTATTTGAATTTTCTATTATTGATGACATGTGAATAACCTTTTTGATGAATAAGGGGGAGAAAATTCAGGATCATAACATGTGTGATTTAGGGGGAGTTTTTAGTTAATGCTAAATTTTAATGCCATGAAAATATGCTTAGGTGCTTGGATAAAATGCTAATCTTTTTGCAGGGGAAGCATAATTTTAGGGGGAGTATTTTGCTCCTGAATATTGTTGTGTAATAATCAAAAAGGGGGAGATTGAAACCCTGGTGTTTTGATGATAACACTATAGCAGTAAGCTGGGTTAAGTATGTTGTACTAACATGGTTTTGCAGGAGATAAATACTGAGTATTTTCTAACAAAACATGTTGTAGCAGCTAGCTGGAAGACTTATTTTCCTTGCAGGCAGCAAGACTAGCAGACTAATTCTGTATGCAGGCAGCAAGCTGGCAACACCTTTAGCAGATAGAGTTTCAGTCCTATTTTATAGGAAATCTTTTAGGAACTGAATTGTAAGGACTCTATCAGTTATATAAGTCGTATATATATATATATATATGAGCTCAAATAATTTCAAATTTATTTTCATATATATATATATAATACCTATATTATAAGAAGTTGTTTATACACGTTTTATCTTTTAACAACTTCTATTCTTTTGGGCTTTACAAACCAGTTGAACGTGTCTTCTTAACGTTCTTTTTCTCTATTCTTCTGGTTTCTAAACGTTACTTTCATGAACGTTGGGCTTGAATTAATCAAGGAACAAAAACGTGAGACTTGGTAGTCAAGACCGTTAGTTGTTAGATTAATTCAAAATCATTTGTTCATTATATAAATACTTGTGTGTTTTCACTCTCAGAGGTTGGACAACGTTTTTAAAGAAACAAAAGTACTATATCAAAGGCTGATTTTCAAAATCTTATACATACTTGAGCTCTTATATATTATACGACATATATTATTGATTAGAGTTCATAGTTTCGGTTGTAATTCATTATATCTTTGTATTGTTCAACTTGTAAGTTGGTAGTTGCTGGTTTTGTGAGCTTGGGAAACAAGGGTTCAAGGAACTTGATAGCTAGAGGAGTTTATACTTGGTTTAGTATAGTACTTAGAGAGCTGCGTTCAAGGAACAAGGTGTTTCAGCAAGCTGCAAACAGTAACTGGGAGATCATGGAGATATATTATTGTATCGTGTAGTTGTAATTCACTTTGATTAATAATATATTCTTTTGCCGTGTTGGTAGAGGACCAGGACGTAGACCTATAGGAGATAGGGGTCGAACCTGGCTAAAATTGTTGTGTGTTCTTTACTTTCTGCACATTTTCTATACTGCATTACACAACGTAGCTAGCTGCCACTTTATATTATCTGTGAATCCAGTAAGCTGCCAGACAGCAAAACAGGCTGATTTTTGCCTTTTCAGTCACATAACTTGGTAATAATTAAAATCGGTCATTGTTAGTCATAACACCTATTCACCCCTCCTCTCTAGGTGTTGATTCTCATTTGGTATCGAAACTTTGGTATACTAATCTTTCTGTAACATGAAAAGTATCGATCAAATGGCTGACAATTATCCCGAAGGAAAGTCTGACTACCGAGCTCCTCTCCTCACTGGAACGGACAATTACAACTGGTGGAAAGGGCGTATGGAAACATATTTATCCATAGATCCACTTGTTCTAAGGGTTTTTCAAAAGGGTCCATATGTTCAAAAGGGTTGTTCAAAAGGGTTTTAATATTTTTTTCTTTTCTAGAAGTTTAATTTATTTATTAATTTTTTTCATACTATCTTCAAAATCTGAAACTAAATGTTATATGTTAATATTTTTTTAAAATTCGTCGATCAATATACTCATGATGGAAATAATATATATCATCTTTAAAATTTTCTAAATTTTAGTACTAACATCTTTATATAAACGAATCTAACTTATTGTATTTATTGTTTTTTTTCTTAGTGTATAGTTGTTGAATATTTTTAATTTTTTTTGACGTAATATTTCGCTTTTCATTTATATTACTTATTTTTTTTTTGTGAATTTGTATGTTTCTTGATGTTTATGTTATGATTTCTGTATAGATGTTTTGTTGTGTACATATATTTTTGAGTTTATTAATTTGGGATTGACATATTCTCTATTTTTAATATGCGGTCTTTTATTCTTCTTTTGTATAAATAAAATATCGAAATATCATATACCTGATTGTATATTTTTTTTTGGTCATTTTTCATTGACATATAAGGTTGTAATCGAAAAGAATAATTTAGTAATTAAAATCGCGACAAAAGTAATTATCCAGATATTAAAATATTATGAAAAGAGATAAATAATACAAGCCCAATATTTTCTTATTCGAGTCATGTAGTCCTTTTTTTCTCTTGACAAAAACATATTTTGTTATTTATATTCATTAATAATATAGTTTTTAGTAATTTATGTTAATATTTTTAATTTTATTAATTAATATTTTTTTTTTCATATTTTACAATTTCATTTTTTAAATTGTTCAAAATTTTATGTTATATAGTACCTCATGTTTCAATCGTTTAGTTTTTTTTAGGAAAAATAATTGACGGAAGTTTTCCGATAGAGCATAAAAATTAAGTTAGACATCAAAGTTATGCAACTCAAGATCAGGGTATTTATTCGTTAACAAGTCGATTAAGTCGACTTAGTCTCCGTTTGGCATTCTGTTACAGACAGTAACACCAGTTTTTTTCTGAAAAGCAGCTAAAAAAGTGTTTGGTAAAATTTAAAAGCTGCTTTTCTGAAAAGTGCTTTTGGCTGAAAAGCTGCTTTTACAGAAAGCAGGCCCCTCATGAAAAAAGCTGCTTTTCAGCTTTTGCGGGAAGCAGTTACTGGTTTCAACATCAAAACTCACCTAAAACATTAATTTTTTATATTATACACCAAAACATGCAAATATCAAATATATTACCAAACAGTTATCTGATTTTCATAACAACACTTATTTTAACATCACTTTTTTCAACAGCACAACAATTTTTAACAGCAATCTCAAACAGAGCATTAATAAAGTATTTTCTTTTAATTTTCATAATTTAGATAAAAATTAATATATAAATAGTTACAATATTATATACATTAGTTAAAATGATATTCGTTTTTACATAATATAATAATATTTACATATTTTTTTTTCTAGATATGGTTAATGGTTGCTGAACAACAAGTTTAAAATCGGATCAAATTTAATCAAACCAAACATTTCCCAAAAATCATATAATCTTTAACATCATTTTCAACTTAACTTAGGGGTCGTTTGGTTCAAGAAGGGGTATGAATTTGGAATCAGCAATCGGGTTTAGGTGGTATGGGGTTTAAATTTCATTATTGACATTATGTGTTTGGTTCAGTACTGGAATCAATCTATTTAACTTAAAAATATTATTAAATTATTAATTAATTTAATTTATTAATGTTATTAATGTTATTAAAAAATTGAAAATATTTTTTTAATATTAATAACATTTATTTGTATATAAAAATATTTTTTTGTTATTATTAATGTTTTTTGAAAAAATAAAAAAAATAACAATAAAAATGATACCCATACCACCATTTCATACCAACCTCCCTCCTTGGGTATCAAAAACTCATATTTTGGGGGTTTGAGGTATGGGTATGGAATAAAAAAAAGTCAACCAAACATGATGTATGAGTTTTATTCATTATAAACCCATACCTGATTCGTGATATCTCCCAACCAAACGATCCCTTAAAGATTTGGGGAGTAATTTACAAGTTTATCAATTTTATTATATCTTCGTTACTTATTTCTTTCAAAATTCAAATGTCAATTATATATCTAAGTCAGGTTCAAATAAATGATATGAATTCTTATTGAAAAGATTCAGGTTGAAGAATTCTTAACTTTTTGTGGAAGATATACTTGATTTTTCCCTTTGATTTTGTTTACTCCGAGCTAGAGGTCCACTTATAAATTGTGACCGAATAAATTTCAGCGACCAAATAAGAACTTTCAATAAGAGCATTTTAGACGGACTTTGTCTGCAATGAGACAAAAAGTGTCATTTTAATGCTACACTTTGTTTTGAGTTTAATTTTAAAATCTTAATAAATACCAAATCCTCTCCCATCTTTTATTTTTATTTTTATTATAGAGTAAATAAATATTGATTTATATTATTTCTAGAATATTGCACAATATATAATTATAAAAAATATTTTTATCGATTGAGCATAATCTACAATTCTTTTTGTCAATTTAAATGATTGATATATGTCATTTTTATACATATGAATTTACGATTTTGTTCCTATATGTTAAAAAATTATAAAAAACACATTCTCTTTTATATTTATGCAAAGAGTAGATGAAATTATCTTAGTGTTGAAAATCGAACCACTAATCTTCTCTGATCAAACTCATACCATTACCATTATACTATACGTTATTTTGAGTTTTCTTTAAAAAATATTTTTAGATAAATCACATTTTTTCCTCTTCTACCATTTTTTTTTATTTTTACTTTTGAGTAAATAAAACGTTGGTTTATATTATTTATAAAATGTTGCATAAAATATAATTATAAAAAATATTTTAATGAATTGAGTATACTCTATAATTCTCTTTTGCCATTTTAAATGACTGATATAAAATTATACATAAATGTAATCGAGTTCTAAAAAAATATGAATTTATTTATATTCTCTTTTGTGTAGATGTTAAACTATTGAAATAAAAAAAATAAGATTTGGTTTTAAGAAATATTTAATTTAATTTATAAAATTATACATAATAAATGATTGTTTCGCATAATTTTTATGTATATAACATTTTAAATACGCGAGTCATATTAGAGATTTTTGGTCGACCAACTATTTAGACTTTTAGCGATTTAAAAGTGTGATTGATATAAAAACATAAATATTAAAAAAACTAAAATAATTGAATTCATGTTTAAAAAAATGACAACTCCAAAAGTAGGATTTATGTTGTATATATAAAAAATAACATAATTAATATTCAATATAAAATAAAAAAGATATTTTTTTTGAATTATAAATATTACAAAATTGCAATAATTATTAGTAATGACCAATTAGACTATAACTCAAAGTATGGTAATATGAATTTTATATAATATACTAAATTGATCAAACAATCAGCATAATATATGATGATTGAGTTATAACATATACTTAGATCAATATATGATGAAACCAAAAAGTTTCATCTTAGATATTATGTTGATGCACAAGGTGGTCTAATCATAATTTAGATCAAAATATTTGTAAAAATTCAAGTTGAGTTTAAAAATAATTCATATTATAAAATAAAAAATGTTTCAATTTACCAAAATTTTAAAATAGAATTTCGATATTGTGTAATAAATTTTATACTAAAACTAAATATTTGAGTTTAAAAATGTAAAAATATGTATGTAATATATTAAAAAATGAGCTATACACGACGACTTTCACATAATATTAATATTTTCATAATATGTTTTCGTCTTACGTATATATCGATTATTTATAAATGTACTCTAACTAAGTTAAAATCACGTTGTTTATGTTATATATTGACAATTTTCAAAAATATTTATTTATTTTATACAAATTTGATCAAATCCGGTCATCAAAAACCATATATTATTATATACTCAAATGTTCAACTTTATAAAATTCCTATCACATCATCGAAAATCATATTAATATTTTAGCAATTAAATTTAATCATGCGATCATTATCGCATGAATATTTATCCAAATTTTATTAAATTTAATCAAGTTCTAGAATATTATATCTATTAATGTAATTGATATGTACGAGATAAAATCAAAATATTAGCATTTGGGCGAGCCTTTACCAACACAATCCGCTTTGCATGCTCTACATTTCAGTAAAAAAAGAGCATAACTGATAACGCTGTCAGTAATATTATCTGGAAAGATAGGACTAACCGTCTAAGTGGTGATATAAAAATGAATAGATTTTTGAAGGACATGAAAAGGCACGCATTTGAGTGATGGTTTTGACCTCCAATGCACATGCCTTTTTGCGTTTCTGTTTTCTTTTTTCCCCTTGTGTCACATGGCTTCTCTCTCCTATTTTCATCGACTCCCGGCAGCAGTCATTGTTTATTCAGATTCTTTTTAGATCTTCAGTGAATATATATAAACAACCCCTCTTTCAGTTTCCTCAGATTCTTCATTCTTGTTGCAACAACTCCTGACCTGCATTTACTTTAAGGTTGGTTTTTCTTAATGTCTGATTGGTTTTCGTCAATTTGAATATCTGAGGTTTCTTTAGTTTTATCCATTTTGCAATATCTTGATTTTTTATCTGTTCAGTTTACTTACTGATTCGTAAGAAGTTCTCCGTATGTTCAGTTCCATTATTGATGTCATGTGAAAAGATTGGATTGTTAGTCCATAAAGAAGACATAAGAATGAACTACTTATACTAGGAGTCAGATTATATATGGAACTGTAACACAATAATTTGCATTTTTCTGTGTAGGGTTGTTTGGCTGACATAGAAACAGGGTAGGATCCCGTTCCAGAGAACTAAAAACTTAGACTTGGATGAACAATACCTAAATATTTACATTTTTTCGTCTTAAAGAATTTTCTGCACTTCTGTGCATCAAATTGTTAAATTACTACTGTTTTATGTGTCATATGGATCGCATCTATCTCTGCTATGCTACTAGCTCTTTATGACCTTGAAAACCAGTTTGCGCAGGAATACTAATCCAGTGCTAATCAAGTAACACAAGATACTATCATCCTTTTCTGTGCTCGCCCTTGGTTTGAGTTGCATATTACTTTACCAGAATTGTATCTATTTCACATTCATGGAAAAAAACTGCTGGCCTGTGTACTTTGTATCTAGCAGTCTCCAATCTAGGCATCTTCGATGATTTTTTAATCTGCTAACAGATAGTTTTCTACTTCATCTATAAATTCCATTATAGTTATTGAGTATAATCTGAATTATTTGCTTTATTCTTTTCAAGTCTTTGACCTGATTGGGACTTGAGAGCTTTTTGTGGGGAAAAATAAAAGTGAGATCACTTTCATGGATTCAAAAAAGGAGGACGATCATTGAAGAAATGGACACGGAAGTCCTATCTTCAGTATGGCCGGAAGATAATAATGATGATGAGAAACAGTTTGGCTTAGAGAAGCCAGGAGCAGATGATGATATGTCCGAGAGGTTTACGCTTATGGAGGAGCATCATTCAGTTGATATCAATCATCTTTTTGAACTCATTACTAATAGTGAGCAGGGCTCCTCACAATTGGCCAACCTTGTAAAAAGCTGGGAGTACAAACAGGCTAATGATGTACGGCTTCTGAGGGAAGAGCTTGATTTCCTCAGTATTCAGAAGAAGAAAGCTGCGACCAAAAAAATAGAAATGATAAAAACACTACAGTCTGAGGAACATAAATACGGTGTCAGTGAACGTCCATTGGCTATATTGGATGAGGTCTATGATACTCAGTTAAAAGTTCCTAGGAGGAAAAATGATGTTGCAGTTCATGATGAAATACTAGAAGTAGAGACCGAGTATGAAAATGTCACATTTTGGAAGCAGCGAGCTATTCATCTGGAAAAATTGTTAGATGCAAGCATGGAGAAAGAACAAATAGCCCTGGAGAAGTTGCAGGAAAGCATACACAATCTGGAAAGGCAGTCATCACCAGTAGAAGAATTGTCCCAAGTCTTGAGAAGAGCAGATAATTATTTACATTTTGTTCTTCAAAATGCACCTGTAATTGTTGGGCATCAGGTAAGTTCATCCAATAAAAGTAAAAAACAAAAACCAATTGGCCCATTCTGGGAAAATGAACTAATATTGTGTAGACGCTAAATAGCACTTCACTCACATACTTCTAACTCGTGTTAGTAATGTATGGCTCCAACTATTCTCACACACAACAATATGCTTTTTAGTAATGTTCATGATAAAATTGATAATTGAAGTAATATCTTTTTTTTTTTTTAATTTTCTTTCTATATTTTTTGAATAAGAAGAGGCTACTATGGAGAAGTAAACATGAGAAAAAGTCCTTCTTAATAATGAACCTTGTTTCAGTGTTTTCTCTTGGCAAAATTCTATCAGTAGTACTACTGCTTCATATTTATCTGTCTTAGTGAAGCTGAGTGTTTGTACTTTGTAATATTATCGGTAAGTTTTGTTTTGCAGGATAATCAGTTGCGATACCGGTTCTGCTATAACCATTTTCCGAGTTTAAGAGAAGAGGTAAATAAACAACAAGCTATTTTTTTTGAAAATAGATTATGAATTTAAATATGAGAATAAGGAACCTGAGATTCATCTCAGGTAAGTTTCCTAAGATAATAGGGTTCTACAGCAGAATTCACTTGATTTTGTAGTAGAAATGCAACTGATATAGCAGTGTTCTGCAGCTGAACATTAAATATATACATACATACATTTCTAAACCACTTGTTCAGCTACTGACAAAGTGTTTTGCATAAATATTACATTCATTTGCAAACTTTTTATTATGTTCTACAGTTGAACTCGGTGTTTCTAAGCCACTTGTTCAGCTACTGACAAAGTGTTTTGCATAAATATGACGTTCTATTGTAGAACACGGCTATTTCAGCTATATTTCCATGGCAGAATAATTGTGAGTTCTGCTGTAGAACTCTGCTTTCTCAGCAAATTTACCTAAGATGAATCTGAGGTTTCTTATTCTCTTTAAATATTAGTGCGTGGACAAATAACATTAATCTCGGACACACATTTCATATCATAGGCTGTTTAATGTAACTTTAAAGCTCTATTTCTAAAATGTGGTACAGGCCTTCCTCAAATACACTGTTTTTTAGGAAATTATAGGAAAAACCGATGTTGAAATTTTCACTGGCGGTGGTGTTAAGGAGTTTCAAGACTTTAAACAAGAAGTACTGGAGCGAGAAATGCCTGCAAAAAGAGAGATCACGTTCGAGACAGAACTGTTTGGGTCAAAGACATATGTGATATATGTAGAGCCGGTATTCAGCAAGGCTGGAGAGACTATCGGTGTGAATTATATTGGCATGGATGTAACTGATCAGGTTAGGCCACTTTTATCATTAGTTTGATTTTTATATCTTAAATTTTAAATCTAAATGATATTTAAGCGGAGATTTCACTTATCATGAAACATTATAACATCTCTTTGTGAGGACGGAATTTTTAAATCAATCCTCTGGAAAAATGAGCTGGACTGATAAAAGGTTGGAAACCAGGAATAGTTTTTGATTGTAACACCCTTTAAGATTCATTCACTTGATTTTACATAATTTGTTTTATGCATTTGATCTGTATTATATTAATTAACTAAACTTGTATAAATGTATTCAAACGTCATGATATTAAATTTTGCCATTTTTGTTTCATGGGGTTAGAATCTCGGGACATTTTTCAACCTTATTGGTTATTCCATGGACTAAATTCTAGTCACCTTTTTCTTCATCTCTGTGGGATTTTAATACTTCAGGATATGGTGGGATTAATTTCAAACTGAACTAGAATGTGAACAACATTAGTCCAGAGATTATAGTCCTTAAAAACGAACGTATATAGATATTTTTGGTATACCTGGAGCATATTTCAGGATGCATCTGCATCATAACCTGAATTTAAATTCTGCGGCTGATGTAATTTAAGAAGTTAGATCATAATACGCAGGCACACTTTAAGTAATTTTTGAATTGATAATCGATTCATGGACAGAAATGACCCTGTTAGCCTGAGATAGTGCCGTATCTGGTGACAATAAAAACGACCTTGAAACTACTAAGCAAAAATAAATGACCTGTAAACTGCATCTGTTATAGATTGTTCACTTCATTTTTATTTTCCCTTCTAGCTCCGGCAAAGTAAAAGGCTTATTAACCAAGTAGGTTTGTTCTTCCATAAGCGAAAGAGACAGTTTCTGTCTAAGGTTACATTTATCTGTGATTAAGACGTATAAATAAATAAGTAGATAAAATCCATGTTGGCACAAAATTGAAATATTGGAGTTTTGAACTACTTCTTAATGAATTTATTTGCACCAACTTTTTTTTTTTGTTGTCGAGATATTATACTGTTATAATGCATCAGTACTAGCCTACCTTTGGTATAGTAGCTTGTTTGACTGTTACTAGAATACTACTCTGGACTAGCCAAATACTTGAATGTAGTGACTTGATCTACAGCGTTATATCATGGCCATAAAATCACTAAGCCAACTGTGCCAGAAAGTACAGCTATTATGTCACCCCTTGTGAGCTTGCTAAGCCAACCTTAACGCCTTCCTAGTAAAGATAGTAAAACACACAAGAAACTTGAACGAAACATGTGAGCACCCTGTACGAATGAGAAGACTATGCCAGGCACTGGAGGCGAGTTTTGCTGAAGGCTTTAATGAACCTAAGCTCTCTAGATGAGTTTGGAGCTAGGGCAGCCCAAGCGTGCTTCATACTAGTGCATTCTTATTATAAATTTTGATTCTTGATCTTACAAATGCGGGAGGTCCCTATTTTTAAAATTTCCCCTCAGAAGAATAATCTAGCTCATCTACAAAAATATTCTTAGATATAGTTAATGGAAATTCTTAATCGAGATATTTGCACGGGACATGAATTATTTAAGTTGCTAGCCTTTAAAAATAAATAGGTTAATTGAAATACTATCTACATGAACAGAGGCATTCCCAATTCTATGCCTGCCGAAGACTTAAGTTGATCAAACCTTCGGTAGGAGGAAGATTTCAAAATCAATAGTAGATTTCTAAAAGTTATACCGTCTTATGAATCAACGTAAACTATATCGTGAACGAGAACTCATAAATATAAAGATTCAGAGGAGGTTTTGAACAAGCAAATTCCAGTGGAAACTCAGTTAGGGGTAGAAGTCCATTGTTCCTAAAAGAATTAGAACATGTTGAAAACACGTATTAATGATCCACTTAATTGGTGCATGCAATTTCCCTTCCCTTTAATTCTATATATATATATATATATATCCTGGTGCCTTCTGAGCAAATTTACTATTGGATAACATACTTACCCCAAACTTTTCCTGTCTCGTTACACACTATTTTGGTGATCATAGGTTAGAAAGAGAGAGAAGGAAAAACTTAGAGAGATAGCAGTACAAAAGGCCAAGGAGAAAGAACTAAACAAATCAGTTCATACAACAGGTTCTTCACTATAGCCAACTTATTAAAATTTTCATTGGACCTATTGGTTTTAAGCAGAACTAAATCATATATGTCTATTCCCCCTCTTGCAGAAGAAACTGTGCGAGCAAAACAAATACTCGCAACCATGTCGCATGAGATAAGATCTCCACTAGCAGGTCTTGTAAGTATGGCTGAGAACCTTTTATCAACAGAACTTGACAAGGAGCAAAGAGAACTTTTGAGTGTCATTTTATCTTCTGGAGGATTGGCCCTACGAATAACTAATGACATCCTTGACCGTCCGAAGGTCGAATCAGGTTTTGAGCTCTCAACTTAAAATAAATGCAGGTATACTAATTTGTGCAAGTCTTATCTCACCTGGATTCATAAATTAACTTTTGTTATATTTTCTAGGAGTTATTAGCTTTGAACCTACTAATTCTACACCTAGAAGGGTAGATGTAACTGAGAGTACTGACAAAGTATCATTACAGAAGATACTAAGATTAGAAGAATGTGTAACTGATGATGTTTCAGTAGAGGTGAGAGCTTTACTTGATCTATTTTAATTCTGACAATGTTCATAAATATGGATTTACATTTATGTTTACTTGCATTTTTCTAATCTTAGGTTTCTTAGGTATATACTATTCTCTTCTATTATCTGCATACATTGGTTTATGGCCTTACTATAATAATGATGGTAAATACAGGTCATGGTTGGTGGTGCTGCTCTTGTTGGAGGCGGTGGAGTAGCTGCTGCAGAGGTGGTTCCAGCCGAGAAAAGAAAACCACAGAAAGAGGAAAGTGAAAATGAAGACATGGGTGCTCACTATTTGAATAATGTGTAGTTTTGTTAACTCTTTTTCCAAAGCTTGGAAAGACGAGAAGTTCTGAACTTCTCCAGGTCTGCAATTTGTCGCATGTCTGAAACCTTATTATAGTTACTGGAATATCTCGAGAGATGCACGTAATGAAGAAAAATGATGAATTAACGTGTGCTCAATCGTATTATACTTCTACTTTTATCTTTGTTTGTGGATCGTGATGAAGAAACAACAATGATGCAGTGGAAGGTTATCTTATTTGATCGGATTTAGGGGCTTGCAGTAGATGAACTCATGTACTATGTTTGTTTTCTAACACATGTTAGACATGATATATATGCAGTCCATTTAATGACCATTCTAAGCAGGCTGTCATAAATGCTCACTCGGATTCAATCTGAATAAATTTTTTATGCTTCGCTCAAACTCGACCCAGAGTTCATATATTAATTCTCGTATTCGATTCAACTCCACTTAGATGAGTCACTGTCTCTCTTCTGGAAATGTCAGTGCAGCAAGTGGTAAAAAAACAGTAATTTAAGAAACTGAAGTGTTTGGTCATTTTGTATCATTCCCATTACTATACCCTCAAGTGGATACTTGGATCGTGGATGTTAAGTAACCGGTCACTCTAAAATCCGAGACACTTTGGGTGGCTCCACTCATACATTATAAGTTAATAAGGACTTACTGATAAGTTGAATGTTAATAATGAGATACATTTTGCTGAACTTATTGACTTATTACTTGATTTCTTTGTTTTTTAATACTTTATATTTTTAGCTTAATGTTTTTAAATATTTTTTTAATTTAAAATGCAAGTGTTGAAATCATTGTATTTAATAATTATTTTTTCAAATTTAATTTAGCAAACTTTTAACTAACTTATAAGTAAATTTATCTAAACACCCGTATAACTTATAAAAATTCATCAACTTACGTCAAATTTTTTGTGATACCCAAACACGCTCATTATAAAAACACGGAGATTGTATTTTATTAATCTCACAATCCACAATTTTGATATCCGACTTGAGTCCATGCACGAGAGGTGACTATCTCACTGCTGATCAGTGTGCAAGACTCTGAAGAAGAGAGAAGAATGCCAAAGAACAATAACAC
Organism: Heracleum sosnowskyi; assembly: GCA_030848705.1. NCBI lineage: Eukaryota > Viridiplantae > Streptophyta > Magnoliopsida > Apiales > Apiaceae > Heracleum > Heracleum sosnowskyi. The sequence continues at coordinate 83,391,908 of CM061242.1, forward strand.
TGAAATATACACATGCAGACTTAACAGACTTTTGTGTTTGTACTGGCAATGAATAAAAATGTAATTGATTCATAAAGGACAAGAAAAATCACACATTTTAGTGATTTCTTACCTCCAATGCACATGGTTCTTGAGTTTCTATCTTATTTTTTCTTCGCGTGTCACGTGGCTTCTCTCTCTTATTTTATTCATTGACCCCCAGCAGCAGTCATTGTTTATTGAGATTCTTTATAGATCTTCAGTGAAGAAAAGCAACCCCTCTTTCAGTTTCCTCAGATTCTTCACTGTTACAAGAATTGCTGACCTGCATTTATTTCAAGGTTGGTCTTTAGTAATGTCTGATTATTTTTCGAATCATCATTGCGGTTATGTGATCATCTCACTTCCTCTTGAGTGGTGATGAACATTTCAAATTTTTAACCATATTGCACCATCTTGATTTTTAGCTGTTTTTGTCTAATTATTTGTTCTGAAGAATTTTTCGCACTCATACGGATCAAATGGTTTAAAAGTTATTCTTTTATATGAAAAAAGATCACATCTATCTCTGTTATGCTAGTAACTCTTTATGAGTTGGTGATCAGTTTCACAGGAATGCTGATTAACCACTAATAAAATGACAGAAGATCATTTTACGATCACCCTCTGTGTATCGCTATGACATGAGTTCCCATATCACTACACCAGAGTTGTTTAAATTGCACATTCGTAGGATAAAATTGCTGGACTGTGTATCTCTGTATCTAGTAGTCTCCTTTAAGCATATTTGGTGCTTTTCTGATCTGCTGACACTGTGACACCTATTATTGTTTCTTTATTTACAATTTACATTAGAGTTATCGTGTATGATCTGAATTATTTGCTACATTGTTTTGAAGGCTTGTACCTGATTAGGAACTCTTTGTGGGAAAAGAGAGAAGTGAGATTACTTTATGGATCCTAAAATGGAGATTGATCACAGTGAAGAAATGGATATGGAACTCCTATCTTCAGCGTGGCCTGAAGATATTAATGACAAAGGGAAACAGTCTAAATTACAAAATCCAGGACCTGATGAAGATATGTTTGAGCGTCTTAAGCTTAATGAGAATCCTAAGTCAATTGATTTTAATCGTCTTGTTGAGCTCACTACTTATAGTGAGAAAGGATCCTCACAATTGAGAAAACATATAAAAGAATGGGAGTACAAGCAGGCTAATGCTGTACGGCTTCTGAGAGAAGAGCTTGATTTCCTTAGTAAGCAACAGAAGAAAGCCAAGCTCGAGAAATTAGAAATGATAAAAGAACATCGATGTGAAGAACTATTACATGGTGACGATGAACGTCCAGTGGCTAAACTGGATGGGATCCATGATATTCGGAAAGAAATTCCTTGGAGGATTAATGATGATGCAGTTCATGATGACATACTAAAAGTAGACGCCGAGTGTGATACTGTCACATTTTGGAAGGAACGAGCTATGCATCTAGAAAAATTGTTATATGCAAGCTTGCAGAGAGAGCAAATAGCCCATGAGAAGTTGCAGGAAAGAATACAAAATCTAGAAAGTCAGTCACCTCCAGTGGAAGAATTGACCCAAGCATCGAGAAGAGCAGACAATTATCTTCATTTTATTCTGCAAAATGCACCTCTAGTGATGGGGCATCAGGTAGCTTACATATAAATAAGTTTAGACTTTCTTTTGCATTTTTTATTACCAGTTCCCCGACATTCTTATTCCTATCAGCACTTTTTTTACTCTTCGGTTCTATTCTATTGGATTCATAAATGATATTGTTCGAGTAATGTTACACTGATAAGAAAAGGCTAACAAAATGCAGAAGTGAACATAAATAAATTTTTTTTGCTAAATGATTAACCTTGATTTTATTTCTTCATCTCTGGGCAAAATCCTATCTTTCATACTGCTGCTTCATCATTATCATCTTTATATGCAATTTGTTATGTTATTTCCATTGGTGTAGTTTATGTTTATAGTGAAGCTGGGTTTTGTAATCTTATAATTATGCTTTGTTTTACAGGATAATGAGTTGCGGTACCGTTTCTGCTATAACCATTTTCCAAGTTCAGGAGAAGAGGTATCGTAAGTCTTAACTACCGGTTCTGTCTTTGGCTTACTATATGATATATGTAAATTTTAGTGCATGGGGTTGTGTTGAATAACATTTTTAATCTTAGATACAAACTTATTATCATTGGTTGTTAGTTCTGAACAATCGGAAATTTGAAGCTGTCACTAAAATGTGGCACGGACCTTCCTCAAACACTGTTTTTCAGGATATCATAGGAAAAACAGATGTCGAGATTTTCGCTGGTAGCGGTGTCAAAGAGTCTCAAGACTTCAAACGGGAAGTACTGGAGCGAGGAGTAGCTGCTAAAAGAGAAATTACATTCGAGACAGAACTGTTTGGGTCAAAGACATTTCTGATATATGTAGAACCTGTATTCAGCAAGGCCGGAGAGGCCATTGGTGTGAATTATATTGGAATGGATGTCACTGATCAGGTGAGGTTACTTTAATTAATTTTTATGTCTTTCCATCTTAAATTTGATTCTGACGATTATGTATGTGTACATTTCACTCATCATCTGGCTTTATTACGTCAAAATTTGAACAAATCAATCAATTGTTGTTAAAATAATCTGAACTGATTTAAAGTCTTAAAACCTGGGGAAGTTTTGAATTACAAGTTTATAACACCCTTTCCGATTTATACACCTGCTTTTACACAATTTTGAATGCATTTGGACTATGTCATTGTACAGATGCAATATTTACTTTAAACATCAAAATTTCAAAATTGGCCATCTGTGTTTCATGGGATTATAGTTCTTAGAGAAAAAGCTTCGGAAAAGTACATCTTTGCTTTATTAAATTAGAATCGCCGTAGTATAAGAATAAGTAAAAGAAGTATATCCAGTTGGATGATTGTTGCAGAAACTTGGTTCCACTTGGCTCTTGTGAGCATTTCAACTCACATATGGCTCTGGTGAGCTTATGTGGTGAGTAAAAGAAGTATATCATTTTGTTTTGTCGTATGTGCACACAGCAGATACATGTAACTTGAAGTTCTCATATAACATAGCTTGAGTAGGGGGAAGTTTATAGATTAGATAGAGGTGTAGTGTATTGGTCTTCTGAATCTAAGCAAACTACGCCGCAATTTAGAACTCACAGACAACATGATTAAGAGAAGGACTAAGACAAGAGAATGGAAGAGGATAGTCAATTAAGGGCAGAAGTCCATTATTTCTATAAGAATTTTATAACATGTTGATGACACTTTCTAAAAATCTGTTGTAATATGTGCATGCAATTAAGGTGCTCTCTTGTTTTGTGACATACTATGTTTGTGATCATAGGTCAGAAAAAGAGAGAAGATGGCGCAACTAAGAGAGGGGATGGCAGTACAAAAAGCCAAGGAGAGGGAACTTAACAAATTAAGTCATATTGCAGGTTCGTCCACCAAAGCAAAGTTATTCAAATTGTCATCAGAAGTATTGCTTTGAGCAAAAGTTGTACATTTATGCCTATTCTTTCTCTTGCAGAGGAAACTGAGCGAGCAAAACAAATGCTCGCAACTATGTCACATGAGATAAGATCTCCACTAGCAGGTCTCATAAGTATGACTCAGAACCTTATAACAACAAAACTTGACAAGGAGCAAAGACAACTTTTGAGTGTCATTTTATCTTCTGGCGATTTGGTCCTACAATTAATTAATGACATCATTGACCTTCCCAAAGCTGAATTAGGTTTGGAGCTCAGTCCTTATCTTAATGGTTTTATCATATATATAATCTTTCTTCATGTTATCTACCTAGAAATATTGTAATCACATAGTGCTCTACTGAAAATGAATGCAGCCAATCAGGTATACCAACGTGTGTAGGACTTGTCTTTCCTGGATTTATAGATTTTCTTTTCTGTAATATTTTCTAGGAGTACTGAGGTTGAAAGCTACCAATTTTAGGCCAAGAGAGGTAGTGAAGCATGTACTCCAGACAGCTGAAGCATCATTAGAGAAAACAATAACATTAGAAGGACATGTAGCTGAAGATGTTCCAGTAGAGGTGAGGGCTTCACAGTAATTAATTACTTAAAACAATTTTTAACATTAAAGCAGCTAAAATATTCAAGCCAGCACCTCTTACTTGAAGTACATGCCCCATCGGAGAACTTCTCTCCTTGGGTTGAGAGCAATACATATCACGGAAAAAAGTGCTCATTGGTTGTGATCTCCTAATGGAAGTGTTGTAGATCAAAGTGTTATGTCAGAATTAACACTTATCAAGTCTTCATAAAATGTGGCACATCAGTTAAATGCGCTGAGAACACTGCAAAATTCTATTTTTGAGTTTAAATGGTAAAGTAGAGAGTATTTTGCAAAAACTTAATTATTATAAGTTCAATTTTCCAGTTTAATGTGGTGCAGGGGTGTTCTTTACAATCCCAAAACCAGTCCTTGTGATCCATATGTCCAACAGTAAGTAAGCGTTACCTGTGCAGAAATGGATTCGGTCTCTGTTAAAGTATTACTTTAACCCAAGATTGACATTTAATACGTGCCACATGTCCATTTTATCTATGAAACTATATATATATTTATACTTTTTCTTACATTTAGTACAAGTTTCTTTAAGTTCAGTTACCCTGTCATGAACGCTTAAACTTATATGTATGTTCCATTTTCTGGATGTGTATGACCTACTTTGTTCAAGTAAATATGTGTTCCATCCGAACATCAGTAATATTTTCATATGTGATCTATTAGCAGAAACACGTATACATATACTATAATGTTCAAAAATGTTTTCTTCTTCACAGGTGCATAGTTGTTTTCTTGTTCATAAATATACGAATGTCATCTGCACTTAAGACTGTCTGCAGTCTGCATATAATTTTGAATCTGATGTATCTTCTCTTCTTATGGAGGACTACTGAATCATTTTTTCTGGATAATGAAACATTCTAGTATATCGAAAGATGAATGATTGTCTTTTTTCTTAAAAAGTGAAGCGTGTAAACTCTACTCAAAATATTCCTTAAGATTGAGCTGTGTAGAGTTTCAAGAAATACATATTGAAAATTTGCACCCATTCCAGGTCATTGGAGATGTTCTACGCATTCGTCAAATTCTCACCAAATTGATCAGGTATAAATTATTTAGTTATGTGGAGTTCTCTTCTTTTCATGTCATATTGATGTTCTTAACTACATATTCTAGGTAGTTGGTATACTCCTTAAAGTAATTTTGCATTGTAGTTCTGTTCCCAGTATTTCCTTATTGGTTATAAGATTATACAAAGTAAGCTTTAGATAGAGGTGGACATTAAAAGTTATTTGCACTTAATGAACTTGAATATTCTGTAATATAAGTCTGATTAGTGGTCTAATTGAACTCATATAAGGCCCATTTGAACTGCATCCTGCAAATAAAAATGAATGTTTTTAGAGCACTAGTTCGTCTATAAGTTTTTGGAAGATCCATGATTTCATCTTTGTGTTAAGGCCGTTGCATACAAAATGGCATCACAAAACTGAAACGATAAAATTTTACACAAATTAAAGTACCTCAGTCTATGGCAATTCTATCAAGTCAATTAATGATCACTTACAACTACTCTAAGCATGCTTCCGTGTAATATATATTTGACAGTAACGCAATCAAATTCACTCGTGAGGGAAAGGTTGGGATAAAGCTTTATGTTATACACGATCCATCTGCATGTAAGCAAGGAGATTCTTCAAAAATTACATATACAGATGAGGAAACTGGTCCCCTGAAAGAAAGTAAAGATCGCAAGTTCCTATTAACCTCCCAGAGCAGAAGTGATCAGAAAGACTTTGATGGGCAGAAACATGAGGAAGGCCCCTACCAAATTCATGTGCATAATGATGAAACCAGGATCCCATTACAAGACGGAGCTTCAGAAAATGCAGACAGAGGGGGATTCCCTCCTCATGAAACCACAGTGTGGATACGATGTGATGTTTATGACACAGGAATCGGGATACCAGGTACAATTTACTGGTTTATTTAATTGTATTTCGAGGGCTCATTACTTTTTTGTGTACTAGATGGGAATCATCAAATTTTCCATTGTGCATATGCATATATGTTTCTTTTTATGTACAGTAGTTGTAATTGTATGTTTTCCACAAACAAATATAATTGTATGATTTCCACAAACAACTATTGACATAATTTTACCAGATGGAATAGTTGGGTGGATCTATCTTCATTTGTACCTTCTATTTCATGTTTTGCCACCAAATATATAATTTAGATTCCTTATCAACTGGTCTGGGGTGCCAACAAACAGGTATGACATTTGATCACTACCTTGATAATAATGATTAATCCCTGAGGAGTGAGGAGGAATGATGTTCTTAACATAACACTTTTTGATATATTAAATTATAGAATGACAAGTATATTAATCGGATTGCTACGATTGGGAGGGATCACCGGAAAGGTACAGGACTATGTTGAGGACATGTGAGGTTATTTTTAACAGTCCTGAGTTTTGAAAAAGCAACATAGCTACTAGATGAATATTTTCAAGGGATGTCACTTAGATGGCTTCTTCAGCCATGATGTCAAAGACATGGTAGGAAAACTGAAGTGACAATGGCCGAGAAAGATAAACAAAGAATAAAGTGTGATGTTCTGGATATCTTGAGTGTGGACATTTAGATGCACAAGTGAAGAAGAGTTACTACCACTTGATGGAAGAGAGGTACGGGAAGGGATGAATTTGTGTCGGATCAGTGATCAAATATTTATCAGATAACCTTCTTGAGACTCTGTCTTACTGCATTTTTCTGAGCTGTTGCACCTTACGCATTTACTTAATCAAATTAATGTAATAGCTAATGACTTGTATAATTATTTGATTGATTTCAGTTAATCGATTTGGCTAGTAATGTTCAAGAAATTTGATCTCTTATATCCAATCATCACTAAAATGTAACAGAAAAAGTTTTACCAACCTTGTTCAACAAACACATTCATGCTGGTGCAGACACTGCGCAAAAGAATGGTGGGACAGAAATAGGTCTTGCAATATGCAAACAGCTGGTAATTTGTTTTCAATGTCATTTATACTCCATATATTTGCTTCTTCGTACCTGTAAATAGTAGTATATTATGCAGCTACTATTTTGTGAAGTATTTATCACTTTACATATGTTTGTTTCTTCCTAAATCATACAAAGTGGCAGGTTCAACCATAGGATGAGCCTTTTGTGGTGGCTTCACATGTATTATCATAGGCTTGCATCAACATGTAATAAATGTCCATACCTATTTTTCCATTTCAGTAAATTAAATGCACAGACAATATAGACAGTACTGTCAAATATTAAATTAAAAAAAATGATCCTACAATAGTTGATATCATAGACGTCTTAGCAGTTATAGATGTTATGTCTTGAATGTCTGGTCTGTGTTATATTACATGCACCAAGGATGCTTATTCAGTGTGAAAAATGCTTGAATCCCACAACTTCGAACAGTTTTTATGTATGTCAGTACCTAGCTGGTATATGTACATGCATTGACACGGATTCTTCATCCTCAACTGAATATTAACAGAAGTCCAACCTTATTATCCACACTACATGCCCTTACATGTCGAGAATGGCTTAGCCGTATGTTTAGTTAGATCTCGCACTTTTTGTTTTGTTTACATTTTGGAAGCTTTTTAAATAAATCATTTGTATTTCCTTGAAAATAAATATGTTTTACTTCTAGTTTCCTACTGTTGAGCTTGTTAAATTTCCTTCAAATTTGGTGTTAAATAGTAGTAATGGTAATAATGTTGAATTATTCTGTAAATTCAGTTACTTTTCCAGTTAGTTTTAGAGTCGAAATCTTGATCCATACTGAAATTAATGTGTATATGTAACAGGTTGAACTAATGGGAGGTCAACTTTCTGTGTCAAGCAAAGAGCATAATGGATCTATCTTTACTTTTGTACTACCTTATAAAATTTCAGCCATGCGTGATTCTTCAGATGATCTAGGTCAACTTTCAGAAATTATCGAGCATGATGCAGCAAATAATTTAAATGATGATGATAAAGATTTTGACTTCTTTAAGTTTTAGCCTAGAACAATGTAACTGGCAATGTTCCCGGTAAGGTGAGGGCTTTATTTATTTAAATTTGCTGGTAAGTGTTCTTGATAATGGATTTACAATCTGTCAACTTGCATTTTGTTTTTGTTTTTTATGTTTCATAAGTATAAGCTATTCTCTTTTCCAGCGGAGGTGAAAGAATCCTCGAAAGTGGAGAATGAATATAAAGGACATGGGAGTCTCACTCTTTGTATAATATGTTTCTCATTTGTGCAAAAGAATGGTGTTTTCTTAACGTTTTTCCGAAACAGTTTGTCAGTACAGTGCTTAATATTAACTGGTAAAAGGATGAAGGATCCACCTTTTGTTTGTTGTTATACTATATTTCTACTTGGTTGTTTGTAATAAAGAAAAGAACATCAGGCTGGTTTTATCCTAGTTGATCATATATAATAGGGTGATTGTAGTTGGTGAATTTATGTGATCGAATTATTGCTTGATGAATAAATTGTTTCTTCATTTACTAAACATGCCTCCTGCAGCCACTTTTCTGACAGTTTTCTAACCAGATTATCAGAACTTGCAAAATAGAAAGAGAGTCAAACATGATGTACCAGACATACACTCTGGCTGGCCGAGGATTTGCAACTGCTGGTGGAACTAGCCTTTTTGCATGCTGCCATACACTAGTCGGACCGGATTCATTTGCCCATATCCAGTACTCTGTTTATTCTTTCATTGGACGCCTTATTTTTTGCAAGTCGAATTTGCCTACAGATGTTACTATGAATGAATGAATGTGTTCCACCTGCTACAAGGCACCTTTCCACTGCTCAAATTCCTAACTAATCACATTTCACTAGTCGGATCAGATTATCAGATGTTCTTTGTCAGTATTTTTTTGGCTTAATTATAACTTAGCCATTAAAGTATGACATGTTGTATACATAAACCCTTACACAAAAATCTCGTATATTTTATCCCTTCAAGTGTAAGATTTGTTCACTTTAACCCTTTGTTAATATTCCTTCCTATATTGTCCTTGAGGGCAACAATTTTCGTCAACCATTTTCTTGTCATTTTCTGGTACCTTTTTAATGTGGCTCAATTTAAATCATTTTTGTGTTGTATGTAATCTAGAGTAAATGGGGTATCACTATACCTTAAGAATTAAGGGTTCACTTTAACTTATATTTTGTCAAGATTATTGTTATGTAACTACTAAATTAGTTAAACTAAATTTTAAGCAAGCTGCAAGTTCTTGTAAACAATTAGAGAAACGTGTTGGAAAGCATGTTAATCCACAACTAAATTCATGATATTATTATGAAATTCTTATAATATGTTTTGAACGATACCCATAGAGAACTTGCAACAGAAAAATGTTTTGCTATTCGTATAGGCCCATGAACTACGTAGAAAAGTTAAAACGTATTACACACCGCTACAATTAAACCCATGAACTACTTAAAAAGATTAGATGACTTTGCAGATATATCAATCACATAATCTTATTGGATGTCCACAAACTACAGTTAATTCAAAAATATCTATACGCATTGAAGCATGTATAAGTAAAATCAAGAACATAGCTCAAAAAATTAAAACATAATTGTCATAAAGTTCAGGGTTGTGAAACAACCATATAACAATATATATATAGCAAATTATAATCATGATAAAATGATAAGATACATAAGGAGATCAAAATACAATACAAAGTGTAGAGTATGAAGAATTATCCCTATGTTAAATCTCCAAGTATAAAGTCCTTCTTCTCCTCCTCTTGGTGGCTCCGAATATACGTATGCAATACGTCTAGTAATAATAACCTAATTACAAAAGTATTTTTTTTAATGTTCTTCAAAATAAGTAAGAAATATTTCTCAAACTGAATAGGTTTTTCAAAGTCAAAATTTGTAATTGGTTTTATTAGCTTCTCCAATTGAATTTTGATATCTGGACCACTCAATAATGAACGACAATATCATTATCTTTACATGAGATGTTACATCGTTTGAATCCGAAATCTAAAACTCAAGATACAACCTAAATAATGAGTCTTACACGTGTAGCCCAATTATTACCTATAATAAAATATCAAAAATTTAATTTATAAAAATTAAAATACATATAAATATATATTCCATCACTCACCTACAACCTTACCAATCAATATATTTATATAAAGGAGAAGACGAGTGCGGTAAGGTGTCGTCCCTCAAATCGCTTCACCTCACATGTAACAAAGGAACACAATCAAACAGGCTTAGAAAGCTACTCCCACAACTCAGTTGTGATCTCTCTCGAGATAGAAGCCAGAAACATTGTTTTTCCAGGTTATAGCAAAACCCTTCGCAAGATAAATAAATCAATTATTTTGTGAAGTCTCTATCCTGTTTAGATAATTGTTGTTAGCTTTTGTTCTAACTGATAATTGATAATATCTTTCTTTGTTGTTGGGAAAAAATATTCTAAATTATTAGTATTACATTCAACCCCCTTCTGCAATACACTCAGGGACTAACAATTGGTATCAGAGCTGTTAGATTGACATACAAATCTAAAGATCAAGATGAGTATGCAGAAGGCAAGCAACATAAAAATTCCAGGCTTTGATAAAGAGAACTACAACGTTTGGAAAACGAAGATGTTGTTATTTATCAAAGCTGCAAATCCACTTTACATGGGTATCCTTGAAAATGGTGCCTTTGTACCTCAAAAGGAGATTACAGTCTCCACAGTCAATGGAGTGGTTGTTCGAGCTCACTTTATTCTAAAACCAGTATCTGAGTATACTGAACCAGAAAGAGAAAAGGTGGCACTTGATGATAACTTACAGTTAATCATTTATGATTCTCTTACTTTGTAAAGGAAGTGAAGAAGTCAGAGAAAATAGAAGACATACACTTGTCTCTCAATATGAGGCATTCATGGCTAAGCCGAATGAAGACCTTACTGAGATGTTCTTAAGATTCAATAAGTTACTGTGTGAACTTCAAATCCATGGGAAGTTCTATGAGAAGAAAGAGATTAACATCAAGTTTTTGTTAACTCTTCCTGAACATCTTGAACACAGGATCACATCCATAAAAGAAGGTAGAGATATAAAAAGTGTTTCACTTGAAACTCTTTATGGTGTGCTTAAGTCTTATGAACTTGAGCTTTTCCAGAAGAGAGCCATCCAAGCTGGACATAAAGGAAATATGGCTAACATGTCCAGTGCTCTAGTAGCTCATGAACCCCCAACTGTTCAAATCACTGAATTACCCCAGTCATCCAACTCAACTATTGTTCCTTCCATCAAAATAGAGGAAATAGTTGAAGAAGATGACAAAGTGATACTTGAACTAAAGGGTGTTGAAAATGAAGACTTCTACTCCCTAAAGAACTGGAAAACATGGATAATCCAACCATGGCTTACATGACTAAGAAATTCTCTAACTTGAGATTCAGGAGAAACAAAGCCTTCAAGTCAAAGGGTAGGTTCAACCAAGGAAATACTTCAAGGCCTGGAAGAAGTGGAACAAGAGGTGGATACAAGACTGGAATGGTGGACATATCAAAGTTCAGGTGCTACAAATGTAATGAACTTGGACACTTTGACACATAATGCAGAAGACCCAAGCAGAATCAGAAGATGGAAAGAGGATTTGGAAAAAAGTCAAAGAAAAATCAGAAAAGAGCTTATGTAGCTGAAGGAAAGTGCTGGGATGAACTAGATGAGGAAGAAGATGAGGAATATGTAAATCTTGCCTTGATGGCCAAGTTAGATAATGAAGCATCATCTTCCTCAACTCAGGTACCAACACTTGTTCCCTTGATATGTCTAATTCTGAATTCAAACAGACAGTTGAAATCTTAAGTGTTAAGATCTTTAACATTCATACTAGCTTAACTGCTGCTAATGAAGAAATTGTCAGGTTAACTAAGTTGAATGATAAGACTCAGGCTAAAAATGACATCTTAGAACTTAAGCTTGATCCTCTAGAGTCATTAGTTCAAGAAAATGCCAGACTTAAAAATGATATTGTTTGTGCTAAGGAGATAGAGGAATTTTTGAGAAACAAAATAGAAGAAAATGAACTTAGGGTAATAGCCTACAGAAACTCCTCTAAACTAGTTCAGGAATATCATGAGAATCAAAAAGTTGGCACAAGGTTTAATTACTCCAGAAAACCTGGTAAGGAGATTGCTTCAGACTCCTGTACAAACAACAATACTATCAAACCTCATGTGTTGAGAAATGTCAAAAAGCCAATCTTCAAGAATGCTGAACATGAGTTTGATGAGGAAGCCTTACTGATCAAACAAGAGATTCTTGAAGAAGATGAAGGCGTTGACAATATGTTATCTGATAGAAAAGATTATGCCACAAATCCCCCGACAGAAACTTGGGTAGACAATCCGTCAGAATGTTCAAAAGATGTTGTCAAAGAGGATGAGACAGTAACTTTGAAAGATACTGTCAAGAACAAAGCTGCGATAACAACTTCCAAACTTACTGTCAAGACAGTAAAGTTGGAAGGTACTTTCAAGGGTTTGTCGACAGAAACTTTAGAACATACTGTCACTCCTAGTACCAGTAGGACTAAGAAAAACAGAAATGGCAAGTTAGGACACAATCAAAAGAGTGATAATATTCATGTTAAAGGTGCATCAAGGAAGCTTTGCAATAACTGTGGATCATCACTTCATTTAACTCATATGTGTAAAAGACCATCCCGTTATGCAGAACCCAAGTTATGCAGAGATCTGTGAATGTAATAGCATTGATTGCATGCCTTATAAAATCACTGCCATGAGTACATGTTTTAATTTACCAATCTTATCTTCTGAGGAATGTTCTTTCATGACATCTGTTGAGACTCATTCTGAGACTTCAAGTTCTTGTACTGATAACAAGAACAAATCATCCTCAAGGAGAAAGACCTTGTTGATAATAATAATCATAACGCATATCATGTTGATGCTTATCGTAGAAATAATTATTATCATGCTTATTGTTAATCCCAAATGACCTAACAGAATTGTAGAAGGGGGGGGGGTTGAATACAATTTTGATATTTCTTTAACTTGAAAATACTTTATAAAATTAAACTGAACTGAATAAATAAAAACACAAGATATAAATAATTCAGTTGGATTGTTTGATGATCCAACTGAAGTGTTTTTATTGCGGAAATAATCTGTGATACAAATGTACACAGCTGCTCAGTTACAAGGTTGTAGAGAAGAAAAATGCTCTCAAAGATAGCTAATACAAACTCTTTGTTTTTCTTCACCCAAATAAAGTAACTGCTACACTTGGTTATATAAACCCAAGTTTACAACCCTATTTTTGGCTACACTAATAGTACAATGAGTAACCGCCAATAGTTTGCTTTTCATCCCTTTGTCCAGTGGTCCTTGGAGATCCTTGCTTTTGTCTTCATGCTTATTATGATCACTTCCAAGAGCCCAATTGGAAACTGGGATGTTTCCTTATTCCCCATGTCCATTTTAATGGTTTCCAATGCAAAGTACACTTCCACATCTCCTTTTTGATCTGTCAGGAACCTGTCACTATCACTTTGTCAATTGTATAGAAAAGCAATAATGATTCGTTGATGGCATAGAGATGTGTTTCGTTGATAGCTTTATTCTTTGTTTCGTTGATGAGCTTCCTTGTTTCGTTGATAGAGTAATCTTCATTCCGTTGACATGTCTTCACTTAGGCAAAATTACAAGGCACTAAATATTTACAATTAACCAACCTATTTTGCCTATCTAACCATTTAGTCAACATGACTTAGAAAACCTATCTAGTACTCAACAAACTGCATATCAAACTATGAAGTAATGTACAGTGCAATTGCTACATCACTCATTTCGTTGATGAGCTTCCTGTCAACGAAACACTGCAAAGCATGCTATTTCGTTGACAGTTACAAAATAACTTAATACAAAATCTACTAAGTGTTTTTATAATTATCATCAAGAACAACATATTCCTAACAATCTCCCCCAATTTATGACTGATAGAATAACAGCCATAAATCAAGAGCCTTGATGATAACAAAAACACTCAGGCATATTACACATGATAAAAGTAAAAGTTGTATTGAGCTTCATAAAGTTTTTAGAAATAATGCAAGACTTACAAAACTAATGCCCAAATGTGCTCCTCCAGACTGAGCAAATAATTCATCTTTGTCTTCTTTGGGGCATAGTCTTCTTCCCTCTCCTAGAGTTGTTCTCCTCAATCTGGACCTGTAGCCTTCTGTAAAAGATCTTCTCTTCTTCATCTTGATCACCAAGCTTGGATTGCATAAACCTTAGAGTTTGATTAGATGCCTTGTCCAGCTGGTCTTCCATCCTGAAGAACCTTCTGCAGTTGTCCTTGTCCTTGAATTCCATCATCCAGAAAGGTTGAAGATGGATCTTCTTTCCTGTTGAGGGCACTCTTAGCATCCTGGGAAGAGCCTCAGGCTTGTTCCAGCTAGCCTTTATTTGACATATTCTGGAGACCACCTCAGACTTGGCTGTTTTGGTGAAGCCAAAGTCTTTCTTCAAGCATCTAAACACTGTGAGTAATGTTTGGTAGTCTTCTCCTAGAATTCTGTAGAGAGGCCAAATTTGTTCTCTACCACCCTTGTATGTGAAAACCAATCTTTCAGGTAGCTTCTGAGAAGCTGCAATGCCCCTTACTTCCACCAGGTTGTCTAACTCAAGATGCAAGCTGGATTCTTCCCTGATGTCAGCAATGTACATGCAGTCCTCTGGATTTGAAGGGGGTTTTTGAGGTTGTGGCTTTCTCACAAATACTGGCTTTGTCTTGACAGCCCTTTGCTTCAATTTCTTCTTTGGATCCATCTCAAAAAGGAATTTAGGAAAGTTAGCCTCATCAAACTCAATTGGCTCTTCCTTTGGCTCAATTGGCTGATCATGATAATTAACAAGATGTTTGGGATCACAGGCTAACTTTAAAGATGGATCAGGAATTGTTGGAGGTACAGAAGAGTCTGATGCAATACTCTGAGAGTCATCATTTTCAAAGGTTATGTTTCTTCTAGCCCTTGCCTTTGGTTGCCTTGTACTCTTCTTTTCACTCCTTTCCTTTTGGGCTTTTTCTTCTTGCTGTCTTTCTTCTTCATCTAGAGCTTGAGCTACTGCAAGAGCTTGCATAGCTGCTCTTTCTGATTCCTCAGCCTTGGCTTCAGCAAAGTTTGGATGACCAGCCCAAACACAGATTTGTTGTCCATTCCTGTAGACAATTGCCCTTTGCTTCCTTATCTCATGATTATTACTTTCCTTGCTTTTTGTGATGAGAAGTCCAAGTAGTTTGAGCTCATCTGGATAAGGTGCAGGATAGAAAGTCCTTGCTATGTTTTTGCCTTTTGGTTTAGCAGGAGACTTGGGAGATAAGCTTCTTTGTAATGTAGCTTCTTCCACATCCCTAATGCATGAAGTTTGTCCTTTCTCCTTTCTTGGTCCTTGAATGACTCCATGTAGAAGGGGCTCTATAGCATAAGAGCTCTTGAACTGTGGCTCCACTTGTGCAGTCACCATTGCATTTGTTGATGGCTGATCTGTCTTTGAAGATTCAGTAATTTTCTTGAACCTTGCTTCTATGTTGGACCAATGATCTTTGATTTGTGCTGCAAGTTGTATCCTCATAGAAGCTTCCTGGATCAAGTCAATGCCATCCTTATTCTTCTTTCCAAACTCCCCCATTGCTAGTGGCTCCTGTGGCAATGTGATGGTTGGGACCAGCACCTTTGTGATTTGAATGGTTAGCTCCTGAGATTTCTCCCCCTTTTTGTTATCATCAAGAGAGACAACTGGGAGTCCTTGAGCTGCCACTAGCTGGGCCAAAAGTTGAGTCTGCTTCTCCTGTTCCTTTTGCATTTGAGATAAAGTAGCTTCCACCTTGTCCACTCTAGAAGAGAGAGTCTTCAAGGAGGTAGCCACTTCAGGTTCCTTAGAGAGAAACCTGTTCATTTTGGACATAGTGAGAAGAGGGAGCTTTTCATCCATCATCCTGTAGTTAGCATCCCTGAAATTGCTAATAGAGTCCTTGATTTCTGTAGCCTCAATCCTTGTCTGCATCATTTGTAGCCTTTGAATTTCCAGAGAATCCATGATGGCCTTGTAGAATTTCTTGTCTCTTGCATTTGCAGACTCATGAGCTAAGTAGGCTTCATTGTACTGCCTGGAGATAGCAGCATCTAGAGTGGCTCTACCATGCATACCTTGAGAAAGCCAGCCTGGTGTAGGAGGCACCACAGAAGTCCCAGTCTGTGAAGTGGTGGCCACCTGTAGATTATCACCATAGCTGTCCTCAGCATCAGAAAACTCAAAATCTCCACTTGCTGCAGCTCCTGAAGGTAGATTGGTCAGGGCATCCTTTGCTCTTTGCATTGATGCAGTTGTATGAATTAGATTTAGTGACCTTTCTGCCTCCACATTGCCCTGCTGAGCCATAATTTGATAGGCTGGCACAGGATGAGTAAAGGTCTCAGGATCCAGGGAAATACTATCCAGAGTTTGTTGATAAACCTCTTGGAAAGTAGGTTCCCTTTCTCCCTCACTGACCTCCATTAACTCATTAGCAATGGCTGCTTCCATCCTTATTTCTCCTGTAGTCCCTTCTCTCTCTCCACTCTGTTCTTGCATCATGGGCTCCCCATGGCTCACACCTCTCACACCCTCACCTTCACCTTCTAAGGTGGAACTCTCAATCTCTCCTTTTGCCTGGCTGGAAGAAATAGCCAGCCTCTCACTCACATTCTCTCCTTTTGCCTGGCTGCAAGCCAGCCTCTCAGTTTCACTCCCTCTCAGTCCTAGAAGTGTCTCAACTACCACTAGATCATCTGCACTAGTTGTGGGAACAACTTGATTTTCAATTAAAGGTGCAGAGTGAACTATCAACGGAATGGTAGTTTGAACTGTCAACGGTATGGATACCGTTGATGGAGAAACACTTGTCAACGAAATAGACTGTTTCGTTGATGAAGTCAAGAAAGCACTTTGAGAATGAGAAATTACAGTAGAGTCTGTGGTGATTGATTTTAAAGAATGGTCCACAGATCCCCTTGCAACTTCAGGAAAAATTGGTTGATGGCCCAACAAATCACTTAACAAGTGATGGCCACCAGCTTCAGAGTGGGGCTTCTCCAAGATTAGAGTTGGAGAATCAGGAATAGATGTATGGATCATGTCCACATCTAAAGATTGAGTTGGTGAATTGGATGGAGATAATTCAAGATTGATGTTTAGAGAATGGGACTGTAACCCCAGAGTAATGATAGGGGTTACATCAAACTGAATTTGAGAAACTGGAAGTGTTGCTTCCAGTGTGTGTGCACCCTGTGTACCCTTGGACTTTTGCTTCACTCTCCTTTGGTATTGGGAAAATGTAGACTTTGGGCTTGAAGTGTCCCTTACCCTCTTGGACTGTGCTCTTGGTGGAGAGCTTGTTTCAATAATCACATCCTTTTGGGAGGATGCAATTAGATTTGTGTTTAAATCCATTTTACTCATTGTGCCTTGTTGGGAAGACACAATGGGGCTTGGCTGGTACACACTAACCTGTCCTTCCTTATCCTTGGGGTTTCTTTGATGTTCACCCCTTCCCTCACCTCTTACAACTCCAGACTCACTCCCCTTAGGTTGTGTGGTAGTTTTTACAACAGGTGCCTTTTGAGAAGCACCTGAGGTTGGCTTGGAGGATTTCTTTGATTTAGGTTTTGTTGCTAGGGTAGGAGCCTGTTGGGTCACAGCTACAGACTCCATAGCAACATTGGAAGGTAAAACAGTAGAGGAGTTAGCTACACTAACAGGGATAGTAGTAGTTACCTCAATGATTGGCAGATACACCACTGGAACATCACCATTGTGGTTCAGCCTCAGTATGTCTGTCAATACTCTCTTTTCTTGCACAAAGCACTCAAACCTGGCATTAGGGTTAGAGATAACTAATGGTGCTGGACTAACATGGTTAGCCAACATCATCAGAAACCTAGCATAATAGATATTTTTCTTCCTATTCGCTTTGTCACCCAACTTAGCACCAATTTCATACATAAGTTGGGTGCTAAAGTTGTGATATCTATCATTTAGAAGCATGGTTAGGAGAATTAACATAGAGTTAGTTAATGCATCAAAATTACTAATCTTTCCAGAAAAGACCTTAATGAATGCATCAGCTAAATAACTGTATTCCCTAACCAAACCTCTCCTAATTATTCTACCCAGATTATCAGTAGGCAAAGAGTAGTTTATAGAATTTAACATGGTAGTTATTTCAGTGTTAGTAGGCAAAGCATCACAGTTATTATCAGGAATATGTAAACATGCTTGCAAAACATCAGAATTAACTATGTACTCATTACCTTGAAGAGTGAATTGTAGTGTGCAGTTTGTTCCACTATACTCACATGAGGTCCAAATCTCCTCGATTATCTCATTGTAGAGTGGTGTAGAGTGAAACATTGCATAGCTCAACTTGCAATTCTTCATGAAATCCATCATTTTGAAGAACAGACTGTTCGGGTTTTCCTTGACAACAAAAGGGATGGAGTTGTTCTTCTCATAGATGAACCCTCCAGCAGACATTAGCTTGACTATGGGTGCCATTGTTGATTAAAGGAAAGCTTCGAACTGAATTGATTGATAGAGAGAAGAAGAGAGAAAAAGCCTTTGAAATTTTTGAGAACAGGTAAAAAGAAATAATAAAACTAAAATTTCTTAAATACTCCCCCAAAAATTCTCAGAAAATGAATCCAATAATAAATGTAAATTACTGGATTGGCTTAAAAATATAACCGTTACTCTTAAAGTATTACCATGATTTATACTTACAGGGGTGTATGCATAGATCGTGGTAAAAGACGTGTCACATTTCAACGGTTCAGATAAAAAGCGCTAAATCAACGAATCAGGATTGGGCGGTTAAAGTCCCGTCTTATTTCGTTGATAAAGCTGCGTTTCGTTGATATAAAAGAGCTATCAACGAAACACCCAGAAAACTGCTAAGACTGTCAACGAAATGGTGCATTCCGTTGGCATAGTAATTTTGACTTAGACAAAATTTTACCTTTTCCTGAGAAAATTTATTCACAGAAAAAAAAAACATAGCAAATTTCTGGCTGCATTATGACTTGCAAATATCTCAAAAATAATTAAGAGAAATTTAGCATACCTAGCTCACTTACTAATCTTGAGAATGTTGATTCATCAAGTGGCTTGGTAAAGATGTCTGCAAGTTGTTGTTCACTTGGAACAAAATGTAACTCCACAGTACCATTCATAACATGTTCTCTAATGAAATGGTACTTGATGTCAATGTGCTTGGTTCTTGAATGCTGCACTGGATTCTCAGTAATGGCAATGGCACTAGTGTTGTCACAGAAAATAGGAATTTTCTCAACTCTTAATCCATAATCAAGTAGTTGATTTTTCATCCATAAAATATGTGCACAACAACTTCCAGCTGCAATATACTCAGCCTCAGCTGTGGAGGTGGAAACTGAGTTTTGTTTCTTGCTGAACCATGACACAAGCTTGTTTCCTAAGAATTGACAGGTGCCTGTTGTGCTTTTCCTGTCAATTTTACATCCTGCATAATCTGCATCTGAATAACCAATTAGTTCAAAACCAGATTCTCTAGGATACCAAATGCCAAGGTTTGATGTTCCTTTGAGATATCTGAAAATCCTTTTAATAGCAACTAAATGGGATTCCCTAGGATCAGCCTGAAATCTAGCACATAAACATGTAGCAAACATAATATCAGGTCTACTAGCTGTTAAATATAAAAGTGAGCCAACCATGCCTCTGTAACTTGAAATGTCCACAGATTTTTCCTTAGTATTCAATTCAAGTTTGGTGGCAGTAGGCATGGGTGTTTTGGCAGGAGAGCATTCCATTAAGTTAAACTTCTTCAATAAATCAAAAATATATTTTGTTTGACTAATGAAAATGCCTTCATTAACTTGCTTTACTTGAAGACCAAGAAAGTAAGTTAATTCTCCCATCATGCTCATTTCATACTTACTTTGCATAAGCTTGGCAAACTTTTGACAAAGTTTTTCATCTGTAGACCCAAAAATTATGTCATCTACATAAATTTGAACAAGTATTGTAGAGCCATTCACAATCCTATGAAAAAGGGTATTATCTACAGTACCTCTAGTGAAGTGATTCTCAAGAAGGAACTGTGAAAGTGTGTCATACCAGGCTCTAGGTGCTTGTTTCAAACCATAGAGTGCTTTGAGGAGAAAGTACACATACTCTGGAAAATCATCATCTTCAAAACCAGGAGGTTGACTCACATACACCTCCTCTTCCAGTTCCCCATTTAGAAAAGCACTCTTAACATCCATTTGATAGACCTTGAAATTGGCATGGGCTGCATAGGCTAGGAAAATCCTTATTGCTTCTAGTCTTGCAACAGGAGCAAAGGTTTCATCATAATCGATTCCTTCTTCCTGTGAATAGCCTTTTGCAACCAATCTAGCTTTATTCCTTGTGACTATGCCATTTTCATCCATCTTGTTTCTGAACACCCATTTTGTGCCTATGACACTCCTGTCCTTAGGCTTGGGCACCAGCTTCCATACATTGTTCCTTTCAAATTGGTTTAGCTCTTCTTGCATAGCCAAAACCCAATCTGGATCTAGAAGTGCATCCTCAACTTTCTTTGGCTCATCTTGAGACAGAAAGCTGCTATATAGACATTCTTCTTGAGTTGCTCTTCTAGTTTGGACTTTTGAAGAAACATCACCTATAATGAGTTCAAAGGGATGATCTTTAGTCCATTTTCTTGAGGGAGGTAGATTTGCTCTAGACGAGGTAGCTTCATGATCATGATTGCCTTGATTGGACATTTGTCCTTGAGAAACTCCCCCTGAGTTTGTTGTCCCTAAATGATCACTTCTAGAACCATTTCTATGACTGTCAACGGTATGACCATTTTGGTTGTCAACGAAACGCTCATTTTGACTGTCAACGAAATGATCATTTGGTCTACTAGCAGCTATTCTTTTCAATCTTAATGCAGCAACTTCATCTTCACTGCTGCTTTCATCTGTGCTAGATACAACAACTTTAGGCTGTTTCTCAGTAGCCTTATCATGATTCACTTGTTCTCCTTCCTCATTCTCAAAAGAGAGACTTTCATGGAAACCTTCATCACAGAGACCTTGTATTTTGAGATCATCAAAAACAACATGTACAGATTCCATAACAATGTTGATTCTGAGATTAAAGACTCTGTAAGCTTTCCCTGCTGCATATCCCACAAATATTGCTTCATCTGCCTTTGCTTCAAATTTCCCCAAATGCTCAGCTTGATTTCTCAGAACAAAGCACTTGCATCCAAAGACATGAAGAAAATCTAATAGTGGCTTCTTTCTTTTGAGTAACTGATAAGGGGTCATTCCTTTGGCCTGATTAATCAAAGAAATATTCTGAGTGAAGCAAGCTGTGTTAACTGCCTCAGCCCAAAAATAAGTTGGTAACTTTGATTCATCTAGCATTGTCCTTGCAGCTTCAATAAGTGTTCTGTTTTTCCTTTCAACTACACCATTTTGCTGTGGTGTTCTTGCTGCTGAAAACTCATGCAAAATACCATTTTCTTCACAGAACACCTTCATGCTTGAATTCTTGAATTCTGTCCCATTGTCACTCCTAATCCTTCTTACTTTGAAATCAGGATGATTGCTTACCATCTTGATGTGATTGATAATGATTTCACTTGCCTCATCTTTAGAGTGCAAAAAGAAAGTCCATGTAAATCTAGAAAAATCATCAACAATCACAAGACAGTATTTCTTCTTTGAAATAGACATGACATTTACAGGGCCAAACAAATCCATATGAAGTAACTCAAGCTGATGAACAATTGATGACTCTGTCTTGCTTTTGAATGATGCCTTCTTTTGTTTCCCTTTTTGACAGGCATCACACAAACCATCCTTGGAAAACTCCACCTGTGGAATTCCTCTAGCAAGATCTTTCCTCACCAAATCATTCATAACCTTGAAATTCAGATGAGATAATTTCTTGTGCCATAGCCAACTTTCATCCTTGCTTGCTTTGCTGAAAAGACAAGTGATGGTGTCTGAACTTGTGCTACTAAAGTCAGCAATGTACACATTCCCTCTTCTGAATCCAGTCATTACCACATTGTTGTTTCCTCCTTTAGAAACAACACAGGCTTCTTTTGAAAAAGTAACTAAAAATCCTTTGTCACAGAGTTGACTGATACTAAGCAAATTGTGCTTAAGACCATCCACCAATGCAACCTCATCTATGATGACATTCTCTTTTGAAATCAAGCCATATCCCTTTGTGTAGCCTTTGCTGTCATCTCCAAAAGCAATACAAGGGCCAGCTCTTTCCTGAAACTCTGTGAGCAGGGTAGAATCACCAGTCATGTGTCTTGAACAACCACTATCCAAGTACCAAAGATTCCTTTTGTCTCCCTGCACACAATAAAACCAAATCAAGTTGATTTTGGTACCCAAGTTTCCTTGGGTCCTGTCTTGTTAGCCTTTGCATTCCCTTTTATACCATTTTTCACTTTGGACTCAGATTGATTCAAATCAATCTTTACCCTTGGTGTTGATTTCTGAGGGTTGCTCATATTTTCATTCATAGCATGCATAGTTGGAGGAACAATCATGTTATTCATGTTCCATGGCATTTGTGGCATGTTAAACATATTCATGTAAGGATTAGACACAAATGGCATGCTAGCATATGGATTCTGAAATTGTGCATATGGAGCAAACATGTTAGGCATAACAGGCATTGTAGGCATGGAACTGTTCATTTCAGGCTTGGGCATTTTCACATTAGCAGATTTCTTAACAGATTTGCAGTTAGTAGACAAATGACTAACACTTCCACAATTAACACATGTCTTTCTAGGAGCATATTTATCAGGTGTGTAATTGTTGTGTTTGTTAATTCCTACTTTGCCATTCCTGTTATTCTTTTTATTTCCCTTAGCCTCATTATGAACTTTCTCTACCTTGTCTTTCAATTGCTTGTTAGACAAGTGACCTACATTAGCTCTCTCAACAGGCTTCTCAACTTTCTTTGAATTACTAGACTCACCTTGAACAAAGTTCTTGGTGACAGGACCATACTTGTCATTAAGTCTAGTGAGTTTCTCTTTTCTTTTGTCTGTCAACGAAACAGCCTGATCGGTTGATGGTTCATGTGTCAACGAAACATTGCATTTCGTTGACATATCAACCTCCAACAAATGATCATTGTTGTTTGTTGACTCTGTTTCTGATTCTAAGGTTTCACCAACACACCCTAGCTTCTCTTTGTTCTTTTTCCATGATTCCTCACAGAAAGATTCCATACCTTGAACATTAATGATGTTGGTAGCAACATTCCTGGAATCTTTCCATTTTGCAATCACACCTTGTTCTATTTCAAGTTGTGTTTTAAGAATTTCTTCCCTTTGTAACACGTTCTCAAGTTCCTTCTTAGCATCCCTACTAACACATCTCATTTTCTCAAATTCAATGAGCTGTGCTTCTAACATTGCATTCCTATCACTTAAGAGCAAATTAGTCTCTTTTATTCTAGAATTCTCCTTGGTAAGTGATTTAAGAGTAACACGCAAATTATATAGTACAGTAGACATTTCATTTACTGCACTATCGCATTCCTCTTTAGAAAGCTCAGAAAGATTAGTAATTGTTACCTGGTTGCTTGAGGAACTTGCTTCCTGCTCATGATTGTCAGCCATAAGAGCCAAGTTGACATATTCAACATCATCATCAGAGTCTTCACCATTACCAGCCCAGTCATACTCCTGAGACATGAAAGCCTTTTCTTTTTCCTTGAGAAGTTCAAAGTATTTCTTTTTATAATCAACAGGCTCAAATTTCCTGTTGCCCTTCTCAACCTTGGGCTTTCTGCAGTCTCCAGCAAAGTGACCAAGCATTCCACAATTGAAACATTTTGACTTAGACTTTTCAATCCAGTTTGTTTTGCTAGGTTGAAAGTCTCTTCTTGGTGGCCTTGCTTCTGAGTTTCTTTTGAACTTGAACTTAGAGAATTTCCTAGACAGAAAAGCAATATGCTCATCAATCTCATCTAAGTCATTCAAGTTGGCTGGTTCTGATTCTTCTTCTTCTTCTGTCATCTTGTCTTTACCCTTGCTAACATCACTCCTACAACTAGGTCGACTAGTTGTGGCCTTTGCAGTTTCTTTGTTGTCATCTTCCAGTTGGTTCACAGATGCAATTAATGCAATAGATCCACCCTTCTTCTGTACCTTTTCAATTTCCTCATCTTGCTCCATTTCCAGCTCATAAGTCTTCAAGGTTCCATAAAGCCTTTCAAGAGTGTAGTCTTTGTACTCTTGAGTGTTTCTAAGAGAAACAGTCATAGGCTTCCATTCTTTTGGAAGAGCTCTGAGAAATTTAAGGTTTGAATCCTTAGTTTGATAGATCCTCCCATACAGCTTTAATCCATTCAAAAGCTTCTGAAACCTACTAAACGTGTCATTTAGGGTTTCACCAGCTTTAAAATGAAAATGCTCATATTGTTGTATAAGGAGTTGCATTTTATTTTCCCTGACTTGCTCAGTTCCTTCACAGAGAGTTCTAACAGTATCCCATACTTCCTTAGAGGTTGTACAGTTGATAACATTGTCAAACATCTCTTGCTCCAAACCATTAAACAGAATGTTCATGGTTCTTTTGTCTTTATGGACTTCTGCAACATCTTCAACAGTCCATTCTGAGACAAGTTTTGGAATCTCTACATCAGGAGCATTATCTGGCAATCCAACTCTAGAATCAAGCTTCATGGGAACGTGTGGACCTTTCTCAATGCAATCTACATACCTCTCATCCATAGACATGAGATGTAAATGCATCTTTACTTTCCAGTGAAAGTAATTGTCCTTATCAAGAACTGGTATCTTCACACCTGCATCCTTCTTCACCATGGTTTCTGTTTTTGGTCTTGATCTTTAAACTTCTTGTATGTTAGAAGCTTGCTCTGATACCAATTGTTAATCCCAAATGACCTAACAGAATTGTAGAAGGGGGGGGTTGAATACAATTTTGATATTTCTTTAACTTGAAAATACTTTATAAAATTAAACTGAACTGAATAAATAAAAACACAAGATATAAATAATTCAGTTGGATTGTTTGATGATCCAACTGAAGTGTTTTTATTGCGGAAATAATCTGTGATACAAATGTACACAGCTGCTCAGTTACAAGGTTGTAGAGAAGAAAAATGCTCTCAAAGATAGCTAATACAAACTCTTTGTTTTTCTTCACCCAAATAAAGTAACTGCTACACTTGGTTATATAAACCCAAGTTTACAACCCTATTTTTGGCTACACTAATAGTACAATGAGTAACCGCCAATAGTTTGCTTTTCATCCCTTTGTCCAGTGGTCCTTGGAGATCCTTGCTTTTGTCTTCATGCTTATTATGATCACTTCCAAGAGCCCAATTGGAAACTGGGATGTTTCCTTATTCCCCATGTCCATTTTAATGGTTTCCAATGCAAAGTACACTTCCACATCTCCTTTTTGATCTGTCAGGAACCTGTCACTATCACTTTGTCAATTGTATAGAAAAGCAATAATGATTCGTTGATGGCATAGAGATGTGTTTCGTTGATAGCTTTATTCTTTGTTTCGTTGATGAGCTTCCTTGTTTCGTTGATAGAGTAATCTTCATTCCGTTGACATGTCTTCACTTAGGCAAAATTACAAGGCACTAAATATTTACAATTAACCAACCTATTTTGCCTATCTAACCATTTAGTCAACATGACTTAGAAAACCTATCTAGTACTCAACAAACTGCATATCAAACTATGAAGTAATGTACAGTGCAATTGCTACATCACTCATTTCGTTGATGAGCTTCCTGTCAACGAAACACTGCAAAGCATGCTATTTCGTTGACAGTTACAAAATAACTTAATACAAAATCTACTAAGTGTTTTTATAATTATCATCAAGAACAACATATTCCTAACACTTATCCTAGAAATGATAGATACATGTCTCGTAGAAATCCGTATCATATTTCTAATAGGGATCAAACATATAGAAACTTGCATGATAATAATAATGTAAAATATTCTATGCCTAGATTTATTCATGCCAGTTCGCATCTACCTTATGATTTAGGAACCAACGGACCCTTAAGAAAACGGGGTACCAATCGGTTTTATTAATCATTCGTGTAGGTGTGCCTTACTGCTAAGAAAAACATGTGGTATCTTGATAGTGGTTGTTCACGATATATGACGGGAAATAGATCTTTGTTGAATAACATTAAAAAAGTAACCGCCGGTAGTGTAACTTTTGGTTATAGTAGTCAAGGTGTTATTATTGGTATTGGAAATATTGGTAACGAAAGCTTTAAGATTTCAGATGTACAATTAGTCACGGGACTAAAGTACAACTTGATTTCGATAAGTCAATTATGTGATAATGGTTGCAAAGTAATTTTTTATCCATCACATTGTGTCATATATGACAAAGATGGAAAATTGATTCTTAAATGTCCACGTAATAAGAATGTTTATTCGTGTGACTTAAATGATTACGAGAACGTATGTTTGGTATCCATGAAAGAGGATCCATGGTTATGGCATCGAATATTGGGTCATATAAACATGAAACTCATTAAGAACATTTGTTCGAAAGAACATGCTCGAGGTTTACCAAAACTAAGTTTCGTAAAAGATCATATATGTGAAGCTTGTGAAATTGGCAAACAAATTCGTGCAACTCATAAAGCCAAATTCATGGTGTCTACTACTAGACCACTTGAACTTCTACATATGGATCTTATAGGACCGGTTCCCGTACAAAGCCTAGGAGGGTGTTTATATACTCTCGTAGTAGTTGATGACTACTCACGCTTTACGTGGAAGAAATTCCTAAAAGCAAAAAGTGATGCATTTGAATCATTTGTTACTTTGTACAAAAGAATACAAAATAAACAAGAGACCAATATCGTTTATATAAGAACGAATCATGGCAAATAATTTGATAATTCGTATTTTGTTAACTTTTGTACCGAAAGTGGTATAACTCATAACTTCTCAGCTCCCTATACACCTCAATCAAATGGTGTACTCGAAAGGAAAAATAGAACACTACAAGAAATGGAAAATACGATGTTGAATGAATATCGTAGACCAAAGTATTTTTGGGCCGAAGCTATGTCTACGACATGCTACGTTCTAAATAGAGTTTTACTACGACCTATCAAAATAAAGACTCCATATGAGCTTTATTTGGGTAAAACCCCTAAAATAAGTTACTTCAAGGTATTTGGAAGTAAATGCTATATTTTGAATTCAAAAGATTATTTAACGAAATTCGACCCAAAATCTTGTGAGGGTGTATTTCTCGGATATTCAAATACTAGCAAAGCTTATCGGGTATTTAATCTTGGAACTTTAGTTGTGGAAGAATCATTGAATGTAGTTTTTGATGAATCTAAACCAAACTCTAAGTTTAAAGATTTAGCGGAAGAGGATAATGATTCAAATGATCCTAAAAATGGTTTTACCCCCGAGGTTGAATGTGTTATTCGACAAATGGGAACCATGGATCTAGGAACAAATATTCCTATTAATCCTCTTGAAACTAATGCGATCGAAGTTCGATTGTCTCCGGAAATTCCTTTGATTAAAGATCATCCTATTGATAATGTCTTAGGATAATTAAGTAAAGGTGTTCAAACTCGAGCTCAAGTTCAAAACATTGTGAGTAATATAGCATTTTTATCTCAAATCGAACCCAAATCGGCTAAAGAAACTTTATTAGACGAGGATTGGATTGATGGCATGCAAGATGAGCTAAATCAATTTACTCGAAATAAAGTTTGGGAACTCGTACCTCCACCCCTAATACTTCCATTATTGGAACTAGATGGGTATTTCGTAATAAACTTGACGAAGGTAGAGAAGTGGCAAGAAATAAAGCAAGATTAGTTGCTCAAGGCTATACTCAAATGGAAGGTATAGATTTTGATGAAACTAATGCTCCCGTAGCTCGAATAGAATCAATTCGAATGTTTTTAGCCTACGCTTGCTATAGGGGTTTCAAAGTCTATCAAATGGATGTTAAATCGGCATTCCTAAACAGTGTCTTAGAAGAAAAAGTATATGTAAGACAACCTCCGGGATTCGAAGATCATAAATATCCTAATTATGTGTATAAATTATATAAAGCCTTATACGGGTTGAAACAAGCTCCTAGAGCTTGGTATGAGCGGTTAAGCAAATTCCTAATCAATGATGGATTTAAAATGGGAATTGCGGATACTACTCTATTCACCAAGTATGAAGGTGATGATATCTTGCTTGTTCAAATTTACGTAGATGATATTATTTTTGGTGCATCCAAAGAATCATTATGTAAAGAATTCTCCGATAAGATGAGTAAAGAATTCGAAATGAGCACGATGGGAGAATTAAATTGCTTCTTAGGTTTGCAAATAAAACAATCTCAAGATGGCATTCATATTTCACAATCGAAATATTGTAAGGAAATGCTAAAGAAATTTGAGATGGAAAACGCAAAGCCTATAAGCTCTTCTATGTCAATCTCCGATAAATTATCTACGGATAAAGATGGTGTTTCCGTAGATATTAAGAAATATCGTGGGATGATAGGAAGTCTATTATATATTACGACTAGTAGACCAGATATACAATTTAGTGTTGGTAAATGTGCTCGCTTTCAAGCGGATCCGAAAGAATCTCATTTGTCCGCGGTTAAACGGATATTTAGATATCTTAAAGTTACTATGAATTTAGGTCTTTGGTATCCTAAAGGACATCCGTTTGATTTAGTGTTTTTTTCCGATTCGGATTATGCGGGTCATTTAATCGATAGAAAAAGCACTAGTGGCACATGCCAATTTCTTGGCGGATGTTTAGTTTCTTGGTTTTCGAAGAAACAAAATTCGGTTTCAATTTCTACTACCGAAGCCGAATATATAGCGGCCGCGAAATGTTGTGCTCAAATATTATGGATGAAGCAAACATTAGCCGACTATTTAATTAAATTTGATGTGATATCCATTTTATGTGATAATGCGAGTGCAATTGATTTGAGTAAAAATCCGGTATTGCATTCGAGATCTAAACACATAGATATCCGACATCATTTTCTTCATGATTGTGTAAATAAAGATGATATTAAATTGGTACATATAGATACCGAAATAAATATCGCGGATATTTTCACGAAACCTTTAAGCTCCGAAAGATTCTCTAAATTGCGATTTGATTTAGGAATGATGGGGTGCCCAAATTAATTTGTTAATTTTATTCAAAATATATGTCACTCCATTCTTAATTATTTTACAACTTGGGGCATTGTTTAAGCGGATCTTTAAATGATTTTAAAGGTTCAGATTTCTTCGACAACGTAGTAGGTTGTAAACGATTAAAAGTGAAGTGATGTGTAAGTTGGGTAAACGTTTCAAATTAATTTGAACAAAGTTCCTTATTATTTTTATTACTTAAAAACTTTATTTACTTTCGAAAATTTGGAACTTTTGGTATTTTATTATTCTAAAATAAAGTTCATACTTTTCCGGTGGCACAGAAATTTTTGGAGAATTTTTCTGATTTATTTGCTATTTTATATGAATTTTAGAAGTTACTTTATAAAATAAGTAAAATACAAATAAAATGCATTTTGAAAATTAAAAAAATGCAGGGGTTGATGCGTGAATGTATGATGCGTATGTGGGAAAAATCCAGTCAATGAATTTGAACGGGTTTGCATAAAAAAGGCGCGGGAGATGTAATCCGTCGATTAAAAAGTCGGATTAATCTGAGTCATTGGTTCAAATATTATAAATATTTTCTGTGAATCAGAAAAATGTTTATCTTATTTTTCTTTTCTCTCTTCGATCGGGTTGTTCTTCCCCAACCCGTACCCGGTCGAAACCCTAGTTTTTCGAACCCAAATTTCGGCCTTATTTTTTATTGTTCAGAAAATCCACCCACAGATTATTGATCTACGCATTCAAATACATACGATCCAATATCGAGTTCATGTTTTTGTTTACAAAAATAGTTTTCCCCAAATTTGAATTCGGAATGGATATTAACAAAAAGTCTTCAACAAATCGTGTATTCGATTTGTATGTGTTTGATTGTCGATCGTCTCATAGATGCAGTAATATGACTCTACTTGGTTTCCAAGAATCAATAATCATATGTGGATTAATACTAGTGATTGATGATTTCTTAGAACACAAGTAGAAGTGATACTACTTAATCCATGTGTATAAACCCATATATATTGTTAATACAGTGGTCTTGCAATTAAAACAAGACCGAGTCCAACAAGAATTGCACTGTTATTGATGTATTTCGATTGATTTGTGCTCAGTTCTTGTCGGACTGGTCTTGAGCCTTCTTTGCATTTATACTAATCAATTTATCAAGAAATATTGATGCTCCAATGATTTTGTAATGAGATTCTATTGGTTGGTCAGAGAGTCTTTGATTTATTTTTGGATTAAGAAATCTCTGACGGACCAGTAGACATCTTATTATATTAATATTGATTGATTACAGTTGTGGTGATCTTACTTTGTGATTATTTTGATTTATATGCTAATGTGTTTACTGTCCTTGGTGATGCACTATGATCATTTGTGAAGAGTTTTGTGATTATGTTGGTAACCGCATTGATTAGTATACTATTGTGTTCAGTTTTGGAATTTATCATGTGTACTACCATCATGATCAAGGTACACAAATTTCTGACTTTTTTATGGTGATCATTGACTGTCAAATTGTTTAATTTGAATGATTGAGTAGCTTTGAGATGAGTTTGATGCTTCTAATTGTGAATTAGTCTTCATTGCCTTATACTTGTGATTCTCTGCCAAATTATATCTCTTTGCATATGTTATATCTATAGTCATTAGTAGTGCCTCATGAGTGTGCTGAATTAGCATTCTTCTATGAGATTATACTTATTTGTAGTAGCTATGATCTTTAGAGTTTTATTCTGATTCACTACTTGCTCTGCACTTGATGAACATTGTAAATGAGTCATGATCTCATTTTACTAAAAGTTCAAGTTGCAAAAAATTCCTAATTGCTAATTGGTTTATGTGCAGCATGATTAATATGTTTAGAATTAGAATTCTGTCACACTTAAGTTAGAGGCTTATAATCTAGAAATTGCTATTTTCTACTTGTTTACATGTTTTATATGTCCTGCAGAACTAGAGTTTTCATTTAACATTTAGTATGACTTTGCAAAAGGTCATTGTTACTGAATTGTTGTATGCTCTACGCACCTATATGTAACTGCAATAAAATGCTTGTACACATGAGTATTTGATCTCTGTGTGCATCTCTATTTATTTGCAAAATTTATAATAAACATGTGCACTCTCTAATTGATCACTTAGTGATTCTTAAGCTATAAAATTGAAAATTATATGTTTAATTGCTCACTTAGACTACAGGAGCTTTAAAGTGAGTTCTTTGAATTGGTTTGATCACATAGGAACTGATGAGATTTAAAATTGCAATATCTTCTAGAATTCAGTCCTACAGATCTTGTACTTATGCTAGAATTATAAAATTAACTTAAGTTTCTAGAAGTGGACTTATGTGCTTAACTTGCAGATTATCTATTTTGTGTCCACATGCATTGAACTTGGTTGATCTTATCTATTTGAGACAAAAATCTGAGAACTTTTCTAGTTGTTAGAACTGAATTGGTTAGAATCTTGAGTTATCAGATTGAGCTATGTGAGTATCTTGAGTATTGCATCTAGTTACTATCTCAGTTAAGATAGTTTTGTGATTTGATGAGTGTCATTTTCCTAATTTCTAGGTCTGTACACCTATTGTTTAGGTTTGATGATTATTTTTGTGATTGTGTGTGTTCTGTGAGTTAGTGTGTGTTAATATACATATGTCCAGCTGCATGCCTATTTATGTGCTTGTATTGCTTCATTGTTTTTAAATGCAAGATAGCTGTTATGAAGTGATAGTTAGTATAAACAAATGCTACCTTTCTGAAAAGCTTACTTTTGTTTTTCAACTACCTTAAATGCATTTAGTGCCTGTGCTGTTTTGTGCATAAATAAGGTTGTATGCATACCTTTTAGCCGGATTAGATAGCATGCTAGGACTGATAAGAAGCCTTACTTCTCTGCACATTTACATATCTTTATGTGTACTTGCCTGTCCTATTGCTATTGTGCTTGTCCTGAATTATTGTTCTAGTCCTGTTCCTACACTATTATCTAGGCTTATACCTTAGCATTTTCGTGCATTTAAGATGAACTCTTGCTGCATTAACTTCACATTCCTGCACTTAATTCGTTTGTCTTCATACACATTATACTGAGCCTTAGTTGTAGTTATTGCTTGCTGTCATGAATTCAGTTAACACAACCCTCTCCTTGTTTCCAAATTCACATAAAACCCACCAAAACACCAAGTTATCTTCTTCTAGTTCCAGAAACAAGAAGAAGAAAGTCAAGCATGTCAATGCTTTGTTTGTGTCAAACAATGCTATCTCTAGGTCTGTTAAGGGAAAACTCATGCCTGGATTCTTGGTTGAGTGTTTTCCTGACTCTGACCTATTTAAAATGCTTACTAGGGCTAATCTTCATCCCTTTCTGACTTACCCTACTAAGAGAGTCCTTCCTAACCTTGTTGCAGAGTTTTATGCAAATTTAACTCTCAATCCTGGTATCAATGGGATTGTTTATCTCACTTCTATTGTGAGTGACATTCCTTGTCTTATTGACCAAGAGACCTTTGAAAATGCTCTCAATCTTCATCCTACTCTCACTACTTTTGATCCAGTAGACATCACTAAGACTTTCATCTTTAACAGAGATGAGTATATGAACTTTCTTTCTGCATTTTGCAATGTTGAAATTCCACCAAATGTTTACAACAATGATAGAGGTATTAGGTCTGACCACTTCACTCCTATTTACCAAAATCTCATTCAGTTTGTCAAAGAGGACTTCTTTCCCTATACTGAAAAGCTTGTTTCATTTCTTAAAATGAAGATTATGTTCAAGATAGCCACCAATAGACTTGATTCACTACACCATAAATGGCCTATGACAAGCCTTGAAAACTGTTGCCGTATGTCCAAAATATGTTGCTGTAGGCCTAAATATTGCAAAGCCAACACTTTTTTTGTATTGGTTTTTTTGATGTTGCCTTTGGGGTCTATGCCAACATTATTCTCCTCTATGACAACATAAGTTTTGGTGTTGTAATAGACTGCTATAGCAATAATATTATTACCCTACACCAACATAATATCTATGTTGCCTTTATGTTATATTTTCTGTAAAATGGAAGTGGGACCCACCTCTGTCCCCACAAAGTGGGCCCCACTAGTAGGGTCCAATTTGGGGCAACATGTGGGGTCCAATTTGTTCTGTTTGCCAACACTTTATAGCATCAATGGCAAAACTTTTCTATTTACGATTAAAAACACACAATTTGTATATATAGATTACAGACTGTTAGGAATATGTTGTTCTTGATGATAAACATAAAACACTTAGTAGAATTTGTGTAAAGTCATTTTTTAGCTGTCAACGGAATGGTATGCTTTGCAGCAATCCGTTGACAGGTAGCTCATCAACGAAATGAGTGATGTAGCAATTGCACTGTACAATACTTCTAGTTTGATATGCATTTCATTGTAGATATTGGATAGGTTTTCTAAGTCATGTTGACTAAGTACTAGATAGGCAAAATAGGTTGGTTAATTGTAAATATCTCATGCCTTGTAATTTTGCCTAAGTGAAGACCTGTCAACGGAATGAAGATTATCCTATCAATGGTATGGAGTTTACTCATCAACGGAATGAAGATTATCCTATCAACGGTATGGAGTTTACTCATCAACGAAATGAAGAATAAAGCTATCAACGAAACACATCTCCCTGCTATCAACAAATCATTATTGCTTTTCTGAATAGTTGACAAAGTGATAGTGACAGTTTACTGAACAGATCTAAAGGTGATGTGGAAGTGTACTTTGCATTGGAAACCATTAAAATGGACATGGGGAATAAGGAAACATCCCAGTTTCCAATTGGGCTCTTGGGAGTGATCATAATAAGCATGAAGACAAAAGCAAATATCTTTAAGGACCACTGGACAAAGGGATGAAAAGCAAACTATTGGCGGTTACTCATTGTACTTTTAGTGTAGCCAAAAATAGAGTTGTAAACTTGGGTTTATATAACCAAGTGTAGCAGTTACTTTAGAAAGGGGAGAAGAAAAACAAATAGATTGTATTAGCTATTTTTGAGAGCATTTTTCTTCTCTACATTATTGTAACTGAGCAGCTGTGTACTTTTGTATCACGGATTATTTCCGCAATAAAAATCACTTCAGTTGGATCATCAAACAATCCAACTGAAATTATTAAGTGCTTGTGGTTTTTATTTTATAAGTTCAGTTTTAATTTGTAAGTTGTTTTTAAGTTTGAGAAATATCAAAGAATTATATTCAACCCCCCCCCCCCCCCCTTCTACAATTATGTTAGGACCTTTTGGCCAATGGTCCTTGGAGATCCTTGCTTTTGTCTTCACGCTTATTATGATCACTCCCAAGAGCTTTATTGGAAATTGGAATGTTTCCTTATTTCCAGTAACCATTTTGATGGCTTCCAATGCACAGTACACTTCCATATCTCCTTTAGATCTGTTCAGTAAACTGTCACTATCACTTTGTCAACTATTCAAAAAGTAATAGTGATTCGTTGATGGCATGGAGATGTGTTTCGTTGATAGCTTTATTCTTCATTTCGTTGATGGTGTATTCCTCGTTTCGTTGATAGAGTAATCTTCATTCCGTTGACAGACTAATCTTCATACCGTTGATAGAGTAATCTTCATACCGTTGACATGTCTTCACTTAGGCAGAATTACATGGCATAATATATTTACAATTCACCAACCTATTTTGCCTATCTAGTACTTAGTCAACATGACTTAGAAAAACCTATTTAATACATACAACAAATTGCATATCAAACTGTGAAGTATTGTACAATACAATTGCTACATCACTCATTTCGTTGATGAGGTTCCTGTCAACGAAACACTGCAAAGCATGCCATTTCGTTGACAGTTACAAAATGACTTAATACAAAATCTACTAAGTGTTTTTATAATTATCATCAAGAACAACATATTCCTAACAATCTCCCCCAATTTATAACTGATAGAATAACAGCCATAAATCAAGAGTCTTGATGATAACAAAAACACTCAGACATATTACACATGATAAAAGTAGAAATTGCATTGAGCTTCATTGAATTTAATTGAAATGCAAAGTAGAAAATCTTACAAAACAAGTGCACAGGGTTGCTCCTCTAGACTGAGCAGATTTTTCATCTTTGCCTCTGTGGTCTTGTTTTCTTCCCTTTTCTTGCATTGTTCTCCTCAATTTGAGCTTGAAGTCTTCTGTAGAAAATCTTCTCTTCTTCATCTTGATTCCCCAACTTGGATTGCATTAACCTTAGAGTTTCATTGGATGCCTTCTCCAGTTGGTCTTCTATTCTGAAGAATCTTCGACAGTTGTCCTTATCTCTGAATTCCATCATCCGAAAAGGTTGGAGATGAATTATCTTTCCTGTTTGAGGGACCTTCAATACTCTGGGAAGTGCACCAGGCTTGTTCCAGCTAGCTTTGATTTGGCAAATCTTGGAGACAACCTCAGAATTGGCTGTTTTGGTAAAACCAAAATCTTTCTTCAAACATTTAAACACAGATAGCAGTGTCTGATAGTCTTCTCCCAGAATTCTGTGTAGAGGCCAAACCTGTTCTCTCCCACCCTTGTAGACAAATACCAATCTCTCTGGTAGTTTGTAAGAAGCTGCTATTCCTCTCACTTCAACCAGGTCATCAAGATTGATATGAATGTCAGACTCCTCCCTGATATCAGCAGTGTAGATGAAGTCTTCTGGGTTGGTAGGGGGTTTCTCAGCTTGTGGTCTCCTTACCAGAATTGGCTTAGCCTTGGTAGCCCTTTGCTTAGATTTCTTCTTTGGATCCATTTCAAAGAGGAATTTTGGAAAGTTGGCCTCATCAAACTCAATTGGCTCTCCCTTTGGCTCAATTGGCTGATCATGGAAATTTACAGGATGATTAGGATCACAGGCTAACTTTACCTCTGAAACTGGATCAGGAATTGTTGGAGGTGCAATTGGTACAGAAGAGTCTGATGCAATGCTCTGAGAGTCATCATTCTCAAAGGCTATGTTTCTCCTAGCTCTTGCCTTTGGTTGCCTTGTGCTCTTCTTTGCACTCCTTTCCTCTCTTGCTTTTTCTTCTAGCTGTATTTCTTCTTCATCAAGAGACTGAGCAACAGCAAGGGCTTGCATTGCTGCTCTTTCTGACTCTTCAGCTTTAGCTTCAGCAAAGTTTGGGTGACCAACCCAAACACAGATTTCTTGTCCATTCTTGTAGACAATTGCCCTTTGCTTCCTTATCTCATAATCATTGCTTTCCTTGCTTTTTGTGATAAGTAGACCAAGAAGCTTGAGCTCATCTGGATAAGGTGCAGGATAGAAAATCCTTGCTATATTTTTGCCCTTTGGTTTAGCAGGGG
This sequence comes from Heracleum sosnowskyi, assembly GCA_030848705.1. NCBI lineage: Eukaryota > Viridiplantae > Streptophyta > Magnoliopsida > Apiales > Apiaceae > Heracleum > Heracleum sosnowskyi. The sequence continues at coordinate 83,428,645 of CM061242.1, forward strand.
ACTTGGGAGATAAGCTTCTTTGGAGTGTAGCTTGTTCCACATCCCTAATGCATGAAGTTTGTCCTTTTTCCTTCCTTGGACCTTGAGTGACTCCTTAGATTTCTCCCCCTTTTTGTTATCATCAAAAGAGATGACTGGGAGTCCTTGAGCTGCCACTAGTTGGGTGAGTAGCTGAGTTTGCTTCTCCTGTTCCTTCTGCATGTGAGAAAGTGTAGCCTCAACTTTGTCCACTCTAGAGGAGAGAGTTTTTAAAGATGAGGACACTTCAGGTTCCTTGGTGAAAAACCTTGACATCTTGGAGACAGTGTGAAGAGGAAGCTTTTCATCTAGCCTCCTGTCAGTAGCATCCATAAGGTTGCTAATGGAATCCTTGATTTCTGTAGCCTCAATCCTTGTCTGCAACATTTGTAGCCTTTGAATTTCAAGAGAATCCATTATGGCCTTGTAGAATTTCTTGTCCCTTGCTTCTGCAGACTCATGAGCTAGATATGCCTCATTGTACTGCCTTGTGATAGCAGCATCCAAGTTGCATCTACCATGCATATCCTGAGAAAGCCAGTTTGGTGTTGGAGGCACCACAGAAGTCCCAGTCTGTGTAGTAGTGGCCACATGTAGATTGTCACCAAAGCTGTCCTCATCATCAGAAAAATTAAAGTCTCCACTTGCTGCAGCTACTGGAGATAGATTGGTCAGGGCATCCTTTGCTCTTTGCATTGATGCAGTAGTATGAATTAAGTTGAGTGACCTTTCTGCCTCCACATTGCCCTGTTGAGCCATAACTTGATAGGCTAGCACAGGATGAGTAAAGGTCTCAGGATCCAGGGAAATACTATCCAGAGTTTGTTGATAATGCTCTTGGAAGGTAAGTTCCCTTTCTCCCTCACTGACCCCCATTAACTCACTAGCAATGGCTGCCTCCTCCCTTATCACTCCTGTAGTCCCTTCTCTCTCTCCACTCTTTTCTTGCATCATGGGCTCCCCATGGCTCACACCTCTCACACCCTCACCTTCACCTACTAAGGTGGTACTCTCAATCTCTCCTTTTGCCTGGCTGGAAGAAATAGCCAGCCTCTCACTCTCAGTCTCTCCTTTTGCCTGGCTGCAAGCCAGCCTCTCAATTTCACTCCCTCTCAAACCTAAAAGTGTCTCAACTACCACCAGGTCATCTACACTAGTTGTGGAAACAACTTGATTTGCAATAAGGGGTGTAGAATGACCTATCAACGGAATGGTAGTTTGAACTGTCAACGGTATGGATACCGTTGATGGAGAAACACTTGTCAACGAAAGAGACTGTTTCGTTGATGAAGTCAATAAAGCACTTTGAGAAAGTGAAATTACAGTAGAATCTGTGGTGATTGATTTTAGAGATTGGTCCACAGATCCTCTTGCAACTTCAGAAAAAGTTGGTTGATGGCCCAACAAATCTCTTAATAAGTGATGACCACCAGCTTCAGAGTGGGGCTTCTCCAAGATTAGAGTTGGAGAATCAGGAATAGATGAATGGATCATGTCCACATCTAAAGATTGAGTTGGTGAATTTGATGGAGATAGTTCAAGGTTGATGTTTAGAGAATGGGACTGTAACCCCAGAGTAATGATAGGGGTTACATCAAACTGAATTTGAGAAACTAGAAGTGTTGCTTCCAGTGTGTGTGCACCCTGTGAAACTTGGGATTTTTGCTTCACTCTCCTTTGGTATTGGGAGATAGTAGACTGTGGGCTTGAAGTGTCCCTTACCCTCTTGGAGGAGAGCTTGTTTCAATAATCACATCCTTTTGGGAGGATGCAACTAGACTTGTGTTTAAATCCATTTTACTCATTGTGCCTTGTTGGGAAGACACAATGGGGCTTGGCTGGATTTCACTCTGCTTTCCTTCCTTATTCTTAGGGTTTCCTTGATTTTCACCCCTTCCCTCACCTCTCACAACTCCTGAATCACTCCCCTTTGGTTGTGGAGTAGTTTTTGCAACAGGTGCCTTTTGAGAAGCACCTGATGTTGGCTTTGAGGATTTCTTTGATTTAGGTTTTGCTGCTTGGGCAGGAGCCTGTTGGGACACAGCTACAGACTCCATAGCAACATTGGTGGGTGAAATAATAGAAGTAGCAACTATACTAACAGGGTTAGAAGAAGTTACCTCAATGATGGGCAAATACACCATTGGGACATCACCATTGTGGTTAAGTCTCAGTATATCTGTCGGAACCCTTTTCTCTTGCACAAAACACTCAAACTTGGAAACAGGGTTAGAGATAACTAATGGTGTTGGACTAACATGATTAGCCAACATCATCAGAAACCTAGCATAATAGATATTCTTTTTCCTATTAGCCTTATCACCCAACTTAGCACCAATTTCATACATAAGTTGGGTGCTAAAGTTGTAATATCTATCAGTTAGGAGCATGGTAAATAGAATTAACATAGAATTGGTCAATGCATCAAAATTGCTAATCTTACCAGAAAATACCTTGATAAATGCATCAGCTAAATAACTATATTCTCTAACCAATCCTCTCCTAATTATTCTACCCAGATTATCAGTAGGCAAAGAGTAGTTTATGGAGTTTAGCAAGTTAACCATTTCAGTATTTATAGGCAAAGCATTACAGTTATTTTCAGGAATATGTAGACATGCTTGCAATACATCAGAATTAACTATGTACTCTTTACCTTGGATGGTGAATTGTAGTGTGCAGTTTGTTCCACTATACTCACACGAGGTCCAAATCTCCTCGATTATCTCATTATAGAGAGGAGTTGAGTGAAACATTGCATAGCTCAACTTGCAGTTCTTCATGAAGTCCATCATCTTGAAAAAGATACTGTTTGGACTCTCCTTGACAACAAATGGAATTGAGTTGTTCTTTTCATAAATGAACCCTCCTGCTGACATAAGCTTGACTATGGGTGCCATTGTTATGTGAAGAAAATCTTCGAACTAAATTGCTTGTTAGAGAGAAGAAGAGAGAAAAGCCTTTGGAATTTTTGAGAACAGGTAAAAAGAAATTAAAGAAATTAGAATTTCTTAAATACTCCCCCAAAAATTCTCAGAAAAAGAGTCCAATAATAAATGTAAATTACTGGATTGGCTTAAAAAATATAACCGTTACTTTTAAAGAATTACCATGATTTATACTTACAGGGGTGTATGCATAGATCGTGGTAACGGACGTGTCAAATTTCAACGGTTCAGATTAATTGCGCTAAATCAACGAATCAGGATTGGGCGGTTAAAGTCCCGTCTTATTTCGTTGATAAAGCTGCGTTTCGTTGATATAAAAGAGCTATCAACGAAACACCCAGAAAAATGCTAAGACTGTCAACGAAATGGTTAGTTTCGTGGACATAGTAATTTTGACTTAGACAAAATTTTACTTTTTCCTGAGAAAATTAATTCACAGAAAAACATAGCAAATTTCTGGCTGCATTTTAACTTGCAAAAATCTCAAAATAATTAAGAGAAATTTAGCATACCTAGCTCACTTACTAATCTTGAGAATGTTGATTCATCAAGTGGCTTGGTAAAGATGTCTGCAAGTTGTTGTTCACTTGGAACAAAATGTAACTCCACAGTACCATTCATAACATGTTCTCTAATGAAATGGTACTTGATGTCAATGTGCTTGGTCCTTGAGTGCTGCACTGGATTTTCAGTAATGGCAATGGCACTAGTGTTGTCACAGAAAATAGGAATTTTCTCAACTCTTATTCCATAATCAAGTAGTTGATTTTTCATCCATAAAATCTGTGCACAACAACTTCCAGCTGCAATATACTCAGTCTCAGCTGTGGAGGTAGAAACTGAGTTTTGTTTCTTGCTGAACCATGAGACAAGCTTGTTTCCTAAGAATTGACAGGTGCCTGTTGTTCTTTTCCTGTCAATTTTACATCCTGCAAAATCTGCATCTGAATAACCAATTAGTTCAAAGCCAGATTCTCTAGGATACCAAATGCCAAGGTTTGGTGTTCCTTTGAGATATCTGAAAATTCTTTTAATAGCAACTAAATGGGATTCCCTAGGATCAGCTTGAAATCTAGCACATAGACATGTAGCAAACATAATATCAGGTCTACTATCTGTTAAATATAAAAGTGAGCCTACCATGCCTCTGTAACCTGAAATGTCCACAGATTTTTCCTTAGTATTCAATTCAAGTTTGGTGGCAGTAGGCATGGGAGTTTTGGCAGGAGAGCATTCCATTAAGTTAAACTTCTTTAATAAATCATGAATATATTTTGTTTGACTAATGAAAATGCCTTCATTAACTTGCTTCACTTGAAGACCAAGAAAGTAAGTTAATTCTCCCATCATGCTCATTTCATATTTACTTTGCATAAGCTTGGCAAACTTTTGACAAAGTTTCACATCTGTAGACCCAAAGATTATGTCATCTACATAAATTTGAACAAGTATAGTAGAGCCATTCACAACCCTGTGAAAAAGAGTTTTATCTACAGTACCTCTAGTGAAGTGATTCTCAAGGAGGAACTGTGAAAGTGTGTCATACCAGGCTCTAGGTGCTTGTTTCAAACCATAGAGTGCTTTGAGGAGGAAGTATACATATTCTGGAAAATCATCATCTTCAAAACCAGGAGGTTGACTTACATACACCGCCTCTTCCAATTCCCCATTCAGAAAAGCACTCTTCACATCCATTTGATAGACTTTGAAATTGGCATGGGCTGCATAGTCTAGGAAAATCCTCATTGCTTCTAGTCTAGCAACAGGAGCAAATGTTTCATCAAAATCAATTCCTTCTTCCTGTGAATAGCCTTTTGCAACCAATCTAGCTTTGTTCCTTGTGACTATGCCATTTTCATCCATCTTGTTTCTGAACACCCATTTTGTGCCTATGACACTCCTGTCCTTAGGCTTGGGCACCAGTTTCCAAACATTGTTCCTCTCAAATTGGTTTAGCTCCTCTTGCATAGCTAAAACCCAATCTGGATCTAGAAGTGCATCCTCAACTTTCTTTGGCTCATCTTGAGACAGAAAGCTGCTATATAGACATTCTTCTTGAGTTGCTCTTCTAGTTTGGACTTTTGAAGTAACATCACCTATAATAAGTTCAAAGGGATGATCTTTAGTCCATTTCCTTGAGGGAGGTAGATTTGCTCTTGAAGAGGTAGCTTCATGATCATGATTGCCTTGATTGGATATTTGTCCTTGAGAAACTCCCCCTGAGTTTGTTGTCCCTATATGATCACTTCTAGAAGCATTTCTATGACTGTCAACGGTATGACCATTTTGGCTGTCAACGAAACGCTCATTTTGACTGTCAACGAATCCACCATCATGACTGTCAACGAAATGACCATTTGGTCTGCTAGCAGCTATTCTTTTCAACCTTAATACAACAATTTCATCTTCACTGCTGCTTTCATCTGTGCTAGATACAACAACTTTAGGCTGTTTCTCAGTAGCCTTAACATGATTTACTTGATCTCCTTCCTCATTCTCAAAAGAAAGACTTTCATGGAAACCTTCATCACAGAGACCTTGAATTTTGAGATCATCAAAAACAACATGTACAGATTTCATAACAATGTTGGTTCTGAGATTATAGACTCTGTAAGCTTTCCCTGCTGCATATCCCACAAATATTGCTTCATCTGCCTTTGCTTCAAATTTCCCCAAATGCTCATCTTGATTTCTCAGAACAAAGCACTTGCATCCAAAGACATGAAGAAAATCCAATAGTGGCTTCTTTCTTTTGAGTAGTTGATAAGGGGTCATACCTTTGGCCTGATTAATCAAAGAAATATTTTGAGTGAAGCAGGCTGTGTTAACTGCCTCAGCCCAAAAATAAGTTGGTAACTTTGATTCATCTAGCATTGTCCTTGCAGCTTCAATAAGTGTTCTGTTTTTCCTTTCAACCACACCATTTTGCTGTGGTGTCCTTGCTGCTGAAAACTCATGCAAAATACCATTTTCTTCACAGAACACCTTCATGCTTGAATTCTTGAATTCTATCCCATTGTCACTCCTAATCCTTCTTACTTTCAAGTCAGGATGATTGTTTACCATCTTGATGTGATTGATAATGATTTCACTTGCCTCATCTTTGGAGTGCAAAAAGAAGGTCCATGTAAATCTAGAAAAATCATCAACAATCACAAGACAATATTTCTTCTTTGAAATAGACATGACATTCATAGGGCCAAATAGATCCATATGAAGCAACTCAAGCTGATGGACAATTGATGACTCTGTCTTGCTTTTGAATGATGCCTTCTTTTGTTTCCCTTTTTGACAGGCATCACACAAACCATCCTTGGAAAACTCCACTTGTGGAATTCCTCTAGCAAGATCTTTCCTCACCAAATCATTCATAACTTTGAAATTCAGATGAGACAGTTTCTTGTGCCATAGCCAACTTTCATCCTTGCTTGCCTTGTTGAAAAGACAAGTGATGGTGTCTGGACTTGTGCTACTAAAGTCAGCAATGTACACATTCCCTCTTCTGAATCCAGTCATTACCACATTGTTGTTTCCTCCTTTAGAAACAACACAGGCTTCTTTAGAAAAAGTAACTAAAAATCCTTTGTCACAAAGTTGGCTGATACTAAGCAAATTGTGCTTAAGACCATCCACCAATGCAACCTCATCTATGATGCCATTCTCTTTTGAAATCAAGCCATATCCCTTAGTGTAGCCTTTGCTGTCATCTCCAAAAGCAATACAAGGGCCAGCTCTTTCCTGAAACTCTGTGAGCAGGGTAGAATCACCAGTCATGTGTCTTGAACAACCACTATCCAAGTACCAAAGATTCCTTTTGTCTCCCTGCACACAATAAAACCAAATCAAGTTGATTTTGGTACCCAAGTTTCCTTGGGTCCTGTTTTGTTAGCCTTTGCTTTTCCTTTAATATCATTTTTCACCTTGGGCTCAGATTGATTTAAATCAATCTTTACCCTTGGTGTTGATTTCTGAGAGTTGCTCACATTTTCATTCATAGCATGCATAGTTGGTGGAACAAACATGTTATTCACATTCCATGGCATTTGTGGCACATTAAACATATTCATGTATGGATTAGGCACAAACGACATGCTAGCATATGGATTCTGAAATTGTGCATATGGAGCAAACATGTTAGGCATAACAGGCATTGTGAGCATAGAACTGTTCATTGCAGGCTTGGGAATTTTCACATTAGTAGACTTCTTAACAGATTTGCAGTTAGTAGATAAATGACTAACACTTCCACAATTAACACATGTCTTTCTAGGAGCATATTTATCAGGTGTGTAATTTTTGTGTTTGTTAATCCCTACTTTGCCATTCCTGTTATTCTTTTTATTTCCCTTAGCCTCAACTTGAACATTCTCTAACTTATCTTTCAATTGCTTGTTGGACAAGTGACCTACATTAGCTCTCTCAACAGGCTTCTCAACTTTCTTTGATTTACTAGACTCACCTTGAACAAAGTTCTTGGTGACAGGACCATACTTATTATTAAGTCTAGTGAGTTCATCTTTTTTTTTCTCTGTCAACGAAACAGCCTGATCGGTTGATGGTTCATCTGTCAACGAAACATTGCATTCCGTTGACATATCAACCTTCAACAAATGATCATTGTTGTTTGTTGACTCTGTTTCTGATTCTAAGGTTTCACCAACATACCCTAGCTTCTCTTTGTTCTTTTTCCATGATTGCTCACAGAAAGATTCCATACCTTGAACATTAATGATGTTGGTAGCAACATTCCTGGCATCTTTGCATTTTGCAATCACACTTTTTTCTATCTCAAGTTGTGTTTTAAGAATTTCTTCCCTTTTTAACATGTTCTCAAGTTCCTTCTTAGCATCCCTACTAACACATCTCATTTTCTCAAATTCAATGAGCTGTGCTTCTAACATTGCATTCCTATCACTTAAGAGCAAATTAGTCTCTTTTATTCTTGAATTCTCTTTGGTAAGTGATTTAAGAGTAACACGCAAATTATATAGTACAGTAGACATTTCATTTACTGCACTATCGCATTCCTCTTTAGAAAGCTCAGAAAGATTAGTAATTGTTACCTGGTTGCTTGAGGAGCTTGCTTCCTGCTCATGATTGTTAGCCATAAGAGCCAAATTGACATACTCAACATCATCATCAGAATCTTCACCATTACCAGCCCAATCATACTCCTGAGACATGAAAGCCTTTTCTTTTTGCTTGAGAAGTTCAAAGTATTTCTTTTTATAATCAACAGGCTCAAATTTCCTGTTGCCCTTCTCAATCTTGGGCTTTCTGTAGTCTCCAGCAAAGTGACCAAGCATTCCACAATTGAAACATTTAGATTTAGACTTTTCAATCCAGTTACTTTTGTTAGGTTGAAAGTCTCTCCTTGGTGGCCTTGCTTCTGAGTTTCTCTTGAACTTGAACTTAGAGAATTTTCTTGACAGAAAAGCAATGTGTTCATCAATCTCATCTAAGTCATCCAAGTTGGCTGGTTCTGATTCTTCTTCTTCTGTCATCTTGCCTTTACCCTTGATAACATCACTCCTACAACTAGCTCGACTAGTTGTGGCCTTTGCAGCTTCTTCATTGTCATCTTCCAGTTGGTTCACAGATGCAATCAATGCAATAGATCCACCCTTCTTTTGTACCTTTTCAATTTCTTCATCTTGCTCCATTTCCAACTCATATGTCTTCAAGGTTCCATAAAGCCTTTCAAGAGTGTAGTCTTTGTACTCTTGAGTGTTTCTGAGAGAAACAGTCATAGGCTTCCATTCTTTTGGAAGAGCTCTAAGAAATTTAAGGTTTGAATCCTTGGTTTGATAGATCCTCCCATACAACTTTAATCCATTCAAAAGCTTTTGAAACCTACTAAACGTGTCATTTAGGGTTTCACCAGCTTTAAAATGAAAATGCTCATATTGTTGTATAAGGAGCTGCATTTTGTTTTCCCTAACTTGCTCAGTACCTTCACAGAGAGTTCTAACAGTGTCCCATACTTCTTTGGAGGTTGTACAGTTTATGACATTGTCAAACATCTCTTGCTCCAAACCATTAAACAGAATGTTCATGGTTCTTTTATCTTTATGGACTTCTGCAACATCTTCAATAGTCCATTCTGAGACAAGTTTTGGAATTTCCACATCAGGAGCATCATCTGGCAGTCCAACTCTAGATGCAAACTTCATGGGAACGTGTGGACCTTTCTCAATGCAGTCTACATATCTCTCATCCATAGACATGAGATGTAAATGCATCTTTACTTTCCAGTGAAAGTAATTGTCCTTATCAAGAACTGGTATCTTTACTCCTGCATCCTTCTTCACCATGGTTACTGTTTTGGTCTTGATCTTTAAACTTCTTGTATGTTAGAAGCTTGCTCTGATACCAATTGTTAATCCCAAATGACCTAACAGAATTGTAGAAGGGGGGGTTGAATACAATTCTTGATATTTCTTAAACTTAAAAACAACTTACAAATAAAAACTGAACTTAATGTAAAAATCACAAGCACATAAATAATTTCAGTTGGATTGTTTGATGATCCAACTGAAGTGATTTTTATTGCGGAAATAATCTGTGATACACAATGTACACAGCTGCTCAGTTACAAGAGTGTAGAGAAGTATGCTCTCAAAGATAGCTAATACAATCTATTTGTTTTCTTCTCTTTCTTCTATTTTAACTGCTACACTTGGTTATATACATTCCCAAGTTTACAATACTATTTTGGTTACACTAAAGTACACTAGTAATAACCATCAGTAGTTTGCTTTTCATTCCTTTTGTGCAATGGTCCTTGGAGATCCTTGCTTTTGTCTTCACGCTTATTATGATAACTCCCAAGAGCTTTATTGGAAATTGGAATGTTTCCTTATTTCCAGTAACCATTTTGATGGCTTCCAATGCACAGTACACTTCCATATCTCCTTTAGATCTGTTCAGTAAACTGTCACTATCACTTTGTCAACTATTCAAAAAGTAATAGTGATTCGTTGATGGCATGGAGATGTGTTTCGTTGAAAGCTTTATTCTTCATTTCGTTGATGGTGTATTCCTCGTTTCGTTGATAGAGTAATCTTCATTCCGTTGATAGACTAATCTTTATACCGTTGATAGAGTAATCTTCATACCGTTGACATGTCTTCACTTAGGCAGAATTACATGGCATAATATATTTACAATTCACCAACCTATTTTGCCTATCTAGTACTTAGTCAACATGACTTAGAAAAACCTATCTAATACATACAACAAATTGCATATCAAACTGTGAAGTATTGTACAGTACAATTGCTACATCACTCATTTCGTTGATGAGCTTCCTGTCAACGAAACACTGCAAAGCATGCCATTTCATTGACAGTTACAAAATGACTTAATACAAAATCTACTAAGTGTTTTTATAATTATCATCAAGAACAACATATTCCTAACAACAAGTTAAAATGCAGCCAGAAATTTGCTATGTTTTTCTGTGAATTAATTTTCTCAGGAAAAAGTAAAATTTTGTCTAAGTCAAAATTACTATGTCAACGAAACGAACCATTTCGTTGACAGTCTTAGCATTTTTCTGGGTGTTTCGTTGATAGCTCTTTCATATCAACGAAACGCAGCTTTATCAACGAAATAAGACGGGGCGTTAACCGCCCAATCCTGATTCGTTGATTTAGCGCAATTAATCTGAACCGTTGAAATTTGGCACGTCCGTTACCACGATCTATACATACACCCCTGTAAGTATAAATCATGGTAATACTTTAAAGGTAACAGTTATATTTTTTAAGCCAATCCAGTAATTTACATTGATTGTTGGATTTATTTTCTGAGAATTTTTGGGGGAGTATTTAAGAAATTCTATTTTCTTTAATTCTTTTTTTACCTGTTCTAAAAAATTCCAAAGGCTTTTCTTTCTTCTTCTCTCTAACAAGCTATTCAGTTCGAAGCTTTTCTACACTCAACAATGGCACCCATAGTCAAGCTTATGTCTGCTGGAGGGTTTATCTATGAGAAAAACAACTCCATCCCCTTTGTTGTCAAGGAAAGCCCGAACAACATCTTTTTCAAGATGATGGACTTCATGAAGAATTGCAAGTTGAGCTATGCAATGTTTCACTCTACACCACTCTACAATGAGATAATCGAGGAGATTTGGACCTCATGTGAGTATAGTGGGACAAATTGCACTTTGAAATTCACCATCCAAGGTAATGAGTATATAGTTAATTCTGATGTATTGCAAGCATGTCTACATATTCCTGAAAATAACTGTAATGCTTTGCCTACAAACACTGAAATTGTTAACATGCTAAATTCTATAAACTACTCATTGCCTACTGATAATTTGGGTAAGATTATTAGGAGAGGTTTGGTTAGAGAATACAGTTACTTAGTTGATGCATTCATAAAGGTATTTTCTGGCAAAATTAGTAATTTTGATGCATTAACTAATTCCATGTTAATTCTCTTAACCATGCTCCTAACTGATAGATATTATAACTTTAGCACCCAACTTATGTATGAAATTGGTGCTAAGTTGGGTGATAAGGCAAATAGGAAAAAGAATATCTATTATGCTAGGTTTCTGATGATGTTGGCTAACCATGTTAGTCCAGCACCATTAGTTATCTCTAACCCTGTTTCCAGGTTTGAGTGTTTTGTGCAAGAGAAGAGGGGTTTGACAGATATCCTGAGACTTAACCACAATGGTGATGTCCCAGTGGTGTATCTGCCCATCATTGAGGTAACTTCTTCTAACCCTGTTAGTATAGTTGCTACTTCTATTGTTTCCCCTACCAATGTTTCTATGGAGTCTGTAGCTATGTCCCAACAGGCTCCTGCCCAAGCAGCAAAACCTAAATCTAAGAAATCCTCAAAGCCAACCTCAGGTTCTTCTCAAAAGGCACCTGTTGCAAAAACTACTTCACAACCTAAGGGGATTTATTCTGGAGCTGTAAGAGGTGAGGGAAGGGGTGAACATCAAAGAAACCCCAAGAATAAGGAAGGAAAGGATAGTGTGTCCCAACCAAGCCCCATTGTGTCTTCCCAACAAGGCACAATGAGTAAAATGGATTTAAACACAAGTCTAGTTGCATCCTCCCAAAAGGATGTGATTATTGAAACAAGCTCTCCTCCAAGAGCACACTCCAAGAGGGTAAGGGACACTTCAAGCCCACAATCTACATTTTCCCAATACCAAAGGAGAGTGAAGCAAAAATACAAGGGTACACAAGGTGCACACACTCTGGAAGCAACACTTCCAGTTTCACAAATTCAGTTTGATGTAACCCCTATTATTACTCTGGGGTTACAGTCCCATTCTCTAAACATCAACCTTGAACTATCTCCATCAAATTCACCAACTCAGTCTTTAGATGTGGACATGATCCATTCATCTATTCCTGATTCTCCAACTCTTATCTTGGAGAAGCCCCACTCTGAAGCTGGTGGCCATCACTTGTTAAGTGATTTGTTGGGCCATCAACCAACTTTTTCTGAAGTTGCAAGAGGATCTGTGGACCAATCTCTAAAATCAATCACCACAGATTCTACTGTAATTTCACTTTCTCAAAGTGCTTTATTGACTTCATCAACGAAACAGTCTCTTTCGTTGACAAGTGTTTCTCCATCAACGGTATCCATACCGTTGACAGTTCAAACTACCATTCCGTTGATAGGTCATTCTACACCCCTTATTGCAAATCAAGTTGTTTCCACAACTAGTGTAGATGACCTGGTGGTAGTTGAGACACTTTTAGGTTTGAGAGGGAGTGAAATTGAGAGGCTGGCTTGCAGCCAGGCAAAAGGAGAGACTGAGAGTGAGAGGCTGGCTATTTCTTCCAGCCAGGCAAAAGGAGAGATTGAGAGTACCACCTTAGTAGGTGAAGGTGAGGGTGTGAGAGGTGTGAGCCATGGGGAGCCCATGATGCAAGAAAAGAGTGGAGAGAGAGAAGGGACTACAGGAGTGATAAGGGAGGAGGCAGCCATTGCTAGTGAGTTAATGAGGGTCAATGAGGGAGAAAGGGAACTTACTTTCCAAGAGCATTATCAACAAACTCTGGATAGTATTTCCCTGGATCCTGAGACCTTTACTCACCCTGTGCCAGCCTATCAAATTATGGCTCAACAGGGCAATGTGGAGGCAGAGAGGTCACTAAACCTAATTCATACAACTGCATCAATGCAAAGAGCAAAGGATGCCTTGACCAATCTATCTCCAACAGCTGCAGTAAATGGAGATTTTGAATTTTCTGATGATGAGGACAGCTTTGGTGACAATCTACAGGTGGCCACTACTTCACAGACTGGGACTTCTGTGGTGCCTCCTAGACCAAACTGGCTTTCTCAAGATATGCAAGGAAGATGCACTCTAGATTCTGCTATCTCAAGGCAGTACACTGAGGCATATCTATCTCATGAGTCTGCAAATGCAAGGGACAAGAAATTCTACAAGGCCATCATGGATTCTCTGGAAATCCAAAGACTACAGATGCTACAGACAAGGATTGAAGCTACAGAAATCAAGGATTCCATTAGCAACCTCAGGGATGCTACTGACAGGAGGCTAGATGAAAAGCTTCCTCTTCTAACTGTGTCCAAGATGAACATGTTTTTCTCCAAGGAACCTGAAGTGTCCTCATCTTTGAAGACTCTTTCCTCTAGAGTGGACAAAGTTGAGGCTACACTTTATCACATGCAAAAGGAACAGGAAAAACAGACACAGCTACTCACCCAGCTTTTGGTAGCTCAAGGACTCCCTATCATCTCACTTGATGATAACAAAAAGGGGGAGAAATCTAAGGAGCTAGAGAAATCTAAAGAGCTTGATATACAAATCACAAAGGTTTTGGTTCCAGCCATTTCCTTATCAAATGAGCCACTAGCAATGGGGGAGCTTGGACAGAAGAAAAAGGATGGTATTGACCTGATTCAGGAAGCTTCTATGAGGATGAGACTTGCAGAACAGATTAAAGATCATTGGTCCAACATAGAAGCAAGGGTCAAGAATATTGCTGAAACTGCAAAGAATTCAAATCCATCAACGGATCAACCATCAACGAATGCCATGGTTGTAACATCAACAGAATGGGAGCCACAGTTCAAGAGTTCTTATGTAATAGAACCCCTTCAGCATGGACTCTTTCAAGATTCAAGAAATGAGAAAGGGCAAGCTTCATGCTTTAGGAATGTGGATGCAAGAGGGATATCTCCAATATCACCTGTCAAACCCAAGGGCAAGAACACTGCAAGGATATTTTATCCTCCACCAAAGCCAGATGAGTTCAAAATCCTAGGGAAGCTGATTATTGAAAGCAAAGAAAGCAATCATCCAAGCATAAGGAACCAAAGGGCCATCATCTACAGGGATATCAAGGACATCTGCATTTGGGTTGGTCACCCAAATTTTGCTAAGGCCAAAGCTGAAGAATCTGAAAGGGCAGCAATGCAAGCTCTTGCAGTTGCTCAATCACTTGAAGATGAAGAAACCCTAAAGGAAGAAAAGGCCATGGATGAAGCTGAGGAAGCTGGAAAGGAAAGGAAGAGTGTAAGGCAGCCAAAGGCTAGAGAAAAAAGGAATCTAATCTTTGATAAAGATGATTCTCAGGAAACTGCCCAAGACTCTTCCACAACTAGTGCACATCAAATTCCTGTTGATCAACCTCATGAAGGAAAGTTGGCCTGTGATCCTGCACATCCTGTCAACTTTCATGATCAACCAATAATGCCAAAAGAGGAGCCTTTTGAATTTGATGAGGCCTACTTTCCAAAGTTTCTATTTGAGAAGGATCAACCAATGAAGACAAAGAAAAGGGATGTCAAAGCAAAGCCAGTATTTATGAGAAAGCCACAACCTCAGAAACACCCTGCAAATCCAGAGGACTGCATGTACATTGCTGACATCAAAGAAGAATCCAGTCTACATCTTGACTTAGACAACCTGGTGGAAGTAAGGGGCATTGCAGCTTCTCAAAAATTGCCTGAGAGACTGGTCTTTGTATTCAAGGGTGGTAGAGAACAGGTGTGGCCTCTCTACAGAATTTTAGGAGAAGACTACCAAACACTACTCTCAGTGTTTAGATGCTTGAAGAAAGACTTTGGCTTCACCAAAACAGCCAAGTCTGAGGTGGTCTCCAAAATTTGTCAGATAAAGGCTAGCTGGAACAAGCCTGAGGCTCTTCCTAGGATGCTTAGAGTGCCCTCAACAGGAAAGAAGATCCATCTTCAATCATACTGGATGATGGAATTTAAGGACAAGGACAATTGCAGAAGATTCTTCAGGATGGAAGACCAGCTGGATAAGGCATCTAATCAAACTCTAAAGTTTATGCAATCCATGCTTGGTGATCAAGATGAAGAAGAGAAGATCTTTTACAGAAGGCTACAGGTCCAAATTGAGGAAAACAACTCTAAGAGAGGGAAGAAGACTATGCCACAAAGAAGACACAGATGAATCATTTGTTCAGTCTAGAGGAGCACTCTTGGGCATTAGTCTTGTAAGTCTTGTATTTTGTCTAAAATATTATGAAGCTTAATGCATTTTCTACTTTTGTAATTTATGATGTATCTGAGTGTTTTTGTTATCATCAAGTCTCTTGATTTATGGCTGTTATTCTATCAGTCATAAATTGGGGGAGATTGTTAGGAATATGTTGTTCTTGATGATAAACATAAAACACTTAGTAGAATTTGTGTAAAGTCATTTTGTAGCTGTCAACGGAATGGTATGCTTTGCAGCAATCCGTTGACAGGTAGCTCGTCAACGAAATGAGTGATGTAGAAATTGCACTGTACAATACTTCTAGTTTGATATGCATTTCATTGTAGATATTGGATAGATTTTCTAAGTCATGTTGACTAAGTACTAGATAGGCAAAATAGGTTGGTTAATTGTAAATATCTCATGCCTTGTAATTTTGCCTAAGTGAAGACCTGTCAACGGAATGAAGATTATCCTATCAACGGTATGGAGTTTACTCATCAACGGAATGAAGATTATCCTATCAATGGTATGGAGTTTACTCATCAACGAAATGAAGAATAAAGCTATCAACGAAACACATCTCCCTGCTATCAACGAATCATTATTGCTTTTCTGAATAGTTGACAAAGTGATAGTGACAGTTTACTGAACAGATCTAAAGGTGATGTGGAAGTGTACTTTGCATTGGAAACCATTAAAATGGACATGGGGAATAAGGAAACATCCCAGTTTCCAATTGGGCTCTTGGGAGTGATCATAATAAGCATGAAGACAAAAGCAAATATCTTCAAGGACCACTGGACAAAGGGATGAAAAGCAAACTATTGGCGGTTACTCATTGTACTTTTAGTGTAGCCAAAAATAGAGTTGTAAACTTGGGTTTATATAACCAAGTGTAGCAGTTACTTTAGAAAGGGGAGAAGAAAAACAAATAGATTGTATTAGCTATTTTTGAGAGCATTTTTCTTCTCTACATTATTGTAACTGAGCAGCTGTGTACTTTTGTATCACAGATTATTTCCGCAATAAAAATCACTTTAGTTGGATCATCAAACAATCCAACTGAAATTATTAAGTGCTTGTGGTTTTTATTTTATAAGTTCAGTTTTAATTTGTAAGTTGTTTTTAAGTTTGAGAAATATCAAAGAATTGTATTCAACCCCCCCCCCCTTCTACAATTCTGTTAGGTCATTTGGGATTAACACAGACCAACCAAATCAATAACACAACCTGTTTTTTTCATTTCCACCAGACAACATCATACTACAAAATAATCCAAACCAACAATCCAGATTCAACCAACTAGAAAAGTATCTCCAAACACATTCATCAACCAACTAGAAAATTATCTCCTAATACAATATTTCATAAACTAGTTACACGCAATGTCTAAGTAGATAGTGAATATACTAACAGAAAATGTAATAGTCTAGTTACGCGCAACTAAGAGTTGGTGCCACTTCTTCTTGAACTTTCTTGTTGACTTTCGCGTCGACTTCTTTAACCAGAGTTTCCCTTATCTTGCTTGTCATGTCCTGTACATAGGAAAGTCATATTTATAGTAAATAAATATTACATAGGAAAGTCATATTTATAGTAAATAAATATTTAGATTTACAACCTGAAACAGGTACACTAAATAAGTCGCATTTCAACTTTTACAAGTTTGGTACACTAAATAAGTCGCATCTCAACCTGAAACAGGTACACTAAATAGTAAACATGTACATATTTACTGAAACAGATTCCCAAATTCATGTATATAGTACATTGACATTACAGCACACCAATTACTTTAAACATTACAATTATCTTCTATATTTTTTTAAAAAGGCATAAAATCGTTTTGCTATTGTTTTTCACCCCTGCTGCTAATAAATTTAGTTAGTGATGTTACTCGTATCCGCTAGAATCAGTAATAAGCATCTTAGAACATCGAAGTTACAATTAAATACCTTCCACAGCTGGCAAACTTGCAATGAAGGATGCCAGAGTAGGCGGAGCAGCTCTTAGAATGTCGTTAGGACTGTTAGAAGTTCCACCAACAGTAGACGACACACTTAAACTTGATAAGGTAGCTGAATTAGATACTTGAGGTGCAGATGTTCCTGGGTTACCAAGAGAAAAGGTCAGCTTCTACATTCAATACATTTAGGCTTCAAAAAAACAAGGATACTGATATTTTATTTGTATGGATGAATAGATAATTATATTCAAACCCCCAAAAAAAAATTGTACAGTTACTCGTACCCTCAAAATAAACTATAAATTACACTCCACATACCAGGCTTCTGCTTTGGATCATAGACCATCATTCTTGAGATATCTGGATAAATAACCTTTGTAGATTGATTTGAACCAGTTGCCAGTCCTAAAGAGGCCTTATCTTTGTGACAAAAGGAGTGTCTTTAGACCAGGTGCCGTAATAATAACTTTTTCAGGAAAACAATATTAAGCAAGTAAAACAAATCATTGCACATACAAAAAAACAGAGGAATGAAACCGAGGCTAGTAGCAGTGGGTGATAAAAACTCAAAAGTTATAATTATAATAACAGAGCCTAACAGTGTGTGATTTCTGCCCTATTTCAGTTTTGTGTTTCAAGTATCTTTAAACACCATCTGAACCTACTCCAGGCTCAAATTTCTAACCTAGAATATCCTTATTTTTTACAATCCTTTTTTCCACACTCGCATATATCTGCTAAAACTCAATTACACTGCAAATTAAATTGCAACAAAATCCAATCACTAAAGTAGCTTGTTCTAAATCTCAAACTCTATCCTCCCCTTCTTAAAACTTCAAAACTCAAGTAGAAAGGCTATTTAAAACACAATTACTCGATACATCAGATTATAACAACATTCAACTAGCTTGATTCATTACTACTCCATTCAATTACTAAATTGATTCATTCTCGATCTCAAACTGACAACCTCTAATCTATTATCCGTAACTCAAATAAAAGAAAAACATCATACATACACTCAAGTAATAACAACAGGAAATTAAAAATCTCGCATCAATTAGCTATCATAACCAAATCACTTATCACTAACTCATTGATTAAGCACAACTTGAATTTAAATTAACTCATATAGCAACTTGAAAATTTATAACTTTAGAGGCAATAAAATAGTAATAATAATAGAGGCTAACAACATAAAACAAATACATTAGCCTAAGTACATACATAAAACACAAATCCATAATAAAACTCACAAAATACATATGCATAAGTACATTAAACCCGAAGCCCCAAAATAAACCCAATTGAAACACAAAATGCATATAATCAATCCCCAAAATAGAGAATTAAACCTAATTGAAACCCTAAACAAATAGAACATATAACACAAAAGATAGATTACCTTAAAGTCGAAGCCCCAAATTAAACGGAATTGAAACTCTAATTTTGAAATCCTAAATTGAACCCAATTGAAGACCCCTAAATTGAACCCGCTTGAAGCCCTTATTTTGAAATCAGCCCTGAGATACAAAGAAAGCCTAAATCAATTGCAAAATTAGTGAAAAAACCCTAAAATATAAGCATTAAAATTGAAAAGCCCTGATTTGAAGAAGTATTCAAAGCTAGGTGTGTGTAAAGAAAAGAGAGAGGACACCGAGAGAGAGCACTCACAGACGTGTGTAAAGAAGAGTAGCAGTAGTGTGTGGGCATCAGTGGGTGTTTAGGAGGAGAGAGAGTAGCAGTGTGTAAAGTGAAGTGTTGGAGGTGCGATCTCAATTTTGTTGGGTGGTCTTTTTACCGCTCAACAAATTTTCACTAATTTTTCATTTTTCATGCTTTCCAAATATATGTTATCTTATATATATTTTTGGTTATAAATAGATTTTTTAATTTTTTTTTTTTACTTTTTAAATTTATTATGCACTTCTTTTTACATATTCCTACTTATATATTTAACTACTTTTAATCATTTACAAAAAAATTAATATTATATTAGGATACATTTGGAAAATTAATTATTTACTTTAAATTTGTTGAATATATAATTTAAAAGTTCTAAAATAAAAACATTCATCTAAAAAAATCATTTTAATAATTTTCATTTCATTTATACACTTCTTTTTTCATATTCTTAATTTTTATGGAAATTTTAAATTATCCAAATCAATTTATTTTAATGTCAAATAAAAATTAATATTTTTACTTTTACTTAAAAGAAAAAAAACTGTTTATTACAAAATATGGCAACACATTGTCATACCTACAACAACATGCAAACACTTGTGTGACAAGTCCCTTTTGTGACTTCTCCCTCGCCGTTATTTATATTTTCCGCACTAGTTTACGCATAATAGCGTTTTTCACGGTCCTCACACTTGTGAGTTGAGTAATATTTTAACGCATAATAGTGTCCCTCGTGGCTAGTACCGTAACATACTAGTTTTGCACGGACATTATTATATATCTCAAATATATATCTTGTTTGTAGCTTGTTGTTTGTCTTTGTAGTGAGGCGAAGTGAAGTGAGGTGATCTTTGCTCTAAGACCCAAGTCCTAGGCGTGCTAACGGGAAGTTAGGCGTCTCCGCTCCGTGAGGAGGAAGAAAGACCCAAGACCTAAGACCTAAGCCAAGACCTACAAAGGTAGCACCAAGGCTACCCTAGGGTTCTACTTCGGCTTTGAGGAGGTAAATTGGATTTACGCTCCAAGACAAGTCAAGTAGGTTTGCTAGGATATTTTGAGGAGGTAACGGGTAAAGATGCACAAAAAGCCCTTCGGGCCGGGCTTTATCCGGGCTTTAAAAAGCCCGGGCTTTTTAACAATTGGGCAAGGCCGGGCTTTTTCAAAAATCGGGCCGGGCCGGGCTTCCTCTAAAATATGAGGCCCATTTTAGGCTCTCGGGTCGGGCCGGGCGGTGCCGGGTTTTTATCCGGGCTTTTTTTTTAATTTATATATAATTTTTTTTGCAAAGTTAATATATTAAAATACAGAAAAAACAAAGTTTTCCAAAAAAACGATCCTAAAAGAGCTACACCTCTGAATTATTGAAATTCAGAAAACATAACAAGAGACACCACGATACCTACTACTAAAATACTATTAACATAATGTTTTATCATAAAACATGAGTGCAAATCAAGAACATTCTACACATAATATGCGTTATTGAACTTAACCGGACCGTGAGCCATACAAATCTCCTCGTACATGACCATTTCAAGAAATACATACACTACACTCAATAAATCTTCTGAAAAAAAAGGTTTGTCTTGCACATTGTTGTTTCTTCTTAACCTCATTATTCTTCATATTTTCTCTATTACTAAGTTTAATATTCTTGAAATTTATTTAAAATATTATAAATTTTCAAATTTTATCTATAAAAAATCAGGTTTTTATTCGGATCTCTCAAAAAGCTCGGGCTTTTATCCGAGCTTTTTGAAAGCCCGGGCTTCATCCGGTCTTTTCGGGCTTCGGGCCGGGCCGGGCCGGGCTTGACGGAAAATAGTAGGCCCGTTTAAGGCCCTCGGGCCGGGCCGGGCTTTTTTCGGGCCGGGCTTTTCGGGCTTTTTTCCGGATCGGACCAGGCCGGATTTCGGGCTTCAGGCTTTTTGAACATCTCTAGTAACGGGGAGTTACACTCCAAGATAAATATTTTAATGGTTTATTTTTGCTACTTAATTGTGAGGAGGTAAATTGGATTTACGCTCCAAGATAAATTAGTAGTGGTGTGTAAAGGCTTCTCCGCCTAAGTTAAGGAGTGTGTTTTAGTGAAAAATCTCGAGTCCGGGGAGGAGCCCGGGGACTGGAACTGGAATAGGGGTGTTCGAATCTGTTAGGGGATTGCGGGCATCGCGAACCAGGATAAAATCGGCTGTCTCGTACTCTTTATATTTCTCCTTTATATTCCGTACTTTACATTACTTATTTATAAGTAATTAATTTTAAAAGGAGAAAGAAATTTTTAAACACCAAGCTCACATTTTAAAAAAGGGTAATAAGCTATTCAACCCCCCCCCCCCCTAACTTATTTCACCACCCTTGTGGACCTATCAGTATTCATCCAAGTAGCTCTAATTTGAGAACGATCATACACATTCCATGTCAACTCCTTAAACCTATATTTTTGAGCATAAAAAGCTACCACTACTACTTGAATGAAACCTACGACCAACATTATAAATTCCATATCCTCATCATCATCATCCCTTCAACGTTTTTGTGAAATATTGGAGATATGAAAGTTTCTGTGTTTCGATTGTTAAAAAAACATACAATTATCAGCTTAATTCCAATTAAACTAACAAATCCTAAATATACACAAATGGAAGCATTCTCAAGCATAAATGCAAATATTAAATCACTTAAATGCAATAATTGAATTAATACAGATATATAGGATACACATCAAAACTGATAAGTATAAAAATCAACATAAATGTGTATATACTTACCCCTGAGCTGATTTTCCCATCGAACTACAAAATAAAATGAACAAAATCAGATATTTTCTTCATCAAACATACAGATATGTCCTATTGTATTATATGTGTGTGTGATAAGATTGATCAATTAGGTATTTTACATATATTTTCTAAATTAATTGGATGTTATATATGTATATACCTCATGTTGATGGAGTAATGAAAATGAAAGAGTGAAGAGAGGGATGGAGCCGCGAGAGAGAGAGAGACGTGAGGGAGATGGAGCCGCCGAGAGAGACTCGAGAGATGTAAAACCCCAGATTTTGGGTAGAATTAAAACTTTTATTGTATGATGATGTATATATATATATGTGGATGGTGGTAATGGTTTTTGGAGAATTAAGTATGAAATGAATATGGATGTCAGTTTTCAAACATTTTGAGAATAATAAGAATGGACTGATCATGTAAATAAGAACAATCAATCGGGAAGATAAGAATACAATACTCCAGGGAAGAAAAGTATTTTTATGTCATCCAAATCAATATCTGGAATACATCCGACAACTCCGTAAACAAGATAGCGTATGCCCGAGAAAGCACTAGAACGTTTTCTAAGTGCAAGGAGTAAAGAGAAGTAAACCAGGAATATTGGAACGAATATTCATCCAAAGGATTATAGAAAAACCACTGATGAATAGTAACTTTTGATGAATAGTAAATTTTTTCGTTTAAAAGTTTTTCAGACCACCCTATATACGGGTCGATATAATGAACTTTCAAAGCCGTATTAGTGATCTACGATGAAAATAAAGGAATGCAAAAGCTGTCAGAATCGGAAAAATAGCATTTCCGTTTTCTCCGAAATTTCACCATTAACGGACGGATTAATTATTATTTGAGAATAATTGAGAATTTAAATTATCAATTCCATGGATATGGATTTAATAAAAGAATTAGAGATATTAAGAACGATTGCGATAAACTACTTCGATAGAACACTTAAGAAACCCTGCGAACATTCTACGCGATTAAACGGAGACGGGACAACGGAACACTTACGGGATTAAATATAGACATGGAAGTAACATGTAACAAGATTAATTCGAGGAATGCAACATTTGGATCATCCATGTGAAAGGAAAAAAACCAGTAAAGCAAACCAGTAAAGCCACTTTATCAGGACTCCTGCATGTGCGACACGTGCCCCTGTGACAAGCCAAAACTTGATGACTCACCATTTGGCCATCAAAATATCAGAATTTCTATCATTATCCAAGGCAAGAAAAGAAAGAACAACTCCCCCATCTTCAAGAAAAACCATTCGGCCCTTTTAAGAAAAACAAGTATACATTTTTCAAAGATCAACTTCCAAGCATCCATAATTCATGTTCTTGGATTCAAAAGCTTCCATATTTCACAACTAAGGTATTCTCTAAATCCTAGAACCATCTATTAAGGTTATCATGTTCAAATCCTTGATTAAAGATGAGGATGAATAGTGAGATGAATAGTGATTTCAAGAACTAACTTTTGATTCTTGGTTTCTTTTGATGATTCAAGCTAGCTTAAGGTTATATAAGGACTATACAAGGCTTATTACGATCATATACACTCCAAGGAAGGTATAATCTCTTGAAACCCTTAGTTATAATATGATTTATATGGTTAGTTTTGAGTATACTTTAGTTGGTATAATCATAAGGTGGATTGAGTGGTTTTAACGGAGGTTTGATGAAAGTTTGATGTTGTTTTGATGATAAGCAAGTAGATGTTGGTTTTGACTGATTTGTGATGATTATGAATTAGTAATGATGTTGAGGATTTGACTTGGTGATTTGGTTTGGATTGGTCTTGTAAGTTTATGATTAAACTTTGGAATCGTTAAAACATAGCCGTTATAATGACCGATTTTCCCTAGCTCTGTTGTGTCTGTGATGTTCGGACATAAGGACTTCTGTCCAGAGTCACCACTGCCTAGTATTGTGTAGGTATTGTTTCAAGGTTCGTTTTGATATAAAGATCATGTGATTCCGAATTACGGTTTAGGAGAAACGAGTGTTTTAGTTAAGGATGTTTCGAGAAACCGAGCTATACCACTTAGCCAACTTTGAGGCAATGATCAAACCCCTTAAGTGACCAATCAGAATGTGAAACCTTGTGTTAACATGCTAGGTATGTTTAGGAGGACCCTCGAAAAGATTTCGTGTTAAAAGGATTTAATCTCTATTTTATAAAAATGTTCGAGTCGAGCGTGCGCAAGAGGATTCTTAAGGAGTTAACTAGAAATCATGTCTTGGTTTAAGTAAAGTACATACTTAGTTTCGTGCAAGTATTCAAGTGATTAACCTTGGATCTTTTGACTATGTATAGATCGCCGGACTGACTCGAGGCACACTACCCCTACCTCACCACCAGGCAAGTTTTCTAAACCTATACTACTGTTGTTGTGATAATAACTGTTTTCAATTATGATATGCGATTGCGATATATATAAATTGCATACTTGTTTTCGAATTGCTATATATAGCAATACTTGAGGATATGATTGATGTGGGGCTTATAAGCTAGATATGGGATATCAGTTATAAGCCAGTCTTGTATATAATGCCCTAGGATAAGGGCGGGTGATTTTCTCTAAGATCAGAAATAATTATATTTCAGTATATGCTAAAGGTTATTTCCGATAAGATATCGGGTAACTGTTATTCGAGGATTAATTATTGACTTAAGAAATATCATTTATATTCATTCGAGGATTATTGACTTTAATAATATTATTACCGTATATTCATTTGAGATTTAGTATTTAATGAATATTATTTTCAAATATTCATTTGAGGATTATTTATTTATATAATGAATATTATTTTCAAATATTCATTCGAGGATTAGTTATTTATATAATGAATATTATTTTCAAATATTCATTTAAGGATTATTTATTTATTTAATGAATATTATTTTTGAATATTCATTTGAGGATTATTTATTAATGAGTATTACTTTTGAATATTCATTTGAGGATTATTTATTAATGAATATTATTTCTAAATATTCATTCGAGGTTTGTTTATTTGATGAATATTATTTTCGAATATTCATTTGGAGGTTTACTTGTTTAATAAATGTTATTAATTGTTTTCCAATCAAAAAGAGGTTCCCAAAACACTGTTTTTCCATTTGAATCTGTCTTTTAAAGAAGATTCAAATGCTCGCTCAACTATCAAAAATATGGGAAACCTGATTTAAGTGACTACTACTCTTTTTAAACCCTCAGTTCAAAAACTGTCAAGGGACAGATATTTTCTCAAAGCAATTTGGTTGCTGCAAGTTAAATATTGTGTTACCACCTCAACGATCGAGGGGTAAATTCATGGAACAAATCGATGTCCATTAACAAGCAATAGCTTGGGAAATATTGGAGAATCTTCCTTTCCGACCTAGATATAACTACTTAGTGGAGTCGTATCAACAAGTGCTACACTTGGAGAAAGGAGGACAATCCTTACGTTTCAGAGTCATGGATTTCATCTGAACTAGGAGTGGTGTAAGTGGTCTAGTTGCGCGGACCCATCCAACTTTTATTGGCCCAACCGTTGGCCGGGAGGTCACTGTAAGGCGGTAGACAATGTCAGGCTGTCGTGATTCTTCCATCTACATGTAGAAAACTATTTGAGCGGTGCGACCTGCTACTGATCATAGCAAGGTTAGGCACAGCAGGCGCGGTAGCAACTCCGGTATTGGTTCATCATCCAATTTGGATATTCCTGCAACATGTATTGGGGTGAAGAACCAAACTTGTTGGCAGGGAGTCGAAAAGCGTTTGGGAATGAAGTGACAACAAATTCATGCAACTTCATCTTTTATCCTATAAGTTATGACTCTGGTAAAACCTGATTAAGGATATATATGCATAAGTGGATTTTGGGTTACGAAAATATCCCATTAATTTTCCTCGTAACTTCATCCTTTACGCTATACTAGTTTCTTATCTGTTGAAGGCATAACATGTGACTGCAATATATCTTTGAATTGTTATATTTTGGTAATCTGTTATAAGTTATTTTTGGTGGGCTCTATTGCTCACCCTTGCTTTATTTATTTATATCACAACAACAGCTAGAGCAGATGGCCCGCAACAGTCACACCCCACGAAAGCGGGTAGCAGTCGTCAGAGATTTACCCGTTGATGTCGTAGTCGCCATAGCTGAGGTAGTAACCACTAGTGTTCTAAGCTTCAGCTTTTGTGTATCAGACTTATGTATCTTATGATTAATGTAATCAACGGCAAGAACTTTTAAATGCTCTGTAATCTTTTGGGTTTGTAATAACTTATAACTTGTGGATCATATGACTAGATACTTATTCCAATTTCATCTCTGGAACTATAACTTGTTGTGTGAGTGGTGTTGTTATTGTGGGGTCACAACATGTAGTTCAATTGTTTTGATTCAAGTGCAAGTATTATTGATGGGAATTGAGACCGTAACGACCGGATCCCCGACCCCGGATCTGGGGCTGTTACAGAAATGGTATCAGAGAGTTAGAGTTATAAACCCCAGAGATGATGCGACGTTACAATAATAAATTCACTAAGATAATAAGAACTCTTGCCAAGTTCGACTAAAACCCTTATGGGAACTTTAATATCATGATAGTAACATAGTCGTTATTGTGTAGGTGAGCTATATCTCTGACCCTGAGGCTTATGAGAGACAGCACGACGAGGACTTGCTTAGGACTTCAGATCCATACTATGAGGATATTGAGGAGGACCCGGAGGAGGTCCAGATAGATGCGGATACCGAGGATATCGAGGATTCTGATGATGAGGATCCAGAGGAGGATCAGACCCTAGCGGATACTGAGGATGTGGAGGGGGATGCTGAGGACCAGCCTCCACTTCCTACTAAGAGAGCCCCTACCCCTCCACCACTGCCCTTGAGCCCTTGCCCTAATGATCATGAGGAGCCTACCCCTGAGCCACAGCAGGCAGAGGCTGCACCACCAGCCGAGCCGGTTACCCCACCCCATGTTCCGTTAGAGGGGATACCAGTGTGTGTGCACAACTGGACCGTGAGCAGAGTTCAGACAGATTTGGTGGTAGCTGAGGCTAGACTAGCAGAGTCCCGGATGCAGCTAGCAGTAGAGAGGGATGCCAGGATGGTACGCCAGGGCGGCGAGAGGTCTGTGCCCCCTCGGGTTGCCCGGAGGGCGATGACTCGCATTGAGTTGAGGGCACGGATGAGGATTCGAGCTTTGCCTACTGATGGCAATGGCAGGATATCCCGGGATGATGCTGAGGAGATCTTTCGCATAGCCATGGCGAGGGTGAGGGCATGGCACCGCACCAGTGGCTGATTTCAGAGTTAGTGATATGGTAGTCTAGTCTTCTAGTCACGTACGTACATAGTAGTGCCGATTTTTGGTGGGATTGTTCCATTGTATATGTTATCCCTTTCTGACTAGAAGGATAGACCATGTATTTCACTTTTGACTAGATGTTGGTAGAACAGTTGTACTTATAAACTGTTGATGTTGACCCAGACTTTGTATCTTCAGTACCATGTATATATTTGTTTCCTTTCAGTTAAATCCAGTCCTGTTATGATTCGATCACAAGTTTACTATACTATTGTCTGCACCATATGATAGAATTGCGATAAAATATAGAACTGCGGAAGTCTACTTCCAATCATATAACGACCGTATTTGTAACCCAGTAAATGAGCCTAATGTGAATTTTCCAAATTTCAGTAGAATGCCTCCACGAAGAGTGGGAACTAGGGCTAATCCCCCTGAATCTGAAGATCAAGAAAGCCATAATCAAAATAGGGAAGACCCTGAGTATAATGAAGAAATGGATGAGGATTATAATGAACAGGACGACTCCCAGTATGGGGAGGCTGAGGAATCCTTTTTCACCGCAGACGTTGAGAATGAAGAAGAGGAAGTTGAAGAGGAACAAAGAATAGAGGACCAGGGTGGAGATCCCATGGGTCAGTTCATGAATCTACTCAGGCAAAATTTGGACCGTTATCCCCAACCACCCCAAGGAAACAACAATACCATAGCGAACTCGTTCAGGGCATTTAAGTCACTCAAGCCCCCAGAATTCCAAGGATCGGCTGACCCAGTAGAGGCAAGAGCCTGGATAAAGGAAATGGAAAAGTCCTTTGAGATTTTAAGCATTGAAGAGGCGCAGAAGACCGTTTTTGCCACTTACCTACTGAAAGGAGAGGCCAACTATTGGTGGGAGGCCAAAAAGAACATGGAGACGGATGTTATCGTGACTTGGGAAAGGTTCAAGCAATTGTTTCTAGAAAAGTATTTCCCAAGGTTTATGAAGACTCAGATGGAGCTTAAGTTTTTGGAGCTAAAGCAGAATAACCTGACAGTGGCTGAGTATGAGGCAAAATTTACCGAGCTATCAAGGTTTGTGCCAGAGTTTGTAGATACCGAAGAGAAGAAAGCTAATAGATTTCAACAAGGATTGAAGCAGTGGATTCAGAATCGCGTGGCAGTCTTGGAGATTACGGACTATGCCACGTTGGTGCAAAAGGCTTCGATTGTGGAAGCAGGGAGTGATCAGATGCAGAGAGAAAGAGAAAAAGGAGGAACAAAAAGGAAACATGCAAGTATGGGTGGAGGTTTTGCGGGAGGAAACTCCCAAAATAGGTTTAACCGCGGAGCAGTCTCCCTACCTGAAAGGAATACGGGTTTCAAGCGAACCGTAAACTCAAGTGTGAACCAGGGCGGCAACCCATCAGTAGTGTCCCGCTCCTACCAATCTCGACCTCCATTACCAGCATGTACAACTTGTGGAAGGAAACATCTAGGTGTGTGCAACCAGAAACAGATAACCTGTTTTAAGTGTGGGCGAGGGGGCCATTATGCTCAGAATTGTACCACGACTAACCCTTTCGTCAGCACAAACCTCACTTGTTTCCACTGTGGACGTCAAGGTCACATGAGGAAGGATTGCCCCAAGAACCGACCCGCAGCTTCGGGGGCGAGCAAAGCTGCCTCCAACAAACCACCAACTGCTAGGACTTTCAACATGACAGTGCAGGATGCCGTGAGGAACACAGATGTGATAGCAGGTACCTTTTCTCTAAATTCAGCTAGCGCAAATGTTTTATTTGATTCTGGAGCGACTAAATCGTTTATATCGAGGGATTTTGCGCATAAATTGAAACTTAAAGCCCAACCATTAAAGGATTCCCTACAAGTAGAAATAGCTAACCACGACATAGTCCTAGTTAATCAGATTCACCCCAACTGCAAATTGGAAATAGGGGAACAGTCTTTTTGTGTGGATTTTATTCCTTTTAAACTAGGAGAATTTGATGTCATTTTGGGGATGGATTGGTTGTCTCGCAATAACGCGCAGATAGATTGTAAAGGGAAGAAGGTTAGACTGAATACCCCAGGAAAGAAGGAAATAGTGTTTAGGGGGATGAAACAGACACATAAATTTCTAACCATGGCGCAGACCAAAAGATTGTTACGAAAGGGAAATGAGGCTTACTTAGCATATGTCGTAGACATCCAGAAAGAGGTGCCTAGGTTACAGGACATTCCAGTAGTCAATGAGTTCGAAGATGTGTTTCCACAAGATCTCCCAGGATTACCACCCGATAGGGTAATTGAGTTTGCTATCGAATTAGCCCTGGGGACGGCGCCAGTTTCGAAGGCCCCGTACCGGTTAGCCCCAGTAGAAATGAAAGAGTTAGCTACCCAGTTAAAGGAACTGTTGGATAAGGGTATGATAAGACCCAGTGTGTCGCCGTGGGGGGCACCAGTGTTGTTTGTTAAGAAGAAAGATGGGAGCATGAGGTTATGCATCGACTACCGAGAGTTGAACAAGCTAACTATAAAGAATAAGTACCCATTACTCAGAATAGACGATTTGTTTGACCAACTAAAGGATGCTGTGTACTTCTCTAAGATTGACCTGAGAACCGGATATCACCAATTAAAGATTAAACCCGAAGATATTCCGAAGACTGCGTTCCGTACTAGATATGGACATTATGAGTTTTTAGTGATGTCGTTTGGATTGACCAATGCCCCAGCAGCTTTCATGGATTTAATAAATAGGGTGTTCAAGAAGTATTTGGACGAGTTTGTTATAGTTTTCATAGATGATATTCTTATCTACTCAAAGACAGAGGCAGAACACGCAGAACATTTGAGGATAACTCTAGAAATACTCAGGAAGGAACAATTGTATGCCAAATTCGCAAAGTGTGAATTCTGGCGAAATGAGGTTCAGTTTTTAGGACATGTGATCAATAAGGAGGGAGTGTTGGTTGACCCCTCCAAGATAGAGGCAGTATCAAATTGGGAACGACCAACCACACCAACAGAGGTGAGAAGTTTCATAGGGTTAGCAGGGTATTATAGAAGATTCGTTAAGGATTTTGCGAAGATCGCAGCCCCGTTAACCCGACTTACCCGAAAAACTGAGAAGTTTGAATGGACGGAAAAGTGCGAGAGTAGTTTCCAAGAGTTAAAGAAGAGGTTGGTGACTGCCCCTGTGTTGGCATTACCAGACGGAAAAGGAGATTTTGTGATTTACAGTGATGCTTCGCATAAGGGATTAGGGTGCGTGCTGATGCAGCACGGTAAGGTAATCGCATATGCGTCAAGGCAATTGAAGGAATATGAGATTCGATATCCTACTCATGATCTAGAACTAGCGGCAGTAGTTTTCGCTTTAAAGATTTGGAGGCACTACTTGTATGGAGAGAAGTGCGAGATTTACACTGACCATAAGAGCCTCAAGTACATTTTTACCCAGAAGGAGCTCAACATGCGCCAGAGAAGATGGTTAGAGCTGATCAAGGATTATGACTGTGAAATTCTGTATCACCCAGGGAAAGCCAATGTGGTGGCTGACGCCCTTAGTAGGAAAGAGAGACTCAAGATGATAATGACATCAGAAGAACTGATCAGAGAATTTGAAAATATGGAAATAGAAGTGAAGGTGACCGGAGGCGGTACCGAAAAGCTGTTTGAGATTTCCTTGCAGCCAGAGTTGTTAGAAAAGATAAGAAGGTGTCAGGAAAGGATGATAAGTGAAGACAGGCAGTCAATGACCGGAGAAGAGATCCACACTGTCAAGGATGATAAAGGAATAAGGAGGTATACTTACCGAATTTGGGTTCCGAATGTTCGAGAGCTGAAAGACGAAATTTTACACGAGAGTCACAGTTCTAGGTATTCAATCCACCCAGGAAGCACCAAGATGTATGGAGATTTGAAAGAGTACTACTGGTGGCCTAACATGAAAAAGGACGTAGCAGAGTGGGTAAGCAGATGCTTGACCTGCCAACGAGTGAAAGCGGAACACCAAAGGCCCAGTGGACTTTTACGACCCTTAGAGATTCCCGAATGGAAATGGGAACATCTAGCCATGGATTTCGTAGTGGGTTTACCAAGGACCAAGGCCAATCACGATGCCATATGGGTAATCATAGACCGATTAACGAAGTCAGCCCACTTTCTTCCGATCAACGAAAGGTACACTGTCGACAGACTAGTGGATATCTACTTGAAAGAGATAGTGGCGTGGCACGGAGTCCAGTCGCCATAGTATCTGACCGAGATCCCAGATTTAACTCCAGATTCTGGAGGAGCTTCCAGGAATGTGTAGGAACCCGGCTGAACATGAGTACTGCCTATCACCCCCAAACGGACGGGCAAAGTGAAAGCACCATCCAAACACTAGAGGATATGTTAAGGGTCTGTGCTATAGACTTTAAAGGGAATTGGGATGATCATCTACCACTGATTGAGTTTTCCTACAACAATAGTTTTCATTCAAGTATAGGAATGCCGCCTTACGAGGCCCTTTATGGAAGAAGATGTCGATCTCCCTTGTATTGGGACGAAGTTGGAGAGCGGAAGATGCTTGGGCCCGAAGTGGTCCAACGGACTAAGGACATAGTAGAACTAATCAAAGGACGGCTGGTAGCAGCCCAAGATAGACAAAAGAAGTATGCTGATTTGGCCCGGAATGACAAGGAATATGAAGTGGGAGACTGTAACAGCCCCAAACCCGGGGTCAGGGATTTAGAGTAGTCACGATCCATTTACTCCTTGCCTTATCTGTATTACTCACACCGTGCATAATTCACCTGCTCATGACCCCACAATATATGTCTCACACACACACACAGGTTAGAGTCTCAGAAACGACACAATACAACAACTGCGGAATAAATAATCTTTATTACAATACCCAAATGTCTTTGAATCTGTCACTGATACAATTTCTAAGTAAGGTTACATTATCAACTTAGCCTTCTGATGCTCACAATCCTCTCATACCATTCATATCTATACATAAGTTGAATACCAAAAGCTGTAGCCTGATTCGATTGGTTCGTACTATTCTCGGGATCACTGCTAGAAGCTGTTTGTGGAAACGCCTTGCGGGGTATGTGCCGTCCCATTGGCATCCTGCTTCGCTGCTATATAATATATATAAAACAATAGCAAGAGTGAGCGATAGCTCAGCAAGGTAATGAAAGTATGGCCTAATTCTGCCTTTAACTCAACCCAGAATAAAGCGGGTATAAGACAATAATTTGTCAAAATATCTCGATACTGAAATTATTTCCTTATCGGAAGATATTCCAAAAATAGTACCTTTATTGTAATTCAAATATCATTTCATAATATTTCTGCAACTCTTTTGCTATATTATGAACAAAGTTCTTGTATACAAGATGAGGTTTCAAAATAAACCAAATATAACCTTTCCAAAAATTATCTGCTATATAAGCAGAATATCAACATATAACTTAAAAGATGAAGTTATAAGGAAAATTCAATATAAGCAACTCCCTTACCATAACTCATGTTATGTAGGGTATCCACAGAGTCATATGATATGCTTTAAGCGGATAAGAAACTAGTATAATATAAACGATGAAGTTACGAGGAAAATTAATATAATATTTCTGTAACCCAAACTCCACTTATGCATATATATCTTTAATCAGGTTTTATCAGAGTCATAACTCAAAAGTAAAAGATGGAGTTGCACAAATTTATTGTCACTTCATTTCCAAACACTTTTCAACCCCCTGCCAACATGGTTGGTTCTTCACCCCAATACATGTTGCAGGAAATATCCAAATTGGATGATGAACTAATACTGGAGTTGCTACCGCGTCCGCTGTGCCTAACCTTACTATGATCAGTAGCAGGTCGCACCGCTCAAATAGTTTTCTACATGTAGATGGAAGTATCACGACGGCCTGACATTGTCTACCGCCTTACTATGACCTCCCGGCCCATTTGGGGCAATATAAAAGTTGGATGGGCCCACGCAACTTGACCACTTACACCACTCCTAGTTCAGATGAAATCCATGACTCTGAAACGTAAAGATCGTCCTCCTTTCCCCAAGTGTAACACTTGTTGATACGACTCCACTAAGTAGTTATATCTAGGTTGGAAAGGAAGATTCTCCAATATTTCCCAAGCTATGTTTGTTAATGGATATCGACTTGTTCCATGAATTTACCCCTCGATCATTGAGGTGGTAACACAACATTAGACTGGCAGCAATTAAATTGCTCCAAGAAAATATCTGTCCCTTGACAGTTTTTGAATTGAGAGTTTAAAAAGAGTAGTAGTCACTTAAATCAGGTTTCCCGTATTTTTGATAGTTGAGCGAGCATTTGAATCTTCTTAAAAGACGGATTTAAATGGAAAACATTGTTTTGGGAACCTCTTTTGATTTTAAAAATAATCAATGACACTGATTAAGTAAGTAAAGCTTAGATGAATATTCGGAATAATATTCCTTAAGTAAATACTGATTAAATGAATATTCGAAAATAATATTCATTAAGTAAATATAGATTAAATGAATATTCAAAGGTAATATTCATTAAATAAATAACTCTTAAATGAATATTCTAAAATAATATTCATTAAATAAATAAACCTCAAATGAATATTAGGAAATAATATTCATTAAATAAATAAGCCTCAAATGAATATTCAAAAGCAATATTCATTAAATAAATAATTAATCCTCGAATGAATATTCAAAACTAATATTCATTAAATAAATAAATAATCCTCGAATGAATATTCAAAACTAATATTCATTAAATAAATAAATAATCCTCGAATGAATATTCAAAACTAATATTCATTAAATAAATAAATAATCCTCGAATGAATATTCACAATAATATTCTTAAAGTCAATAGTCCTCAAATGAATATACATAAATAATGTTCATTAAATACATAATTAACCCTCGAACAAGTAAGCCTCAAATGAATATACATAAATAATATTCATTAATTAATAAATCTCAAATAACAGTCACCCGATGTCTTTATCGGAAAAATAATCTTTAGCATATACAGAAATACAATCACTTCTGATCCTTAATGAAAATCACACGCCCTTATCCTAGGGCATATAAGAATACTGGCTTATAACTGATATCCCATATTTAACATATAAGCCAATTACCAAATCATTTTCAAATAATAACCTTCGAATGAGGTAATATTCAAATAACATTCCTCAAATCATTTCCAGGTAACTAATACTTTCTAGAAATATAATTAATGTTTAATAATAATATTCCTCAAGATGAATAGTACTCTGCCGCTGGAATCCCTCCGGGTCTCCACGACTATCTATATAACACAAATATCGACTCCCGGTCTAGAGTCGAAACAATAAACATGCTCTTATCTATAGAGCTACGAGGTATACCGGTTCATAAGTACATTATCTCACAGCTCGTATCATATCCAAAAGTCAAATCTTATTGAACACGATATATAACATGTATCGCAAAACTGTATAACTCCTCACATGGCAACAACAGTAATATATAATCAATACTTCAAAGTATAGAATTAGGAAACTTGCCACAATACTCACAACTAAGATTTGATATATATAACTTGGGAATACACAAGTATTGAATATTTGAACATATACCTACTCTGAACAATAGAGTAAGGTTTAGTAAACTTGCCTGATGCTCGAGAAGTGATAGGGGTTCGCGACGATGCCGGATAATCTAGACAAAGTCAAAGAAAACGTACGATTAATCCCCTGGATAATCCACTTGCTCAATGCTTAAACACGTAAGCGAAACACAACCAAGGCATTACTAGCTCGTTATAGGCTCATACTAAGTCCATGTTAATCGACAATTACTTAAGTCGTAGGTTTAGTCCGAAATCGATCCTCGAATACAAGTTATACTTAACCATTTACAACATTGGTTTCTAAGTCATGTTCTTAGTGGTTTTCACTT
The DNA here is from genome assembly GCA_030848705.1 of Heracleum sosnowskyi. Lineage (NCBI taxonomy): Eukaryota > Viridiplantae > Streptophyta > Magnoliopsida > Apiales > Apiaceae > Heracleum > Heracleum sosnowskyi. Next base: position 83,463,785 of record CM061242.1, read on the forward strand.
GCGCAACCTCTGCTTTCGTATTTTTATAAAATCGAAAAATAATCTTTTTAATACGAATCTTTTTCGTGAGCCTTCCTAACTGTCTCTAGTATTATCCCTCAAAGTTTCACATTTTAATTCGACTCTTAAAGGTCTTTGACTTAGCATCAAAGTGGTTACATTTCTGCGATGAAACTTCTCGAACCACGATTACTAAAACTAGCATGACTTTTAAACCGTTCGGCCAAATTAGGCGAACCACATATCATTACGAAACTTATAACATAAACTACACAATCATTGGCAGTAGGACTCAAGGGTCGAGCTCTAACAGAGGTAAAACAGGGAACCAATCAGTAGGTAAAATTTTGGGCATTACGACGGCTATAACTCGGATATTCCCAAATTCCAAATCATCCAAAATGCATATCGATCACTCCACTCAACGTATACATCTTATTCAACCAAGAACTGAGGCCAAGCAATGCCTTTACGTTCTTAAAACTCAATATAACTTATAACAAAGCCCAATCATAGCTACTAAGATCATAAGCATGCTTTTACACCATTAAAGCTTCAAAAATCACTTAATACATTCAAGGGTTCAAGGTTCATACCTCCTCCAAGCTTGTTTACTTCCAATACACCTATATAAACTTAGATCCTTGCTTAATACAACCTTTGGAAGCCACCAACTCAATATCCAAAAACAAAACAAAATACAAGTTACTATTCATCGTTACTTTGTAAAATCCATATAAAATCGAAAAACAAGAGTTTGGTTCTGAGATTTTTACCACACCTTCTAGTCTTCAAGGGCTTTCTTTTGAGTCCTATCGCATCACCAGGGGATGCTTGAATCTCGACTTATTGGCTTTCTAAGGTGAGTGGTCGAAACTGGAAAAACAGGACAGTTTCTGTTCTCCGACTTGGGGAAGGGATTTGACTAGGCTACACTCCTTTTCTGGCCATGAAATTTTGAGCGAACGTTGCCCATGGAGTGGAGAAGCTATGGTTAAAATTTGGTGATTTAAGGATGGATAGAAATGGAGTTATGGATTTTGCTTTCCTTGATGCTTTTGCTGGGCAGAATGGGGGAGAAGAGAGTTCTTCTCTTTCTTTTTCTTTTCTTGTTTAATGGATAATGATGCTGATATTTTGTGTTAAAAGAGTGGTGAGTCATAGCTCTAAGGCTCTCTCCTTGTGACACTTGTCCAACATGCATTGGCTTAGATAAAGTAGCTTTACTGGTTCGCTTTCCTTTCACATGGATGATCCAAATGTTGCATTCCTCGAATTAATCTTGTTACATGTTACTTCCATGCCTACATTTAATCCTGTAAATGTTGTCTTGTTCCTCTTGAAACGATTCGAAATATTTTCCAAAAGGCGAATAAAACTCTACGCGGTTCTCGCAGTGAATAGTAACTATTCACTATTTATTCCAACAATCGAATCCTTAAATCGACTTTAATAAAATAATAAAATTCCAAAATATTAAATCCTCAAATCCTCAATTTTAATATCTCATTTCTTGAATATAATAATATATAATTCGCTGCCCGGTCAAATACTACACCAAAATAAAATTTGGAGTTTCTGAATTCCGATCGTCTTTGCATTCACTTATTTACTCCGTAGATCACTAATATGACTTCGGAATATCCACACTACGTCTCATACATAGGTGGCATGAAAAACTTTGTTAATCCTCAAAATCACTATTCATCCACCAGATTCACTATTCACTGATGCACTTAATCATAATAAGAAAAGTTTTAATTTTTCCAAAAATTCGGGTTATTACAGAGACCTAGTTTTCTTAAAGGTATCTCCTTGGAAAGGTTTGATGAGGTTTGGAAAGAAAGGAAAGTTGAGTCCTAGATACATTGGACCATTTGAGATCTTAAGACATATTGGAAACTTAGCATATGAGCTAGCATTACCCCCGAACCTGCAACAAGTGCACAATGTGTTTCATGTTTCAATGCTGAGGAAGTACAACCCGGATGCTAAGCACATAGTGGAATACGAACAAGTAGGCATGCAGCCAGACCTAACCTATATGGAGCAGCCAGTGGAAATCATAGATCAAAAGGAACAAGTGCTCCGAAACAAGGTCATCAAGCTAGTCAGAGTTTTGTGGCAGAACCATAATGTGGAAGAATCGACTTGGGAGCTAGAGAGCGAGATGCTAGAAAGACATCCCCATTTATTTTCAGAGTGATTCCGGGACGGAATCCTTTTAAGGAGGAGAGACTGTAAAACCCCAGATTTTGGGTAGAATTAAAACTTTTATTGTATGATGATGTATATATATATATGTGGATGGTGGTAATGGTTTTTGGAGAATTAAGTATGAAATGAATATGGATGTCAGTTTTCAAACATTTTGAGAATAATAAGAATGGACTGATCATGTAAATAAGAACAATCAATCGGGAAGATAAGAATACAATACTCCAGGGAAGAAAAGTATTTTTATGTCATCCAAATCAATATCTGGAATACATCCGACAACTCCGTAAACAAGATAGCGTATGCCCGAGAAAGCACTAGAACGTTTTCTAAGTGCAAGGAGTAAAGAGAAGTAAACCAGGAATATTGGAACGAATATTGATCCAAAGGATTATAGAAAAACCACTGATGAATAGTAACTTTTGATGAATAGTAAATTTTGTCGTTTAAAAGTTTTTCAGACCACCCTATATACGGGTCGATATAATGAACTTTCAAAGCCGTATTAGTGATCTACGATGAAAATAAAGGAATGCAAAAGCTGTCAGAATCGGAAAAATAGCATTTCCGTTTTCTCCGAAATTTCACCATTAACGGACGGATTAATTATTATTTGAGAATAATTGAGAATTTAAATTATCAATTCCATGGATATGGATTTAATAAAAGAATTAGAGATATTAAGAATGATTGCGATAAACTACTTCGATAGAACACTTAAGAAACCCTGCGAACATTCTACGCGATTAAACGGAGACGGGACAACGGAACACTTACGGGATTAAATATAGACATGGAAGTAACATGTAACAAGATTAATTCGAGGAATGCAACATTTGGATCATCCATGTGAAAGGAAACAAACCAGTAAAGCAAACCAGTAAAGCCACTTTATCAGGACTCCTGCATGTGCGACACGTGCCCCTGTGACAAGCCAAAACTTGATGACTCACCATTTGGCCATCAAAATATCAGAATTTCTATCATTATCCAAGGCAAGAAAAGAAAGAACAACTCCCCCATCTTCAAGAAAAACCATTCGGCCCTTTTAAGAAAAACAAGTATACATTTTTCAAAGATCAACTTCCAAGCATCCATAATTCATGTTCTTGGATTCAAAAGCTTCCATATTTCACAACTAAGGTATTCTCTAAATCCTAGAACCATCTATTAAGGTTATCATGTTCAAATCCTTGATTAAAGATGAGGATGAATAGTGAGATGAATAGTGATTTCAAGAACTAACTTTTGATTCTTGGTTTCTTTTGATGATTCAAGCTAGCTTAAGGTTATATAAGGACTATACAAGGCTTATTACGATCATATACACTCCAAGGAAGGTATAATCTCTTGAAACCCTTAGTTATAATATGATTTATATGGTTAGTTTTGAGTATACTTTAGTTGGTATAATCATAAGGTGGATTGAGTGGTTTTAACGGAGGTTTGATGAAAGTTTGATGTTGTTTTGATGATAAGCAAGTAGATGTTGGTTTTGACTGATTTGTGATGATTATGAATTAGTAATGATGTTGAGGATTTGACTTGGTGATTTGGTTTGGATTGGTCTTGTAAGTTTATGATTAAACTTTGGAATCGTTAAAACATAGCCGTTATAATGACCGATTTTCCCTAGCTCTGTTGTGTCTGTGATGTTCGGACATAAGGACTTCTGTCCAGAGTCACCACTGCCTAGTATTGTGTAGGTATTGTTTCAAGGTTCGTTTTGATATAAAGATCATGTGATTCCGAATTACGGTTTAGGAGAAACGAGTGTTTTAGTTAAGGATGTTTCGAGAAACCGAGCTATACCACTTAGCCAACTTTGAGGCAATGATCAAACCCCTTAAGTGACCAATCAGAATGTGAAACCTTGTGTTAACATGCTAGGTATGTTTAGGAGGACCCTCGAAAAGATTTCGTGTTAAAAGGATTTAATCTCTATTTTATAAAAATGTTCGAGTCGAGCGTGCGCAAGAGGATTCTTAAGGAGTTAACTAGAAATCATGTCTTGGTTTAAGTAAAGTACATACTTAGTTTCGTGCAAGTATTCAAGTGATTAACCTTGGATCTTTTGACTATGTATAGATCGCCGGACTGACTCGAGGCACACTACCCCTACCTCACCACCAGGCAAGTTTTCTAAACCTATACTACTGTTGTTGTGATAATAACTGTTTTCAATTATGATATGCGATTGCGATATATATAAATTGCATACTTGTTTTCGAATTGCTATATATAGCAATACTTGAGGATATGATTGATGTGGGGCTTATAAGCTAGATATGGGATATCAGTTATAAGCCAGTCTTGTATATAATGCCCTAAGATAAGGGCGGGTGATTTTCTCTAAGATCAGAAATAATTATATTTCGGTATATGCTAAAGGTTATTTCCGATAAGATATCGGGTAACTGTTATTCGAGGATTAATTATTGACTTAAGAAATATCATTTATATTCATTCGAGGATTATTGACTTTAATAATATTATTACCGTATATTCATTTGAGATTTAGTATTTAATGAATATTATTTTCAAATATTCATTTGAGGATTATTTATTTATATAATGAATATTATTTTCAAATATTCATTCGAGGATTAGTTATTTATATAATGAATATTATTTTCAAATATTCATTTGAGGATTATTTATTTATTTAATGAATATTATTTTTGAATATTCATTTGAGGATTATTTATTAATGAGTATTACTTTTGAATATTCATTTGAGGATTATTTATTAATGAATATTATTTCTAAATATTCATTCGAGGTTTGTTTATTTGATGAATATTATTTTCGAATATTCATTTGGAGGTTTACTTGTTTAATAAATGTTATTAATTGTTTTCCAATCAAAAAGAGGTTCCCAAAACACTGTTTTTCCATTTGAATCTGTCTTTTAAAGAAGATTCAAATGCTCGCTCAACTATCAAAAATATGGGAAACCTGATTTAAGTGACTACTACTCTTTTTAAACCCTCAGTTCAAAAACTGTCAAGGGACAGATATTTTCTCAAAGCAATTTGGTTGCTGCAAGTTAAATATTGTGTTACCACCTCAACGATCGAGGGGTAAATTCATGGAACAAATCGATGTCCATTAACAAGCAATAGCTTGGGAAATATTGGAGAATCTTCCTTTCCGACCTAGATATAACTACTTAGTGGAGTCGTATCAACAAGTGCTACACTTGGAGAAAGGAGGACAATCCTTACGTTTCAGAGTCATGGATTTCATCTGAACTAGGAGTGGTGTAAGTGGTCTAGTTGCGCGGACCCATCCAACTTTTATTGGCCCAACCGTTGGCCGGGAGGTCACTGTAAGGCGGTAGACAATGTCAGGCTGTCGTGATTCTTCCATCTACATGTAGAAAACTATTTGAGCGGTGCGACCTGCTACTGATCATAGCAAGGTTAGGCACAGCAGGCGCGGTAGCAACTCCGGTATTGGTTCATCATCCAATTTGGATATTCCTGCAACATGTATTGGGGTGAAGAACCAAACTTGTTGGCAGGGAGTCGAAAAGCGTTTGGGAATGAAGTGACAACAAATTCATGCAACTTCATCTTTTATCCTATAAGTTATGACTCTGGTAAAACCTGATTAAGGATATATATGCATAAGTGGATTTTGGGTTACGAAAATATCCCATTAATTTTCCTCGTAACTTCATCCTTTACGCTATACTAGTTTCTTATCTGTTGAAGGCATAACATGTGACTGCAATATATCTTTGAATTGTTATATTTTGGTAATCTGTTATAAGTTATTTTTGGTGGGCTCTATTGCTCACCCTTGCTTTATTTATTTATATCACAACAACAGCTAGAGCAGATGGCCCGCAACAGTCACACCCCGCGAAAGCGGGTAGCAGTCGTCAGAGATTTACCCGTTGATGTCGTAGCCGCCATAGCTGAGGTAGTAACCACTAGTGTTCTAAGCTTCAGCTTTTGTGTATCAGACTTATGTATCTTATGATTAATGTAATCAACGGCAAGAACTTTTAAATGCTCTGTAATCTTTTGGGTTTGTAATAACTTATAACTTGTGGATCATATGACTAGATACTTATTCCAATTTCATCTCTGGAACTATAACTTGTTGTGTGAGTGGTGTTGTTATTGTGGGGTCACAGCATGTAGTTCAATTGTTTTGATTCAAGTGCAAGTATTATTGATGGGAATTGAGACCGTAACGATCGGATCCCCGACCCCGGATCTGGGGCTGTTACAAGAGAGATAGAGTCTAGAGAGTGTGCCTATGACTTGGGAACATTTGGGTCATTTTTTAATTTCTAATGACATGTATTAGATTGATATTTCAAATTCTCATTTATGCCCTCTTATTTTAAATAAGTGGAATTTGGGTTAAATTCAAATCCAAATTCTTGACCCATCCAAACTAGGTAATTGACTCAAATTCAGCATTTCAAATTAAATGATGCTATCCAAACATGCCATTAGATTAATTATATATAGGATATAATTTGAGAATAGAGATTAAAAAAGCGTAAAGTAATGAAAAAGTAGGAAAGTGAGAAAAACATTGACAATAATTAATATTTAATATATAAATAAGTATAATGGAGAAAAATAGTCGATAGTAATATTTTAATACATATTTCTATGTTTTGCACAAAACATCTAATGTGGTATGCGACATCAACGAACGTCACGTCGACATTTTTCATCATTTAATGTTATCTTTAGAAATACTGATACATGCTCTTCTTTTATAATTTTGAATAAAGTTTAGATGGTCTAACATTTAATAGGTACACTGAAACAACTCAGTATTAATAATTTATATCATGAATTAGCAATATATCATTAAAATGATAATGTATTCTGTAAGTTGACCTTTAATCTGGTCATAATTTTGTTTTTATATTATTTTAATATCTTATATTTTTTTATTCAAAAAAAAAATCTTATATTTTTTTATTTTGTTTATTAATAGTTCAAAGTCAAACTTATGATTAAATGAACTCATCTAGTCTATCACACTAATCATGTCACATTAAAATTAAATTATCAAACTGTCACCCTTGATCCAGTAGTTAGGAGGTTGTGGATTTTTTTTTCTTTTTAAGATTGTTCGAAAAGGACTACCAGGTATTTCAGATATTGAGATTGTGTCATCTTATTTCCGTGAATTTAATCTCTTTAATTATTACACTTCTTCCAGTTAAATAAAATATTGTTTTTTCCTGTTTTAATATTGTACACATAAATGAAAAATGTTTTGTAAATAATTGTTGGAACCAAATTTATGTCGGGTCGGACTCCGAACAGCTCTTCGGGTTAACCTGAAAAAGAGAAGAATACGAGGGGTTTGTCCCCCGATTCACCTCTGGTGTGAGAATAAATTAATCGATTCCGGTGAGTAGAAATAGAACGTACAAGAGCTTGTGTGTATTGTATATATGTAAAATGGAACCTGCCATAGGCTTTTATACGCTCAACCGTTGCCGACTACCGTTAACTCCGGGATCACACCGAACGTGGTGGACGTGACTTTCATCCGCCTTAGAAGTATGAAGACCAAGTCCTTGCCATGTAACGGTCGGGTGGAACAAATTGGGCCGAAGTAATGGGCCGCACTTTTATATATCCCAATAACCTATTTTGATATCCGACCCAGTTATACTTGGGCCTCCAACATGTCCCTGGGCTTCGGTCGGATACCCAATTCGATCGGAGTCCTAATTATGCACCCCTCTTCGGGATAACTTTTGATAAACTTGTACTTATCTGGATGGCACGTCACACGGGGAAATGTGTCGTTTCAATGATGACAGCTGTCGCTTTTCAAGATTTACGCCACATCTCAACCGTTGAATTTAAAACGTCTCAATCTACGCCATTGAATATGAAACGCCACCAATCCTTTGTCCAAACGTCATTTACTGTCCTGTAAATATCAATTTCCCCCTCAAATTTCTTCACGCTATTTTCAAAACACTTTCAACATTTCATCAAAAGGTCCATCCGCTGAGCGTTTCAACATCGTCCCCAAATCTCCACAATCCAATCCTTGCATTCTCGCTCCATCTCAATCACAAGTAAGTCCCCAAAATCATTTTCTTTTTCAGTATTTGGGCTTGTAATCGAATGCATGCTAGAAACTGGATGTATGTTTCTTGTCTTTTACCTCTTGTAAATGGTAAGAATATCAGTTTTGGGGGGCAACCGTAGGTGATTAGGGTTCCCCTCTTTAAAACGAAAATGTCTTTAACTACCTTAGTAACAATTCAGAAACAATTCATGTATTGATTTAGGCATATATGATAAGACAGTAGTAATACATACCGTTACTGACAATAGCGTCTTAAGAACATTCTTCGGGATGACCTTGTCCCCAGAACACTCTTCGGCCTGCTTACATTCACTCGGAAATTCTTCACCGCCCTAATTTAGCCTTTAAGATTCGTTTGACCGATCCTGGCCCTCTGTACTCAGCTTTATTGTCTTTAATTTCCTTTTTCTTCAAAGCTTTTTCCGAGTACCTGGCTAATTTCTTCATCCCCGATTGCAGGAATTATGGATCGGTCAACATCCGAAACAGCACAATCTTCGGGATCCGTAACCCCGGAGAGGTCTCCTTTTCACGTTATCTCCGATTATCCGACATCGAACTTCTGCTCGCAGCTTTCCGAAGATAATGTGTCGAAGTTTGCCAAAGATTACGACATCTCGACCGGAGCATGACACACCTACCTGGCGAGGAAGAATGACCGGATCTGGAATAATCCTCATGTGCCCGAAGGGTACGGGCAAGTTTCTACAGGCGTCTCCGAAGAGGCCTTCAAATGCGGTTTCCGAGTCCCCGTACTCCCTCGAATCAAGAAATTGTTCGCAGAAATGGGCATTACCCTCGGGCAGATGGACTCGAATGGATTCCTTCACATGAATGGTTTTCAATGCCGATGCCTCGTTGCAAGAGTCGAGCCGACAACACGATTGTTCTGGCACCACTACGACTTCCGGAAGAATGGCAAACGCAAAGGCTTCTACATAGTATCTCAGCGAACCAACAAAGCCGATTTGGTTGAAACGAATTCCAATAACAAAAGGAGTCACGACAAGTGGTTCTATCTTTCTGGACCGAAGATAGCCGCTATGTCCCAGTGGCGCGTAGTCGATCCTGCAGCCCAAGTGGTAAAACCCACACTAATAGGTGCCGAAGAGCATGAATAAGCCGACTGTGTCAATTTGACATGGGCCGAATTCCCCTAGGGGATCTTCGGGACAAGAAATGGCTCTTCGCCCTATGGGATAATGGTAACATGCTCTGACTTAGACCTCTTTTAACTTTGCGTTTTTATTTTCCGATTGTTAGTCCTGCATTTAATATGTTTTCCATCTTTTTGTAGTGTCGACTCGCCAGGCGATTGTAGAGAGGAAGAAAGCAAAGTTCCAAGCCTCTTAAGTGGCTCAAACGGGTGGCTCGCCGAATCCTATTCATGAAGAAGACGACCAGAACACCCCAGAACAATCTGCCCCTCCTTCTCCTCACCATCAATCTGAACAGGCGGGAAAGGCCCCACTGTCTCCGGCTTCAAGGAAGAGAGCACGACGAGGGGACGTAGTCAAGACGTATGTCCCTCAATGGGCGGTGCTAGAGACGGATTCCTTCACCACACCCACTCCAATGGCGGCCAAAGACCTAGATCCAGACTTGTGCCGGGCTTTGATGCTTCCAGCCGACCGTCCGAAGTACGAACGGCTGAGTCCCGTGGATGCTTGCGCCGAATTAATGGGCCTGCTCTCCATGGTACGTGTAAGTTTTCTTTCGTTCCCATCTCTATTATTTCTTTTTCCCTCAGTCTTTAACTATGCTTTGCTCTTCTTTTCAGGCAACTCCTATGGCCGCCGCCATCACCGATAAGGTGAAAGATATGCAGAGCGACTTCGACCAGGTAAAGGAGATGGAATCTCAGGCGGTCAAAGCTGAGGGCAGCCTATGGTCGGCTCAAGATGACCTGGAGGTGCTAGATGGTCTGGACAAGGTGCTCAAGGCCGACCGTGAAGCCTTGCAGAAGGAAGTGGATACTCTCCGGGCTCGCCTCACTAGGTGCAATCTCGCCCTCAAGGCTTCCAGGAAGTTATCGCGGAAGGAGACCAAGTTGAGGCTGAACGCCGAGGAAAGATACTATCAGATGGGCCACGACGAAGTCGTGAAGAGGTCTGCCGCTTTAGGCTTGGTCCATCTTCCTCTTGTTGAGGAAGGCTTCACCGACCCAGTCGGCCGCCCTGATGAGCTTGACAAACCTCCTGTGGTCTCAACCGGCCAGGACGAGGAGTTGTCCGAATAGTTTTTGACTTTCAAATTTGTAAAGTACTGCTGCGCCTTCGGGCATTAACTTTATCACCTTCAGGCTTTTATTTATTAAATTTATGCATCTTTGGTTTATTTTTCCCTTAGCACAATTTCAATTGATTCACGCATCTTTGGCATAAAGATTGCCTTGTCATTTTTATTCATCTTATGTATCTTCGGCCTGAGATATCGACTTAACATAATTTTTAAATGATCTATGTATCTTCGGCTTAAGATATCGCCTTAACATAATTTTTAATTGATCTATGTATCTTCGGCTTAATCATCGCCTTAACATAAAATTTTAATTGATCTATGTATCTTCGGCTTAATCATCGCCTTAACATAAATTTTATTTGATTTATGTGTCTTCGGCTTAACATTTTGCCTTAACATAAATTTTATTTGATTTATGTCTCTTCGGCTTTAAACATCGCCTTAACATAATTTTGATGGACTTATGTATCTTCGACTTACTATTTACCTCAACATAATTTCTGATCGATTTATTGGGGATTTATGTTTCTTTGGCTTTTAACTTTGCCTTGGCATAAATCTTGCCCCCAAATATTTAAGGAATCGGGCGCCCTTCTCTAATCGGTCACCGCATTATTTATAAAATATTTATCGAAAGAAAAAGTCTGACACTTATCTTTTTCGGTCGCCCCTAGATAAGTGTCTACTTTATTTAATCTAATTTGCATGATTACACAATATAATAAGGCATTAATGTTAAATCATTGCAATAGCATAAAGAGTCGAAACAACCACAAGCATATGTTTTTATTGATAGCATTTCATGGTTGACTACACATGCTCTATATTAGGGAATTTAAATACAATGTTGAATAAAAACTTGGAAATGGGAAACCCTACCGTTGCAAACATTCCTATAAACAGAGTGGAACTCATTGGTAGTACCTGCATAAGCGTGAGGCATGCCAAGTGTTTTTGATCGGGTCGCCACCCAAAGTTGCCAATTTGTAGGTTCCAGGTCGAACGACCTCGACCACTTTGTACGGTCCTTCCTAGTTAGGCATTAGCTTTCCTTGTTTTGTCGGCATAGAGGTGGCCAACTCCCGTAGTACCAAGTCCCCAACCATGAATGTCCTCTTTTTTACTCCCGAGTCGTAGTATTGGGCTGCTTGAAGCTGGTATTTCAGGTTCCTTAGGTGAGCTGCCTCTCTATCCTCTTCGAGTAAATCTACATTTGCCCTAAGGCCGAACTCATTTGATTCGATGTTGAAAACCTCTGTTTGGTAGGAGTCAAGACCAACCTCCACTGGGACTAGGGCGTCTGTTCCGAATGCTACCCTGAAAGGTGTTTCCCCAGTAGACGATCAGAGTGTCGTTCGGTATGCCCATAAGACCCAAGATAGTTCTTCTGCCCAGAGTCCTTTGGCATCTCCCAGTTGCTTCTTTATCCCATAAAAAATGATCTTGTTTGCAGCTTCGATTGCTCCATTTCCTTGAGGATGGCCTACTTAATTGAACTTTTGTTGTATCCCGAAGTGCGCCAAGAACTTTCTGAATTTGTTCCCAATGAATTGTGTTCCATTATCGGACACACAGACCTTTGGAATTCCGAACCTTAGTATCACTTGCTCCGGCATGAACTTCTTTGTTGCTTCTTCAGTTATGGTTGCCATTGGTCTTGTTTCTACCCATTTGGTCATATAGTCGATTCCTACAATGCAGTATTTAGCATGCTTCATGCTTTTGGGTAGGATTCCCACGATATCTACAGCCCACATGACGAAGGGTATTGGGCTCAGAACATACACCATTTCTTCGGGTGGCTGCTTCGGGATGGTGCTGAATAACTAGCATTGTCGACACTTCTTTGCATACTCAGCCGTATCTGCTCGCAGAGTCGGCCAATAGAACCATTATCTGAGGATTTTGAAGGCAAGTGACTGACCGGCAAGATGTTCCCCACATATTCCTTCATGCACCGTCTCCAAGGCTAGTCGTTGCTCTTCGGGATCTAAACATCTGAGAAGAGGTTCGGTCGCCGACCTTCTGTACAGCTTGCCCCCAATGATGGTGTAGCTTGTTGTTTTATACTTAAAATTCTGAGCCTCTTTCCGGTCTAGGGGCAAAGTAACTTTCTCCAGGTATGCCCTGATCGGAGTCATCCAGTTGATGCCTTGATAGATCTACATGCACTGTTTTTTATCGATTGAAGGCAATTTCACTTCGGTCAGGTAGATTGAACCTGTCAGGATATGAGTTTCTACCGAAGCGAGCCTAGATAGTGCATCTGCTCGACTGTTGTCTTCCCTGCCAATTTGACTTAACTCGAATGATTCGAACAAAACTGATAGATCACGTACCTTTGCGGCGTAGGCTTTGATCCGGGGTTCTCTCTGCTCATACTCCCCTGAGAAGTGTTTTACCATCACTATAGAATCACTGAATGCCCTTAGATTCCTCACTTCCAGATTCTTCACCAAGTTTAATCCAACAAGTAACGCTTCGTACTCGGCTTCATTGTTTGTCAGGGGGAAGGTGAAACTTATCGTCTGGCATAATTCAAATCCATCTGGGCCGGAAAGGATCAGACCGGCCCCACACTTTGAACCTGTGACCGAACCATCCACAAATAACTTCCATTTGCCTAGAGAGTGAATTAACTGTTCTTCGGGTGCCAGATCCTTTGGCCCGAAGAAGGAGCATTCTACCATGAAGTCCGCCAACGCTTGAGCTTTAATGGAGGTCCTTGGGATATATTCTAGATCATATTCTCCTAGCTCAATGGACCATGCTACCACTCTTCCGGACGCCTCTGGTCTTGTCAAGATCTTCTTGAGTGGTTGGTCGGTCACAATTTGCACCGTTCGTCCTTGGAAATAATGTCGCAATTTTCGGGTAGCCATCACTAACCCATATGTGAACTTCTCAGCATTCAGATACCTTGTTTCCGCATCCTTCAACATATGTGACAAATAAAACACTGGGTGTTGATTCTTTTCGTGTTCCTTCACCAATACTGCTCCCAGAGTTCGGTCACTCACGACCAAGTATAGCTACAATGTTTCTTTCAGATCTGGTCTCATCAGGAGGGGTGCCTTAGTAAGATATTCCTTTACTTCCTCGAACGCCTTCTGACAGTCCGGCCCCCATTCAAAATTCTTTGACCCCCGAAGTACCTCGAAGAAAGGCAAAGCCTTTTCCGCCGACCTTGAAATGAATCTTCGCAAAGCTGCCATTCGTCCAGTTAAATTCTATACGTCCCGAATTGTCTTTGGTGGCCCCATGTCAATTAAAACTTGTATCTTCTCCGGGTTCGCCTCGATTCCTCGAGCACTCAACATGTAACCTAGAAACTTCCCACTGGATACTCCGAATGTTCATTTTTTCGGATTGATCTTCATATTGTTTTTCCTTAATGTTTCAAAACACTCCTTTAAGTCCTCCATATGGTCTTCGAACTGCGACTTGACAATCATGCCATCGACATAGCATTCCATGTTCCTCCCGATTTGCTTAGAAAAAATCCCATTGACCACTCTCTGGAACGTGGCCCCCGCATTCTTCAGGCCGAAGGGCATCTTGATGTATGCATAGGTTCCCTTCGAAGTGATGAATGTTGTCTTCGGAATATCCACAACATTCATCGCTATCTGATGATAACCTGAAAAAGCATCCAAGAAACTAAGTACCTGGTATCCGGTAGTAACGTCTATTAGCTGATCGATGCTTGGCAGTGGATAGTGGTCCTTTGGGCAAGCTTTGTTCAAATCAGTGTAATCAACACACATCATCCACTTGTTATTGGCCTTCTTTACCACTACCACATTAGCCAGCCAGTCTGGGTATTCGATCTCTTCAATGAACCTGCGACCGAACCATCCACAAATAATTTCTATTTTCCTAGTGACTGGATTAATTGTTCTTCGGGCGCCAAGTCCTTTGGCCCGGAGAAGGAGCATTCCACCATGAAGTCCGCCAGCGCCTGAGCCTTAATGGAGGTCCTTGGGATATATTCCAGGTCATATTCACCTAGCTCAATGGACCATGCTACCACTCTTCCGGGCGCCTCAGGTCTTATCAAAATCTTCTTGAGTGGCTGGTCGGTCACAATTTGCACCGTTCATCCTTTGAAATAGTGTCGCAATTTTCGGGTAGCCATCACTAACCCATATGCGAACTTCTCAGCATTCAGATATCTTGTTTCTGCGTCCTTAAACATATGTGATACATAAAACACTGGGTGTTGATTCTTTTCGTGCTCCTTCACCAATACTGCTCCCAGAGTTCGGTCACTTTCTGCCAAGTATAGCTGTAATGTTTCTTTCGGGTCTGGTCTCATCAAGAGGGGTGACTTAGTGAGATATTCCTTTACTTCTTCGAACGCCTTCTGCCAGTTTTGTCCTCATTCAAAATTCTTCGACCCCCGAAGTATCTCGAAGAAAGGCAAAGCCTTCTCTGCTGACCTTGAAATAAACCTTCGCAGAGATGCCATTCGGCCGGTTAACTTTTGGACGTCCCGAACTGTCTTCGATGGATCCATGTCGATCACAGCTTGTATCTTCTCCGGGTTTGCCTCGATCCCTCGGGCACTCACCATGTAACCCAGAAACTTCCCACTGGATACTCTGAATGTGCATTTGTTCGGGTTGATCTCCATGTTATTTTTCCTTAACGTTTCAAAGCACTCCTTTAGGTCCTCCATGTGGTCCTCGAATTGTGATTTGACAATCATGTCTGTTAGGTCCAAAGTATCGTAGAAGGGGGGTTGAATACGATACTAACAAATTATTCAATTTCGTCCGCGGATAATTCTTTCAGTTCTAATACGAAATCAAATGCACCAAATCAAAACACGAGTCGGGGAATATATCTTTTTATAAATATAAACCACGAGGGGTGCTACAATTCTAATCCGTAGATTAGCTTCAATGAGTTCAGGTTAACGTAATCAATACAAACTATAGAAATTAAGGCACTATAAATTTTCTTCTGTCAAAGTTCTTGAGCTCTTAAATTCTTCTGTGTAATTTGATCAACTGCCAACCAACTGAAGAAGACACTGTCTTCATTCTCGTTTTTGTAGTCTTGGTTTGAAAAACTATCGAACCAAAATCAACTCAATCCTGGCCGTCCAATTTCTCAATCAACCTGACAAAGTGTAATACTTTTCACCTGCTCCTTCTAATAAAAACTATCGAAGGAATTAATTAATTCTTCCTTCAATAGATTTTAAATAAAATCTATCGAATGAAGAATTACTTCTTCGATGGTTTTTCATCCAAATCCACTTGATCAATTTCGATAGTTTTTCTTAAAAGAAAACTATCGAATGTTTTCCTTTGCAGTTTGACCCTTGAAGATTCACTTCTTTTACAACAAGTAAATTGTATCCATTTAAACCTAAACATACCTTGTAATATTCTTTTGACTTTCAGGATGTTTCAGATTTAGACTTAAATCAACTTTTTCCGAGACGATAAACATCTTGATCTTTTAGGTGCTGACAACTGGTGCAACTGGTCTGGTTCACAGATGACTAACACTTGATCAATACTTTCATGTCTTCAATTCAATGATGTTGATAAGTCCTTTGTCGTTCTGGTTGCTTCAAATAAATCACTGGAATCCTATGGTACTAACTCTTAATCATTTAATTACTTTTGTAGTCTTGATAGTCTTGTTTCTTTATTTGTCACAGAGGCTTGAACATATTAATGAACTTCTTTCCGTGACCTGTTTAAGGACTTCAAGAATACATACTGTATTTTGATTTTTTGAGTTTACCTTATCTTCTTTACTTCTGGATTCATGTGCTTCTGTTAATATTATTGTCTGTCTTGTCCTTTGTTGAGTTGTAGTTATCTCTGTTACATCTTATGTTACATTATGCTTTACAATGTCATCCACATAACATTCCATGTTCCTGCCGATTTGCTTATGAAAAATCCTGTTGACCACCCTCTGGAACGTGGCCCCCGCATTCTTCAGGCCGAAAGGCATCTTGATGTATGCATAGGTTCCCTTCGGGGTGATGAATGTTGTCTTCGGAATATCCTCGGCATTCATCGCTATCTGATGATAACCTGAAAAATCATCCAAGAAACTAAGTACCTGGTATCCGGCGGTAGCGTCTGTTAGCTGATCAATGTTTGGCAGAGGGTAGTGCTCCTTCGGGCAAGCCTTGTTCAAATCAGTGTAATGAACACACATCCTCCACTTGTTATTTGCTTTCTTTACCACTACCACATTAGCTAACCAGTACGGGTATTCGATCTCTTCAATGAACTTTTCCTCTAACAGCTTCTCTACTTCGGCTTCAATAATCTTCTGTCTCTCCATGGTGAAAGTTCTTTTCCTCTGTTTAACCGGTTTGGCCTCGGGCTTGACATTGAGGCAATGCTTCGTCGTCTTTGGATTTAAACCAGGCATATTTTCGGGCCCTCATGCAAAGACATCGTGGTATTGCCTAACCACCTCAAACACTTTCTTCTTGAGGTCAGGTTCCATATTTTTCCCAATTCGAACCATCTTTCCCGAACAATCTGCGTACAATTCTACCTCTTCTATTTTTGCTGCTGGTTCGGCAATTGGGCTGGATAGATCTGCCCCAAACTTCTCTAATTCAATGTTCATAATTTGGCGACTTCCGCTAGATTCGCCTTTAGCCCTCTTTCTCTTGCCCCCTTCGGACACCTCGAACTCCTGGTCCTTCTCTAGGTCATCCAGCAATATGATTCGGGTTGTCTTCTGGTCGCCCCTCATTTCTCCGATGCCGTGTTCGGTTGGAAATTTCAGCTTGAGGTGAGGAATTGAGGACACTGCTTGGAAAGATGTAAGAGCTGGCCTTCCCAAGATCGCATTGTAGGGGCTTTCTACCCGAACCACGTAGAACTTCACCTGTTTTTCAACAGTATATGGTGCTTTACCTAAAAGAACAGATAAAGTAATGGTACCTTCGATTGGGACTAGTCGGTTTCCAAATCCATAACGAGGAGCTTCATGGCACGGCTCTAACTGCTCGCCTCCTAAGTTCATCTTGCTGTATGTCCGATGATACAAGATGTTCACCGAACTTCTCCCATCTACTAATACTTTCCAGATTTTGTTTTGCCCGATCACAGGGTTAATGATCAACGGGTCTTCATGGGGCCAGATCACATCTTCGTAATCATCTTCAGTAAACATGATTGGCATTGCTTGCTTAGCCGATTGAAACTGGTACAAATTGTATACCTGCCTAGAATACCTTGTTAGGCTCAAGACATGTCTGAATACCACTATTAACAAGCCTACACTGTGACACCCTCCAAACCCGGGGTACAGATTTGAGGAGTCATCCGACCAACGGAACACTATTTAACACATGCATAATATATATAAAGACACAATTACCCCTTGACCAAGACCGCATCCAGATTATGGCAATGAACACAAGCTACTACAATCTTTTATTATTACAATACCAGTTTTATCAGAGTTATTACATCACAACTAAAGTTCAAATCTAGACATTAATCTAGAAAAGCAAAACAACAACTACCCTGCCAATAACAATGACTCGAGGGGCTCTCCTGGCTGCTGGTGAACTATCGGTCACGCTATGCCAACTCATACTCTCACTTCACTGGAATAGGGTTAGAAAACAACAAGCAAGAGTGAGCCAAAAATTGCTCAGCAAACATCAACGAATCATTTCTATCACAGTTGTAAGGATATGAATTTATGATATCAGAATCAACAATATTTAGCTAACACATGCTTTGTATCAATAATGATTGAAGTAAAGAATTAGAATTTGGCTTATACATTTTATTCAAATCAAAGGTTGTGCTGCTGGCCAGCCACGCATCAACCCCGGACTAGCTCATGTCATAGTCCTCTACTGGATCCCAGGCCAATCTGGGCCTTAAGTTATTCCGACCATAAATATGGCCCGACCAATTACTGGTCCATTTTTAAAAACACATGCCAAATCTATAATAGGGTATAAACAATAACATGCTCAATAAGATAAACTGAATGTATAGTAATTGCAAAAGAGCTTCAACTGTTCAGTATCAACGAAGATCGAGAAAGAATCATGGAGTAATTTCAATGGTACAGTGTACTCATTCAATAAGGAAATCAATATTGGTAATCGTTAATCAATGACCGTAATCGGTAGTCAAGATGGAAGTCAAATAATCAATGGTTGTCAATGATAATCAAAGGATGATAAATAACAACAATAGGTGGTAAACAATAATCAAGTGAATTGGAAATAAGGGTTTCCGATGCAGATCAAATCAAAGAATCAAGAATCTCTAAGGAAATGGAATCAGTTGTCCAAATGCGGTTAAAAGATTGATAATTTGAATTGTTCTGGGGATAACGGTATTCAAGTAATCAAGACAATAATAAATTTTATCACAAGTAAGGGCACAGATACTTGCCTGGTCTAAGCTGCTGTCGGATCGACTCTGCTCACTCTACTTTCCCCTTTCCCTTGCTCCGGGAACTCGATTCTATAATTAAACAACTCATCACAATAAGTCTAACTATTCTCGTTCTACTCTCGACACTTATTCAACCAATAATCACATTTAAACAAGTAACCGGTTACGTATCGGACGTCCGGTATAGTTTACGATATTTAAAACTCAGATATTTGCCCTAGTACGGGCATATACAGACTATAAAACACAACACACAATTAATATGAACCATATAGCACTTATAAACATTTTTAAAACATCATACGGAACTTATTCGAATTTTAATAAGTCATTACTAATTTTTAAATCAAAAATCGGATTTTTAAATCCAATATAAACATTTAAATGAAAATAAATCAATTAATAAAATTAATTGACACTCTTTAAATACTCAAGCTATTTTTAAATAATTAAATAGGCTTGAAAATAATTAAACTGAATTTTTAATTAATTAAATCTAATTAATAATTAATTTTTAAGAATTAATTGATTAAAAGAATTAAACAATTAATTAATAAATTAATTATTAATTAAAAATAATTAAAATAATTAAGTTTAATCAATTTTCGGATTTAAAATAATAAATATAATTTATCAGAATTTTTCTGATATTAAAATATATTTTTAAAATAAAAATATGAATTTTTAAAGTTTTTAAACTATTTTCGAATTAAATTTAAAAATAAAATTCAAAAACAGTTTTCTGAAAATGAATTAGGGTTTTGAAGATTGAAACCGGGTCGAAAAATCGGGTAAACGGGTCGGGAAGAACAATTCCGGGTCGCCAAGAACAACCCACCGGATTCTGGGTTTTCCAGAATCCGGCCGGTCTCCGGCCGCCGGAATTCTTCGATTCCGTCCAAACACAAATCAAACCAGAGGGCTTTTGTTCGCCTTTTCAAGCCAAACAAAACCCACACATCAAAACATCTGTCCCTAGCCGGAATCGTGCCCAGAATCCGTTCAAAGAATTCTCCGGCAACGACCTCGGCCGGAAACCCGATCTACCTATTCCGTACATGAAACTCAAAGATTAATATACCAAAATGAAGCTTATAACTCATACAATAAAAGCCCTTTATCAAAAACAATGTCAGATCAATATCAAGAACGTACGAATCGAAAGAAGAAATCGGGTCAAAACCCGAAATCAAAACCCGACTAAATTGAACATAAACATGAAATTAAAGCATGAATTCTTGCTAATTAGAACCCTAGGAACATGTTAGAAGCAACCAATTGAACGGAGAATCAACAGAATGAAAATCCCCAAATCGAATCAAGAACCCTAGTTATAATTCGAAACTTGTAAAATCAATATAAAATCGAATACTTACCAGATGATGATGAGGTTGGAAGATTCTGAAACTAGATTTTTGGAGCTTTGATTTGAGTATAAGAACTTCAAATTTGGACTTCAATAACACTTAGAACGAATTGATTGAAGATCAAGAACACAAAAATAATTTTTGGGAATTTAGGATTTTTTGAGTAATTGCTGAAGATTTGCTATGAGTTATGAAGTCTGATTTGTCTTTTTATATTTCTGGAAAAATAATACCCCAAATAACATTTTTGGATCGATATTGATTCGTTAGATCGTTTAAAAACCCTAATTAGGTCAAAAACACGTTTTACGAAAAATAAGGGGTTAAAAAGGTTGATGATTATCCAAATTGATATATATCATTATATAACTAATGCTCAAGAATACTAGGGCTATAACAACTTCAATATTGATATAGAACGATAAATCCGTCCCCTTAAGCAATTAGGGTTCAGAACGATTTTTCCTTTTTCGGATCAAAAATTGAAATTGATTTGCAGAATCAAATAGGTAGGGTTAAATAGAATCCCATAACCCTTTCGATAACGATTCGAATACGAAAGACGAAGAATTAAAAATGAATGTACGAAATTTCAACGGGGCCTTGAATTATCAAAACGGCTCAAATTTGAAGAAAATTCCAAATGACGAAATTTTTGAAAGGGGCTTCTGACTCACCATTTAGCACATAATCACACACTAAATATCATATAATAATATTCCAATATTCCAAAATAAATATTTTAGATTAAATATATCATTTAATCAAATAATAAAATTCACGGATATTACATCCTTCCCCCCTTAATAGGATTCTGTCCTCAGAATCAGATCAAGGAAACAACTGGGGATACTTCTCTAACATCTCACTCTCTAACTCCCAGGTAGACTCTTCTACTTTAGGATTCCTCCACAAAACTCTCACTAACGCTACTGTCTTATTCCTTAGTACTTTCTCCTTACGATCCAATATCTGAATCGGTCGTTCTACATATGATAAATCTGCCTGGACCTCTATGGGTTCATACTCTATTACATGATTCGAATCTGGTCGATACTTCTTAAGCATAGATACATGAAATACATTATGAACGTGCTGCATATGCGGTGGCAATGCCAACTCGTAAGCTACTTCGCCCACTTTCTTCAAAATCTCAAACGGCCCAACATATCTCGGACTCAACTTCCCTTTCTTTCCAAACCTAACTAATCCTTTCCATGGTGAAACTTTTAGTAACACTTGCTCTCCTTCTTCGAATCCCACATCCTTTCTGGCTAGATCCGCATACTTTTTCTGTCGGTCTTGAGCTGTTATCAATCTTCTCTGAATCAATTGAACCACTTCTTTTGTTCGTTGTACTAGTTCTGGTCCTATCATTTTCCGTTCACCAACTTCTTCCCAATATACCGGAGATCGACACTTTCGTCCATACAGAGCTTCGTAAGGTGGCATTCCGATGCTCGCGTGAAAACTATTATTATATGAAAATTCCACCAAGGGTAGATGATCATCCCAACTGCCTTCAAAGTCAAGTGCACATGTCCTAAGCATATCTTCAATAGTCTGAATTGTCCTTTCGCTTTGACCGTCCGTCTGCGGATGATAAGCCGTACTCATTCTCAACTCGGTGCCTAAACACTCTTGAAAACTCCTCCAAAATCTTGAATTGAATCGAGGGTCTCTATCAGACACCATCGATACTGGAACTCCATGTCGTACTACGATTTCTTTTATGTAAATATGAACTAACTTATCCAGCGAGAATCTCTCGTTAATCGGAAGAAAATGCGCAGATTTCGTCAATCGATCCACGATAACCCAGATGGCATCATGGTTAGCTTTTGTTCTAGGCAATCCTACTACAAAGTCCATCGCAATGTGTTCCCACTTCCATTCGGGAATTTCCAATGGTTGAAGTAATCCACTTGGTCTCTGATGTTCCGCCTTAACTCTTTGACACGTAAAGCATTTACTTACCCATTCCGCAATCTCTCTCTTCATATCTGGCCACCAAAAGTTCGTCTTAAGATCTCGATACATTTTCGTACTCCCTGGATGAATTGAATACTTCGAGTTATGTGCTTCGTGCAAAATCTCACTTTTCAGTTCCGTTACGTTAGGTATCCATATCCGAGAAGCAAATCTCAAGATCCCTTTGTCGTCCGGTTGGCTACATATTTCCTCACCTGTCATTTTACTCACATCATCATTCATAACTCGCTCTTGGCACTTCCGTATCTTCTCCAACAATTCAGGTTGAAACGCCATGGTATAAATCATTTCTGTCGCGTCCTTCGGATTAATTACTTCGATTTCTAACTTCTCAAATTCCTTGTATAACTCTTTGGTCATCATTAGTGTATTTAATCTCTCTTTTCTGCTCAATGCATCTGCTACCACATTTGCCTTGCCGGGATGATAGTTGATAGAAACGTCGTAGTCCTTGATTAGTTCTAACCATCTTCGTTGCCTCATGTTCAGCTCTTTCTGAGTAAAGATATACTTCAAACTTTTGTGATCGGTGTAAATTTCACATCTCTCTCCATACAAGTAGTGTCTCCATATCTTCAAAGCAAACACAATAGCTGCTAACTCCAAATCGTGTGTAGGGTACTTCTGTTCGTGGGGTCTCAACTGTCTTGACGCATAAGCAATCACCTTGTCATGTTGCATAAGTACACATCCTAATCCTTTGTACGACGCATCACTATAGATTACGAAATGACCTTGATCGTCTGGTAACATCAATACCGGTGCCGTAGTTAGTCTTTTCTTTAACTCTTGGAAGCCTTCTTCGCATTTATCGTTCCATATGAATCGCTCGCTTTTCCTTGTCAGCTTGGTCATTGGAGTAGCTATCTTCGCAAAATCTTGCACAAATCTCCGGTAGTATCCGGCTAATCCCAAGAAACTTCTGACTTCAGTCGGTGTCCTTGGTCTCTCCCAATCTTTCACTGCCTCTATCTTTGCTGGGTCCACTTTGATGCCTTCGTTGCTCACCACGTGTCCTAAGAAATGAACTTCTTTCAACCAGAATTCACACTTGGAAAACTTCGCGTATAGTCTTTCTTGTCTTAATGTTTCTAACACAATTCGCAACTGGTCTGCATGCTCTTCTTCTGTCCTTGAGTATATCAAGATGTCGTCGATGAATACCACTACAAACTTGTCCAAATATCTCTTGAAAATCCTGTTCATTAGGTCCATAAAAGCTGCGGGTGCATTCGTTAGTCCAAACGCCATTACTAAGAATTCATAGTGCCCATACCTTGTTCGAAAGGCTGTCTTCGGTATGTCGTCTGGTCTAATCTTCAATTGGTGATATCCTGACCGTAGGTCGATCTTTGAAAAATGTACCGCTCCCTTCAGCTGGTCAAACAGATCATCTATTCGAGGTAACGGATACTTGTTCTTAATGGTCAGCTTGTTCAACTCCCGATAGTCTATACACAATCTCATACTTCCATCCTTTTTCTTGACAAACAGTACTGGTGCTCCCCACGGTGAAACGCTGGGTCTAATAATTCCTTTTTCTAGCAAATCTTGCAGTTGATCAGCCAATTCCTTCATCTCCACTGGTGCCATTCTGTAAGGGGCCTTAGATACTGGCTCCGCGCCTGGTACTAAGTCTATCGCAAATTCAATCTCTCTATCTGGAGGTAAACCTGGTAGTTCTTCCGGAAAAACATCTGGAAACTCATTTACGACTGGAATATCTTCTAACTTAGAAACTTCCTTATCTATATCTATCACATAAGCTAGATACGCCTCACAACCTTGCCTTAATAACCTCTTAGCCTGAATCATCGTCAGGAACCTCTTTCTTTGTTTCTCTCCTCTAAATATTATCTCTTTCTTTTCTAGGGTAATCAAAGTAACCCTCTTATTCTTACAATCAATACTTGCATCATGCTCAGTCAACCAATCCATCCCTAATATCACATCAAATTCACCTAACTTAAAAGGTAACAAGTCAACATAAAAACGATTTCCCAAAATCTCTATCTCACAACGGGGATAATATGAACTGACCGCGATACGATCCTGATTAGCTATCTCTATAGTCAACACTCCACTTAAAGGTTTCATTACGCAATTCAATCTACGAGCAAACGTTTCAGAAATAAAAGACTTCGTCGCTCCCGAATCTATTAACACTTGTGCAGGAATAGAATTTACTAGAAGTGTACCTGCCACCACGTCGGAATCTCTCACTGCTTCTCCCATTGACATATTGTAGGTCCTGGCTAACGGCTGGACGTTAACAACTGGGGGTGCTTCAATTGCCCGAATCATATTGTTCACGGTTGCTGGTGCTCTGCAGTCCTTAATCATGTGACCTGGTTTCTTACACCGATGACACACGATGCCTATCTTGCAATCCCGGGAATAATGTCCCTTCTGATTGCATTTAAAGCATGTGACATTCAATCGATGGCATATCCCTAGATGTCGCTTCCCGCATGTCTTGCATTCTGGTAGTGGGGGTCTAGAAAGTCCCTGCTGACTGCCGGTTAGTAGACGGTTATCTTGTCCTACGTTTCCGGTGTCTGGTTTCCTAAAACTTGTATTCCTTCCGTGCTGAAATCCCAGTTTCTTATTTGCTTGCCCTTGAAAACTTCCCTGCTGCTGTCCCTTATCGGGTATCCCTGCTTTCCTTTTCTTGTTCTCCCTCTCTTTCATGTAAGAATCACTCTCTGTCTCCGCAATCATTGCCTTTTGGACCACCGCTGCATAGGTGTCCAACTCCAATACAGCTAACTTACTACGAATCCAAGACCTCAGTCCCTGCTGGAACCTCTTGGCCTTCTTCTTTTCCGTATCCACATAGGTTGGAACAAACCTTGACAACTCCGTAAACCTTGTTTCATATTGGGGCACTGTCATGCTTCCCTGCTTTAATTCCAAAAACTTCAATTCCATCTGATCTCTCATATAGTCCGGAAAATACCTTTCCAAAAACAACTCTGTAAATCTTGCCCACGTAATTAATCCTTCGGGCTCCATAGCCCTACTCGTTTCCCACCAATAACTGGCCTCATTCTTCAGAAAATAGCTTGCATACTCCGTCTTCTTATCTTCTGTCACCTCTATCAAGGCAAAAGCCTTTTCCATCTCTTTCAACCATGCCTTAGCCTCTACAGGGTCTGCTGATCCTTTAAATTCCGGAGGTTTTGCTGCCTGGAAAGATTTGAACGTAACTGCCGGTGCTGCTTGCTGGTGCTGTTGTTGATGCTGCTGATGCTGATGTTGCTGATGCTGTTGCTGCTGTTCTAAGAGCTGTTGCTGAAATGCACGTTGCTGCTGTGCTAATGCGGCAGTCTGTTGAGTAAGGGTATTTAACAACTGGATTACCATCGGGTCCACGCGGCCCGTGGGAGGTGTATTTTGTTGACCTTCTTGGTCAGAGGTATCAGTTGAACGGGTTTGTCGTCTAGGAGCCATATCGTTGATGAATAAACAATAATTGGCTTAATCAAACAGTTCATATAAGAGAAGGAAGGATCACGATTGATATCTCGAAGGTTTACAGATCTTCTCAACGGTGTATGGATACACTCGTTGCAATAAGTAGAATAACAGTTATGATGCTGGAAATGAATGACAGGGGAATAAATATAGTTCTATAAAAGAGGTTTATCATATATATATAGATAGAGTTGGTACAAGCGTAGAACGCTTCAAAAGAAAATATATCATGGCTGAACCATAACTGCCGACCAGCAATACAACAACAAAAATGCAACAACAACCCGAGGCGTTCCTATAAGCCCGGTGCACTGCTGATTCTACAATATGCATCTATATACTAACTATCTAGAAACCATACATCCATGTCACATCTGTCTGCTACTAATACCTGCTCACAGATCACCTGCTCCTGCCGGCCATAACGGGGGTCCTGAAATCTCTGCAATCTCACTCATCGCATAATCCAAAATCTGTCTCATCCCTGCTACTGTCTCTCCCTCTCGACTAGAAGCTAATCCGTGCAATCGAGTCTCAACCAAAGTCCTCGTAACCCTAAACCTCATCTGAATGTCTCTCATCTGATCTCTAAGTCTGTCTCTCTCTCTGACAGCGGCTGCCTCGATCGAACGAATCCTACCCATCTCCATAACCTGTCCACAAAGGTACTCCTTCTCTCTACTCACCCTCTGATACACATGGTGTGGAACTGGTGGCTCACATAACTGATACAAAGGCCCACAAACTGATGCCTGAGACACTGGTGCTGGGGCTACTTGTCGGAGTGGAATAGGACAAGGTATCTGATCTCTCCTGACTACTGGGTCCTGATGCATAGGCTGATATCGCACTGGCCGAGACGGTCCTGCTCTCTCAACGGGTGTAGGTATCTCTGCTATCGTATCCTCGGAAGGGTCTGAGTTTGAACTAGAACTAGGGGCTGCAATTATAACCACATTTAATTACTACGCGTAATATCCCTAGTTGACCTCCTAATATCCTTACGTGAATTCCTAACTCTCTATGTTATCCTGGACCCTAAGTCCTAACTTGTTTCAAATGCCATAACCTGTTGCTCTGATACCAACTGTGACGCCCTCCAAACCCGGGGTACAGATTTGAGGAGTCATCCGACCAACGGAACACTATAACACATGCATAATATATATAAAGACACAATTACCCCTTGACCAAGACCGCATCCAGATTATGGCAATGAACACAAGCTACTACAATATTTTATTATTACAATACCAGTTTTATCAGAGTTATTACATCACAACTAAAGTTCAAATCTAGACATTAATCTAGAAAAGCAAAACAACAACTACCCTGCCAATAACAATGACTCGAGGGGCTCTCCTGGCTGCTGGTGAACTATCGGTCACGCTATGCCAACTCATACTCTCACTTCACTGGAATAGGGTTAGAAAACAACAAGCAAGAGTGAGCCAAAAATTGCTCAGCAAACATCAACGAATCATTTCTATCACAGTTGTAAGGATATGAATTTATGATATCAGAATCAACAATATTTAGTTAACACATGCTTTGTATCAATAATGATTGAAGTAAAGAATTAGAATTTGGCTTATACATTTTATTCAAATCAAAGGTTGTGCTGCTGGCCAGCCACGCATCAACCCCGGACTAGCTCATGTCATAGTCCTCTACTGGATCCCAGGCCAATCTGGGCCTTAAGTTATTCCGACCATAAATATGGCCCGACCAATTACTGGTCCATTTTTAAAAACACATGCCAAATCTATAATAGGGTATAAACAATAACATGCTCAATAAGATAAACTGAATGTATAGTAATTGCAAAAGAGCTTCAACTGTTCAGTATCAACGAAGATCGAGAAAGAATCATGAAGTAATTTCAATGGTACAGTGTACTCATTCAATAAGGAAATCAATATTGGTAATCGTTAATCAATGACCGTAATCGGTAGTCAAGATGGAAGTCAAATAATCAATGGTTGTCAATGATAATCAAAGGATGATAAATAACAACAATAGGTGGTAAACAATAATCAAGTGAATTGGAAATAAGGGTTTCCGATGCAGATCAAATCAAAGAATCAAGAATCTCTAAGGAAATGGAATCAGTTGTCCAAATGCGGTTAAAAGATTGATAATTTGAATTGTTTTGGGGATAACGGTATTCAAGTAATCAAGACAATAATAAATTTTATCACAAGTAAGGGCACAGATACTTGCCTGGTCTAAGCTGCTGTCGGATCGACTCTGCTCACTCTACTTTCCCCTTTCCCTTGCTCCGGGAACTCGATTCTATAATTAAACAACTCATCACAATAAGTCTAACTATTCTCGTTCTACTCTCGACACTTATTCAACCAATAATCACATTTAAACAAGTAACCGGTTACGTATCGGACGTCCGGTATAGTTTACGATATTTAAAACTCAGATATTTGCCCTAGTACGGGCATATACAGACTATAAAACACAACACACAATTAATATGAACCATATAGCACTTATAAACATTTTTAAAACATCATACGGAACTTATTCGAATTTTAATAAGTCATTACTAATTTTTAAATCAAAAATCGGATTTTTAAATCCAATATAAACATTTAAATGAAAATAAATCAATTAATAAAATTAATTGACACTCTTTAAATACTCAAGCTATTTTTAAATAATTAAATAGGCTTGAAAATAATTAAACTGAATTTTTAATTAATTAAATCTAATTAATAATTAATTTTTAAGAATTAATTGATTAAAAGAATTAACCAATTAATTATTAAATTAATTATTAATTAAAAATAATTAAAATAATTAAGTTTAATCAATTTTCGGATTTAAAATAATAAATATAATTTATCAGAATTTTTCTGATATTAAAATATATTTTTAAAATAAAAATATGAATTTTTAAAGTTTTTAAACTATTTTCGAATTAAATTTAAAAATAAAATTCAAAAACAGTTTTCTGAAAATGAATTAGGGTTTTGAAGATTGAAACCGGGTCGAAAAATCGGGTAAACGGGTCGGGAAGAACAATTCCGGGTCGCCAAGAACAACCCACCGAATTCTGGGTTTTCCAGAATCCGGCCGGTCTCCGGCCGCCGGAATTCTTCGATTCCGTCCAAACACAAATCAAACCAGAGGGCTTTTGTTCGCCTTTTCAAGCCAAACAAAACCCACACATCAAAACATCTGTCCCTAGCCGGAATCGTGCCCAGAATCCGTTCAAAGAATTCTCCGGCAACGACCTCGGCCGGAAACCCGATCTACCTATTCCGTACATGAAACTCAAAGATTAATATACCAAAATGAAGCTTATAACTCATACAATAAAAGCCCTTTATCAAAAACAATGTCAGATCAATATCAAGAACGTACGAATCGAAAGAAGAAATCGGGTCAAAACCCGAAATCAAAACCCGACTAAATTGAACATAAACATGAAATTAAAGCATGGATTCTTGCTAATTAGAACCCTAGGAACATGTTAGAAGCAACCAATTGAACGGAGAATCAACAGAATGAAAATCCCCAAATCGAATCAAGAACCCTAGTTATAATTCGAAACTTGTAAAATCAATATAAAATCGAATACTTACCAGATGATGATGAGGTTGGAAGATTCTGAAACTAGATTTTTGGAGCTTTGATTTGAGTATAAGAACTTCAAATTTGGACTTCAATAACACTTAGAACGAATTGATTGAAGATCAAGAACACAAAAATAATTTTTGGGAATTTCGGATTTTTTGAGTAATTGCTGAAGATTTGCTATGAGTTATGAAGTCTGATTTGTCTTTTTATATTTCTGGAAAAATAATACCCCAAATAACATTTTTGGATCGATATTGATTCGTTAGATCGTTTAAAAACCCTAATTAGGTCAAAAACACGTTTTACGAAAAATAAGGGGTTAAAAAGGTTGATGATTATCCAAATTGATATATATCATTATATAACTAATGCTCAAGAATACTAGGGCTATAACAACTTCAATATTGATATAGAACGATAAATCCGTCCCCTTAAGCAATTAGGGTTCGGAACGATTTTTCCTTTCTCGGATCAAAAATTGAAATTGATTTGCAGAATCAAATAGGTAGGGTTAAATAGAATCCCATAACCCTTTCGATAACGATTCGAATACGAAAGACGAAGAATTAAAAATGAATGTACGAAATTTCAACGGGGCCTTGAATTATCAAAACGGCTCAAATTTGAAGAAAATTCCAAATGACGAAATTTTTGAAAGGGGCTTCTGACTCACCATTTAGCACATAATCACACACTAAATATCATATAATAATATTCCAATATTCCAAAATAAATATTTTAGATTAAATATATCATTTAATCAAATAATAAAATTCACGGATATTACATACACTATGTGACTATGTCACATTACATAACCTAGTGAGTTCCATCACTGGGATATAGTATAGGTCTCTATATGTACTTGTCTTGTTCTCATGAACATTAGCTTGATCATGTATGCTCAAAGTTATAATGAGCTTAGTAAAGTTTCTTGCATCTAGATTGTATATAGGCCATTGAATAATTGTCCTGGTAGAAGTTCAGAAGTGTTCATACAGCAGGATAGAAATGAATAAGGCCATGAAGAAATAAGTTGCATAAATTTGTCTAAGACATTATATAGCAAAGTCAGAAGAAAGCTATGTCGTGAATTCACCAATATCTATGTCGTGAAGTGCTACATCGCATAGTCCATTTTGTACTATGTCGAGAAGTCCTCAAGACTCATGTCGTGAAGTGTTGAAGTCAGCAAAGTCAAAGAAGCCTAGATCGTGAAGTCCTCAGAAGCCCTATGTCGCATAGTCGTCAAATGACTTATGTCGCATAGTCGTCAAATGACTTATGTCGCATAGTCGCCAGAAGCCCCATGTCGCATAGTCATCTTATGGCCTATGTCGCAAAGTCTTCAAAGGTTTTATCGCGTAGTCCTCACAAGGGAGATCACGAAGTCAGGAATGAAGTGGAGTTCACGATATCAACACTTAGCCGTTTATAACAAGACAAATCAAGGTACATAACCAAGAATCAAAAGAGACAAATACTGAAGCATTTGTTCTGGCAAGGTGGTCCAAAGAACAGATGGCAAATCTACAGCTAAACTTGGAGAGAAAGATAAGAGACAAGTAGCTACAGAAACGGGAAAGACTCCGAAAAGCAGGTGGTCCTTCCTGACACAGTGAACTTCTTATGGCAGGACAAGTTGGACTTTCAGAAGGGGTAGCTGTGTAATATTGTGTGTACCTAGTTTGTATAGGTGAATATATATATTGTGCATACACCACTGTAAGCTGTAAGAGAGATACACATAGTTTTTATCTTAAGCTCTTTTCTCTGTAAGCAAGCAAGTAAAAACTGTTCTTGTTTAGAAGCCAGAAATTCGATTGTGAATTTCTTGGAAAGCTGTAGTATTTAATTTCCTTATACAAAGTAGATTAAAGTGATTGTGTGTGTTGTTTACTTTCTACATATTACATAGCATAATCATATACAGTTTATATTTAGTTTCAAGAAAGCAAAAATTCATCAAACTATCCATTCACCCCCCCCCCCCCCCCTCTGTCTAGTTTCTAGGTGATATTCATTCCTAACAAGTGGTATCAGAGCGAAGGCTGTTAACGTACAAACAAGAAAAGATCAAGAATGAGTTCACAGAAAATGAGCAGTATCAAGATTCCTCCCTTTAACAAGGAGCACTACAGTTTATGGAAAAAGAAGAAGTTGCTTTTCATCAAAGCTTCTAACCCCATGTATTTAGATATTCTAAAGCATGGTCCCTTTATTCCAATGATCGAGATTGGTGAAACAACCAATGGCACTGAGATAGTACCAGCAAAACATGTGCCCAAAGACCCCTCAAAATACATTGATCCTGAAAAGGAGAAAGTAGCACTGGATGGACATCTTCAACTTATCATTTGTGAATCTATGGACTTCAACATGTATGGCACTGTTGCTCACTGTACTAGTGCCAAGAAGATGTGGGATCTTATAGAAGTGCTCTGTGAAGGAACTACTGAAGTAAGAAAGAACAAGAAGCAGATTCTTGTCTCACAATATGAAGCCTTCATGGCTCAACCAAAAGAGGGAATCACAGAAGTGTTTGAGAGATTCAATAAGCTGATAAACGAGCTCAAACTCTATGACAAACACTATGAGACAAAAGAGCTCAATATGAAGTTCTTACTAACTCTTCCAGATCACTTGGAACCAAGAATCTCTTCCCTTAAAGAAAGAGATCTAACAAAGATTGGTTTTGATGTGTTGTATGGTGTTTTGAAAACATATGAGTTAGAGATGTTTCAAAAGAGATCTATTCAAGCAAAGCAAGGATTAGTGGCCAATACCTCTTGTGCCCTTATTGTTGACAATCTAGGTCAAAGAATGGATTCTCTAAAAATCAGTAAAGTCAAGATTGAGGAAATGGAAAGTGATGACACTGGTGATGAAACTCAGGTTGTGTATGATTTACCTGAAGAGGATGAGTTCTACAGCATAGATGTGAAGGGTTTCGTGCATGAAAACGCAACGGAAAAACGCGTAAAACAGAAAAATTAACGAAACCCTCCGCAGGATCCATGCGAAAAACGATATTTAATTCGTGAATAGAATCGTTTACCCTTTGAAGCTTTACGAACGGATGACTAATGGAGGTCCTTTGATATGATCACCACGTGTCCCGCCTTGCGATACACGTCTCTAATTAGTCCACACGAACGCCCGATCGTCCAACGATCACCGGAGTTGGTACTAGCCAAGAACTGCCCTCAGAACTCTCTCTCTCTCTCTCTAGCCTCTCTTTGATGTAGAGCAGCTAGGGTTTTTTAAGAAAAACGTTTTTTCAATTTCTTAACCCTAAAATAATACATCTTAATGTATTTATATGGAGAGAATTCTGGGCCTATACCTAATCTGATTGGGCTTCCAAAACCCAATCTGATTATTAGTAGTATTATTTATTATATTCGAATTATTATATAATTAATCAAGTCCTACTTAATTAATCCAATAATTCAATAATAATAATAATTCAATTAAATTTGAAATTTAATTAATGCTCCGTTTAAAACATTCTTTATGTGTAACCCTTTAGGTTATTATTACGTTGGCAATAATTTTAACATCTCATAATAAAATTATAAACAATGAGCGGCATCTAGTAATACATCACTACTACCCAAGTAATAATAATAATTGGTGATCCAATTAAACCTTTAATGAATAATGTTCCATGTAATATAATCCTTTTAACCTTATATTATAGATTAAACTCGAGGCATGGTTTATGTCATCCTCTTCAACATTTAATCCCGGTTTACTTGATCGATGAGTAGACTATTAAACAAATCACAATTTGAGCATGGCCATGCATTTCATAGTCTCACTCAATCAAGAGGCCAATAATATCACTCCTAAAATAGGAGGGTTAAATCCTATATCTATCATTCATATTTCTCATATGATTCATAATATACCCAATGTCCACCTTTATCATTACCCGATCAAAGGTAACTTTGAGTAGAATCAAAGTATATTAATTCTCATATAGAAATATAATGATTTCAAGTCTAAGGATCATTACACCATTATCATTGTGAGAATTGCTTATGACACTTGATAACATTTACCATGAAGAATTCACACGGTGGGTCTATCCAGTGCCATGTTCTGTTAAAATGCACTTATGTCTTTGACTTTAGTATCACCATACTTATAACCAATGAGATGTGGTCATCAGTCAACAAACATACTAGTCTTAATGCATTATTATTGTCCTCAAATAATAATACTCGACTAGGGATCTTTTAGGATTATAAACACTACTCATATAATCTCATTTCTAAGTCACATACTTAGAGATATAGAATTCATGCTTATATTCCAAGGACATTTATTATTCTAATATTTATATCGCAGTTAATAAAGACATAATAAATAATTGAAAGAAAATCCATAGAACATATTTATTAATAATCAAAATGTCTTCCCTAAGAACATTATAGTATTGTCTCTAGGGCACAAGCACTAACAATCTCCCACTTGCACTAGAGCCAATCACCCATGTATCTAATACCCATAGAACTAGTGTGACCTTCGTGCTTCTGCTGCGACAAAGCCTTAGTCAGTGGATCTGCAACGTTATCATTAGTATGCACTTTACATATATGTATATCTCCCCTCCTTGTAATCTCTCGAAGTAGATGATATCGTCTAAGTATATGCTTATTTGATCCCTAATATATAGGTAGCATCGCCTAAGTCTTTCATTGAGAAACTTTTTCCCAACCAAGTCTTAACAGCCTGAAGAGAAGGTATGTCATTCCCTATTAGTAATATATCATCAACATATAATACTAGGAATGCCACTTTTCTCCCACTAACCTTCTTGTAAACACAAGGCTCATCTTCATTTTGAATAAAGCCAAACTCTTTGACTGTTATATCAAAACGAATGTTCCAACTCCTTGAGGCCTGCTTCAATCCATAAATAGATCATAGTAGCTTACAGACCATTCTAGCAAATCTCGGATCGACAAAACCTTCTGGTTGTATCATATACACATCCTCTTCTAAGCTCCCATTTAAGAAAGCGGTTTTGACATCCATTTGCCAGATTTCATAGTCATAGTAAGCTGCTATCGCAAGCAAAATCCTGATGGACTTGACCATAGCTACTGGTGAGAAAGTTTCATCATAGTCAATACCATGAATTTTTTTGAAACCTTTCGCCACTAGTCTTGCTTTGTAGGTCGTTACATTACCATCCATGTCTGTTTTCTTCTTGAAAACCCATTTGCACCCAATAGGTTTTACCCCTTCAGGTGGTTCAACCAAAGTCCATACTTTGTTTTCATACATGGAATCCATCTCAGATTTCATAGCTTTCAGCCATCTCTCAGAATCTGGACTATTCATAGCATCCTGATAGGTAAGAGGCTCATCTTCATCCATAAGCATTACATCGCCAGTCTGAGTTAAGAGAAATCCATAATATCTCTCAGGCTCGTGGCGAATCCTACCAGATCTACGAACAACCTGTGTTTCTTGAGCAGTAACATTTTCATGTACTTCGTGCTCATGTTCCAACTCTGGTTCAATGTCATTATGTGGTTCTCAAACTTCATCGAGATCTATTTTACTCCCACTGTTTTTCTTAGAGAACAGTTCTCTTTCAAGAAATACAGCAGTTCGAGCAACAAACACTTTGCTCTCGGTACGATTATAGAAATAATACCCTTTAGTTTCTTTTGGGTATCCCACAAAATTACATTTGTCTGATTTCGGTCCTAGCTTGTCAGTGACTAAACGTTTCACAAACGCTTCACATCCCCATACTTTCAAAAAGGACATGCTATGACGTTTCTCAGTCCATATATCATATGGTGTAGTTTGAACCGATTTAGTAGGAACTCGGTTAAGTGTGTGTGCAGCCGTTTCTAGAGCATAACCCCAAAAACTAATTGGAAGATCCGCTAGACTCATCATCGATCGCACCATGTCCAACAAGGTACGATTTCTCCTTTCAGATACACCATTCCACTGTGGTGTTCCAGGAGGTGTGAGCTGTGATACAATACCACACTCCTTTAAGTAATTCTTAAATTCTAAGCTTAAGTACTCACCTCCACGATCAGATCGTAGAGTTTTAATACTTCCGCCTATTTGCTTTTCCACTTCTGCCTTGTACTCTTTGAATTTTTCAAATGATTCGGATTTGTTCTTCAAAAGATACACATATCCGTATCTACTAAAATCATCAGTAAGGTTATGAAGTAATAAAAGCCATCTCTTGCCATCGTACGCATTGGACCACATACATCACTATGTATGAGTTCTAATCGTTCGGTGGCCCTCTCACCAGTTTCGGTAAAAAGAGCTTTAGTCATTTTTCCAATGAGACAAGGTTCGCATTCTTCGTATGATTCAAAATCAAACTTATCCAAGTATCCATCCTTATGTAACTTGGAAATGCGTTTCTCATTTATATGGCCTAAACGACAATGCCAAAGGTATGTTTGATTTGAGTCATTAGCCTTAATACATTTATTATTTACATTATAGACAGGAATATCAAGATCAAGAACATATAAACCATTAAATAAACGTGCAACCCCATAGGTAACATTATTCAAACCAAAGGAACAACTATTGTTCTGAATTGTAAAGGAAAAACCTTTCTTGTCCAAACAAGAAACAGAAATAATGTTTCTGCAAATCGCAGGCACGTAAAAACATTTCTCAAGTTCTAAAATAAGCCCAGTGGGCAACGATAAATTATGAGTCCCTACAGCCAAAGCAGCAACCTTTGCTCCATTGCCAACGCGTAGGTCGACTTCTCCTTTCGCCAAAGTCCTACTCCTTCGTAGTTCCTGCACATTTATACAAATGTGAGAACCACATCCAGTATCTTATACCCATGATGTAGAAGTAGACAAATTGACTTCTATAACATACATACCTGAATCAGAAATCTTCACAGACTTCATTCCCTTCAGGTTCAAATCTTCCAAATAAGCTTGACAATTACGCTTCCAATGACCCGGCTTCTTGCAAAAGTGACATACATCACCCTTTGCAGCACCTTTTGCAACACCTCCAGTAGGCTTCAAAGCCTTTTTGAAAGCAGGCTTCGGATTAGCAGATTTAGATCCAATCTTCTTCTTGCCTTTCCATTTCCCCTTTCCTTTGGCATTTCCTTTATTCACCATCATTATGGGAGCAGGGTTAGCCTTTGACATATTGGTCTCAGCAGTCCTCAATAATGCCAATAGTTCGGTAGGTGTTTTGTCTATCTCACTCATAATATAGTTTATTACAAATTGAGTGTAGTTGTTGTTCAAAGACTGCAAGATCAAATCTGCTTGGTGTTCCGGTAAAACCGGGTAACCCAAATTCTCAAGGGTTTCCAAATACCCTATCATCTTTAGAACATGCGGTCCAACCGGGTCACGATCTCCCTGTTTGCATGCATACAACGCTTTGCTTACATCAAACCTCTCTTGACGAGCTTGACCCTCAAACATCCTTTTGAGGTGCTCTATCATGTCATAAGCGTCCATACGCTCATGTTGTTTCTGAAGATCAGGACTCATAGTCGCTAGCATCAAACAACAGACATCCGTAGAATCATCAAGATGCTTCTGATAAGCATTTTGTTGAGCCTCGGTTGCTTCAGCAGCAAGAGTTCCAGGGTGAGGAATATCAAGGACATAAAGCTTTCGCTCCTGCCTGAGGACAATCCTCAAATTCCTTTGCCAATCAAGGAAGTTGGTTCCTGTCAGCTTTTCCTTCTCAAGGACTGATCGCACAGAGAAATTGTTTGAGTTTGCCATTTAGATATCTACAATGTTAAAATGCATAAAATAAGTTAGTTGCAGATTAAATTATGTTCAAGTGATTATCCATATATATTCACAATATATATCTCCCACTATTTTTATCAAATCAATAGCCCTAACTATTAATTCGGAAGGCATTACTCTAAATCCTTCTAGTGATCCAAGATCCATATTCGTCACGCTTAAGGTCAGCTTTGGCTTTTCTCCTAAAACATGATTTATTTAGGTAGACAACTCTTGTCAATTATATCATATATAACTCTTGGAAAGTTTGGTAGAACAACATTTGACCATATTTATCCAATAAATCATACCAAACTCCATGCCTCTAAGTTCACAATCCTATTGTGGTAACTTAGTTAAGTCTAACCCAATGGTCTAACAGTTAAGTATCACATTTACTTCATCGCGCCATACCACGATAGATTGGAGTGCTTCGCTTTGGCGAACCCACTCTTTCTCGATCTAGGTCTTGACGAGTGTTGCCCATTGGAAGGCATCTAAGTGACTTAATATTTTAAATTTACGGATTTTATTATTAAAATGACCATGATCCCATCATCAAGAGATTCCCAATTTTTCCTTCAACTAAGTACTTCAATTCAAAATTCATCAATGTTTTGATTTCCAGTCCAACGGAGGAGTCACAGTGGTGTCACTTAAAACCCGCCTTTCTTACAAGCGCTACTTGTATTTTTTTGTCAAAATCGCCCCATATCAAAAAATCGAAAATTCATACTTATTTCCGTGTTTCATAAACACAGGAATCTCATGTTCGTTTTGTTCAATTTTAAAATCTTGAATCGTTACAGATTTTATCTTGTTTAGCAGGCATGACATGGGTGATGTATCTAATACATACATGTTTAATCTAATTAAAACATGC
Source organism: Heracleum sosnowskyi (assembly GCA_030848705.1). Classification (NCBI taxonomy): domain Eukaryota; kingdom Viridiplantae; phylum Streptophyta; class Magnoliopsida; order Apiales; family Apiaceae; genus Heracleum; species Heracleum sosnowskyi. The sequence goes on from CM061242.1 coordinate 83,501,844, forward strand.
ATCATTATAACTACGCATACATATCATCATCACATGCATCATATATGTAAAGTGCGTAAAGTAAACCTGCTTGGTTATGGCCCAATCCTATGCGATTTTTCCAAGCTAAGGAAAAACCAAGGTCAATCTATGGTGGTATCAAATACAACATAATAAATTACACATGTCTTCATGCTTCCTTGTAATGTCTCCTTTGATCGCCTCCTTGGAATTCCTCCATGTCTTCATATCATCAATTACATAATATCAAAAGCTAATCTAATAAACTTACAAGAGAAAGTCGAGTTACATTCAAGATTTAATCATTACAAGAATGAACGACATGCAAGTCGTATTTAAAACCAATACCATAATCAAAAACCACTAACCTATGGGTCTTAGGGCCATAACCATACACCATGCTCAATTAACAGTTAAGAACATCTCATATTGCATCAACATATCACACCATATCATATTTTTCATGATCCAATCACAAAATCAAATAAAGTGTAAATTAGAAAATTAAAATCAGAATTATGAAAACAATGAATCGCTGTTTAAAGACAGTAAACGACGTCAAATGCCTTACAGATGAACGAATGACAAAGTCAGTATTGTTCAGACGCCCGTTTACCTTTCCGAAAAGGTATTTTCGGAGAAATTCTGAAACAGTATGCAAATTTCACCAAATCTGCGCAACCAATCAGAAATCGTATCGAATACGATTCTCATAACAAGAACAAAACTATATCATGTATATATCAGTATACATACAGATTATATGATCATCATATGATCATCTCAATCATCATTATTATACAATTTATTTATATACATCAATACAATATTCATGTTTTCATAAAAACAACGCATCAATCATGATAGCCACAAACATGATTTTATCATCAAAACAGTAAACATATAAATGAATTAAACACTTTTCGCAAGTAGCTCTGATGTCATTGAAGGGTTTCGTGCATGAAAACGCAACGAAAAAACGCGTAAAACAGAAAAATTAACGAAACCCTCCGCAGGATCCATGCGAAAAACGATATTTAATTCGTGAATAGAATCGTTTACCCTTTGAAGCTTTACGAACGGATGACTAATGGAGGTCCTTTGATATGATCACCACGTGTCCCGCCTTGCGATTCACGTCTCTAATTAGTCCACACGAACGCCCGATCGTCCAACGATCACCGGAGTTGGTACTAGCCAAGAACTGCCCTCGGAACTCTCTCTCTCTCTCTCTCTCTCTAGCCTCTCTTTGATGTAGAGCAGCTAGGGTTTTTTAAGAAAAACGTTTTTTCAATTTCTTAACCCTAAAATAATACATCTTAATGTATTTATATGGAGAGAATTCTGGGCCTATACCTAATCTGATTGGGCTTCCAAAACCCAATCTGATTATTAGTAGTATTATTTATTATATTCGAATTATTATATAATTAATCAAGTCCTACTTAATTAATCCAATAATTCAATAATAATAATAATTCAATTAAATTTGAAATTTAATTAATGCTCCGTTTAAAACATTCTTTATGTGTAACCCTTTAGGTTATTATTACGTTGGTAATAATTTTAACATCTCATAATAAAATTATAAACAATGAGCGGCATCTAGTAATACATCACTGCTACCCAAGTAATAATAATAATTGGTGATCCAATTAAACCTTTAATGAATAATGTTCCATGTAATATAATCCTTTTAACCTTATATTATAGATTAAACTCGAGGCATGGTTTATGTCATCCTCTTCAACATTTAATCCCGGTTTACTTGATCGATGAGTAGACTATTAAACAAATCACAATTTGAGCATGGCCATGCATTTCATAGTCTCACTCAATCAAGAGGCCAATAATATCACTCCTAAAATAGGAGGGTTAAATCCTATATCTATCATTCATATTTCTCATATGATTCATAATATACCCAATGTCCACCTTTATCATTACCCGGTCAAAGGTAACTTTGAGTAGAATCAAAGTATATTAATTCTCATATAGAAATATAATGATTTCAAGTCTAAGGATCATTACACCATTATCATTGTGAGAATTGCTTATGACACTTGATAACATTTACCATGAAGAATTCACACGGTGGGTCTATCCAGTGCCATGTTCTGTTAACATGCACTTATGTCTTTGACTTTAGCATCACCATACTTATAACCAATGAGATGTGGTCATCAGTCAACAAACATACTAGTCTTAATGCATTATTATTGTCCTCAAATAATAATACTCGACTAGGGATCTTTTAGGATTATAAACACTACTCATATAATCTCATTTCTAAGTCACATACTTAGAGATATAGAATTCATGCTTATATTCCAAGGACATTTATTATTCTAATATTTATATCGCAGTTAATAAAGACATAATAAATAATTGAAAGAAAATCCATAGAACATATTTATTAATAATTAAAATGTCTTCCCTAAGAACATTATAGTATTGTCTCTAGGGCACAATCACTAACAAGATGAACTGGACAAGATGGAAAACAAATCTTTTGCTTATATGGCTAGGAGATACCCTAACATCAGGTTTAAGAGGAAGCAGCCATTCAAGTCTAGATTCAATAGTGGAAATGCTGGTGGTTCAGGTAGCTCAAACCCTTTCAACAAAGGAAAAGGGATTGCTGGTGCAGTTAAAGGAGGATACAAATCTGGGAGTGTGGATAGGTCCAAAATAAGATGCTATAACTGCAATGAACTTGGGCATTTTGCCACTGAGTGCAAAAAGCCTAAACAGGTCAAGAAGGACAAAGCATACTTAGAGCTTGAAGCTAAGTATGAGGCTCTACTCAAGAAACAACAGGGTAAAGCTTTTATTGCTGAGGGAAAATGCTGGGATGACTCTGATGAAGAAGAAGAACAAGAGTACTCAAATTATGCCTTGATGGCATTTTCTGATGATGGTGATTCTAGTCAGGTACCTATTCTTACTTCTCTTGATATGACTCCCCTTCAATATAAGAAAACTGTTGAAGATATGAGTACTGAGATGTTTAATATTCATACTAGCATGTTAGTAACAAATGAAGAAATTGATAGACTAACTACTAGAAATCTTGAGCTTACAGAAAAGAATGAGAAACTTGAGTTAATGGTTGTGAACCTTGATGGTTTGAAAAAGGAGTTTGAGTATCTTAAAAACAAAGTGATTTGTGCTGAACAAATAGAGAAAGCTCTTAGGGAACAAATTGCTGAAACTGAATTGAAACTAAGAAGCTTTAAGAACTCCTCTGAACTTATTCAAACCTATCACAAGGAACACACCGAAGATAGCAAGGTTGGAGTTGGTTTTGACTATGAGAATGATAAAGGAAGGAAGAAGGCAAAGGGCAAAGGAAAAGAATCTTTTACAAACAAAAATGCCCCAACCATTCTATCTAGTGTTGAACAACCCATCTTGAAAAAGAGTGTTATTGAGTTTGATGAAGAACTATTGATCATCAAACAACAACTTCTTGAAGAAGATGAGGCTGCTAAAGACACTTCTTCCTCTCCTGAATCTGTCAGTCAGAAAGAGACCAAAGACAATCTTGTCAAGAGTCCTAAAGCAAAGAAAGAAGTTGTTAAGAAAAGGAAACAAAACAGAAATGGTAAGGTAGGTGTCAACAAGGGTAACAACTATGCTTATGTGCCAAATGCTCCCAAGAAACAATGTCAGAAATGTCTATCTGTTAATCATTTGACTCATAAGTGTAACAAACAAGTGAATGTTGAAGTTGATAACCTAAGTAACCATTCTGCTAGCATAAACTCTAGTCATGATTCCTTCTGTGGTAAGCCTAATTGCATGACATGCTATGTGACTGTGATTGCTAACTATTTATCTCTAAAGCATAAACTTGATTCTGAACAATCTAGTGAATCACACACACACATGCACACTCACAGGACAGGATCCCCAATCAGGATTGAGAGGGTGAACACTTCATGTGAGCCTAAGAGTGTGAACTCCAAAGCCACAAACAATATGAAGTATCCTACTGTGATGGATGCAACTTATGACAGAAGAATTGTTAACAAAAATGTTTCTAAATCAACTGGACCCTACCATGTGTGGGTACCAAAAACAACTTAGTTACCTTGTGAATGCAGGGCAACAGGAATAAAAGAGTCATATGGATCTTGGACAGTGGATGCTCAAGTCACATGACTGGTGATATAGCCCTGCTATCACATTTTGAGGAAAAGGCTGGCCCATCAGTAACCTTTGGAAATGACAACATTGGTTATACAATGGGATATGGCAGTATAAAATCTGGAAATGTCATTATTGAAGATGTAGCATTTGTTGAAGGACTGAAGCATAATCTCTTGAGCATTGGACAATTCACAAACAGGGGTTTCAAAGTGGAATTTGATGAAGATCATTGTTCAATCTCAAAAAGAGAAAGTGGTGAAGTTGTTCTAACTGGTGTGAAGAAAGGAAGCCTGTTTGTAGCTGATCTCAAGGCTGCAGACAAGGGAGAAATTTGTTGTTTCTACACTAAAGCCACAAATGAGGAATTCTGGCTATGGCACAAGAAACTGTCTCACTTGAATGTTCAGGCAATGAACTCTCTAATCAAGAGAGAACTCATCAGGGATTTGCCTGCCTTGGAGTTTGTGCAAGATGGAGCATGTGAAGCTTGTCAGAAAGGAAAGATTAAAAGATCTAGTCACAAGAACAAGTTGCTCAATACAAACTCAAAACCTCTGCAGCTAATTCACATGGATTTATTTGGTCCTGTGAATGTAATGTCCCTCTCCAAAAAGAAATATGCTCTAGTGATGGTTGATGATTATTCAAGATATACTTGGGTGGAATTCCTATTCTCCAAAGATGAAGCACCTCAAGTCATAATAGAGCATATCAAGAGAGTTGATAGAGAAGCACAAAGCACTGGTTCCTCTGTAGTTTCTTTGAGAAGTGATAATGGAACTGAGTTCAGAAATTCAACATTGTATGAGTTTTGCAAAGATAAAGGAATTTCTCAACAATTCTCAGCTCCTAGAACACCTCAACAAAATGGAGTAGTTGAGAGAAAGAATAGAACTCTCATTGAAGCTGCAAGGACAATGTTGTTGGATGCAAAGCTACCTACTAGATTTTGGGCTGATGCTGTTAACACAACATGCTATGTGCAAAATAGAACATTGATCAATAAGAAGTCTGGCAAAACTCATTACTCATTAATGACTGGAAAAAGAGCATCCTTCAAGCATCTGCATGTTTTTGGAAGCAAGTGTTTTGTGATGAAAGATACCTCTGAGCATGTTGGAAAATTTGATGCAAAGGCATTTGAAGGTATCTTTATTGGATACTCTCTGGAAAGGACAGCATACAGAGTGTTTGTACCTGAGCAACAAAAAGTCATGGAAAGCATGGATGCTACCTTTGATGACAAGAAAACTCCTGGACTTAAAACAAGTGATCAAGACAGTGTGCCATTAAGATTTGAGAATCAAGGTTATCTTGAGGATTCTGAAAGTGAAGATGAACCACCTGTTCAAACTGTTCTAGAAAATGAAATTCTTGAAGTTGACAATCTTTCTCAAACACCTGTGCAAGGGTTCACAAACACAGGGGGAGAAGAAGAGAATGCAACTGTCAACCAAAATGAGCTTGGAACAGATCAAGGAAATGAACAGGGGTACACAAGGAAATGGGACAGAGCCCACACTAGGGATCAAATCATTGGAGATCCTGGTGAGGGAGTTAGAACAAGAAGGGCAACTATGAATACATGTCTGTATAGCTGCTTTCTGTCACAAGAGGAACCTAAAGTAGTTGAAGAAGCTTTGAAGATTTCTGATTGGATTGTTGCCATGCAAGAAGAATTGAATCAATTTGAGAAAAACAAAGTATGGGAGCTAGTGCCACCTTCTGAAGGAAAGAATGTTATTGACACCAAATGGGTGTTCAGAAACAAGATGGATGAAGAAGGAGTGTTAATAAGAAACAAAGCAAGGCTGGTTGCCAAAGGATACTGTCAGCAAGAAGGCATTGATTATGATGAGACATTTGCACCTGTAGCTAGACTGGAAGCCATCAGAATCTTCCTGGCTTTTGTAGCTCACTCAAATTTCAAGGTGTATCAAATGGATGTGAAAAGTGCATTTCTCAATGGTGATCTTGCTGAAGAAGTTTATGTATCTCAACCACCTGGCTTTGAAAATGAAAACTTCCCAGACTTTGTGTACATACTGCTTAAGGCACTCTATGGACTCAAACAGGCACCAAGAGCCTGGTATGAGACTCTATCTCAATTCCTTCTTGAGCATCAATTTACCAGGGGTACAATTGACAAAACCCTATTCTTCAAGAAGAATGGAAATGATATCATTCTTGTTCAAATCTATGTGGATGATATCATCTTTGGCTCTTCAAATGAAAAACTCTGTGAAAGGTTCTCTAAGTTGATGCAAAGCAAATATGAGATGAGTATGATGGGAGAATTAACCTACTTTCTAGGTTTGCAAGTACATCAAAGGGAGGATGGCATCTTCATAAACCAATCAAAGTATGTCAAAGATCTTTTGAAGAAATATGGTTTAGAAGACTCATCCCCTGCAAAAACTCCCATGTCCACTGCAATCAAGCTTGATGAAGACAAGAAAGGCAAAAGAGTAGACATCAAGGTTTACAGAGGCATGGTTGGATCACTACTCTATCTCACTGCTAGCAGGCCTGATATCATGTTTGCCACATGCCTTTGTGCAAGGTTCCAGTCTGATCCCAAGGAATCTCACATGATGGCTATCAAAAGGATTTTCAAATATCTGAAAGGGACTCCTAATCTTGGGCTATGGTATCCAAATGGAACTGGGTTCAACCTGGTTGGTTACACAGACTCTGATTATGCTGGATGCAGAATTGACAGAAAGAGCACCTCTGGAAGCTGCCAATTCTTAGGCCAAAGGTTAGTGTCCTGGTTCAGTAAGAAACAACAGTCCACAACAACATCCACAGCTGAGGCTGAATATATTGCTGCTGGAAGTTGCTGTGCTCAATTGCTTTGGATTAGAAATCAACTCATGGATTATGGACTAGTGTTAGAACACATTCCTCTGATGTGTGATAATACTAGTGCAATATCCATAGTTGCCAACCCTGTTAATCATTCTACTACAAAGCACATTGAGATCAGATACCATTTCATTAGGGAACATGCTGCAAATGGTACCATAGAAGTCTCTTATGTTCCAACTGAGAAACAATTAGCTGACATATTTACTAAACCTCTGAATGAAGTTGTCTTCAACAGACTGGTGAGTGAAATTGGAATGCTCAATCCTTCATTTAGTTGTTCTAAGTAAGTATGCTAGTTAATTGTTGCAGCAGTAAATTTTCACTGTGTTTAAATGCTCTATTTATTTGGAGTGAAAATTAGCTGAGATATGATTTATAAATATTTCAGTATTTTACTGCATATTTTTTTTAAATCATATTTGGTGGTGAAGTTGTGAGCTTTTGAGACATCTCGATATAGATGATTTTCAGAGTTCACGACACAGTTCAAATCAAACAGACTTATATCGCAAACTGTTGAGATTGTGAGACTTCGCGATATAGTTCATTTCATGAGTTTGCGACATAATTCATTTTTGACTTCGCGACTTAGAATAACCATATCGACAAGTCTCCACATTTGACAGAATTTTGATTTAAATTAATTTTATTTCAAAATTTGATAAAAGTCTGACAAATTGCTTGAAATTCCAAAAAGAGAGTTTTAGACAGGGTATTTATACTATATCGCAAAGTCTCCCCAAATCTTTTCACCTTTAAGACTTTGCGACATAGCTCATTTTTAGACTATGCGATATACTTTGCAAGACTTTACGGTACAGGCTATTTTTAACTTCGCGACATACAATTAGTCTGTACATATTCATAACTCCTTATCGCAGTGTCTCTATCATATAAATACTCTTTTCTAACCGTTCACAACTTTTCATCTTGTCTATTGCTCTCAAACTCTCAAACCTAAGCACAAATTCTCTACTCTCTTCTTCACTCTCTCTTTTGAAATGGCACCCAAATCTCAAATAGTATCATCCTCAATTCCTTTAACCATTCCCAAAGAAACAAATCTACTCTCAATTCCCTCAGAGGCGGAGGCAAATCCCAGGTACAAGTGCTTTGTACGGTTCTTAAACACCTCATACCTCTGCCAAGCCTTGACCCTGAACCCCACTCTGTATGTCGATGTGTTGGAAGGGTTCTGGAGAACAGCCTTGGTTGCAACAATGGCGAGGGACGATGGAACCTCATTTCAGGAAGTGAATTGCACAATTGGGGGCAAGCACTTCCAGTTTGGCGAAAAAGAGATTAATGAAGCCCTGAGATTCAAGGTTGAGGGTCATGCTGCTGAAGCTAATAATGATGAAATGGTTGCTTTCATGGACCTCATCAAGTATGCAGATAAGGTTGACATGGCTAAGTTGAACAAGAAGCATGTCAGGAGGGAGTGGTCGTTTGTTTTTGATACACTCCAAAAGGTGTTCTTATGCAGGAAGATAGGATGGGACCAAATAAGTCACATTGCTGTGAAGCTGGTGTAAGACCCCAGATTTTGGGTAGAATTAAAACTTTTATTATATGTTGATGTAAATATGGATAGTGGCAATGACTTTGAGAATCAAGTTATGAAATGAATATGAATTTCGGTTTTCAAACATTTTGAGAATAGTAAGAATGGACTGAACATATAAATAAGAACAATCAATCTGGAAGATAAGAATACAATACTCCAGGGAAGGAAAGTATTTTTATGTCATCCAAATCAATATCTGGAATACATCCGACAACTCCGTAAACAAGATAGCGTACGCCCGAGAAAGCACTAGAACGTTTTCTAAGTGCAAAGAGTAGAGAGAAAATAGATCAGGAATATTGGAACGGATTTTGATCCAAAGGATTATAGAAAAACCACTGATGAATAGTAACTCTTCATTTAAAAGTTTTTCAGACCACCCTATATGCGGGACGATATAATAAACTTTCAAAGTCGCATTAGTGATCTACGATGGAAATAAAAGAATGCAGAAGCTGTCAGAATCGGAAAAATAGCATTTTTCGTTTTCTCCGAAATTTCACCAAAAACGGACTAAATAATTATTATTTGAGGATATTTAAGGATTTAAATTATTAATTCCATGGATATGGATTTGATAAATGAATTAGAAGTATCGAGAACGATTTCGGTAAAATACCTCGATAGAACCCTCGAGAAACCTTGCGAGCGTTCTACGAAATTAAACGAACCAGAAAAGCTACTTTATTCCAAGCCAATGCATGATTGCCAAGTGTCAAGACAAGAAGAGACCAAGGGTGATGACTCACCACATTGGATAAATATCAAGTAATTAAACAAGATAAGAAGAAAAAGAAAAAGGAAGAGAAATTTCGGGAGAGAAGAAGAAAGAAAAATGGGAGAGAAAGAAATGATCATAACTTGAGATTTCGTTGTCCGTTTTTGGCGTTCCACCACTCAAATCGAAGCTCTCGAGAAGCCCGACGTAACCATGATAAGCAATCGCCTCACCTCTGTCATTTACCCTTCGATTTCAGTGAGTAACAGTTGGAGAAGATGATGAATAGTAACTTGTATTTTGCTTTGTTGCTTTTGATATTGAGTTTGTGGCTTCCAAAGGTTGTATTAAGCAAGGATCTAAGGTTACATAAGGAATATAGCAGCAAGCAAGCTTGGAGGAAGGTATAAACCTCTGCCCCTTTGAGTTTTATATGAGTTTTAAAGTGGTTTTGATGTTCATGTAAAGTTAAGATCATGATTAAGTGATTTAGTGATTATTTGGATTTGTTTGAATGTGTAAAATGATGGGTGTTGGATTTGAGCCTCCCCACTGATCTTAGAGGTGTATGATGGTTGTTTGTTGAGGTTGTAGATGTATGGTATGCCCGGTGTGGCTTGGTTATGTTGTGACAAAATAGGATTATTCGATTTTAAACCGTCGTAATGCCCGATTTTCGGTAACTCTATAAACTGCCTAGAATCAGAAAACCTAACTGCCTCTTTTGGTTCAGTTATGAACATGAGTGTGTAGAGCTTTGTTTCTAGTTTACGTGAGCGCAAGAATCATGTCATTACGATTTACGGTTTATGAGATATGACCATTTTAGTGAAAGTGGTTCAAGGAATGAGATTGCAGAAATGTACCAACTTTGTGGCTATGTTTGAGACCCTTAAGAGTTGTTTTAAAATATGGAATTTTGTATTGAAGTGTCAAGGGCAGTTACGAAGGTTTGTACGAAGGTTTCGAGTCCAAAAGATTATTTTCCGATTTTATAAAAATGTGTTAGCCGAGGTTGCGCAAGTGAAAACCACTAAGAACATGACTTAGAAACCAATGTTGTAAATGGTTAAGTATAACTTGTATTCGAGGATCGATTTCGGACTAAACCTACGACTTAAGTAATTGTCGATTAACATGGACTTAGTATGAGCCTATAACGAGCTAGTAATGCCTTGGTTGTGTTTCGCTTACGTGTTTAAGCATTGAGTACAAGTGGATTATCCAGGGGATTAATCGTGCGTTTTCTTTGACTTTGTCTAGATTGTCCGGCATCGTCGCGAACCCCTATCACTTCTTGAGCATCAGGCAAGTTTTCTAAATCTATACTTTGAAGTATTGATTATATATTACTGTTGTTGCCATGTGTGGAGTTATACAGTTGTGCGATACATGTTATATATTGTATAAAATAGAATTTGATCTGGGCTTATATATGAGCTTTGAGATAAAGTAGTTATAAACCGGTATACCTTGTAGCTCTAGAGATAAGAGCATACTTCTTGTTTTCGACTCTAGACCGGGAGTCAGTATTTGAGATATGAAGATAGCCGTGAAAACCCGGAGGGATTCCAGCGGCAGTGTACTAATTATTTTGAGGACTGCTATTATTAAACATTAATTACATTTCTAGAAAGTATTAATTACCTGGAAATGATTTGAGGAATGTTATTTGAATATTACCTCATTCGAAGGTTATTATTTGAAAATGATTTGGTAACTGGCTTATAAGCTAGATATGAGATATCGGTTATAAGCCAGGTTTTTATAAATGCCCTAGGATAAGGGCGGGTGATTTTCCCTAAGATCAGAAATAATTATATTTCGGTATATGTTAAAGGTTATTTCCGATAAGATATCGGGTAACTGTTACTCGAGGGTTAGTTGTTTATTTAAGAATATTATTTATTAATATTCATTTTTAAGAATATTATTTATTAATATTCATTTGAGGATTATCGACTTACAGAATATTATTTATATTCATTTAAGGATTATTGACTTAAAGGATATTATTTTCATTTGAGGATTATTTATTTAATGAATATTATTTCGAATATTCAAATGAGAATTATTAATTAAGGAGTATTATTTCAGATATTCATTTGAGGTTTACTTAATCGAAGAATATTATTGTGAGTATTATCTGAGGATTATTTAATGAATATTATTTATGAATATTCATTCGAGGATTAATTATTTATTTAATGAATATTACTTTTGAATATTCATTTGAGAATTAATTATTTAATGGACATTATTTTTGAATGTTCCTTTGAGATTTATTAGTTAATGAATATTATTTTAAATATTCATTTAATCCTTATTTATTTAATGAATATTATCTTTGAATATTCATTTAATCATTATTTACTTAATGAATATTATTTTCGAAGATTCGTTTAATGTTTACTTATTTAATAAATTTTATTAATTGTTTTTAAATCAAAAAGAGGTTCCCAAAACAATGTTTTCCATTTAAGTCCGTCTTTTAAGAGGATTTAAATGTTCGCTCAACTATCAAAAATATGGGGAAACCTGATTTAAGTAACTGCTATTCATTTTGAACTCTCAACTCAAAACTGTCGGGGGACAGATATTTTCTCAAAGCAATTTAGTTGCTGCAAGTTAAATATTGTGCTACCACCTCAACGCTCGAGGGGTAAATTCATGGAACAAGTCGATATCCATTAACAAGCATCGCTTGGGAAATATTGGAGAATCTTCCTTTCCAACCTAGATACAACTACTGAGTGGAGTCGTATCAACAAGTATTACACTTGGGGAAAGGAAGACGATCTTTACGTTTCAGAGTCATGGATTTCATCTGAACTAGGAGCATGTGTAAGAGGTCGAGTCACGCCGATCCATCACCTTATTGCCCCAAATGGGCCGGGAGATCCAGAAAGGCGGTAGACAATGTCAGGCTGTCGTGATACTTCCATCTACATGTAGAAAACATATTTTTGTTGTACAACCTGCTACTGATCATAGTAAGGTTGGTACGACGGGCGCGGAGAAGGCTCCAGTATTGGTTCATCATCCATTTTGGATAATTCTGCAACATGTACTGAAAGGGACCACGGATGGCTCCGTTGGTACAGGTTTACCGATCATGTTGACAGAGGGATTCTGCAACATGTATTGAAAGGGACCAAGGATGACACCCGTGGTACAGGTTTACCGGTCATGTTGGCAGGGGGTCGAAAAGTGTTCAAAATAAAGTTACAATGAATCCTTGCAACTTCATCTGTTATAAGTTATGACTCTGATAATATATGCATAAGTAAATCTTGGGTTACGGAGATATGATATTAATTTTCCTCGTAACTTCATCTTTTATATCATTTGACTATGTGGATACCTTACATAACATGAGTTATGGTAAGGGAGTTATTTATAATGAATCACCTTATAACTTCATCTTTTAAGATATGTGTTGATATTCTGCTTACATAGCAGATATTTTTGGAAAGGTTATATTGGTTTGCTTTGAAACCTAATCTTTTATATTATACTATAACTTTGTTCATAATATAGCAAAAGTTTGCAGAAATATTATGGAAATGATATTTGAAGTACAATAATGGTACTGTTTTTGGGAATACATTCCGAGAAGGATATAATTTCAGTATCGAGATATTTTGACAAATTATTGCCTTATACCCGCTTTATTCTGGGTTGAGTTAAAGGCAGAATTATGCCATACTTTCATTACCTTGCTGAGCTATCGCTCACTCTTGCTATTGTTTTATATATATTATATAGCAGCGAAGCAGGATGCCAATGGGTCGGCACATACCTCGCAAGGCGTTTCCGTAAACAGTTTCTAGCAGTGATCTCGAGAGTAGTACGAACCAATCGAATCAGGCTATAGCTTTTGGTATTCAACTTATGTATAGATATGAATGGTATGAGAGGATTGTGAGCATCAGAAGGCTAAGTTGGTAATGTAACATTACTTAGAAATTGTATCAGTGACATATTCAAAAGACATTTGGGTATTGTAATAAAAGTTATTTATTCCGCAGTTGTTGTATTGTGTCGTTTCTGAGACTCTAACCTGTGTGTGTGTGTGTGTGTGAGACATATGTTGTGGGGTCATGAGCAGGTGAATTATGAATGGTGTGAGTAATACAGGTAAGGCAAGGAATACATGGATTGTGACAACCCTAGATCCCTGACCCCGGATTTGGGGCTGTTACAGAAATGGTATCAGAGAGTTAGGTTACAGTCCTCAGAAACGATAGGAGATCGAGTCTTACAATACCCTTAATAATGATAAGAACATCTAGAGCTCAAATTAAGTTCGTAGTCGGGTTAGAGGACATGACCCTGACTGTTTAAGATGAAGCCCGAGAGGGGACTTCTTCTGGGAAACCGTACTTAGGACTTCATGGTTAGTCACCTCGATTCATATGAGTTATAGATGGATGGGACTCTGAGATGCCAGATCCCGAGGCCTTCGAGTAGGCATTTGATGATGCGCTCCTTGAAATGGACGGAGACCCGATAAAGAAAGATCCATAGGAGGATCTAGAGGAAGACCCCATAGTGGGTCAAGGAAAGAATCTTGTAAAGGACGTGTTGATTGATAAAGATGTGGTGCGTTACTTGAGGTCTAATAATAAGACCGGACGAACCTTCGAGGGATAAATAAGTGACGAGACGAGAGTTTAAGGATCGTTCATGATTCATCAAGAGGTATGACAAGGAAAATGGAGTAGAGTCTCCAAAGCAGAAGAGGTAGAGGCAGTATAGCCAGTATCAGTGGATTGATTCGACTTGAACGAAACCTGTTACTCGTGATCGGTTATAGCTGCCCATAAGGAGGCGGCATACGTAAGAACCAAGATGTTCAGATTTTCACGAACGATTAAGGGTACTTAGTTGCCTAGAATAATGTAAGGAATTGTTTTGGGCTATGAGATTTCAAACCCCCACGACCAGCGATTCCACGGGAAATAGTGTCTATTATATCATTGAGGGATTTTATTATCTCAAGGAGAATTTTGGGTATATGTACCATGTAAATGTTATGGTAAGACAAGCACGCTAAGACGGAATCGAGAACGAGATTTACCACCCTCAGGAAACCGGGAAGGAATTATGAGGATAGAACCGAAAGGTCGGAAATCAGATCCGAGCATTACTAGTAGGTAAATAGATTGATCAAATTCCCCTGATTTTGGGAAGAAATTCAACAAATTTTGGCAAACCTTGTCTTTCTGATTACCAGAGGATGTCACCAAAGAGAGGGGAAACTAGAGCGAACCCTGTGGATTGGGTAAGATGGCCGCTATATGGGCTGGTGGACAGACCTTGATTGCTACAATTGATTGTAGAGATAAAATGGTGAAGTTGAGATTGAACGGTAAATGCGAAATGTATTTAAGGACCAAGACGGACTGAGAAATTCCGGGATTGACTTAAATGAAAAGGCTATTGTGCCAAAAGTGTTAAGCTTATGTAGCACACGGGATTGATATGGGAGAAGGAATATTGGGTATAAGGATGATTGAAATAGAGACCAAATTTAAGCTTGTAGTTTCTAACGATCTTCCGGAGTACCGCCCAGTTGACATATGGAATTCGTCGTTGCTATGGGCGACAACGGAATCGAAGTTTTCTTATAGAACAGAACGCTTACTTGAGGTGTTTGCGCCTAGTCGAATAGAATTCCCTGCGATTGCAAATGTTGATGGTTGAATTCTTAGCGACTATTATAAGTCGGCAATGACGTAAGTATCGAGCACCATAGGGTGTGCCTGAAGAAGAAAAGCTTTAGAATGGAACAATTATCCATTAGAGGAGCCGACATAAAAGGCATCCGTAGAGACCTTGGTAATACCCTCCCCATTTGCAAATTATGTGGGGTACCTCCCCAATCTATGATCTATCTTGACCTCTCTCCAGGAAAGAATTCTGATAAAGGGTATATTCCCTTTTCGAAGTTATTTTATAACACTTGTGCTAAACCATATTCAGTTTCACTTGTGCCAGAGGCTGTCACAATGCCTACTTTCAGGTTTTCGAAGCCCTGCCAAATGATGTTATTTAAGCTTTCACTTTTCTTCAAATAATGAATGACCCTATGGTGATACATCACCACTTGTTTGTTAAGTACCAGTATCTTGTGGTTATTCTTTTCTTTGTATTTTCTTTGGAAAACCGCACCTTTGGAATCTGTTCAATTTTAATCCAAGGTGTTCCTTTGAGAAATATTGTCGAAAGGCGATAATCATTAAATTGATCTCGAATTGCTTTCATACTTTTCAACTTCCACTGAGACGAACAACCCTATACTTATAGGGGCTACAAGGACTATCTGTCTGTGTGATAGAAGTCGGATGGGACGCCATCACTTGTAAGTTGTGAAATACAAGAAGGCTAATTACCTTTAGTAATGTCTCAATTGAGGCACACAACGTTGAGTTCTTATGATCATGTTGATCTCTCGGTAAATTCTCTTACCTCCAATAAGGTTACCTTAAAACTCATAACCTTACGATCACCAGTGTGTGACGTTTTCCTTGATATGGAAGCTGTCTTTTCAAGGCCCCATAATTTTGTTATCCGTATTGAATTTCAAGGGGAGGCCAACCAGGTCAAATAAGTCAAAATTTGCTGATAGGAATTAGATTCGCGACGAAATCACTTATGACAGGAGCGAATCCCTAAGACGGATAGAATGTTAGCGACATATCGATGAAATTGGTTTATTCTCCCAAGGATAATATGATAATGGAAAGCGTGTCAATCGATATATGTGAAAGAAATAGTGACGTGCCGTGAACTCCACTGACAACGGTGTTAGATAGATGCCCTATAGTGAGATTGAGATTTTGGAGGAGTTGTTTACGAATGGACACTACCTCTGGGTCAGCAAGATAAGTACTGACGATGGAGTCAGAGGGAGCTGGTATTGTGACTTGGGAGAGGTGCAGCGTGTGTGGTTCTAGAGGAATAATTTTCGGAAATATATGGAGACCCGGATGAAAATGAAAGTTAAAGAGTTAAAACCAGAAACCATGACTGTAACCGAGTATGAGGCCAAGTTTTCCGAATTATTGAGGTTTGTTCCGGAGTTTGTGAACACAGAATAAAAGAAAGCCAGTAGGTTTCAACCAGGGCTACCTCCAACAAGCAGCCCACTGTCAGGACCTTTAAATAGCAGGTGCCCTTCTACACTGTTTAGACAGAGCTAATGCATTGTTGTATATCAAGATGTTGCATGACGATTAAACCTTAAGGCCGAGACGCTGAGGGAATAATTACAAGTAGAAATAGCCAATCGAGGGATTTTCCCATAAGACTGGTACATCCAGGTTGTGAACTAGAAATATGAGGTCGACACTTTTGATAGACCTGATCCCTTTCAAGTTGGGAAAAGTGGATATTATAATAAGAATGGGTTGGTTGACACCCAATGGGGCCCAGACTGATTGTAAGGGAGAGAGAGTAATAAATAAAGAACGGAGACAGATTCAGAGATTCTTGAATATAGTTCAGACTAAGAAACTATTACGCCAGAGATACGAGGCTTAATTAGCTCTTATGGTTGACGCCAAGAAAAGAGGTACCAAGTATAGAGGAAACTACAATGGTTTTGGGAGATTGTACAAGATCTTAATGCGCTACCAAATATCGATTGGGATGACATGAGAATGAATACCGAGTATTCAGAGTATAGTGGGAATGAAAGAGTTAGTGACTCAGTTACAAGAGTTGTTGTATAAGGATATGATAAGACCCAGTGTACCACCGTGGAGAGCCCGGTGTTGTTGTAAGAGAGAAAGATTTTAGCACAAGATTATATATCGAACCTCGAGAGTTGTATGAGTTTGACATGGAGAATAGGTACCCTTGTAAATGATTGTTTGATCAGCGGAAGAACGCTGTGTATTTCCAATTTATTTAAGAACTGGGTATCACCAGTTGGAAGTTAAATAAGAGGATATGCCCAAGACTGCGATTCGTACTAGGAATAGACACTTCGAGTTTTCAGCGAAGTTATTTTGGGTTGACTAATGCACCCACAAATTTTATGGAATGTAATGAATTGGCTTTGAGTTACCCATGATAGTAGATAGCATGAGATGGAGAAATGGCTAGAATTGACCTAGGATTATGACGGTGAAATACACTACCATCCGGGGAAGGCCAATATGGTGGCCGATACCCTTACTTTAAAATGAGACAGAGATGGATTCCGAATGATCGGGAATTAAAGGATGAGATTTTACACAACACCCAAGTTAGTCCAACAAACTAGAAGGACAAAAGATTTCACCAACAAGCAGCTAGTGACAACCAAGACAGATAGAGAAAGTATGCGGACTAAGCCCGCGAGTATGGAGATAGTACTGCTACTGATAAGCTAAATGGCATGTTGATGGATGACAAGCAAGTTTATGTTGGTGTATTTTCTGTACAAACAAGATAGAGAATATGAGGTTAGAGATTCGTGATGCTAAAAGATATCCATGGAAAGAATTAATGAGATTTGAAAAGAAAGGGAAGTGAGCCCGATATTCTTTGGGCCATCTGAGATTTAAGACGCACCAGGAAGGTGGCCTACGAGCCAGCCTTACCCCCCCAAACTTGTAGAATGGTCATAACGGGGTTCATGTGTCAATGCTCCGTCAGTATACTATAGATGCCCGGCATATGTAGAGTACGAGCACGTAGACATACAACCAGACTTGACCTATGTGGAGCAACCAATGGAAATTATAGATCGAAAGGAACAAGTACTCCGAAACAAGGTCATCAAACTATCCAGAGTGGTATGGAGGAATCATAATGTGGAAGAATCAACTTGGGAGCTAGAGAGCGAGATGCTAGAAAGATATCCCCATTTGTTTTCAGAGTGATTCCGGGACGGAATCCTTTTAAGGAGGGGAGACTGTAAGACCCCAGATTTTGGGTAGAATTAAAACTTTTATTATATGTTGATGTAAATATGGATAGTGGCAATGATTTTGAGAATCAAGTTATGAAATGAATATGAATTTCGGTTTTCAAACATTTTGAGAATAGTAAGAATGGACTGAACATATAAATAAGAACAATCAATCTGGAAGATAAGAATACAATACTCCAGGGAAGGAAAGTATTTTTATGTCATCCAAATCAATATCTGGAATACATCCGACAACTCCGTAAACAAGATAGCGTACGCCCGAGAAAGCACTAGAACGTTTTCTAAGTGCAAAGAGTAGAGAGAAAATAGATCAGGAATATTGGAACGGATTTTGATCCAAAGGATTATAGAAAAACCACTGATGAATAGTAACTCTTCATTTAAAAGTTTTTCAGACCACCCTATATGCGGGACGATATAATAAACTTTCAAAGTCGCATTAGTGATCTACGATGGAAATAAAAGAATGCAGAAGCTGTCAGAATCGGAAAAATAGCATTTTTCGTTTTCTCCGAAATTTCACCAAAAACGGACTAAATAATTATTATTTGAGGATATTTAAGGATTTAAATTATTAATTCCATGGATATGGATTTGATAAATGAATTAGAAGTATCGAGAACGATTTCGGTAAAATACCTCGATAGAACCCTCGAGAAACCTTGCGAGCGTTCTACGAAATTAAACGAACCAGAAAAGCTACTTTATTCCAAGCCAATGCATGATTGCCAAGTGTCAAGACAAGAAGAGACCAAGGGTGATGACTCACCACATTGGATAAATATCAAGTAATTAAACAAGATAAGAAGAAAAAGAAAAAGGAAGAGAAATTTCGGGAGAGAAGAAGAAAGAAAAATGGGAGAGAAAGAAATGATCATAACTTGAGATTCCGTTGTCCGTTTTTGGCGTTCCACCACTCAAATCGAAGCTCTCGAGAAGCCCGAAGTAACCATGGTAAGCAATCGCCTCACCTCTGTCATTTACCCTTCGATTTCAGTGAGTAACAGTTGGAGAAGATGATGAATAGTAACTTGTATTTTGCTTTGTTGCTTTTGATATTGAGTTTGTGGCTTCCAAAGGTTGTATTAAGCAAGGATCTAAGGTTACATAAGGAATATAGCAGCAAGCAAGCTTGGAGGAAGGTATAAACCTCTGCCCCTTTGAGTTTTATATGAGTTTTAAAGTGGTTTTGATGTTCATGTAAAGTTAAGATCATGATTAAGTGATTTAGTGATTATTTGGATTTGTTTGAATGTGTAAAATGATGGGTGTTGGATTTGAGCCTCCCCACTGATCTTAGAGGTGTATGATGGTTGTTTGTTGAGGTTGTAGATGTATGGTATGCCCGGTGTGGCTTGGTTATGTTGTGAAAAAATAGGATTATTCGATTTTAAACCGTCGTAATGCCCGATTTTCGGTAACTCTATAAACTGCCTAGAATCAGAAAACCTAACTGCCTCTTTTGGTTCAGTTATGCACATGAGTGTGTAGAGCTTTGTTTCTAGTTTACGTGAGCGCAAGAATCATGTCATTACGATTTACGGTTTATGAGATATGACCATTTTAGTGAAAGTGGTTCAAGGAATGAGATTGCAGAAATGTACCAACTTTGTGGCTATGTTTGAGACCCTTAAGAGTTGTTTTAAAATATGGAATTTTGTATTGAAGTGTCAAGGGCAGTTACGAAGGTTTGTACGAAGGTTTCGAGTCCAAAAGATTATTTTCCGATTTTATAAAAATGTGTTAGCCTAGGTTGCGCAAGTGAAAACCACTAAGAACATGACTTAGAAACCAATGTTGTAAATGGTTAAGTATAACTTGTATTCGAGGATCGATTTCGGACTAAACCTACGACTTAAGTAATTGTCGATTAACATGGACTTAGTATGAGCCTATAACGAGCTAGTAATGCCTTGGTTGTGTTTTGCTTACGTGTTTAAGCATTGAGTACAAGTGGATTATCCAGGGGATTAATCGTGCGTTTTCTTTGACTATGTCTAGATTGTCCGGCATCGTCGCGAACCCCTATCACTTCTTGAGCATCAGGCAAGTTTTCTAAATCTATACTTTGAAGTATTGATTATATATTACTGTTGTTGCCATGTGTGGAGTTATACAGTTGTGCGATACATGTTATATATTGTATAAAATAGAGTTTGATCTGGGCTTATATATGAGCTTTGAGATAAAGTAGTTATAAACCGGTATACCTTGTAGCTCTAGAGATAAGAGCATACTTCTTGTTTTCGACTCTAGACCGGGAGTCAGTATTTGAGATATGAAGATAGCCGTGAAAACCCGGAGGGATTCCAGCGGCAGTGTACTAATTATTTTGAGGACTGCTATTATTAAACATTAATTACATTTCTAGAAAGTATTAATTACCTGGAAATGATTTGAGGAATGTTATTTGAATATTACCTCATTCGAAGGTTATTATTTGAAAATGATTTGGTAACTGGCTTATAAGCTAGATATGAGATATCGGTTATAAGCCAGGTTTTTATAAATGCCCTAGGATAAGGGCGGGTGATTTTCCCTAAGATCAGAAATAATTATATTTCGGTATATGTTAAAGGTTATTTCCGATAAGATATCGGGTAACTGTTACTCGAGGGTTAGTTGTTTTATTTAAGAATATTATTTATTAATATTCATTTTTAAGAATATTATTTATTAATATTCATTTGAGGATTATCGACTTACAGAATATTATTTATATTCATTTAAGGATTATTGACTTAAAGGATATTATTTTCATTTGAGGATTATTTATTTAATGAATATTATTTCGAATATTCAAATGAGAATTATTAATTAAGGAGTATTATTTCAGATATTCATTTGAGGTTTACTTAATCGAAGAATATTATTGTGAGTATTATCTGAGGATTATTTAATGAATATTATTTATGAATATTCATTCGAGGATTAATTATTTATTTAATGAATATTACTTTTGAATATTCATTTGAGAATTAATTATTTAATGGACATTATTTTTGAATGTTCCTTTGAGATTTATTAGTTAATGAATATTATTTTAAATATTCATTTAATCCTTATTTATTTAATGAATATTATCTTTGAATATTCATTTAATCATTATTTACTTAATGAATATTATTTTCGAAGATTCGTTTAATGTTTACTTATTTAATAAATTTTATTAATTGTTTTTAAATCAAAAAGAGGTTCCCAAAACAATGTTTTCCATTTAAGTCCGTCTTTTAAGAGGATTTAAATGTTCGCTCAACTATCAAAAATATGGGGAAACCTGATTTAAGAAACTGCTATTCATTTTGAACTCTCAACTCAAAACTGTCGGGGGACAGATATTTTCTCAAAGCAATTTAGTTGCTGCAAGTTAAATATTGTGCTACCACCTCAACGCTCGAGGGGTAAATTCATGGAACAAGTCGATATCCATTAACAAGCATCGCTTGGGAAATATTGGAGAATCTTCCTTTCCAACCTAGATACAACTACTGAGTGGAGTCGTATCAACAAGTATTACACTTGGGGAAAGGAAGACGATCTTTACGTTTTAGAGTCATGGATTTCATCTGAACTAGGAGCATGTGTAAGAGGTCGAGTCGCGCCGATCCATCACCTTATTGCCCCAAATGGGCCGGGAGATCCAGAAAGGCGGTAGACAATGTCAGGCTGTCGTGATACTTCCATCCACATGTAGAAAACATATTTTTGTTGTACAACCTGCTACTGATCATAGTAAGGTTGGTACGACGGGAGCGGAGAAGGCTCCAGTATTGGTTCATCATCCATTTTGGATAATTCTGCAACATGTACTGAAAGGGACCACGGATGGCTCCGTTGGTACAGGTTTACCGATCATGTTGACAGAGGGATTCTGCAACATGTATTGAAAGGGACCAAGGATGACACCCGTGGTACAGGTTTACCGGTCATGTTGGCAGGGGGTCGAAAAGTGTTCAAAATAAAGTTACAATGAATCCTTGCAACTTCATCTGTTATAAGTTATGACTCTGATAATATATGCATAAGTAAATCTTGGGTTACGGAGATATGATATTAATTTTCCTCGTAACTTCATCTTTTATATCATTTGACTCTGTGGATACCTTACATAACATGAGTTATGGTAAGGGAGTTATTTATAATGAATCACCTTATAACTTCATCTTTTAAGATATGTGTTGATATTCTGCTTACATAGCAGATATTTTTGGAAAGGTTATATTGGTTTGCTTTGAAACCTCATCTTTTATATTATACTATAACTTTGTTCATAATATAGCAAAAGTTTGCAGAAATATTATGGAAATGATATTTGAAGTACAATAATGGTACTGTTTTTGGGAATACATTCCGATAAGGATATAATTTCAGTATCGAGATATTTTGACAAATTATTGCCTTATACCCGCTTTATTCTGGGTTGAGTTAAAGGCAGAATTATGCCATACTTTCATTACCTTGCTGAGCTATCGCTCACTCTTGCTATTGTTTTATATATATTATATAGCAGCGAAGCAGGATGCCAATGGGTCGGCACATACCTCGCAAGGCGTTTCCGTAAACAGTTTCTAGCAGTGATCTCGAGAGTAGTACGAACCAATCGAATCAGGCTACAGCTTTTGGTATTCAACTCATGTATAGATATGAATGGTATGAGAGGATTGTGAGCATCAGAAGGCTAAGTTGGTAATGTAACATTACTTAGAAATTGTATCAGTGACAGATTCAAAAGACATTTGGGTATTGTAATAAAAGTTATTTATTCCGCAGTTGTTGTATTGTGTCGTTTCTGAGACTCTAACCTGTGTGTGTGTGTGTGTGTGAGACATATGTTGTGGGGTCATGAGCAGGTGAATTATGAATGGTGTGAGTAATACAGGTAAGGCAAGGAATACATGGATTGTGACAACCCTAGATCCCTGACCCCGGATTTGGGGCTGTTACAGCTGGCCTACTCCCTAGCCTACAATCAGGAGATCAATGTTGGAGCAATCATCCTCAAGGAATTGGCTCAGAGGTTAGGAGAACAGTTCGTGGTAGAGGTAATGAAATCTTTTACCCCCGTTTCCTTCAAGTTATTTTAAACTATCTTGATGCAAATATCCATGAATTGGAGGGTATAGATAAAACTAAAATGGCTTATTCCAAGTCCATGTCCAAGATTCTATTTGGGTCATTGGACACAAGGAATCAAGTTGATGTGATTCTAAGTGTGACCCAGCATATGCAGGACACATTTGAATCATATCAACTTGCTAAGCCAATATACCATGAGCTTTCCTGGACAGGGGAGGCTAAGACTGAAGGAGCTACACAGTCTAACCCTAGCCTTCCTATCCCATCCAGCAACCCCACTGCAAACACATCTGTAGAAATTAGGGAGCCAAGTGCATCAGTCTCCCAAAAGACTGATGTTACTAAAAAGAAGACTAAGAAGAGACCCCTAAAAGTGATTCAAAAAATTGTAGAGATAGAAAGTGAGTATCCTGAGTCACCTCTCACCAGACATAGTAAGAAATCCAAATCCAAACCTACCACTGGATCCTCCCAACAGGATTCAGATGTGGAAAAAGGGGTACACCTATTACTGTCAATGGCCTCCCAACAGGTTATTGGCATTGAAAAGAGTAGTCTCCCCACTACAACCTGTACTGAGTCTGCACAGGATCAAAAACTCACTCTTGATCCTAGGAGAAATATGGATGTTGACACATTGAGTGGAGAGCACATCACACTTGAAACTCCTCCTATTTCTCAGGGGGAGTTGCCAAAATCTAATCTACACCACACTTCTCTTCCAGAATCTACATCTAACATTTCTTCTCAATAGATTAGTCATTCACATGACTTTTCTGACATTGATCAATCACAATCCAATACTGTGATTGAGCCAAACTCAAGTGACATTGTGCATGACACTGTGCTCACCACCCAGGAACCACATCTAGTTGGTCAGGGAATGCATGATGGGGCATATCCTAATGACACCAACACAAACATGGAGGATTCACCAGTTTTTACTGGAGACTCTATGCCAAATTCTCCCATCCTTAGGGATGTGGAACTGTCTTCACAGACAAATAGGGCTGATGTTGTAACACATCCCATTTCAATGGAGACAACATCAAACTCTACAGCCATTCCAAGGCTGGAGGAGACTCAAAAACTCACATCTCATGAAGTGCCTAGCACTAGCTCTCACTTGGCTCAGGCCACTCTGTCAGAATGGCTAAAGCCTGTGCAACATGACAGGCCTTCAGGATCATCAACTATGCCTTCCAAAATGACAGAAGAAGCTATTCAAGATCTCCATGTGGCACAGATTGATGAGTTCTCAAAAATAGCTCAACACCTCCTCACCTCAAACTTGCCAAACGCTGATTATGAGGCTATTCTTATTTTCCACAAGGAGGATGTTGCAGCCCAGCAGGAGAAGATAGTGGATGCAGCTGAACCAGAGGGAAATGTGGATTCCTGGTTGGATGCTAAGAGGTCTATCAAACTCAAGGATGCCCTAGACTTTCTGAGAGAAGACTACCTCACCTCTCTAGGCTCCAATGCAAAAGATCTCTCTCCTGCTGCAGTTTATGATGCTGTAAATGACATCTACAAGAATCAATTGAAGACTCTGCACTATCTTTGGAAAGGGCTTCAATCAGAGATTTATTCAATCCAGGAGGAGACAGATAGATCCCTCACTCAGCTAAGAAACTCATATCTCTCTGATTTTCCCAAGGTGGATGGATCTCTCTCTAGCCATGGTCACGGACAACATCAAGAAACTGGCTACAACATTGGAAAATCAAGTCAAGGCCAATATCAACTCTAATGCAATGCTGAATGTTATTTGGAAGAATCAATATGGTGACAAATTGGTGGATGAGGTTCCTATGTCAAACATCTCCAAATTTGACTTTGCCAAGATCAAGGATCAATCTCTCAATTCTTTCAAGTCTCAACAGCTATTCTCCAAGGTGGATGGTCTAGAACGAGAAGTGGCCTCTTTGAAAGATGAAAACAGGATACTTGCTAAATCCTTAAACCAGCTCAATGACAAGCTGGATGACCAAGGCAACAACACCTCCAATATCCTGCTGGTGCAACAACAAATGTTGACTTCTATGATGAGACAAATGAACCTGCCTATCCCTGGGGAAGCTCAAGACATCTTGTCTGATTCCAAGCCTAAGGGGGAGAAACAAAAGGAGGTCATTCTGAAAAAGAAAGGGGGAGTACCTGCCAAGCAACACAAGCTCAAGGGCAAAATTTCTGAAGAAACAATCAAACCAATAATCCTTCCCCCTGTAGAGGTCATAAGTGCAGTAGGCCAGAAGAGCGCAATCTCAACCACCTACTATCCATCCACAATGCCTAAAGACATCTCAACTCCTCAACCTGCTCAACCTACTCTCAATGCTAAACCTGTCAAAGCTACAGTTATCACAGAGGCCAAGCTACAGAAAGTTGCCAATTCAAACATCTATCATGATGAGGCCTTCCTGGAGTTTCTGAAAGCCATCTACAGAAATGCTCAAGAAGATGCAAGGATTTACAGACAGAAGATCAAGGAAAACATCAAGTACTTCACAGTTGCAGTAAGGAAAATCAAGGATGTCCATCTAAGAGAGATAATCATGGTGTGCAAGGACAATTGCTTGTGGCACCTAGCATTTCAAACTCTAGAGAAACTGAGATTTACTGAGCTGTCAATCATTCTGGATTTGATTGAAAAGCATGGGATGAACAATGAAAGTCTTTATACTGACTTGAAGATGAACCAAAATCAAATATTGCCTGAGGTTATATCCAAGCCAAGGACAATAATTTACCAAAGTCTATCTCAAGACAACAATATTGACCAACTAGTAATTCCCTCAGACCTAACAATGAAGAACAATGCAAAGATCAACCAGGTGCTGCAAATGCTGAGAGCCAAGAGAGGAGTTAGGACAGATGAGGAACTAGAAATGATTCACACTCTACAATCTTTTCTGATTCATGGAGTCATTCCTGAATCTGTCAAAGAAAAGAGCAAGAAGAAGGATGGTGAGGATGATGATGAGGAGAAAACCTACAGAAGGAGATCTCATTCAAGGAGTGATAAGGATGGACCAAGTGACAGTAGCAGGAGCAAATCTTCAAAGAAGACAAAAGGTGCTGATGATGACAAGAGGGATTCTAAAGGGACAAAGGAAACAACCAAGAGAACAAGAAGTGGAATTCAGCAAGTCAAGGACATTGCTAGCAGTACTTTAACCACAACACAAGACTCTAAGTCTAGGGTGGGTACTGTTAGTAATGATCCTCCAAAATCATTATCTAAGACTTCTGAACCTGAATTGCCACAGAAGAAAGAAGGAGCCACAAAAGAAACATCAAAAAGACACTTCCACAAAGTCACATCTAGTGGAGTGTTACATTGGATGAAGGGAAAATGAATGAAGCTACTTCCAAGTGATGTGGCACTGAAGACTGATTCTCCTTGTTCCAGAAAGGTATCTCTTGTGAAGAATTTGAAGATCAAGAGTGTACCCAGAAGGATAAGGATAACAAAGAAGACTGGAAAACTCACAAATGTTATTGGCATCAATGTGCTTCCACTAGATGAGGACTGTGATGAAGATGCCCTAGAATTTTTGAGGGCTCAAAGGATCTTTGAAGTCAAAGTGAAGTTGGATCATCTAGAGATCAAGTACACTGATGGAAGAGAAAGGATTATGAAGCAAGGAGGCTGGCAATATTTCTATAAGTATGAGCTTGAAAGGATAAATGCCTTACTGAATTTTGAAGAAAAAGAAGAAAGGACATGGAAGATAGATATTGCCAGGTTCTTGAAAATGCATGCTGATTATGAAGAAAACCTGAGAAAGGAAAATGAAGAGAAGATAATTCAGAAAGAGAAAGAAATGGCTGAAATGGAGGAAAGAGCAAAGGAGCTGAGAAAGAAAGGGCTTTGCAGGGTAAAACAAAATCCTTATGTTGTGGAATACAAAAATTCTAATGGAGGCATGAGCAAGATAAGGATGGAGTTTCTGGATTCATATGTGGAAAGTGCTCTTAAAGCTGCAATTGATGATCTAAAAGACTCCCCTCTCATTGAAGAACTGATTGCAAGAGAAGAACTTCAAGAAGCCATCATAGACATGAAAAGAAGAGAAGAGATAAGGAAAAAGAAGATTTATGATGATTTACAAGAGAAACAATTGGAAGCTGAAGCTGCTGAGCAACAAAGATAATCTGTAAGCTTTCAATTTTTCTATGTAATCAAATTCCTGATCTCAATGTTCATAAATTGTCCTCTCTGTTACTTAATTTCCTTCTATGTAAGTTAGGCTTGTTATCAGACATGAAATTGTGCCTAAGGATCTTACTCACAATTTGGGGGAGATTGTTAGGCTCAAGACATGTCTGAATACCACTATTAACAAGCATACACTATGTGACTATGTCACATTACATGACCTAGTGAGTTCCATCACTGGGATATAGTATAGGTCTCTATATGTACTTGTCTTGTTCTCATGAACATTAGCTTGATCATGTATGCTCAAAGTTATAATGAGCTTAGTAAAGTTTCTTGCATCTAGATTGTATATAGGCCATTGAATAATTGTCCTGGTAGAAGTTCAGAAGTGTTCATGCAGCAGGATAGAAATGAATAAGGCCATGAAGAAATAAGTTGCAGAAATTTGTCTAAGACATTATATAGCAAAGTCAGAAGAAAGCTATGTCGTGAAGTCACCAATATCTATGTCGTGAAGTGCTACATCGCATAGTCCATTTTGTACTATGTCGAGAAGTCCTCAAGACTCATGTCGTGAAGTGTTGAAGTCAGCAAAGTCAAAGAAGCCTAGATCGTGAAGTCCTCAGAAGCCCTATGTCGCATAGTCGTCAAATGACTTATGTCGCATAGTCGTCAAATGACTTATGTCGCATAGTCGCCAGAAGCCCCATGTCGCATAGTCATCTTATGGCCTATGTCGCAAAGTATTCAAAGGCTATATCGCGTAGTCCTCACAAGGGAGATTGCGAAGTCAGGAATGAAGTGGAGTTCACGATATCAACACTTAGCCGTTTATAACAAGACAAATCAAGGTACAGAACCAAGAATTAAAAGAGAAAAATACTGAAGCATTTGTTCTAGCAAGGTGGTCCAAAGAACAGATGGCAAATCTACAGCTAAACTTGGAGAGAAAGATAAGAGACAAGCAGCTACAGAAACGGGAAAGACTCCAAAAAGCAGGTGGTCCTTCCTGACACAGTGAACTTCTTATGGCAGGACAAGTTGGACTTTCAGAAGGGGTAGCTGTGTAATATTGTGTGTACCTAGTTTGTATAGGTGAATATATATATTGTGCACACACCACTGTAAGCTGTAAGAGAGATACACATAGTTTTTATCTTAAGCTCTTTTCTCTGTAAGCAAGCAAGTAAAAACTGTTCTTGTTTAGAAGCCAGAAATTCGATTGTGAATTTCTTGGAAAGCTGTAGTATTTAATTTTCTTATACAAAGTAGATTAAAGTGATTGTGTGTGTTGTTTACTTTCTGCATTTACATAGCATAATCATATACAATTTATATTTAGTTTCAAGAAAGCAAAAATTCATCAAACTATCCATTCACCCCCCCTCTGTCTAGTTTCTAGGTGATATTCATTCCTAACATACCTCTTCTTTGCGGTCTTGCTATCTCGGTCCAGGGTACTTCCTCCAGAAATGGTCTTCACTTCGCCCTTGTACCTCTCACCATCTTCGGAATCCTTTCGCTTGTCTTCCCTCGGGGCCAGTTTGTCCCTTAGGTCCTTGACAAACTGGTTCAACTCTCCATCCTTGATCATCTTCTCAATAGACTTCTTTAAGTGGTAACATTCATCGGTGTTATGGCCTTTGTCCTTGTGGTAATCACAATATTTATTACCATTCTTCTTATAGTCGGGAATTTTCAATCGGGATGGGTGAACGAAACCTGGCTTCCCTTTTATTTAATGGAGAATCTTTGAGATAGGTGCATTCAATGGAGTGAACACTGTGCTATCTTTATCTCTTCTTCGTTCGGCCCCTTTGTCACGGCCCTTCGCATCACTTTCCCTATTATCATACCTTCGACTATGCTCATACCTATCACGGCCTTTTTTCCCTCGATCTTCTTTTCGGCTATCCTTGTAGCCCCCGATTGACTCCATTTTTTGTCAGATACTTTCTCCCCTTAGATATATATCATTTAAAGACTTAGGGGGAATATCATACATAGAAGATCGGAGTTTCTTACCTTTAACTGGGTCCAAATCGGTCGACAAGAATCCATCTTCTTTCACCTTATCCAAGTTCGTTACCATCCCAGCTTCTTCTTTGAATCTCGCCAGGTAGTCTCCCAGCTCTTTGTCCGACCTGTGTCAGCAGTGAATCAAAGCTTCAGTATCTTTCTCTCTTCGGCATAAATGGGAATAGTGTCTCAAGAACTTCCTTTTCAACTGGTCATACGAGCATATTGACCTTGGTTTCATCGATCTATACCACATGGTAGCAGCTCCCTTCAAATATGTCTTAAACATCTTGCACAACATTATGTCACAATGTCCCATACCGGTCATAAGGGACTCGTACTTCTCACAATGATCTTCAGGATCGCCCTTCCCACTAAACTCGTTCATCTTCGGGAACCGTCTTCCCGGTGGAGGCTTGTATTGCTCAATTTCCTCAGATATGACGGGTTTATGACTCACTCTACGATCGCCAAACATGGCCTTCTCCATTCGACTTAGCCTATCTTTCATGCGAGGGTCTCTTTCATCGTCAGTGTCTGAATGAACCGTGCTTTTGTGACGGGTTCTTCGGGGGTGTGATTCAGAATTCGAAGACTCATCTTCATCATTATGCACCTTTTTCTCCTTCCTCTGCTCGGTCACCATCAGAGTTCTTTTGCCAGTTTCCACGGCGTCTTGGAGGGCCTTCTCCTCTGCGTCCAGTTTGGCCCTCCGGCATTTGATTGCCTCCAACTTAGCCAGATCGGCTTCCCTTTTCTTTGCTCTCGCCTGGGCTTCTTTCTCCGCCTGTTCTACCTCCTTTTGCCTTCCATTCTTTGAGGCCGTTTCTTCACGCCACTTGAGTAGCATAGCCTTTTGCTCTTCGGGGGTATGCATTGGACCCTCTTCTATCTCAGCATCGAAGTCGAGGACACGGTTTATCGGAGGTGTTGAGGTAGAAGCTCCTTGGCGAGGAGTTTCGGTAAAACCAGGTGAACGACCATCAATATTATCGATAGCCATCGTGTTTGTTTGATTTGCTTCAAGCTTACTTGTACGTTCCCACAGACGGCGCCAAATGTTGGAACCAAATTTCTATCGGGTCGGACTCCGAACAGCTTTTAAGGTTAACCTGAATAAGAGAAGAATGTGAGGGGTTTGTACCCCGATTCACCTCCGGTGTGAGAATAAATTAATCGATTATGGTGAATAGAAATAGAACGTACAAGTGCTTGTGTGTATTGTATATACTAGCTTATAGCCCGTGCGATGCACGGTTACTTAAATTTTATTTATAATTATTCTGTTTATAATTATATTTTTATTACGATGCAACACGCGATTGTTTTTTTAATATTTATAATTATATTTATTTATGAATATTTTAATATTTAAAAGTTATTAGTTTATATGATTAAATTATTGTTAAAAAAGATTTAACCAAAAAAAATTATAGTTAAAAATTTGATATTTATTATATTTTGCACGCTCAATTTAATATTTTACGGTTCACATGAAATTCACAAAATAATCTTTAATTTAGTTGTGGTTTAATAGTTCTTTTTGAATTAAAAACTATTCTAAAACTAAAAAGAGAATAAAGTGACGAAATTTAATGTTGATGATTCTATTCGATTTACGAAATCTACCTAACTTATATGTAGTTTAGATTATTAGAATAACATTTATTAACCAAATACAGGTTTAATGTTAAATCTAACGGTTTTCACCTATCTATTTAAGATTAAACGATTTTTATTATTTTGGTTATAAATGGGTTTCCTTATTTAATTACAACTATTTTTATGTTTTAACTTTTTGGAAAATCCAATCCTAATATAATATCTTTTAACTTATATCATTTTTAGATAATAATTTCTTTTTATATGATATAATCTAACGGTTGAGAATGTTTTGGCGGTATTTAGGACCAAACTACCAGGATAACATCATTAATTTTTCTTAATATTTATAATTTTTTTTATTTTTTTAAATATTTATTGCTAAAATATAATATACTCTTTTTTGTAATATGTTAATGATGCGGGAACTTTGAACTTTTGAGAAAATAAATTATCAATTAAAATATTTTTTTTTTGTAATAGTTCTTCTTTTAAAGTAGTACACTGTGACGATCAAAATTCTGTATAAAATTCATTTTTTTTATAGTATATCCCGTAAATATCTATGTTATTATATTAAAGACTAAATAATGAAAGCTTTCTTATAAGTGTGGTCGCTTTGTTTGATCACTCAATTCATAATCGTTGGATCTTTCAAATTAAATTGTTGAGAAACGTTACATATAACACTAAAATTATCATGCAGAATGATCTAAGATTTGAATCTACCAACAACATATTAAAATTTACAGGTTTTTTTTTTGAAATTTTTTTTTTTTGAAATTTTTTTTCTTTCAGACATAGGTTATTTGATAATATTTTTTGTAAAGTACGATTTTTCAGAAAAGTACTATACTAATTGATTAACAAACTTTTAAAGTTTCGAATTTAATAATTTACAATGTATGTAGGTTAAAAAAGTTAGGTGTTCTGTAGTTGAGTCTACAATTTCAAAATACGGTTTTTTTTTAATATGAATATAGTCCTGCTAACAATGAAATTACGTCTCTATAAGTGCTTATAAAACAAAATCACCATTTGCGTATAATTTATTATTTAATAATAAATTATATTTGATTAGTTATGATCTATAACTTAATAAAATAGGATAAAAAATATGCACAATTTTATCCTCGTATTATTATATTCTTTGTTGATTTGAATTTTCTTAGATTGATTTTAATTTTTGAACATAGATTTCTAAATTTAAAATAGTTAGAAAAAAGTAATTAAATTGGCGTTAAAATAATGATGACATAATAATCATTATTAGAATTTAAATACTCACTTTACTGATTTGGGCTTTATCTTGTGTTTTAAAAATCAGATTTTGACGATTTTACACCCCACGTGAAGATAATTAAATTATTTTTAATTAAAAGATGGTTTAACAATTTTTATCTAACTGGAATTGTCATGGAAGAGAAAAGAAAGTCACGAATTTTTTACATGGAGAATTCTATTCAATATAGAAAACTTATTTATATTTGGTATATTTGGTTTAAATTATCAAAATACACTTTTTAGAATTTAAATATAATCCTATTATAAATAAAATACACTTTTTAATATTTGATCAAACGATTTTCATTTATCTAGTTAAGATCTAATAGTCCTTATTAATTTGGTTGTCACGATCAAATTTTTGGATAAATCTCTATAATGCTTATTATATAAAAGAGTTTAATATAATAAGGATATTAAGTACATACTGATATAAGTATCTTACTAACTACTTTTACTTTTAATGTTTCGGTTTTATTTATAGTGTATATAAAATTTTAAAATACATTATTACTTTAAAATTATTAAACAGAATAAAAATTATGTTATGCTTATATAAAATTTTATTCTCATATTATTATAGTCTTTATCGATTTGAATTTGTTCTTAATTTATTTTAATACTTTATTGAAAGAAAGATAAAATTCTATATTTAAAAGAATTAGTGGAAAAATAAATAAATTGGTGCTACAATTATAAAAAAAAAATTATTAAAATTTAGATACTCACTTTACTATTTGGGTTCTATCCTGAGTTTTAGAAATTGAATTTTGACGATTTTTACAACCCATGTGAAACTAACGAAATTATCTTTAATTTAATGATGATTTAATAATTATTATCTAACTTGACCAGTTGACCTACCCATAAACCGAAAAGAAAAGATGGTTAAGTATTATATTCAAAATTATTGTTTATGAATATGAAACCCTCAATATTTTAATAATATTTTGATATTATCATTTTATGTTTGTTATATGTAAAATAATATAATTATAATTTGGATTAATCAAATTGTCATGTTCTTTCAGAAAAAAAATGTTTAAATTTATTCATGTACATGAGTTCTCCTAAGTCTCTTATAACGCAGGGTCCACATGTATCATTGTTATATGATATACATGAGCATTATATTGATAATTTTTAATATTGTAATGGATATGAATTGTTATCTGATATTTGGTTTAACAATTATTATCTAACTCGAACTATACATAAATTAAAGAGAAAAGATATTTAAGAATTTTTACATAGAAAAATTATAAATTATCAAAATACACTTTTTAGTATTTAAATATAATTCTATTATTAATCAGATACACTTTTTAATATTAGATCTAACAATTCACATCGATCTATTTAAGATCTAACTGTAATAATTAATTTGGTCGTATAGTGATCGTACACGGACCAGATCATTTTAATTTTTTCTTAAATTGATTTTAATATTTTATTGAAATAAACATAGAATTTATAAATTTAAAAGAATTAGGAAAAAAATTAAATTGGTGCTACAATAATAAAAAAAATTATTAAAATTTAGATAATCACTTTACTGTTTGGGCTCTATCTTGAGTTTTAGACAACAAATTTAACAATTTTACAGCCCACACGAAGCTAACAAAATTATATTTAATTTAATGATGGTTTAATAATTATTATCTAACTGGAACTATCCATAAATTAAAGAGAAAAGATAATTACGATTTTTTACATAAAGATTTCTATTCAATATAGAAACCCTATTTATAATTGGTTTAAATTAAAAAAAAAATTATTAAAATTTAGATAATCACTTTACTGTTTGGGCTCTATCTTGAGTTTTAGACAACAGATTTTAACAATTTTACAGCCCACGCGAAGCTAACAAAATTATCTTTAATTCAATGATGGTTTAATAATTATTATCTAACTGGAACTATCCATAAACTAAAGAGAAAAGATAATTACGATTTTTTACATAAAGATTTCTATTCAATATAGAAAACCTATTTATAATTGGTTTAAATTATCAAAATACACCTTTTAGGATTTAAATACTATCCTATTATTAATCAAATACAATTTTTAATATTATATCTAACGGTCCTCATCTATTTGAATATTTATCGTTTTATAATCCAACGGATCATATACTTTTGGTAGTACAGTGACCGACCAAAGTTTTGGATAAGATCTCCCTTACGCTTATTATATATAAGGAGTTAATGTAAAATGAAACCCGATAGAGGCTTTTATAAGCTCAACCGTTGCCGACTCCCGTTAACTCCGGGATCACACCGAACGTGGTGGACGTGACTTTCATCCGCCTTAAAAGTAGGAAGACTAAGTCCTTGCCATGTAACGGTCAGGTGGAACAAATTGGACCGAAGTAATGGGCCGCACTTTTATATAGACTTAATTGCAGGATGATGGCCTGAGTTATAATTTTTTTGCACAAAAATGGCCAAACTATAATAATAGGCACCCGCATGGCTGAACTAAAATTTATTAAACGCGCGATTGCATTCCGTCAAATGTGTCTAACAGACGTTAGTTTTGGAGGGGTAAACTTGGAAATATAAAATTTAACAACTTTTTTATTTACAATTGTATGTATAATTCCTAATAGACTTAATTAAGTCTAAATTCCTTCCCGCCACCCCAATTCTCCAGTTCCGGCAGTGGATTCGACGATGAACCACCTCTTTTAGAAGAACTCGGAATCAACACGAAACAAATCTGGAACAAAATGGTTTCAATTCTTAACCCGTTTAGAGTTAAACCTGCCACAGTAAGAAGTGAAGGATGTGATCCTCCCTCCTCTAGCTAGCAGGTGGACAAGTAGCAGTTCGGCATTTCTGAATGAGCCACCGGTGATTTCAGAAGAAGGGAGAAATAGACATGACAAATATGCATCGCAATTCCACGTGGCAGATATCGATACCTCCAAGCCTCATCTTCCTCGCACTGGGATCAGCACCTGATCGGAAATATCATAATAATGGAGTTGCACCCATCCATATATCCCTGTACAGAAATAAATTGTGCGTGTTTGGGTGCACTAGTAAACACATGTGACTGACTGCAGAGCTGTAACCTGTAATCACTAATAAATATAATGACATGTTAGCTTCGGTTTGATGCAATTATGCAAACAACTGTGTCTGTAATTCTATGAAATTTTCTATGAAATTGTGTCGCGAAAGGATGAATTCATACACGTAAATTCCTGGTCTCGCGAAAGGTTAAAAATGGGGGCAAAGCTGCAACTTTTGTAGGAGATCATACCTGATCTGAAAGCCAACTTATGGTTTCCAAATTTTCATAGATATTGCAGAACCAACCCAGCTAATGGACACCATAGCATTCAAGTTACAAGAAAAGCCTAAAGCTCTCAGAACCCACGAGTCAGACGACCTTGCTATGATTCTTGGACAGGACACAGATTCTAAGTATGTTACGATACCTTGGAAACCTAAGATGGATTATGAAAATAATTCACTTAAGCCTTTAAAACTTAAAAACTACACTGGTGATAAGCCAATTCAGTCTGTTGATGCTAATTAGATAATGTCTCATGGTAAGCAAGCCACAAGAACCACCAGCGCAGCAACCATAATACAAGACATGAGAAAGAGATGGACGGTAACCATAGTCTCTGAACAATCTACACCTCTGTTTCGTTGTCTTTAGTAATCACAACGAAGAACCATCATCTTAGACCTAAAATCTACTGAAGTAGCTAAAGGTCAAAAATCTGGAGCACTAACAAACCATATGTTTTAGGATCGAAATCTCGCTGTTAAAGAAATTGAATCAATCTTTAGAATTTATAGAGTTTGAAATCTTTAGAAACTGGCTCTACTTCCTAAAATTTTATATTTCCAAGTTTACCCCTGCAAAACTAACGTCTGTCAGACACATTTGACGAAATGCAATCGCGCGCTTAATAAATTTTAGTTCAGCCATGCGGGTGCCTATTATTATAGTTTAGCCATTTTTGTGCAAAAAAATTATAACTCAGGCCATCATCCTGCAATTAAGTCTTTTATATATCCCAATAACCTATTTTGATATCTGGCCTAGTTATACTTGGGCCTCCAACAATAATATTAGCTTAAAACCCGTGTAATGCACAGACTGTTTTATTAATTGTATTTAAAAAAAAGTAGGTATGTTAAATAATTAAAAGAATTAAAATATGTTTATATAAGTAAAGGTTGACCATGCTATTTTTGGAAAAAGAGAGATTTTAGTGAGAACAAATAGAAAATTTAACATGTTTTAATTGAAAAAGGTGATTACTCGTGAAAAAGGAGTGGACTTTGTTAGAAAAATAGGAAAATGTGTTTTAATTATAAAAGACAATTAGCTAGTTATTATTTTTATATTATTTTATTATTTGTAAAATAGAATCAATGACCGAAAACTAAAAACCAAAAATTTAAATGTTTCGACTATTATATAATAATATAAATAATTCTTCCGTGATTAATAAATTATTATGTTTGACCTTTGGATGATCAAATTACTAAAGTTTAACTCAATTTTGTAAATATTATATAATAAAAAAAGAATAAAAATTTATGATTAAAAATCACATCTAATCTATTTTAAATTATATTTTTCAGTTTTTTGAAATATTAAAAAAAATTGTATATTCAATAAAAAATTTGTCAATTCTATTCTAAACCGAACAACTAAGATAGAGGGACTACTACTATCAAATCACTCTGAATTTTAATTAGTATCGGGGCCGGGCAAAGTTTTGGGACTTGTGCAGTTGCTAACTTGTAAACAAACATGCCCGTAATTGGGTAGTCTTGATTTTTAGTTTAAGCTTTAGCAGTTTTGGTTGATTCTATTGGAGTTACTCCTAGTCCTAGATGTGATTGTAGAAGACTACAAGTAGCAGTTACTAGGATCGTATGCATCACGGGCCCTGCCTGCCACTACGTAAACCTCGGAAAAGCGCGGGGAGCAGCCTCATTTCTTTCCCCCTTATTTTTTAAATTCTCTGCTCCTTCTTCTCCTCTCAATCCTCCCGCTCCTACTAGGGGTGTACACGGTTCGGGTTGGACGGATTAAGAGAATTTAACAACCCAATCCAATTAAATCGGGTTTGTAAATTTTCAAAACAACCCATCAAAATAAAATTCGTAACCCAGCCCGTTTAGTATATTTCAGTTTGGATTGGTTCGGGTCGGAGTGATCGGGTTAATAAATATTAATATTTTCAGTAGTATCCATTTTTTGTTATAGCTTTTCAATAACCTCTTATTTGTTTCATTGCAAACATTTGTTGTCGGTTGGCTTTGATGAGCCTATTAGAGACAAAACTAGTATAACATCCTATAACAAAAAAGATACCAAATGCATTAAACAGGTGTTTAGATGCTAATTAAACAAAGGTAAAATATCTGACTTAAAAGATACAACACCACCGTTATTTCAGCTGCTTCACCATGGGGAATTCAAGAAAATGACTTGTAGAAAATCAAAATAAGAAGCATGTAGGTGTATGAATCTATTATCTATTATGTGTAGTTCCTTTCATATTCATACAAAAACCTGATGTAATCATAGAAAAACTAGAGAAACAGCATGTCCGAAACAAAAACCAACAGAAATGCATCTCAGAGCAACCTAAGTTCAACCATCCATATTTTTTAGTTAAATTTTATTATTTTTAATCGGGTTGGGTTGGTTCGGCTAAAAAAACTCGAAACCCATACCCAACCCATTTAAATCGGGTTTATAGTTTTTCAATCCAAATGCATATTCGTTTTAAAAAATTCGGTTTGGATCGGGCGAAAAAAGATCGGTTTGGATTGGGTTGGTCGGTTTTAACAAACCGTGTACACCCCTACCTCCTACGTATATGTCATGCTATTAATTTTCGAATATCGAAAAATTATTGTTACAACATATTTTATTTTATTTATTGAGATCAATAATAAAGAAAATGGATATTTTTACGTGAATGCAAGAAATTCAATTACGTTTACTGTGCTTATGACAAATTGTAAATGTTGAATTTATAAATTATGTTGTAACAATCATTTATCAGGTCCCCTAACACAAATATAATTATACATATCATTGTAGCAGCAGAAGGTAATGAATATAAAATAATTGTAGTAATGGCATGATGGCAGCTACTAACCAAGTTGTAATTTGTAATATAGAATGCAACATTAAACATATTTGTAGTTAATGTATTAAATATATATCCAAAGGAAGAAAGGGATGGATTAGAGTAAGGTGATGATTAATGTGTAAGACTCTCTGGATGAACAAGGGAGAGGACGAGACGACCGTCCAAGAACAATAACAACAACACTGAAATATATACATACACAGCAGAGAGAGAGAGAGAGAGAGAGAGAGTATGTGTAATGTATACTAGTATTAAACAATGGAGGATGCATAACAGATGTTTGTGTTTGTATGCTGGCAGTATGAATAAAAATATATAGAGTTTTTTAAAGGACAAGAAAAGCCACGCATTTGAGTAATATTTTTGACCTCCATTGCACATGGCTTCTTGAGTTTCTCCCCCCCTCTACATTTTTTTTCTCCTTGTGTCACATGGCTGCTTCATCCTCCCCCTCTATTATTTTTATTCATTGACCCTTTGCAAACATTTACTTTCTTCTGCCTTCAGATTCTTTTAGATCTACAGTGAATTAACTACCCCCCTCCATCCCCCTTTTCCTCAGATTCTTCACCTGTTTTGCTGCAAGAATTGCTGTCTTGAAATTTACTCAAAGGTTGGTTTTTCTTCATTTTTGATTATTTTTACAATCTGGGATTGTTTCATTTTCTTGATCACCAATGCATGTTTGTAGTTGTATTACTTCATCTTGTGTATTTTTTTTTTGGCTATTATTTCCATTTGAAAATTTCCAACATTTTTCGAAAAAAAAATGGTTTTTTATGGTCCCAGTGTTCTTGGTTTTTTTGATTCTTTAGCTGTTGTGTTTAGTTCTTGGTTCTTGAGAACATTTCTCCCTGTTCAGTTTCATTGATGCTTGGTAATGAGAAGGCTTGTTTAATATTTTTCCAATTATTTTATTGTTAAGTTGGGGGATTGTGGAGTTGCAGTTGATTTAGTATGTCAGGGCCTCTCAAAAGAATGGTCCATTAGCCCATAAATTAAGAAGATATAAGATTGGACTTCTTATCATGGGAATTATACTACTTATGGTACCTTTACATGATTTATATGTTTCTTTTCCAAATATATTTGCTGCACTTGTAAGGATCAAATTGTTAATTAGCTACTTCTTTTTATACTAAATAGATCACATATATTTCTGTGATGGTCATGAGTTTGTAGTCTGTTTGCAAAGGAATGCTTATCCAGCTACAGTCGGATAACAGACGATTCCTTTAGGATCATCATATTCTGTTCACCAGAATTGTAATGCATTTCATATTAATAGAAAGGAAATTGCTGTCCTGTGTATTTTAGTATTTAGCAGAATCAATTATGCACTGCTGATACTTTTTTTAATTTGCTGACATGCTATTGTTACTTGATTTACAATTTCAGATACTGATATTGAATATTATATGAATTAC
Organism: Heracleum sosnowskyi; assembly: GCA_030848705.1. Lineage (NCBI taxonomy): Eukaryota > Viridiplantae > Streptophyta > Magnoliopsida > Apiales > Apiaceae > Heracleum > Heracleum sosnowskyi. The sequence continues at coordinate 83,541,799 of CM061242.1, forward strand.
TTGCTATACTCTTTTGAAGGCTTTCGAGCGAGTAAAGTATTCAAGTACTGGGAACTACTCGGGGAACAGAATTTCAGCTCAACTTAGCTGAATGTGCAAATTTAGGCGAAGAAGCACTTGTGATAGCTATTTAACGTTCACCCTAATTGTCACATAAGACCTACATGTAATTTTTTCTGGCAAATATGGATTGTGAAATGGAGAATGACCACAGTGAAGAGATGGACTTGGAAGTCCTATCTTCCATGTGGCCGGAAGATATAAATGAAGAAGGGAAGCTCTTTAACTTGGAGAAGCCAGGAGCAGACCACGATATGTTGGAGGGGGTTAAGCTTAAGGAGGAGCCTGCTGCAGTTGATTTCAATCGTCTTGTTGATCTTACTACTTATAGTGAAAAGGGATCCTCACAATTGTCCAACCTTGTAAAAAGCTGGGAGTATAAACAGGCTAATGCTGTCCGGATGCTGAGAGAAGAGCTTGATAGCCTTAGTAAGCAGCAGAAGAAAGTTGAGCTCAAGAAATTAGAAATGATAGAAGAACACCGGTTTGAAGAACATAAATACGGTGGCAATAAGCGTCCGGTGTCTGTATTGGACGAGGTCTATGATATTTGGCAAGAAGTTCCTCGGAGGAGAAATGATGTTGTAGTTCATGATCAAAGACCAGAAGTAGAGGCCGAGTATGGCACTGTCATATTTTGGAAGCAGCGAGCTATTCATCTGCAGAAATTGTTGGAGGCAAGCATGCAGAGGGAGCAAATAGCCCTGGAGAAGTTGCAAGAGAGCATTCAAAATCTAGAAAGGCAGTCATCACCTGTGGAAGAATTGTCCCAAGTCTTGAGAAGAGCAGATAATTATTTGCATTTTGTCCTTCAAAATGCACCTGTAGTCATTGGGCATCAGGTAACTTAAGTTGAAATAAGTTTATAATTCAGTTCTATCATGCCATATATATTAATATTGTTTTTGTAATATTTACACTGAGAAAAAAAGGCTACCAAAGTCTCTAGCATTGTGGTTTAGTGGATACCCCTCTTTGATTCATAACAAGATATAGAAGGTTCAAGCCTCAGCTAAGGCTTGGGTGTGTGAGTAGTTAAGTTTCTGTAGTTGACCATTACCATTTACCAACAAAAAAGAAAGAAGACCAAAAAGCAAAATAGAAGACTACCAAAAAGATGAAAAGAACACAAGTTTCTTCAGTACTGCTGCTTCTGTAACATCTTTATATGTAGTTTTGTATATTAGGTTCATCACGCGTTGTTTATGTTCTTACGAAGCCAAGCAATTGCAATATGATAAATCATGTTTTTTTTTACAGGATAATGAGTTGCGGTACCGCTTCATCTATAATCATTTTCCAACTTTGGGAGAACAGGTAACAACCGGTTATTTTTTATGGCTTAATCACATGTATATAATCAAGTAAAATTTAGTGCATGAATTTGAAATAATAATCATTCTTAATCTTCGATAAAAGTTTAGTATCATTGATTATTAGTCCTATAACATTATCGTGATTCGTAAGCTCTACCTCTAGAATTTGGACAGGCTTTCCTCAAATACACTGATTTTTCAGGAAATTATAGGAAAAACAGATCTCGAGATTTTTGGTGGTGGTGGTGTCAAAGAGTCTCAAGACTTTAAACGAGAAGTATTGGAGCGTGGAGTAGCTGCAAAAAGAGAAATCACATTCGAGACTGAACTGTTTGGGTCAAAGACATTTTTGATATATGTCGAGCCTGTATTCAGCAAAGCTGGAGAGACTATTGGTGTAAATTATATGGGAATGGATGTTACTGATCAGGTCAGATTACTTTTATCATTGATGATTCATTAAAAAAGTTTTGTCCATTATTCATTTTCTTTTCTTGCATATATTTCCATCCCAAAAATATCCCACACTACTTTTACTATAGGATCGCATACTTACGCCTGACTCATGACATATGATTTTTGTGATCATAGGTTAGAAAAAGAGAGAAGATGGCACAACTTAGAGAGGAGATAGCAGTGCAAAAGGCCAAGGAGACAGAACTTAACAAATCAATTCATATTACAGGTTCGTCAACTCTAGCTATACAATTGAATTTTGGTTAGACCTGTTGCTTTTAAGCAGAAGTTTTCATGTATGCCTATCCATACTTCTGCAGAGGAAACTATGCGAGCAAAACAAATGCTTGCAACTATGTCACATGAGATAAGATCTCCACTAGCAGGTGTCGTAAGTATGGCTGAAATCCTTTCAACATCAAAACTAGACAAGGAGCAACGACAACTGTTGAGTGTCATGTTATCTTCGGGAGATTTGGTCCTACAATTAATAAATGATATCCTTGACCTTTCCAAGGTCGAATCAGGTTTGGAGCTAGATCCTTCTCTTGATAGTTATATTGTCTGATCATTCTTTATATTTCTTAATTGTAGGAGTTATCTCACCTGCATCTATAAATATCCTCTTTTGCAATATTTTCTAGGAGTTATGAGATTGGAAGCTACCAAATTTAGGCCAAGAGAGGTAGTAAAGCATGTACTCCAAACAGCCGCAGCATCATTACAGAAGATATTAACATTGGAAGGGCAAATAACTGACGATGTTCCTGTAGAGGTGAGAGCTTTGCTGTATTCAATCAGTAATAACAATCATCTACTATAGAAGCAACTAAACAGTGCTCCATTTAATGTTGAGGATCAGTTTGCAGTGTTGCAATATTCTAAGTATGACTTTATTCTGTAATGGAGGGAGTAAGTTCTTAGAAAACTAGGGATTATAGGTATGTTTGTTGTTTCTTTTGTGGTGCAGGGTTGTTCTTTACATTCCAAACCCCGTCCATGTGACCCATATGCCCAAGTGTTAGTAAACCCGCTTGGAGAGCACTGAGTTTGGTCTCTCATATAGCTAAAAAGTTCTAAATATTTTAGTAACTCAACTGGCAGTCTTTCTCTACTTGTCTTTCTAAAGCTCTATCAGTTGGCTTAAATTCTTCAAACATCAATGTTTAAAATAAACTGTATATTTATAACAGCAAGGTAATTTGGCTAAACTGATTGACATATTTCGCTAGTTACAACTCTGAATATATGACTATCATCTGTATTACTTTAGCTCAATACTGACATTATTTATGTTTCACAAAGTCTCAAAATATTTTATATATATCTTTGAACATACATATATTTGGTCTATAGTATATTCGAGTCTAGTTACCATAAGACTTGTTTGTGAACATCAGTAAATGTTTTTAATAGGATTGCTTGCAGTAACTATACCTTCAAGCGTTCACATGTATACAAAGTACTATTTAGATTGTTTTCTTCTTTATAGGTGTGTAAGGATGATCATCGTTCATAATATACAGATGGAGAATGTACGTCAGATTGTTCGCAATCTGCATATAATCCTGAATCTGATTTTGTCTTCCCTTCTTATGGAGGACTAGTGAATCATATTTTCAGTAAAGTGAACATATGATTGTCTTCTTTTTATAAATTGAAGTGTGTAGCTTCTACTCTGAATTCCCTTGAGATTCAATTATATGCATTGTTTTTTATTTGCTAAGTATATACATTGTTTGGAGAAATTCATTTTGAAGTTTTCGCATCAATTTCAGGTCATTGGAGATGTTCTACGGATTCGTCAAATTCTCACCAACTTGATCAGGTACTGACTATTGAGCTCTTTAAAGTTACTTTGTATATCTTCTGGAAGATTCAGTATTTCATGTTTATTCAAGGCCATTTCATACAAAATGGATTCAAATTACTGAAACAATAAGATGTCACCCAGAAAAGTACCTCAGTCTACTGCGATTTTTTTTGTCAACTACTGAATACTTCCAACTGCTCTAAGCATACTTCTGTTTATTATCTACATGAATCCACAGTAATGCAATCAAGTTCACTCATGAAGGAAAGGTTGGAATAAAGCTCTATGTTATACAGGATCCATGTGCTTGTAAGCAGGGAGAGTCTCCAAATGTTACATATACAGATGAGCAAACTGCTCCAGCAAAAGGAAGTATAGATCACAATGTCCTATCAACTTCCAAGAGTAGAAGTAATCAGAAAGACTATAATGGAAAAAGTCACGGGGAAGTACCTTGCCAAAATCATGGACATAATGACGAAACCGGGAACCCTTTACAAAATGGAGCTTCAACAAACGGAGATAGAGAGGAATACCCTCCTCATGAAACAACAGTGTGGATACGATGTGATGTTTATGACACGGGGATTGGAATACCAGGTACAACTTACTGGTTTTTCTTTTTGTAATCCACTGTAAGCTCTAAATTTGCTTATTCACTATATGGTGATTATCAATATGGAGTGACAAGAAACCTTTTTAATACATTTGATTATATAGAATGAGGCATCATTAATTGGATAGCTACAATCGGGAGGGACTTCTGGAAACTAAGGACTATGTTGAGTGTTAATATATATGATCCAATCAAGTCATCCTAATGCCCTAAGGTTTGAGAACAGTTGGTTCTAAAAATTGTATCAAAGCTAAGGTTACGACTATTTAACCGCGCTCCCAGTGGGCAGCCTAAGGGGTGTACTTGGTTTGGGTTGCTCCTGAGACCCGGTGTGCTGGGAGAAAGATTGCTGGGTTATCCCACATTATCCCGGGAGGGACAAAGTGCTACTTGATAATTGTGAAGGAATTTCTCACCTTCAACCTAACTTTAGGGTTGAGATAGACCCAACAGTGGTATTATCTCAAATATCTGATCACACCAAGGTTGATTATTGAGCCATAAGATGGGCTAGTAGTTATTCACTCTTTTATTCTTAAGAACGTGGTTTAAAATAAGGGGATACTGTTATGATATTTGATCCATTTAAGCCCCCCGAGGAGTGGCCTATTAAATGAGAGGGAGTGTTATCAAGTTTTTTTGTTGCCAAGATGGCTTCTGCAATCATGCAAGATACAATAAGATATGGAAATAGCACATTGTAGGAACTTTTAAGTGACACTGGCTAAGAGAAACGCTAGTGAGTATAATCTGTGTTCTGGACATCTTGAGCGTAGAATAAGATGCAAAGCTTCAGAAAAAGCTACTTGTTAATAGAGAAAAGAGAAGGGCTATTTAGCAAAAAAAATAGAAAAGAGCAGGTTGACTGAAACTTGAGTAGAAATATTGAATGCAAGAAAATTATCAGAAGGTATGGCGGATCAGTGACCAAAGATTTTAAATAACCTTCTTTAGACTTTGTCTTACTATTGTTTAGTTCATTTGTTTTGCCTTAAGTATTCACTTCAATAAAAAAAATTAGTCGGTAATGACTTTTCTAATTATATGATAGATTTCAGTCAAACAGTTTGCCAAGTAATATTTAGAGTAAATCTGGTCTCGTATTATGCATTAATCCAATCATCACTTAAATGTAACAGAAAAGGCTTTACCAACCTTGTTCAACAAATACATGCAAGCTGGTGCGGACACCGCTCGAAAGTATGGTGGCACAGGATTAGGTCTCGCGATATGCAAACAGCTGGTAATTTTCATCAGTACCTTTAATTTTTGTGTACTCGTTTCTTCATACCTGCATATTGCAGTGGGTTGTCACAGCTGAGCTGCCTATTTTTCTCAGTGCCTAATTTTCATCCATATTTCTTCTATTAAGTTTGTTTTGTTCATTTTTCTTCGGTGTTAAAATAGTGGTTTTTGAATGGTAGAGTAAATGTCTTTCTTCCTTGAATTATAAATAGATTTTCCACCTAGTTTTTGATTTACAAATATTGATCCTTCCTGAAATTGATGTGCGTATACATAACAGGTTGAGCTAATGGGAGGGCAACTTACTGTTTCGAGCATAGAGCATCATGGATCTATCTTTACTTTCATACTACCATATAAAGTTTCAACCATTTGCGATTCTTCAGATGATCCTGATGAACTTCGAGACATGATCGGCCATGATGCAGCAAATGATATGAATGATGATGATACAAATTATGGCTTCTTTAAATTCGAGCCTAGAACTCTGGGGCCTATATTTTCTGCTAGTGGCCCTGGCAGAAGCCAAATGTTAAGACCTAATGGTTTTGGGCTTAGTGCCATAAATACACGTATTGGGTATCCCCAAGATTCTTCTTCATTTCCCTCTGGTAACAACACACCAAAGGAGATATGTTTAATAGAAGATGCATGTTCAGAAGTTGATGTTACTGAGACATCACCAGAGCCAGAAAGTTCTTTGATGCATAGTCCTGAGTGCAATAACAAGATTTCCATTGGTAAAGAACACGCGAAACATGATGATGAAAATATTCAACTCAAAATCTCTAGTATCAATACATGCAATTCCTCACAAAGACCCAAAGATGTTCTTGATATGACAAAGATAAGAGATCCCCAGGTAATGCATCAGATGCAACCGATGTCAGGGAGGAGCTCTGAATGCACTTCAAATGACAGCAGGGACATTCCCAAAGCAAAATCAAAACCAAAGATCCTTCTTGTAGAAGATACCAGAATTAATGTGATGGTAGCACGTTCGATGATGAAACAGTTGGGCCATGAAATAGTTGTTGTTAACAATGGAGTGGAAGCGGTGCGGGCTATACATAGCACTAACTACGATATCGTGTTTATGGTAATTTCCTTGAACTGTGCTATATCTGTATGCTTTCCTGCTTCCCGAAGTTAAATGCATACTCAGGTTTTGTTACTATTGATTTGTTGAAAGTGTATGACATTGTCACTATTGATTTGTTGCATGTGTATTACATGGTCACCATTCTTAACATAAAGCTCTCACCATTAGTTGAAAACAATTTTACATTATGCTGTTTGTTTGTCTGAAAGTTGGTTAAGACACATCACGGTTATTAAAGTATACTCTCGCTTACATTGTATATATCCTTATAAATGGGGCCGTAAACACATAAATTAATGTCATACCTCTGTTATATTTAATGTTAATTGTAGATAATTGTTCAGAAGTAACAGATGATTTGTGGCAACTCTTAAAGATATTAGTTTTGTGAATCCAGTAACAACAGTCCTTTGCATATCAGGCGATTAAAAATAATATAGTTGTCTCAGCGATTCTCATTCCTGGAGTTAGTATTAGGATAATATATAGTATCTTCAACTATCTTATTGTTTTTGTTAAAATTAAACATGTGAAAAATTCTTCATATATTTTTGAGCGTTTGTAATACCAGTATTTTCTATTTGTTTACATTTGTTGTAAAAGAGATAATTTTACATTTCATTATTTGATGGAATTGTTCTATTGGCATTATCAATAAAATCAATTACAAATTTCTTGGACATGTTTGATTAGATATTGTCATAGCAGGAGCGAGATATGTTCTAACTAATAAAATTATATAGGATCTGTACATGCCAGTTATGGGTGGCCTTGAAGCCACAAGACTGATCCGTTCCTTTGAGGAAACAGGCAACTGGGAAGCAGCAATTAAGGCGGGGGTGGAGTTTGATGTTTCACCTTCAAATTCATTTACAAACGGACAAGAATATAAGTTGTCCAGAAAGAGAATTCCTATCATTGCAGTAAGAATCAGACCTCTCCTGTAATGAGTGCATATTTTTTCTCCTATCTCTTACATGTCTTCGTTTTATTGTGTCTTATTGTGTCATCTCCTTTTTAATGCTTGCAAAATGCATTCTACATTAGGAGATAGGACTATAATGCTCCAATCTGAAGTACATTAGACCACATTTCTCACTTCATAGCGTAACATTTGAGTAGACTTTATTTCCAGATTTAACAAGAGTCAACACAAAACTGTCTAACTGACGTCGTTTTCCTAAATGAAGGAAAGTGCCTTCACTGCATCTGCCCATAATTTGATTATTTGGCATTCCTTCCTCACCACATGCCAATATCACGGCCTCAAAACAAAACTTCTGGGTGTAGTTCTCATTAAATTATTGTTAGTTAACCTTCTTCAGCTTTGAGATATCAGCTTCTAAAGATTAGGTCCTGAGTATTCAAAACAAGCTCAAAACCAAAGTAAACATCAGGATACACCAATGAGAAATATTGTGCAGATCTTCTTTAATCAATAAACTATTTTTTACAAATAAACAGACACTCCGGAAAATATTCTCAACTATTTGTCCAGCCAAATTGTTTAAAAACTTGAGTTTTACTTTTATTCCCCATGTTTTGGTATTTAATGCTCACTGCTCAGCTGTTATGCAATTAAATCTGTGCTTGTTGGTTAGTAGGAAATGTTTCCTAGGTAAAGAGCACTACTGCATGAAATATCAGTTAGTTTTATTTGCCTGGATCTGATGCATAATGAAAAACTTGAAAGTTATTTAAGACTTACAACTCAAAAATTGTTGCAAGAAGTACCAGTCTTGATTAATCTTATGTATACCTGGAAAATGCATACAGTGCTAAGTAGGCCGTACAGTTTTATTTTGTTTTATTTTTGCTAAGTAGGCCTTAAAGTTTAATCATCAGTACTAATTGCTTCATATCCACAATGAGAAAATATAAATCCTTTACTATCACTACCATGACTAACAACAGAAGTTGATATCGATGCAGATGACAGCAAATGCGTTATCAGAGAGTGCAGATGAGTGTTACGCAAGTGGTATGGATTCATTTATATCAAAACCTGTTACACTTAATAATTTAAGACAATGTTTCGAACAATATTTAGCAGCATTCTTGTAAATCAGTAAATGAATGTACCTGTATAGATATGAATGTTATAGGAAAGTTTTGTAATTTATGTATCATATTCTCCTCAGCCCATTAGTTTCTCCAAGTTGTTCGTTCTAATAGATGTACATTAAAGCTGTCCCATTTTACGCTCATTCACATGACACCGGCGGACATTGACTATATATGGACGACCCATTTGACGTTGACGACGTGACAATGACTCAGGTGTTGACATTTTTCGACTAACTTTAGACAACTAACTTTGGTAGCATGAACTAGCTCTGCAGAGCATGAGCTTATATAGGCTATACTGATAGAAATGGAAAGGTAACAAACTATAGCAACATTCTGAGTACATCAGATTACAAGTAATACACTACTTATCATATACTTCTAACAAATTTTCTCAAGGTAGCCATATTTTGGAGTTCTAACCTTGTAAAGGATCACAGTTACATCAAATATGGGATCTTTAACAAAGTACACTCTCTAACCGAAAGTGGATTGCGAACTTTATGTGGTTGTGTTCCCCTGTAAAGAATGGAATGGAGAAGGAATGAAACGAAATGAAACTTTATGCCGAGATGGAATGTAATGAAAAGTTAGGAACAAAATTTGTTGAGAAAGAAAGATGGGAAATAGTGAAAAAAATGAGAGTAAAAACAAATTGTGATGAAAATAGTAGGGAAGATGACGATAGTGTTCCTTCCAAAAATATGAGTTAGATTCAAATTGTAAAAAGAAGGAATGAAAGACTAAAACTAAAAAAAAAAAAAAAAAATCCAATACACAACAATAGAGTATGTTATAGCCAAAATTTGATAACGGATTTTTAGGTTAAGTTCGGGTCAAGTAAGGTTCAATTAGGATGTCTCAAATGTAATTAGGGCTAGGTCTAATATAAGATATGGTAGGGGCTTGCCCTCATAAGGGAAAGGGCGCGCCCACCATGGGGCCGTCTACCACTACAAGAAAAACGCAATCAGACAACACTGATCAGACAACGCTCGGTCGAAAAAGTGTTGCCCAGAATTAACTGACAACGGTTATTTTTCAACCTCGAAAAAGTATTGTCTAATCCAGGGTGATTACAACGGTTTAAAAACCATTGTCTAGAAAATTGAATTAGACAAGGGTATTTTTAAAGTGTTGTTGCGTAAGCGTGACCAATAGACAATTATTTTCAGTAGTATTGTGTGAATAAACCTAAGACAATGCTACAAAAAACCGTTGTTATAATGATACAACAGTTTTCTTAGCCGTATTGTGCGAATAATCCTGAGACAATGGTGCAGCAAACCGTTGTGGTAATGAGACAAGTGTTTTTAACATTTATTGTTTAAGAAGTCTACAAACAACGGTAGTTGTAGAGTGTTGTCTGAATTAGAGTACTTTAAAAAAAATTAATAGGGACATACCAATCATAGAATAAAATCCAAGTAACATACCCAATATTAAAATTTTTATTTGTTGTCCTTATTACATAAGTGTCACACCTTGATGCAATGTTATCATAGGAATCTTAAATATGTAATATTATCACACAATTGTTGCATTCGATTTTTTTAACGGTCAACTACTGATTTAACTGGTACTCATGTATGTTTTGTTTATTCGATTTCATAAATGTTTAAGACACTGGTTTTTTAAAAATAAGTGTCGTAAGTTATAGTACATAACAATGGTTTTGGTCGAAAAACTGTTGTAAAATATACACAAGGGTTTTTGTTTTGATCCGTTCGTTGTTGAATATTCTTTGTAACAATTGTTTATGTTGTTAAACCGTTGTATGATATACACAATGGATTTTTTTATAAAATCCTTGTGTGAGTAATTACGTTACAACGCTTTTATTAGCTAAATCGTTGTCTGTATCAAAATCGTTGTTTTTTCTTTTATAACTTATATTTGTTGTCCTTAATACATAAGTGTCACACACTTGATGCAATGTTATCATAGGAATCTTGAATATTTAATATTATCACACATTTGTTGCATTCGATTTTTGTAAAAATATTTTTTTTGTTTGAGATCTTAACGGTCAACTAGTGATTTGACTAGTAATTCTAACTAGTATTTCGTCCCAGATTGATGTTTCGATTTTTTTAAAAATACTTATCGGCGATCCAACCGTATGGATATCAAGATCTATGTATTTTAATGATATTAAAAATTTTAGAAAAAAATAAATTTATTTGGTTTGAGATTTTAACGATCAACTACTGATTTGATTAGTACTTTTAACCAGTGTTTCGTCCCAGATTGATGTTTCGATTTTTTTAAAAATATTTATCGACTATCCAACCTTATGGATATCAAGATCTATGTATTTTGATGATATTACAAAAATTTCAGAAAAAAATCAATTTATTTGGTTTGAGATCTTAACGGTCAACTACTGATTTGACTGGTACTCACGTATGTTTTGTTTATTCGATTTCATAAATGTTTAAGACACTGGTTTTTTAAAAATAAGTGTTGTAAGTTATAGTACTTAACAATGGTTTTGGTCGAAAAACTGTTGTAAAATATACACAAGGGTTTTTGCTTTGATCCGTTCGTTGTTGAATATTCTTTGTAACAATTGTTTATGTTGTTAAACCGTTGTATGATATACACAATGGATTTTTTTATAAAATTCTTGTGTGAGTAATTATGTTACAACGCTTTTATTAGCTAAATCGTTGTTTGTATCAAAATCGTTGATTTTTCTTTTATAACTTTTATTTGTTATCCTTAATACATAAGTGTCACACACTTGATGCAATGTTATCATAGGAATCTTGAATATTTAATATTATCACACACTTGTTGCATTCGATTTTTTTAAAAATATTTTTTTGGTTTGAGATCTTAACGGTCAACTAGTGATTTGACTTGTAATTCTAACTAGTATTTCGTCCCAGATTGATGTTTCGATTTTTTTAAAAATACTTATCGACGATCCAACCGTATGGATATCAAGATCTATGTATTTTAATGACATTAAAATTTTTAGAAAAAAATAAATTTATTTGTTTTGAGATCTTAACGATCAATACTAATTTGACTTGTACTTCTAACTAGAGTTTCGTCCCAAATTGATATTTCGATTTTTTTAAAAAATATTTATCAACTATCCAACCTTATGGATATCAAGATCTATGTATTTTGATGATATTACAAAAATTTCAGAAAAAAATAAATTTATTTGGTTTGAGATCTTAACGGTCAACTACTGATTTGACTGGTACTCACGTATGTTTTGTTTATTCGATTTCATAAATGTTTAAGACACTGGTTTTTTAAAAATAAGTGTTGTAAGTTATAGTACTTAAAAATGGTTTTGGTCGAAAAACTATTATAAAATATACACAAGGGTTTTTGCTTTGATCCGTTCGTTGTTGAATATTCTTTATAACAATTGTTTATGTTGTTAAATCGTTGTATGATATACACAATGGATTTTTTTTATAAAATCCTTGTATGAGTAATTACGTTACAACGCTTTTATTAGCTAAATCGTTGTTTGTATCAAAATCGTTGATTTTTCTTTTATAACTTTTATTTGTTATCCTTAATACATAAGTGTCACACACTTGATGCAATGTTATCATAGGAATCTTGAATATTTAATATTATCACACACTTGTTGCATTCGATTGTTTTAAAAATATTTTTTTGGTTTGAGATCTTAACGGTCAACTAGTGATTTGACTTGTAATTCTAACTAGTATTTCGTCCCAGATTGATGTTTCGATTTTTTTAAAAATACTTATCGACGATCCAACCGTATGGATATCAAGATCTATGTATTTTAATGACATTAAAAATTTTAGAAAAAAATAAATTTATTTGGTTTGAGATCTTAACGATCAATACTGCTTTGACTAGTACTTCTAACTAGTGTTTTGTCCCAGATTGATGTTTCGGTTTTTTTAAAAAATAGTTATCGACTATCCAACCTTATGGATATCAAGATCTATGTATTTTGATGATATTACAAAAATTTCAGAAAAAAATAAATTTATTTGGTTTGAGATCTTAACGGTCAACTACTGATTTGACTGGTACTCACGTATGTTTTGTTTATTCGATTTCATAAATGTTTAAGACACTGGTTTTTTTAAAAATAAGTGTTGTAAGTTATAGTACTTAACAATGGTTTTGGTCGAAAAACTGTTATAAAATATACACAAGGGTTTTTGCTTTGATCCGTTCGTTGTTTACAGTCAATGTTATTGCAAACTACCATAGATCTATGCATAATGGGGGTTCTGTGTAAGTTACCATATATCACGGTCACATTGTCCTTGACCTCTTTTGGTTTCTTACAAACATGAGTTAAGTGATGTGAAGAGCCACGGTTATTGCATAGTTTTCTGGGAGCATTACCAGCATTAGCATTGCCATTTCCTAACTTACCTTTTCTGTTTCTAGACTTGTAGGTAACTGTGTCAACAGGATGTTCTAAAGTTGCTGTCGAGCTTTCCTTGACAGTACCTTTCACACCTTCTATCTTGACAGTAGGTTTGGAAGTTACTGTCTTTGAAGCTCTCTTGACAGTATCTTTGGAAGTTTCTGTCTTGCCATTTCTGACAGTATCTTTAGAACATTCTGTCAGATTGTTTGGGAAAGTTGCTGTCTTGGGGATTTTGACAGTGTCATTTCCTCCAACTGTTGTGCTGTCAATGCACTCATCCTCATCATCAAGTTGTTGTTTGATGAGCATGGCTTCCTCATCAAACTCAAGTTCAGAAAGTTTGAAAATTGGTTTGTTGATCTTCTTGAGGACATGAGGTTTGACAGAAGCATCAGTTGAACAATCCTGACTTACAATTTCCTTACCAGGTCTTTTACCATACTCAAAACCTATCCCTACTTTTTGATCCTCTGTGTGTTTCTCATGATAATCCTGACGTTGTTTGGATGAATTTCTATAGGCTTTAATCTTGAATTCATTTTCACTTATTTCTTTCCTTAGAAACTTCTCAATCTCTTTAGCACAGTCTAACTCATTTTTAAGTTTGGCATTCTCATGTGTTAGAGATTCTAATCGACTAGTCTTTAACAAAAGCATGTCATTCTTAGAAGTGAGTGTTTCATTAAGTTTAGTTAACCTAGCAATTTCTTCATTTGCTGCAGTCAAACTAGTATGAACATTAAACATTTCAGCACTCAATTCCTTGACAGTTTGTTTGTATTCTTCTTTAGACATTTCAAGTAAGACAAGTGAAGGTACCTGACTTGGAGAGCTAGAGGATACCTGTGACAACCCGAGTCAAATCCCGAGTCTTTTTTCGAAAATCGGGTCAAGTCTCGATTCTGAGTCCAAATAAGCCGAAGCCTACTGGCCCAAACGCAGCCAACTTGGGTACCAACAATTATGCGACAACCCGGGTCAAATCCCGAGCCTTTTTCGAAAATCGGGTCAAGTCCCAATTCTGAGTCCGAATAAGCCGAAGCCTACTGGCCCAAACACAGCCAACTTGTGTAACGACTAGCCCACCATAGGCCCACAAAATATCATGATTTTGTTGGTGCCAATTAGTAGTAGTACTTTGCCTTATAAACTGAACAGAAGTCCCAAATCTCCTTGATGTGGGACTGGGATGTTACAAACTCCCCCACTTAAACTTTTGACGTCCTCGTCAAGCCTGAACGGATAGCCCATAGGTTCCAAGATTGTTCCTCCCTAGCCATTGTGGGATAATACCGGCTGACTTAGTGTCCCCACCTCCGGCAACTCGACGAATCAAGCTTTCGAGAGTCGGCTTTGATACCATATGCGACAACCCGGGTCAAATCCCGAGCCTTTTTCGAAAACTGGGTCAAGTCCCAATTCTGAGTCCGAATAAGCCAAAGCCTACTGGCCCAAACGCAGCCAACTTGTGTAACGACTAGCCCACCACAGGCCCACAAAATATCATGATTTTGTTGGTGCTAATTAGTAGTAGTACTTTGCCTTATAAACTGAACAGAAGTCCCAAATCTCCTTGATGTGGGACTGGGATGTTACAATACCTCATCAGTCTTAGCCATGAGGGCTAGATTCACATATTCCTCTTTCTCTTCATCATCAGAATCATCCCAACATTTTCCCTCAGCCACATAGGCTTTTCTTTGTCCTTTCTTGAAGTGTCCACTTGACCCTTTTTCCATCCTTTGATTCTGCTTTGGTCTTCTGCATTCAGTAGCAAAATGACCAAGCTCATTGCAGTTGTAACACCTAAACTTGGATCTGTCTACCATCCCTGTTTTGTAACCACCTCTTGTGGCACCACCTTCAACCTTGGAAGAATTTCCTCTGCTGAACCTTGATGTTTGAACTTGAGGCTTAAATGGCTTGTTTCTCTTGAATCTTATGTTTTTGAACTTCTTAGCCATGTAAGCCATAGTTGGATTATCCATCTTCTCCATTTCTTCTAAGGAGTAGAAGTCTTCATCTTCAACATCAGTTATCTACAGTACAACTTTCTCCTCATCATCCACAACCTCTTCAATCTTAAGAGTAGGAACTGGAGTAGGTTGGGTGATTTGAATTCCTTCAATAGGTTGAGTGATTCTTGGAACATGAGCCACAAGAGCACTAGACATATTAGCCATCTTTCCTCTGGATCCAGCTTGTATAGCTCTTTTCTGGAAAATTCAAGCTAATATGACTTAAGCACACCATATAGTGTTTCAAGAGAAAAATTGTTTAGATTTCTTCCTTCTCTTATGGCAGTGATTCTGTGCTCTAGATGCTCAGGAAGTGTGAGTAAGAATTTAACATTTAGCTCCTTCCTATCATAGTACTTTCCATGAATCTGTAGCTTAGTCAGCAGTTTGCTAAACCTCTCAAACATTGTTGTTAGGTCTTCTCCTGACTTTGACATGAAAGCTTCATACTGTGAGATAAGAATTTGTCTTTGATTGTCTTTCACTTCTTCACTTCCTTCACATAGCAGCTCAATCTTATTCCACATATCCTTGGCTGATGAGCACCCAACGACATTCCCACACATGGCTTTGTCCAAAGTGAGAGCATCCAGTAAGATGAGTTGCAAGTAATCATCCAAGGCCACCTTCTCTTTTTCTGGCTCCAGAAACTCTGAAGGTAATTTGTTGACCCAGTAGGCTGGAACAAGAACACCATTGTAATAACCCCAAATTTTGGACTTAGTTAATTTTTTTTTTGATGAATAGTAAAATCCTGATGAATAGTAAATTTCTGAACCGAAAAAGATTTTCAGACCACCCTATGTACGAGTCGGGATAATGAACTTTCGAAGTCGTATTAGTGACCTACTTTGAAAATGAAGGAATGCAAAAGCTGTCAGAATCAGAAAAATAGCATTTTCTGTTTTCTCCGAAATTTCACCAATAACGGACGGATTAATCATTATTTGAAAATATTGGAGGATTTAAATTATCAATTCCATGGATATGGATTTAATAAAAGAATTAGTGATGTCAAGAACGTTTACGGTAAACTACTTCGATAGAACACTTAAAAAACCCTGCGAACATTCTACGAGATTAAGCGGTGACGGAACAAACTAGTAAAGCTACTTTATCTCCAACTCTCCCATTGCTTGACACATGTCATGATGATGAGGTAACAAGCTATGACTCACCACATTTGACAACAAAATATCACACATTATCAAAAGTAACCAAGGCAAAAAGCAAGAAACTCTCCCCACCCCATTTCTTACAATTATGTCCAGCAGAAACCAAGCTCAAAGAAAAATTCATATCTCCACTTACATCCATCCTTAAATCACCAAATTGTAACCATAGCTTCTCCACTCCATGGGTAACATTCGTTCAAAATTTCATAGTCAACAAAGGAGTGTAGCCTAGCCAAATCTCTTCCCCAAGTTGGAGAACCCAATCTGTCCAGTTTCTGTTCAGCGGAAAGATGGGGCTCAAAACCCTAGCTAGGAAGCTTCAAATTTGACGATATATAACTCAAAAGAAATCTTATGAAGAGAACAAGGCCTGGTAAAAAGCTTAGCACCAAACTCTTATTTTTCGATTTGTTATGGATTTTACAAGATGAGGATGAATAGTGATTTCAAGAACTAACTTCTTTGATCTTAAACTCTTGGCTTTCCAAGGATCACCCAAGGCTTGATTAGAGGTTATAAGTGATTGTTAATGTCTCTTAAGCTCTAAGGAAGGTATAAAAACCTCTGCCCCTTTTTGTTTATATGAATTTTATGGTTGAAATAATGATTAGAGTCGTTATTCGTGTTATCGTTAAGATCCGTGAATCTTATGTTCGATTTGAGGATGAGTGATTTTGTGAAGCTTGATTTAGTGTATGATAATGTTTAGGGGCTGTTTTGGATGTGTTGATGAAGTATAATGGTTGTTGGTTTGGTTGGTTGATTGTTGATTGGTGGTTGTTTGAAGTGTTTAAAAACACGGGAATCGCGTATAAGCGTCGTTACCATGCCGAAATTTCCTTAGATAGTTTAGGCAGAAATCACGGTTACATTAAAGGGCATGAACATGAAGTTTCTGACCATGAACATGTAGGCCTTGTTTCCTAGATTGTTTTAGCGAAAGAATCGTGTCGTTACGATTTACGGTTTAAGAGAAATGTCCGTTTCAGTGAAAGCGGTTTCGCGTAACTAAGTGGTTCAATTCATGAACTTTGAGATGGTGATCAAACCCCTTAAGCGACTTATTGGAATGTGAAACTTTGTGTTAACATGCTAGGTACGTTTAGGAAGACCCTCGAAAAGATTTCGTGCTAAAAGGATTAAATCTCAATTTTATAAAAATGCGTGAGCGAGCATGCTCGAGTAGAGGATCTTAAGGAGTTAACTTGAAAATGGACTTGTACTTGAGTTAGTATATACTTAGTATGGTGAAAGCGTTTAAGTTATTAATCTTGAACCTTGTGTTGATTCTAGATTACTGGACCAACCTGAGACTTATTGCTACTTCGGGATTTCCAGGCAAGTTTTCTCATTCCATGCTTTATTTTAAGTTATAATATTTTGATGAACTATATGCATATGGTATTATGCGTGCTTTCAAACCTCGCGTCGTATATAGATGTGGTGGCATTAAAATTGTTGAGATGAAATATATGCATATGATAGATGCATGCAAGTTTCTAAATCTATACTTTGAAGTATTGACTATATAATACTGTTTTTGCCATGTATAACATTGGACAGTTTTGCGATATATCTTATTTCTTGTTGAAATGGATTTGACCTTTGGAATATATAAAATCTTTTGAGTTAAGTAGTTATGAACCGGTTTACCTGGTAGCTCTAAATATAAGAGCATATTCATTGTTTTCGACTCTAGATCGGGAGTCGGTATTTTGAAATATGTAGATAGCTGTGGAAACCCGAAGGGATTCCATCGGCAGAATACTATATCTTTCAAGGAATGTTATTTGAGTATTATCTCAGTCGAGAAAAACTATTTGAATACTATTTCTGTTATATATGCTAATGGAAGGCATAACTGTTTTCGAAAGTATATTGTGATACTTGCTTTATGATTTGATTATGAAAGATTATTTTCCGATAAAGATATCGGGTAACTGTTATTCGATGATTATTTATTTAATGAATATTATTTTTGAATATTCATTTGAGGTTTATTTATTTAATGAATATTATTTTGAATATTCATTTAATCCTTATTTATTTAATGAATATTATTTTTGAATATTCATTTGAGGATTATTTATTTAATGAATATTATTTTGAATATTAATTTAATCCTTATTTATTTAATGAATATTATTTTTGAATATTCATTTAATCATTATTTACTTAATGAATATTATTTTCGAAGATTCGTTTAAGGTTTACTTATTTAATAAATATTATTCGATTATTTATTAAATACTTTTAACCCATATTAAAATGAGTTATATTATTTAGAGTTTATCCTTGACCTTCAATATTTACGAAGGATATTCTAAGCTGTATTATTGCTCGTGATAAAGTGTATATACTTATATATATATATATATATGCATAAACTAAATATGAGTTGAGGAATATTTTGAGGTAGGCATGGCTACCCTAAGTAATATATATGTATAAGGACTTGTGAATCCCTAGAATAGGGAAGTGTAATTAAGTGAAGTGGACTCAAATGAATGATACGGAGATGAACTAAGTATTTTGTTGGTAATAGTTATCATAGTTCGAAGATTGTTCCTTCGAACATTATATGAGTAAAGATTTTTCCTGTTATTAAGGGGACTTGTTAGTGTAGGGATCATTGTATATGATGCCCTAACAGATGTGACCGGATTGGTCAGTGTACTATTGCAACTAGATTGCGGTCGACTTGAATGTCGTTACTGCAGATTGAGAATACCGGATATGCGGTAATCCTGTGTAAGTGACCGTATCTAGTCGGTCCAGCCATTTTATTTCTGGCCCATGTGCTGCCAAAGGATGATTGAAAAGTTCGAAAAGTGTTCTTGCATCATCAAGACAAGTTCGAAAAGTCGTTCTTGTCATGGTCAGGTTCGAAAAGTGTTCTTGGCCTGGTCAAGTTCGGAAAGTGTTCTTGTCCATCTACTAGTAGTAAAA
This sequence comes from Heracleum sosnowskyi, assembly GCA_030848705.1. NCBI lineage: Eukaryota > Viridiplantae > Streptophyta > Magnoliopsida > Apiales > Apiaceae > Heracleum > Heracleum sosnowskyi. Next base: position 83,561,006 of record CM061242.1, read on the forward strand.
AGGTCCCTCGGAAGGACATGATTGAAGCGACTGATCATCGTTTAATCATATCCAGTGGCTTGAAAGTCCCAGTCCCCCGGATAAGATAATAATAAAAATATTTTAAAAGTGAATTGTTTCAGATAAATGCTGTTAATAAATAGAGTAACTAATTGTGTTATCTCTACAACAGATTGAACTGTTAAGATTGATTGATATTGAAACAGCTTCGAGGCTGATGTTGATTGTTGAAAGAGTGATTGGGTAATTGTTGTTATTAAACTGTAGTTACAATAAATCCTTGCAACTTCATCTTTTATTTTATGAGTTATGACTCTGATAAAACCTTACTCAGATTATATATGTACAAGTGGATTTTGGGTTACAGACTCATTATAATAATTTTCCTCGTAACTTCATCTTTCATGCTATACTAGTATTTTATCCGTTTAATGCATAGCATGTGGTTATAAAGATATTTTCGAACTGTATATATGTTGAGAAGGTATTTAAGATATACAGTATATTGAACTGTATAGTATTTTGAATCAATGGATAGGCTTTAAGCCTTGATTCCAATATTAATATCTATTTTAAAAAGATATGTTTGAGACTTGGTTTATCATACTGATACCAAGGATTTCCGAATGATTACGAAGAGTATATGAGTATGATTATAAGTCATAAGGTATTTTAAACGGTATACTATTTTGGGGTTAGACCCTAGTAGTGATAAAAGCTTTGATCCCATATGGATTATCTCCCTAAAAGGTTTAAAGATTTAAACTGGAATAGAATTCTTGCTGAGCACTATTAGCTCATTCTTGCTTTATTAAATATTTCAGCATGAGGAAAACATTGCCGAATCCACCTCGTGTTACAAGAGCAAGGGAATGGAGAGACCACCCTGGAGTTAGTTGATGCAGGATGGATACTGTCGGTGCGAGCAGAATAGTTGCAGCTTGAATTAGTGAGAATTATTTTGAGTGGGTTTGTATTACTAAACCTTGTATAGAATTGTGAGTTCTATTATTGTAACTTCAGGTAGAGGTTGTAAATAATAGATGAGATCCGGGATAGTTAATTTGGGTTGTAATAACAAATGTTGATTATTGTTGCTCATTTCCAAGGCTATAACTTGTGTGTGTGTGCGTAAGTGATTGGGGTCTTTAGAGTTGTATTATGAGAATATTGTAAGTAATGCAGGTATTGTATCATTGATGGAGCGTGACAACCCAGATTCCTGACCCCGAATCTGGGGGTGTTACAGAAATGGTATCAGATCGTTAAGTTATAAACTTGGAGATGAGAGTGTTAAGAGTTATATCGAAGTAAGAGAATGACGAGAAGACTCATATAGAGTTCGTTAAGTGGACTACCGGAAGTAGTGCCATTGAGGATGTTAAGATTAAAGAGTTTAGTTGAGGACTTATCGGAGGACCGATAGGACCGTTGAAGATCATCATAATGATGAGAAGGACGTTTTTAATTATACCCGGATTATCAAGGACATTAAGATAAGACGCGGAGCAGAGTCTCGGTCGCAGTTGAGGTAAGGTCGGAATGGCCAATACCAATGGATAACTTGACTTAGTAAGAACCTAAGTGTTTGTAGTTCATCGTAGTTTGCCACGAGAAGGCAGCACATGTGAAGATTAAGACGTTTACAGTCCTTTACGCGATCCGAATTACTAAATTGCGTGGACTAGTTAGGGCATTATCTTGTGTAGGAGGTCCAAGCCTTGAGAACAACGATTCCACAAGAGTTGGTGTCTTTTCCGTCGATGGGTATTTGTTACCTAAAAAGGAGACTGTTGCGTACGTATAGTACCAGAACGTTATCGTGAGACGAACGTGCTAAATCGCATCGCGAGTATATTTCATACGATAGGCCATGATGGCTCGACTCCAAAATCAAAGACATGAAGAATGGATATCGTGATTCTGATAAAGACACGTATGGTTGCGGCGAACAATGCTACAATCTCAGGACCTACGAGGAACGAGACCTATGGTGGCCTGGGGTTGGATTCATTTGATACGATTCGTGTTAAGAAATTACATATACGTTAATCAACCTTCATGTTTTGAGGGTGTGTTGATGCGGTCGTAAGAGGCTCAATCTCGGGACGATTTTCGTGGAATGACAAATATGTTCGAACTCCCGACCTATTTAAGGACTTGTACGATTTTGAGGTACCGTTGGTTAGTACCATAAGCCATAAAGGCAGAAAGATAAGATCATCCTCGTACGGGTGATGTTAGAAATTATGATGACCATTGACTTTTTGGTATCTACTTGTTGGTACACTCCTCAATCTAAAACTGTTCCTGCCTATGTTACCTTGAATAATTCATGTCAGGTAACCCCTTTGATTTCCTACTTCAACTTGGGATGCAACCAACAACTGTTATGTTCAGTTTATTCATTTTCTTTCCTCCACTCATTACCTTAAAGGTTAAATACGCAGAATTAAGTTACCATTACTCACCGGAGTGTTTTGTTCATGTTCCAGGACGACCTGAAGAGGGAACCATTATTCATATGTCCTTCCAGGTCTATAATTTATTTTGTATTCTTTCAATTATCTAAGGAATGTTCAATTAATATTTCCTTTATTATTTGATGAGTATTCTTTAACGATTATCTTGAAAAGCTATTTCTCCTTTCATACTTGGACTCCTCGAGTTCATAAATATCAAACTGTTTATTTAAAACATAGATGATGTATATTTCAGAGATTACTCGGGAATTCTTTTCCCCTATTAAGGAGAGATTTGCACATCAGACGTTGAAATCGTAGAAAGGATATCAATTTGATATTGATATTCCAAATTCAATTCTATTGGAAAATTTGATAAAGTTTATGTACGGAGACACCTTTGGGTGGACCGTTTCACTGATGAGAAATGTTTGGTGGGAGGTTATCGATTGTTCCGATACCAAGAATTTCCTATTCATATCATGTATTTTATTCAAGGGTTATAATTACCTTGTTCATCCTAAACTTATTTACTCTTCTTTTCAATTCATTATCCGAGTAGTCAAAATTTTGTTTTCTTCTTTCTTCGACTATGATGTCGAGATTTTGTACTAGTAGATTGCAAAAGGGCTAACTGCATGTGCCATGATGAGTGACTAGTTAATTGTTCTAACTAGTTGAAATTTTAATGATATGATGAAAATCTAGCTAATCATCCTAGCTAGATGCTGCGTTCCTAACTAATCGAACTAGAAAATTTTGTTCAGCTAGTTGTCAATGTTTATTGAAATGAACTAGTTATTGTATCACTAAGTTCAACTTTCGGTCAAATTTATATAAGTGAATTCACGATGCATTTGTATGCAGTGAAGTATGGTGGGAAGATTTTCAAACGATAATTTGATTGAGACCTAACCAGGTCGCCCCCTCAGCGAGAATTTTGCAAAGTTTTTTTTATATATATAAAGCATTCTGTTGCTTGAAGTATTCTTGGTACCATGCAAGTGTTTTCCTTAGTATTTGGAAAAAGGAGAGTGTTGAAGCTGAGAACCAAGATAAATGAGTACGACAACTATGAATCGAAGTTTACGGAAATTGCCAAGGTTTGTTTCGCATGATGCGAATTCAGAATAACGAAGTGTTCAAAACGACTGATTATGTTACCTTGGTTAATGAAACGACTATGATAGAAATGGAAGCAAAGCGGACGAGAAAGAAATGGGAATAAAGAAAATAGAGTATGAAACGTGAATAGATTGAGAAAGAAAGAAGGTAAGAATTCAGATTGTCGGAAGAGGGAACGATTGACCTCGAAGGACGTGAAACTTGTTTAGCGACTGTGATGGATACGAAACGGGAAGTACCTAGTATACAGAATATCCCCGTCATCAACGAATTCGAGGATGTATTTCCAAAAAGATCTCTCAGGGTTACCACCCGATAGAGAAATAGAGTTGATATAGAATTAGCTCCAAGAACGACGCCAGTATCGAAGGCCCCGTACCTACTAGCTCCGGTCAAGATGAAGAAATTAGTTTCTCCATGGTAGGAATGGTTAGAGAAAGGAATGATAAGACCACGTGCGTCACCGTGGGATGCACCCGTGTTATTGGTGAAGAAACAGGACGGCAACATGAGGCTGTGCATAGAGTATCGAGAGCTAAATAGGCTAATTGTTAAGAATGAATACCCCTGCCAAGGATCGGTGATTTGATCGATCGGCTGCATGATGCAGTTAAATTCTCGAATATTGATTGAGAACTGGATACCCCCGATTGAATGTTAAACCTGAGGACGTACCCAAGACTTCGTTTCGCACCAGGTATGGACACTACGAGTTCTTAGTAATGACGTTTGGGCTGACGAATTCCCTTGCAGCTTTCATGGACATGATAAATCGAATTTTCAAGAAGTATTTGGACAAGTGTGTCGTAGTTTTATCGATGATATTCAGTCTACTCCAAGACAGAGGAGGAACACGCAAAACATTTGAGGATCGTGTTAGAAGCACTGAGGAGAGAAAAATTATATGCCAAGTTCTCAAAGTGTGAGCTTTGGCTAAGGGAAGTACAATTTTAGGACATATGGTCAACAGTGAAGAGGTGCTGGTTGACCCCGCTAAGATAAAAGCTGTTTCGAATTGGGAAAGACCAACCGCACCAACCGAGGTGAGTAATTTTGTGGATTTAGCCGGATGTTACCGGAGAGGTGTACAAGATGTTGCTAAAAAAGCAGCCCTGCTGACCAGACTTACTCGAAAGACTGAAAAAGTTGACTGGATCGAGAAATGTGAGAAAATTTCCAGGAATCATAAGGTATATTTTACCAAGTTGGGATTCCAAATGTTCAAGAAATGAAAGATACTAAATCTTCGGAATGACTAATAAGAAGAACTGAAAGGATGAAGTTTGAAGTCACGAGATCATAAAGGATTATTTAAAGGTCCTGAATGAGCCAGAACGAATTAAGGAATAAAGATCTGTCATAAAGAGACAGCTACACCGAGAGTACAAAAAGGTAAAGAAAGTTAAGGAAATGTTATAAGAGGTCGGATAAATAAAAGGATTTATCGATTGGTAAACAAATATTGGATATGTCAGAAAATGAAGGCAGAACAAAGACCTAGTTGACTATCACAATTAATGGAGATTCCTGATTAGGAATGTAATTTTACTATAATGGATTCTGTGATAGGATCAACAAGAATCAAGTCGGACTATGACGTCAATTGAGCTATAATTGATGGATCAAATGAGTCTACTCATATTTTGTTATCAGCAAGAGATCGTTAACCGAAGAGTTACGAAATAGATAGTTGGGTGACATTGAGTTCCAGTCACCATCGTGTCAGATAAGAACCAATGATTGAACTCCTGATTCGGGAGGAGTTTTCCAAACATGTTTGGCAACGAGATTGAGTGCGAGTACTACGTAGGATCCGCAGACCGGAATGATTAAGAGTTGTAATGAGACCAGAGGGTTGAAGAGTCAACCTGGAAAATGGAGATTTCTATATTGAAAGAGTAACCTCAGCTATTTTCTTAGATTCCGGGACGGAATCCTTTTAAGGAGGGGAGGCTGTAATAACCCCAAATTTTTGACTTAGTTAATTTTTTTTGCTGAATAGTAAAATCCTGATGAATAGTAAATTTCTGAACCGAAAAAGATTTTCAGACCACCCTATGTACGAGTCGGGATAATGAACTTTCGAATTCGTATTAGTGACCTACTTTGAAAATGAAGGAATGCAAAAGCTGTCAGAATCAGAAAAATAGCATTTTCTGTTTTCTCCGAAATTTCACCAATAACGGACGGATTAATCATTATTTGAAAATATTGGAGGATTTAAATTATCAATTCCATGGATATGGATTTAATAAAAGAATTAGTGATGTCAAGAACGTTTACGGTAAACTACTTCGATAGAACACTTAAGAAACCCTGCGAACATTCTACGAGATTAAGCGGTGACGGAACAAACTAGTAAAGCTACTTTATCTCCAACTCTCCCATTGCTTGACACATGTCATGATGATGAGGCAACAAGCTATGACTCACCACATTTGACAACAAAATATCACACATTCTCAAAAGTAACCAAGGCAAAAAGCAAGAAACTCTCCCCACCCCATTTTTTACAATTCTTCCCAGCAGAAACTAAGCTCAAAGAAAAATTCATTTCTCCACTTCCATCCATCCTTAAATCACCAAATTTTAACCATATCTTCTCCACTCCATGGGTAACATTCGTTCAAAATTTATAGTCAACAAAGGAGTGTAGCTTAGCCAAATCTCTTCCCCAAGTTGGAGAACCCAATCTGTCCAGTTTCTGTTCAGCGGAAAGATGGGGCTCAAAACCCTAGCTAGGAAGATTCAAAGATTCAAATTTGACGATCTATAACTCAAAAGAAATCTTATGAAGAACACAAGGCCTGGTAAAAATCTTAGCACCAAACTCTTATTTTTTGATTAGTTATGGATTTTACAAGATGAGGATTAATAGTGATTTCAAGAACTAACTTCTTTGATCTTAAACTCTAGGCTTTCCAAGGATCACCCAAGGCTTGATTAGAGGTTATAAGTGATTGTTAATGTCTCTCAAGCTCTAAGGAAAGTATAAAAACCGCTGCCCCTTTTTGTTTATATGAGTTTTATGGTTGAAATAATGATTAGAGTCGTTATTCGGGTTATTGTTAAGATCCGTGAATCTTATGTTCGATTTGAGGATGAGTGATTTTGTGAAGCTTGATTTAGTGTATGATAATGTTTAGGGGCTGTTTTGGATGTGTTGATGAAGTATAATGGTTGTTGGTTTGGTTGGTTGATTGTTGATTGGTTGTTGTTTGAAGTGTTTAAAAACACGGGAATCGCATATAAGCGCCGTTACCATGCCGAAATTTCCTTAGATAGTTTAGGCAGAAATCACGGTTACATTAAAGGGCATGAACATGAAGTTTCTGACCATGAACATGTAGGCCTTGTTTCCTAGATTGTTTTAGCGAAAGAATCGTGTCGTTACGATTTACGGTTTAAGAGAAATGTCTGTTTCAGTGAAAGCGGTTTCGCGTAACTAAGTGGTTCAATTCATGAACTTTGAGATGGCGATCAAACCCCTTAAGCGACTTATTGGAATGTGAAACTTTGTGTTAACATGCTAGGTACGTTTAGGAAGACCCTCGAAAAGATTTCGTGCTAAAAGGATTAAATCTCAATTTTATAAAAATGCGTGAGCGAGCATGCTCGAGTAGAGGATCTTAAGGAGTTAACTTGAAAATGGACTTGTACTTGAGTTAGTATATACTTAGTATGGTGAAAGCGTTTAAGTTATTAATCTTGAACCTTGTGTTGATTCTAGATTACTGGACCAACCTGAGACTTATTGCTACTTCGGGATTTCCAGGCAAGTTTTCTCATTCCATGCTTTATTTTAAGTTATAATATTTTGATGAACTATATGCATATGGTATTATGCGTGCTTTCAAACCTCACGTCGTATATAGATGTGGTGGCATTAAAATTGTTGAGATGAAATATATGCATATGATAGATGCATGCAAGTTTCTAAATCTATACTTTGAAGTATTGACTATATAATACTGCTTTTGCCATGTATAACATTGGACAGTTTTGCGATATATCTTATTTCTTGTTGAAATGGATTTGACCTTTGGAATATATAAAATCTTTTGAGTTAAGTAGTTATGAACCGGTTTACCTGGTAGCTCTAAATATAAGAGCATATTCATTGTTTTCGACTCTAGATCGGGAGTCGGTATTTTGAAATATGTAGATAGCTGTGGAAACCCGAAGGGATTCCATCGGCAGAATACTATATCTTTCAAGGAATGTTATTTGAGTATTATCTCAGTCGAGAAAAACTATTTGAATACTATTTCTGTTATATATGCTAATGGAAGGCATAACTGTTTTCGAAAGTATATTGTGATACTTGCTTTATGATTTGATTATGAAAGATTATTTTCCGATAAAGATATCGGGTAACTGTTATTCGATGATTATTTATTTAATGAATATTATTTTTGAATATTCATTTGAGGTTTATTTATTTAATGAATATTATTTTGAATATTCATTTAATCCTTATTTATTTAATGAATATTATTTTTGAATATTCATTTGAGGATTATTTATTTAATGAATATTATTTTGAATATTAATTTAATCCTTATTTATTTAATGAATATTATTTTTGAATATTCATTTAATCATTATTTACTTAATGAATATTATTTTCGAAGATTCGTTTAAGGTTTACTTATTTAATAAATATTATTCGATTATTTATTAAATTTAACCCATATTAAAATGAGTTATATTATTTAGAGTTTATCCTTGACCTTCAATATTTACGAAGGATATTCTAAGCTGTATTATTGCTCGTGATAAAGTGTATATACTTATATATATATATATATATGCATAAACTAAATATGAGTTGAGGAATATTTTGAGGTAGGCATGGCTACCCTAAGTAATATATACGTATAAGGACTTGTGAATCCCTAGAATAGGGAAGTGTAATTAAGTGAAGTGGACTCAAATGAATGATACGGAGATGAACTAAGTATTTTGTTGGTAATAGTTATCATAGTTCGAAGATTGTTCCTTCGAACATTATATGAGTAAAGATTTTTCCTGTTATTAAGGGGACTTGTTAGTGTAGGGATCATTGTATATGATGCCCTAACAGATGTGACCGGATTGGTCAGTGTACTATTGCAACTAGATTGCGGTCGACTTGAATGTCGTTACTGCAGATTGAGAATACCGGATATGCGGTAATCCTGTGTAAGTGACCGTATCTAGTCGGTCCAGCCATTTTATTTCTGGCCCATGTGCTGCCAAAGGATGATTGAAAAGTTCGAAAAGTGTTCTTGCATCATCAAGACAAGTTCGAAAAGTCGTTCTTGTCATGGTCAGGTTCGAAAAGTGTTCTTGGCCTGGTCAAGTTCGGAAAGTGTTCTTGTCCATCTACTAGTAGTAAAAAGGTCCCTCGGAAGGACATGATTGAAGCGACTGATCATCGTTTAATCATATCCAGTGGCTTGAAAGTCCCAGTCCCCCGGATAAGATAATAATAAAAATATTTTAAAAGTGAATTGTTTCAGATAAATGCTGTTAATAAATAGAGTAACTAATTGTGTTATCTCTACAACAGATTGAACTGTTAAGATTGATTGATATTGAAACAGCTTCGAGGCTGATGTTGATTGTTGAAAGAGTGATTGGGTAATTGTTGTTATTAAACTGTAGTTACAATAAATCCTTGCAACTTCATCTTTTATTTTATGAGTTATGACTCTGATAAAACCTTACTCAGATTATATATGTACAAGTGGATTTTGGGTTACAGACTCATTATAATAATTTTCCTCGTAACTTCATCTTTCATGCTATACTAATATTTTATCCGTTTAATGCATAGCATGTGGTTATAAAGATATTTTTGAACTGTATATATGTTGAGAAGGTATTTAAGATATACAGTATATTGAACTGTATAGTATTTTGAATCAATGGATAGGCTTTAAGCCTTGATTCCAATATTAATATCTATTTTAAAAAGATATGTTTGAGACTTGGTTTATCATACTGATACCAAGGATTTCCGAATGATTACGAAGAGTATATGAGTATGATTATAAGTCATAAGGTATTTTAAACGGTATACTATTTTGGGGTTAGACCCTAGTAGTGATAAAAGCTTTGATCCCATATGGATTATCTCCCTAAAAGGTTTAAAGATTTAAACTGGAATAGAATTCTTGCTGAGCACTATTAGCTCATTCTTGCTTTATTAAATATTTCAGCATGAGGAAAACATTGCCGAATCCACCTCGTGTTACAAGAGCAAGGGAATGGAGAGACCACCCTGGAGTTAGTTGATGCAGGATGGATACTATCGGTGTGAGCAGAATAGTTGCAGCTTGAATTAGTGAGAATTATTTTGAGTGGGTTTGTATTACTAAACCTTGTATAGAATTGTGAGTTCTATTATTGTAACTTCAGGTAGAGGTTGTAAATAATAGATGAGATCCGGGATAGTTAATTTGGGTTGTAATAACAAATGTTGATTATTGTTGCTCATTTCCAAGGCTATAACTTGTGTGTGTGTGCGTAAGTGATTGGGGTCTTTGGAGTGGTATTATGAGAATATTGTAAGTAATGTAGGGACCATTTTGGGGTCTTTGGACTTGAATCTCTTTTCGTGGAACAAAGGGACCATTTTGGAGGATACCCAAGTATAAAGGATTTGCAGCTTTGATAAACAGTAAGATTTTTCTTTTCCACACATTGTAATTCTCTTTATCAAAAGCTGGAATCTTTATGCTACTTGACTTCTGCATACTTGTCTTGATCTCAGATTAGTAGAACAATCTGTCTGCTCTGATACCAGTTGTTGGTCCTTGACTATTGCAGAAGGGGGGGGGGGGGTTGAATGCAATACTGATAAATCTCAATCTACGTTTCAACAACAAAAACTAAGACTAACGTTTATCAGTTTATGGAATGCAAACACTAGTAAACACACGAGTATTTCTCACAAAATAAATGTTTTATTTATTTTGCAATGGGTTGCTACAACCTCAAGAAAATGTTTGTTTTCTTGAGCTTCAGTTTCTCGAGTGATTACAAAGAATGGATTGAGAGATAGTCTAAGTAGACTAATCTTATCACTATCAACACGGGTCTTGTGAAGCTGGTGTCATTTTCATGTGGCAGCTTCTTACAAATTGCCTACCCGTGAATCTTTCCTAAATTGCTATACAAACAACTTATCAGTACAGAACAAAGCAATCTAGAAACATTTTATATTAAGCTAACACAATTCAGTAGATGTGGATTTGTCATACTCTGGAATTGGTGAACTTTGTCATGTGATCTCTCAAGCTTCGGTCGTAGTCTTGCAGACCTGTTGCAGTGTTGGGATACTGCAACACGCCTGTTTCTTGAACATCCAAACTGTCACAAGTTTGACTGGGTTGTTCCCCAATACAAATGTTATCCCTTCATGACAGTATCCTGATGGCTAAGCTTGCTGTCACAATAATGCACTTTTGGTGACAGTAAGAAATCTCCACAGAAGGTGCTGTCAGGATTTCCAAGCTTGCTGTCAGGCTAAGGTAAAGTTGATGTCTGAGGGCTTCCGCCAATGTTGCTGTCAGAGTGAATGTACTGTCGTGACTTGCAACATGTTGTCTTATTGTAACCTTAATGTCAATGCTGTGACAATAATCTTTATTCTTGCTGTCCATCTTGAGTACTTCTTGAGGCTTGAACAAATAAATGAACTTCTACCAAGATGCACTAGAATCTTATTTGCACTAAACAAAAACAGTTACAAAGACATACTCTGGCTGTGACAGTATGTTCATACTTAATAAAATTAAGTATTTAAAATATCTAGTTAAGTTGTCTCATAGCTATCACCCATAAATCCTAACAGATATATATATTGTGCACACCCTATAGTTAGCTGTAAGAGAGATATACACAGAAATATTCAAGCACTCTTTTCTCTGTAAGAAAACAAGAAAATACTGTTCTTGTTTAGAATCCAGAATTTCACTTGTGAAATTTTGGAATCTGTAGTATTTGATTTACTTTATACAAAGTAGATTAAAGTGATTGTGTGTGTTCTGTTTATTTTATTTCCTCATTTTCATACTACACAATCTAACACAGCTTTTAAGTTTCAAGAAAACGAAAAATATTCAAACTATCCATTAACCCCCCCCCCCCTCTGTCTAGTTTCTTAGTGATATTCATATCTAACAAGTGGTATCAAAGCGGGCTGTTGAAATACAAACAGGAAAAGATCAAGAATGAGTTCACAGAAACTAAGCAGTATCAAGATTCCTGCCTTCAACAAGGAACACTATAATCTATGGAAGAAGAAGATGTTACTGTTCATCAAAGCTTCAAACCCCATGTATTTAGACATCCTAAAACATAGTCCCTTCATCCCAATGATTGAGATTGCTAAAACAACTGTTGGTACTGAGAAAATACCACAGCATCATGAGCCTAAAGATCCTTCAAAATACACTGATCCTAAAAAGGAGAAAGTGGCACTAGATGGAAATCTCCAACTCATTATTTGTGAATCTATTGATTTTAACATGTATGATACTGTTGCTCATTGCAGTAGTGCAAAGAAGATGTGGGATCTCATAGAGGTGCTATGTGAATGAACTCCTGAGGTAAGAAAGAACAAGAAGCAGATTTTAGTTTCTCAATATGAAGCCTTCATGGCTCAGCCAAAAGAGGGCATCACAGAAGTGTTTGAAAGATTCAACAAGTTAATAAATGAGCTCAAACTCTATGACAAACACTATGAAACTGAAGAGCTTAACATGAAGTTCTTACTAACTCTACCAAATCACTTGGAGCCAATGATCTCATCTCTCAAGGAAAGAGATCTAACCAAGATTGGTTTTGATGTGTTATATAGTATGCTGAAAACATATGAACTGGAGTTGTTTCAGAAAAGATCCATTCAGGCAAAGCAAGGAATAATGGCTAACACATCATGTGCTATTATTGCTGACAATTTAGGTCAAAGAATGGAAGCAATGAAAGTCAGCCAAGTCAAGATTGAAGAGTTGGATGTTGAGGACATAGTTGATGAGTCTCAAGTCATCTATGACTTGCCTGAGGAAGATGAATTCTACAGCATAGATGAACTGGACAAAATGGAGAATAAATCTTTTTCTTATATGGCTAGGAGGTATCCTAATATAAGATTCAAAAGGAAGCAGCCATTTAAGTCCAAGTTTAATGATGGTGGTGTTGGTGGATCAAGTGGCTCAAACACCTTCAGTAAATGGAAAGGAATTGTTGGTGCTACAAAAGGAGGTTACAAGACTGGTAGTGTGGATAGAACAAAGATAAGATGCTATAACTGTAATGAACTTGGGCACTTTGCTACAGAGTGCAAGAAGCCCAAGCAAGTCAAGAAGGACAAAGCATACTTGGAACTTGAAGCAAAGTATGAAGCTCTACTCAAAAAACAGCAGGGCAAAGCTTTTATTGCAGAAGGAAAATGCTGGGATGATTCTGATGAAGAAGAAGAACAGGAGTATTCAAACTATGCCTTGATGGCTTTTTCTGATGATGGTGATTCCTCAGATCAGGTACCTATTCTTACTTCTCTTGAAATAACTCCCTTTCAATACAAGCAAACTGTTGAAGACATGAGTACTGAGATGTTTAATATTCATACTAGTATGTTAGTTGCCAATGAAGAAATTGATAGGCTAACTGCTAAGAACCTTGAGCTTACAGAAAAGAATGAGGAACTTGAGTTAATGGTTATGAACCTTGATGGCTTGAAACAGGAGATTGAGTATCTTAAGAATAAATTAGTTTGTGTTGAACAACTAGAAAAAGCTCTTAGGGAACAAATTGCTGAAAATGAATTAAAAATAAGAAGCTAAAGAAACTCTGCTGATCTTGTTCAAGCCTATCACAAGGAACACACTGAAGACAGTAAGGTTGAAATTGGTTTTGATTATGAGAATGACAAGGGAAGGAAGAAGGCCAAGGGCAAAGGAAAAGAATCTTTTGTAAACAAAAATGCCCCAACTATTTTGTCAGGTGTCAAAGAGCCCATCTTCAAAAAGAGTGTTGTTGAGTTTGATGAAGATTTAATGGTCATCAAACAACAATTACTTGAAGAAAATGAGGCTGTTAAAGACACTTCTTCCTCTCCCAAATCTGTCAGTCACAAAGAAACCAAAGACAATCTTATCAAGAGTCCTAAGGTCACTAAGAAAGTTATTAAGAAAAAGAAACAAAACAGGAATGGAAAATTAGGTGTCAACAAGGGTAACCGTTATGCTTATGTGCCAAATGCTCCTAGGAAACAATGTCAAAAATGCTTATCTGTTAATCATTTGACTCATAAGTGTAATAAACCTGTTAACATTGAAGTTGATAATCTGAGCAATCATTCTGTTGGCATGAATAATATCCATGATTCTTTCTGTGGTAAATCTAACTACATGACATGCTATGTGACTGTGATTGCTAATTGCTTATCTTTGAAGCAAAAACTTGACTCTGCACAATCATGTGAATCACACACACATATGCACACTCACAGGACAAGATCCCCAATCAAGGTTGAAAGGGTAAAGACTTCATGTGAGCCTAAGAGTGTCAACTCTAAAGCTTCAAACACAGGGAAGTCTCCTACTCTGACGAATGCTGATTATGATAGAAGAATCAATTAAAAAATGTTTCTAAATCAACTGGACCCTACCAAGTGTGGGTACCAAAAACAACTTAGTCATTTTGTAAATGCAGGGCAACATGAATAAAAGAGTCATATGGATCTTGGACAGTGGATGCTCAAGTCACATGACTGGTGATATAGCCCTGCTATCACATTTTGAGGAGAAGGCTGGCCCATCAGTAACCTTTGGAAATGACAACATTGGTTATATAATGGGATATGGCAGTGTTGTATCTGGGAATGTCATAATTAAAGATGTAGAATTTGTTGAAGGACTGAAACACAACCTCTTGAGTATTGGAAAATTCACCAATAGGGGTTTCAAAGTGGAATTTGTTGAAGATCAATGTCTAATCTCTAAAAGAGGAAGTGGTGAAGTTGTTTTAACTGGTGTGAAGAAAGGAAGCTTGTTTGTAGCTAATCTAAAGGCTGTAGATAAGGGTGAAATTTGTTGTTTCTACACAAAGGCCACAAATGAAGAATTCTGGCTGTGGCACAAGAAACTGTCTCACTTGAATGTAAAGGCAATGAACTCTCTAGCAAAGAGAGAACTCATCAGAGACATGCCTGCTTTGGAGTTTGTTCAAGATGGAGCATGTGAAGCATGTCAAAGAGGGAAAATAAAAAGGTCAAGTCACAAGAACAAATTGCTCAACTCAAACTCAAAACCTCTACAGTTAATTCACATGGATCTATTTGGCCTTGTGAATGTAATGTCCCTTTCCAAGAAGAAATATGCTCTAGTTATGGTTGATGACTATTCAAGATACACTTGGGTGGAATTCCTATTACAAGGATGAAGCTCCTCAAGTTATTATAGAGCATATCAAGAGAGTTGATAGAGAATCACAAAGAACTGGTTCCTTTGTGGTTACTTTGAGAAGTGATAATGGAACTGAGTTCAGAAATGCCACATTGTATGAGTTCTGCAAAGACAAGGGCATTTCTCAACAATTCTCAGCTCTCAGAACTCCACAGCAAAATGGAGTTGTAGAAAGAAAGAATAGAACTCTCATTGAAGCTGCAAGAACAATTTTGTTGGATTCAAAGCTACCTACTAGCTTTTGGGCTGATGCTGTTAACACAGCATGCTATGTACAAAATAGAACATTAATCAATAAGAGGTCAGGAAAAACCTCTTACTCTTTGATGACTGGAAAAAGAGCATCCTTCAAGCATCTTCATGTATTTGGAAGCAAGTGTTTTGTGATGAAAGATACATCTGAGCATGTTGGAAAATTTGATGCAAAGGCATTTGAAGGTATCTTCATTGGATACTCTATGTAAAGGACATCATATAGAGTGTTTGTACTTGAGAAACATAAAGTGATGGAAAGAATGGATGTCACTTTTAATGACAAGAAATTCCCTGGACTTGAAACAAATGAATCAGACAGTGTGCCATTAAGATTTGAAAATCAAGGTTATCTTGAAGATTCTGAAAGTGAAGATGAACCTGTTCTCACTGTCCCACATGAGGAAATAAATGAAGTTGATGATCACCTTCAAACACCTGTGCAAGGGAACACTAACACAGGGGGAGAATAAGAGAATTCCAATGTTGGTGATCAAAATGACCCTGAGTCAAATCCAGGAGATGAACAGGGTCATACAAGAAAATGGGACAGAGCCCACACTAGGGAACACATCATCGGGGATCCTAGTGAAGGTGTTAGAACAAGGAGAGCTACAATGAATACATGTCTATACATTTGCTTTTTGTCACAGGAAGAACCAAAGGTAATTGAAGAAGCTTTGAAGCACTCTGACTGGATTGTTGCCATGCAAGAAGAGTTGAATCAATTTGAGAAGAACAAAGTTTGGGAATTAGTACCACCTCCTGAAGATAAGAATGTCATTGCAACCAAATGGGTGTTCAGGAACAAAATGGATGAAGAAGGTGTGGTGGTGAGAAATAAAGCAAGGTTGGTTGCTAAAGGATACTGTCAACAAGAAGGCATTGACTATGATGAGACATTTGCACCTGTAGCTAGACTGGAGGCCATCAGAATATTTTTGGCCTTTGCAGCTCATTCAGATTTCAAGGTGTATCAAATGGATGTGAAAAGTGCTTTTCTCAATGGTGATCTTGCTGAAGAAGTATATGTGTCCCAACCTCCTGGCTTTGAGAATGAAGAACTTCCAGACTTTGTGTATAGATTGCTCAAGGCACTCTACGGCCTCAAACAGGCACCTAGAGCTTGGTATGAAACTCTTTCTCAATTTCTTCTTGAGCATCAATTCACAAGAGGGACAATTGATAAAACTCTATTCTTCAAGAAGCATGGTAATGATATCATTCTAGTTCAGATTTATGTGGATGATATTATTTTTGGCTCTTCAAATGAAAAACTCTGTCAAAGGTTCTCCAAGTTGATGCAAATCAAGTATGAGATGAGTATGATGGGAGAGCTAACATACTTCTTAGGCCTGCAAGTAAATCAAAGGGGGGATGGCATCTTCATAAATCAATCAAAGTATGTCAAAGATCTTTTAAAGAAATATGGTTTAGAAGATTCATCCCCTGCAAAAACTCCAATGTCTACTGCAATCAAGCTTGATGAAGATAAGAAAGGCAATAGAGTTGACATCAAGGTTTACAGAGGAATGGTTGGATCATTACTCTATCTCACAGCTAGCAGGCTAGACATCATGTTTGCCACATGTCTATGTGCAAGGTTTCAATCTGATCCCAAGGAATCTCACATGATGGCTATCAAAAGAATCTTCGGGTATCTGAAAGGGACTCCTAATCTTGGCTTATGGTATCCAAATGGCACTGGGTTCAACCTGGTTGGTTACACAGATTCTGACTATGCTGGATGCAGAATTGACAGGAAGAGTACTTCAGGAAGATGCCAGTTCTTAGGTCAAAGGTTAGTGTCCTGGTTCAGTAAGAAACAACAATCCACAGCAACATCTACAGCTGAGGCTGAATATATTTCTGCTGGAAGCTGATGTGCTCAATTGCTTTGGATTAGAAATCAACTCACGGATTATGGACTAGTGTTGGAGCACATTCCCCTGATGTGTGACAATACTAGTGCAATATCCATTGTTGCCAATCCTGTTAATCAATCTACTACAAAGCCCATTGAGATAAGGTACCATTTCATTAGGGAACATGCTGCAAATGGTACTATAGCAGTCTCTTATGTTCCAACCGAGAAACAATTAGCTGATATATTTACTAAACCCCTAAATGAAGTTGTCTTCAACAGACTAGTGAGTGAAATTGGAATGCTCAATCCTTTATTTAGTAGTTCTAAGTAATTATGCTAGTTAATTGTTGCAGCAGTAAATTTTCATTGTATTTAAATGCACTATTTGATTGGAGTGAAAATTAGCTGAGATATGATTTATAAATATTTCAGTATTTTACTGCATATTTTTCCAAAATCATATTTGTTTGTGGAGTTATGAGCTTTTGAGACATCTCTTTATAGGTGATTTTGAGAGTTCACGACTTAGTTCAAAATAAACAGACCTATATCGCAAACTGTTAAAGTTGTGAGACTTCGCGATAAGTTCAATTCTTGAGTTTGCGATCTACTTATTGGACTTCGCGACACGGAATAACTATATCGACAAGTCTCCACATATTAACAAAATTTTGATTTAAATTGATTTTATTTCAAAATTTTGATATATGTCTGACAAATTGATTGAAATTCCAAAAAGAGAGTTTTCGACAAGGTATTTATACTATATCGCAAAGTCTCCTTAAATTTTCTACCTTCCAGACTTTGCGACATAGTTCATTTCTAGACTTTGCGATCTACTTTGCAAGACTTCGCGATACAGTCTATTTTGAGACTTCACGACATCAAAATAATCTGTACACATTCATATCTCTATATCGCACTGTCTCAGTCATATAAATACTTTTTGTAAACACTTTCACATCTTGTCGATTACTCTCAATTCCTAAACCTAATTTCAAATCTTTTCCCCCTTTTCAATCTCAAACTCAAAAATGGCACCCAAATCTCAAACATCTGCTTCATCAAACCCTTTAACCATACCTAAAGAAACCAACTTTCTCACCATCCCATCCGATACAGAGGCAAACCCAAGGTACAAGTGCTTTGTACGCTTTTTGAACACATCCTACCTTCGCCAAGCTTTAACAATGAACCCGCCTATGTACGTTGATTTACTGGAAGCATTCTGGAGGACTGCAACATGTACTGTAATGGCGAGGGAGGATGGAACTTCATATCAAGAGATAAATAGCACTGTTGGAGGCAAGCAATTGCAGTTTGGAGAGAAGGAAGTAAATGAAACATTTGGATTTAAGACTGAAGAGCATGATGATGAAGCAAATGACAAGGAAATGGTGGATTTCATTACCTTGATTAAGTATACTGATACTATTGACATGGCAAAGCTGAACAAGAAGAATGTCAGGAGGGAGTGGTCATATTTGTTTGATGCTCTTCAGAAGGTGTTCCTGTGCAGAAAGACATGATGGGATCAAATCAGTCACACTGCCGTGAAGCTTGCCTATTCCTTGGCCTACAACCAGGAAATCAATGTTGGAGCAATCATCATTAGGGAGTTGGCTCAAAGGCTAGGTAAGACTCCACATGGCAGAGGTACTGAAATCTTCTACCCTCGTTTCATTCAATGCATTTTGAATCATTTAGATAATAAATTGCATGAAGTAGAAGGGATATACACATCAAAATTGGCTTATCCTAAGTCCATGTCCAAAATCATTTTTGGTACATTGGACACTAGGAATCAAGTGGATGTGGTTTTGAGTGTGACAAAGCATATGCAAGACACATTCGAAACCTACACACTTGATAAGCCCATATATCATTCTCTTTCCTGGAAAGGGAAGGCTAAGACTGATGGAGCCTCAGACTCTATCCCAAGCCTTCCTATCTCATCCAGTGACCCCCCTGCAAACAGTACATTAGTAATTAGGGAGCCAAGTTCACCAACCTCTCAAAAGGTTAGTGTTACTAAAAAGAAGACTAAAAAGGGAGCCCTGGCTATAATTGATGAGACTGTAGATTTAGGTAGGGAGGAACCTGAGTCACAGCTCACTAGACAAAGAAAGAAATCCAAACAAATAGCCACCACTGAATCCTCCCAACAGGATTCAGATGTGATAAAAGGGGTAAACCTATTACTATCAATGGCCTCTCAAAATGTCATTGGTATTCAAAAGAGTAGTCTCCCCACTATATTCTGTACAGAGTCTGCACAGGGTCAAGAACTCACTCTTGACTCAGGTGAACATAAGAGTGATACTACACATAGTGGAGAGCACATCAATATTGAAACTCCTCATATTTCTCAGGGGGAGTTGCCAAAATCAAATATAAACTCATCTTCTCTTCTAGACTCTAAAAATGCACATATTTCTTCTATACATGAAAGTCATTCACATGACATTCCTACATTTGATCATTCACTCTCTAACTCTGTGAATGAGCCCCATTCAAGTGACATGGTGCTTGACACTGTGCTCACCACCAAGGACCCCCATTCCGTTGGTCAGGAAATGCATGCTTGGGCATATTCTAATGACACCAACACAAACATGGAGGATTCACCAGTTTTTACTGGAGACTCTGTGCCTACTTCTCCAATCCTCGAGGATTTGGAAATGCCTTCAGAGGCAAATAGAGATGATGTTGTAACTCATCCCATTTCAATGGAGACAGCATCATACTCTACATCTATTCCAAGGCTGGAGGAGACTCAATCAACTTCCATACATGTTGCAGAACCCTCATCTATGACAGGAGTGCCTAGCACTAGCTCTCACTTGACTCAGGCTACCATGTCTCAATGGCTGAAGTCTGTGCAACATGACAGGCCTTCAGGATCATCCTCTGTGCCCACTTAATTGACGGAAGAAGCACTCCAAAGCTTACATATGGCACAGATTGATGAGTTCTCAAAGATTGCCCAACATCTCCTCACAGCTGGACTTCCAAATAAAGACTATGAAGCAATTCTTTTATGTCATAAGGAGGATGTTGAGGCACAGAAGGAGAAGATTGTAGATGAGGCTCAACAGGATGGCAATGTAGATGCTTGGTTGGATGCCAAAAGGTCTGTGAAGCTCAAGGATGCTCTAGCCTTTCTCAGGGAAAAATATCTTATCTCTTTGGGGTCAAATGCTAAGAATCTTTCTCCTGTAGAGGTCTTTGAAGCAGTCAATGATGTGTACAAAAGTCAGTTAAAGGCTCTGCATTATCTTGGGAATGGTCTTCAATCAGAGATATCTACCATCAAGGAGGAAACATACCAATCTATGGCTAAGCTCAGGAACTCTTATCTCTCTGATTTTCCCAAGGTAGATGGCATCCTAAAGGAGGTACAAAGGACTACTCAAAATGTCACAAAGATGGATTGCACTCTAGCCTTGGTTATTGATAATCTCAAGAAGCTATCCACCAAGCTAGAGAATCAAGTACAATCCAACATCAACTCCAACTCCATGATTTCAGTAATGTGGAAAAATCAGTATGGTGACAAGCTGGTGGATGAGGTTCCCATATCTAACATCTCAAAGTTTGACTTCTCAAAGATCATGGACCAGTCTCTCAACTCCTTCAAGTCTGAGCAACTTTTCTCCAATGTTTATAGATTGGAAAGAGAGGTGGCTGAGCTAAAATCTGAAAACCAAGGGATTTCTCATTCCTTGGAGCTCCTCAATTCAAAGCTGGATGACCAAAGCACCACAACCTCCAATATCTTGCTAGTCCAGCAACAAATGATGACAGCAATGATGAGAAGCATGAATCTTCCTGTTCCTGGTGAAGCTCAAGACATCTTGTCTGATCCCAAGCCTAAGGGGGAGAAAGGAAAGGAAGGCATCATTCTGGAAAAGAAAGGGGGAGCATTAGCCAAGCAAAAGCTAAAGTGCAAAATCACATAAAAAGATCTCAAGCCTATTACCCTTCTTACCGTTTCCGTCACCAGTAAAGCTGGCCAGAAAACTATTGTCACAACAACCTTCTATCCTGGCACAATGCCCATGGATGTCATTGCTCCTCAAGTCACATCAAGTGCTCAGCCAGTCATAGTTGATATTGTCACTGAGGCCAAGCTACAGGAAGTTGCCAACTCAAACCTCTATCATGATAAAGCCTTCCTGGAGTTTCTGAAAGCCATCAACATCAGTGTACAAGGTAAAACCCCGGACTACAGAAACAAGCTCAAAGAAGATATCAAGTACATAACAGTAGAAGTCAGGAAGGTGAAAGAAATGCTTCTCAGAGAGATACTCATGGTCTCCAAAGGCAATTGCATATGGCATTTGTCCTTTGAAACCCTAAACAACCTGAAGTATACTGAACTGGATACACCAAGATGCTATATGATGAGCTAAAAAGAGATCAATTTCTGAGGTTGCCTGAAGTCATCTATAGTCCAAGAACCATACTATTCCAAAGCATCACAAAAGCAAAATGCATTGATCAATTGATGATTCCTGCTCAATTGGAAATGAAGAACAAAGACAAGATCAATCAAGTGCTTCAAATGCTGAGAGGAAATAGGGGGTTCAGGACTGCAGAAGAGCTAGAGATGATTCAAAATTTGCAAACATTTCTCACCTATGGCAGAATACCTAAATCAATCAAAGAAAGAAATGAAAAGAAAGATGATAAGGATGATGAGGATAAGAGCAGCAGGAGAAGGAGTCAACAAAGGAGTGATAATGATGAGAAACGTGAAAGCAGCAAAAGCAAATCTTCCAAAAGATCCAAAGATGCTGACAAAGACAAGAAGGACACTCAAGGGAAGAAAGAAACTGAAAAGAGAAAAGGTGGAAATTAGCAAGCCAAGGACATTGCTAGCAGTATCTCAACCACTAAACAAGACTCTAAGTCTAGGGTGGATACTGTTGGTAATGATCCTCCAAAATCTAAATCCAAGGCTTTTGAAACTGATTTGTCACAAAGGAAAAGAGAAGCCACAACTACAAAGTCTAAAAGACACTTCCACAAAGTCACAACTAGTGGAGTGTTACAGTGGATTAAAGGGAAAGGATCTAAGCTGCTTCCAAATGATGTGGCACTGAAGACCAAATCTCCTTGTTCAAGAAAGCTACCACAAGTAAAGCACTGGAAAGTCAAAAGTGTAGCCAAAAGAACAAGGATAACAAAGAGGAATGGAGTGATCACAAATGTTGTAGGGCTGAATGTATCTCCTCTAGATGAAGACTATGATGAAGATGCCCTAGCATTCCTGAGAGCCCAAAGAATCTTTGAAGTCAAAGTGAAACAAGATCATCTAGAGATCAAATACAATGATGGAAGGTAGAAAGAGATGAAGAAAAGGAGCTGTCAATATTTTCCAACTTATGATCTTGAAAGGATCAATGCCTTGCTCAATTTAGAGGATAAAGAAGAAAGAATGTGGAAGATTGAAATTGCCAGGTTTTTGAAAATGCATTCTGATTATCAAGAAGATCTAAGGAAGTGGAATGAAGAGAAGAAAATTCAGAAGGAAAAGGAGATGGCAGAAATGGAAAAGAAGGCTAAGGAGTTAAGAAAGAAAGGACTATACAAAGTCAAGCTAAATCCTTATGTGGTGGAGTACAAAAATAAAAATGGAGGGATAAGCAAAATAAGGATGGAATTCCTGGATTCGTATGTAGAAAGTGCCCTGAGGACAGCTGTTGAAGATTTAGAAGACTCTACTATCTTAGAAGAATTGACTACAAGGGATGCAATTCTGGCAGTCATTTCAGAAATGAACAGAAGGGAAAAAGCCAAAAAGAAGAAGGTTTATGATGATTATCTAAAAAAGCAAATGGAATTTGAAGCTGTTAAGCAACAGAAAAATTATCTGTAAGCTATCATTTTCTATTTGTAATCAAATCATGTTCATAATGTTCATCTGATATTTTCTCTGAAGTATGTTTCCTTTTATGTAAGTTAGGCTTGTTATCATACATGAAATTGTGCCTAAGTTTCTTACTCACAATTTGGGGGAGATTGTTAGGCTCAAGACATGTCTGAATACCACTATTAACAAGCCTACACATGGAGTCTTGTTTTCATGTACTTAGCTCTATTCTGTATGCTCAAGTGTATAATGAGCTTAGTAAGTTTCTAGCACCTAGAATGTACATAGGCCATGAAATAATTGTCCTGGTAGAAGTTCAAATTGTTCATGCAGCAGGATGTGAATAAGTCCTTGAAAAAATAAGTTGCAGAAATTTGTTTAAGTCCCCATATCGTGAAGTCAGAATGAGCTTTGTCGTGAAGTCCCCAAAATCCATGTCGTGAAGTACTGAGATCGTATAGTCCAAAATGAACTATGTCGTGAAGTGTTGAGCTCTCAAAGTCAGAATGTACTAGATCGTGAAGTCCTCAAAAAGGCTATATCGTGAAGTCCTCAAAAAGGCTATATCGTGAAGTCCTCAAAAAGGCTATATCGTGAAGTTCTCAAAGGCTATATCGTGAAGTCAGAAATATGCCATATCGCATACTCCTAAAATACTCAGATAGCAAAGTCCTCATATAGCAAAGTCTCGAATGCTCTATGTCGACAAGTCAAAGGACAAGGAGTATGTTGGAGTTCACGATGTCAACACTTAAACGATCTACAACAAGACAAATCAAGGTACAAAATCAAGGTTCAAAGGAGACAAATACTGAAGCATCTGTTATGGTTAAGTGGTCCAAAGACAGATGACAAATCTACAGCAAAACTTGGAGAGAAAGAATAGAGACAAGCAGCTACAGATACAGGAAAGGACAACAGAAAACAAGCGGTCCTTCCTGACACAGTTAACCTCTTATGGAAGAACAAGTGGGAGTTACAGTTAGGGGTAGCTGTGTAAATAGGTGTGTGCACTAGTTTGTATAGGTGATATATATATATTGTTCACACCCTATAGTTAGCTATAAGAGAGATATACACAGAAATATTCAAACACTCTTTTCTCTATAAGAAAACAAGAAAATATTGTTCTTGTTTAGAAGCCAGAATTTCACTTGTGAAATTTTGGTAGCTGTAGTATTTGATTTACTTTATACAAAGTAGATTAAAGTGATTGTGTGTGTTCTGTTTATTTTATTTCCGCATTTCATACTACACAATCTAACACAGCTTTTAAGTTTCAAGAAAACGAAAAACATTCAAACTATTCATTCACCCCCCCCGGTCTAGTTTCTTAGTGATATTCATATCTAACAGTTAGAATTTTATATTAATAAAGTTTTTTTTAAAAAAATTACAACACCGCCGCGAAATGCGGGAGATTATGTGACGCCTCTAAAATCGTCTCAATCTATTTTTTTTTCTTATAATTTTACAATTTTAAATATTAATAATTATTAACAATATGTGTTTGAATTTATAGAGGTGATTAGTTCAAATTTATAGAGGTGAAAAGTTCAAATTCTCTTAATATTTAATAATTTCAAATATTAATAACAAATTTTTTTAACATATTAGAATTAGAATAGGATTTAAAATTTTAAAAAAAAGTTTGAATCTATTAAAAAGACTTTTAGTCTCTAAATCTTTTATATATAGACCTTTGATGTCATTAGTACTACTTATCTAATGTTAAATAAACTCGGTGTTAATTTTACTGGATGGTAAAGAAATACAAGAAAAAGCATATGACAGAAGCATATGACAGGGCAGCTGGTACGAATCAAATTTTAAGGGGGTGAATTGATGGAAAGCTAGAGCATCTCCGATGGGTTGGCTAAATTGGTTGGTTAAAATCATATAAAATACTGATTATGTAAAATTTGCTCAATTCGTAAGAGATTGTGCTTCAATGGAGTTAGTTATAATGATTAGCTATATTTTAAAAATAGTATGTTATTAATATTTTAAGTTGCTATAGATATAATGTATTATTTTAAGGCTTTATGACCTTTTCGCCCTTCAAGTTTGGTCTGTTGTACCCATAAAGCCTTCAAGTTTAAAAACGTTCTTTTTCGCCCCTCGGGTATCAAAAATGTACCTTTTTGACACTCGACCGCTAGGGCGAAAAGGTACATTTTTGACCCAAAAAGGTACGTTTTTATACCCGAGGGGCGAAAAAGAACGCTTTTAGACTTGAAGGGTTTATGGGTACAACGATCCAGACTTGAAGGGCGAAAAGGTCATAAAGCCTTATTTTAATATGATAATAGATGATGTGGAGTTTCACTACAGGTTCGACAAATATAGCCAATGTGTAGGTTGGCTAAATTATAGCTAACAAGAATTTCTCATTGGAAATTGCAAAATTTTACATATTGACTATAATTTTTATTTTTGACATATTTTATCCATTTTTAGCTAAGGGTTCTTTGTGATCGGAGATGCTCTTATAATCAAAATATCATGATACATTTTTAACTCTTTGTGTTGCAATAATTAATGTCCGTATTCTGCTAGGTACAGGTCTGGTTCTTGACTACTCAACAAAAGGGTGGCGGCACATATGCAGTATAGTAAAAAAATTTACAGTTTAATCGACCACTGTAACAACCCCATCCACATCCCCCTCCCCGTCCCCTCCGCTCCGCTTCCCCCTCAGTTTAGTCATTGCCATTTTCGGATTCTGATCATCTTATGAAAGGCTAAAATTTAAAATATAAAAAATTAAAAAATAAAACTGTGTTGACAATATTGGAATCAATCAGTTAATCATTAATTATTAATCAACAATAAAAAAAAAAGGATACACGAGAGTTTATGTGAAACCTCTAAGATCGTGTCAATCTATTTTTCTAATTTTTTAGAATTTTAAATACTACTAATTTTTTTAAAAAAAAATTAACATATTAGAAGTAAAATAGGTGTTCAAATTTATAGAGGAGAATATTTCGAATTTATGGGGAGGACATATAAATAAAAGTTATATTTGAAATATGTTAGGAATATGTTGATTCTTGATGATAATTGTAAAAACACTTAGTAGATTTTGTATTAAGTTATTTTGTAACTGTCAACGAAATGGCATGCTTTGCAGTGTTTCGTTGACAGGAAGCTCATCAACGGAATGAGTATTGTAGCAATTGCACTGTACAATACTTCACAGTTTGATATGCATTTGATGTATGTATTAGATAGGTTTCCTAAGTCATGTTGACTAAGTACTAGATAGGCAAAATAGGTTGGTTAATTGTAAGTATATCATGCCTTGTAATTTTGCCTAAGTGAAGACATGTCAACGGTATGAAGATTACTCTATCAACGGAACAAGGATACACCATCAACGGAATGAAGTTTACTCATCAACGAAATGAAGTTTACTCATCAACGAAATGGAGAATAAAGCTATCAACGAAACACATCTCCCTGCTATCAACGAATCATTATTGCTTTTCTGAATAGTTGACAAAGTGATAGTGACAGTTTACTGAACAGATCTAAAGGTGATGTGGAAGTGTACTTTGCATTGGAAACCATTAAAATGGACATGGGGAATAAGGAAACATCCCAGTTTCCAATTGGGCTCTTGGGAGTGATCATAATAAGCATGAAGACAAAAGCAAGGATCTCCAAGGACCACTGGACAAAGGGATGAAAAGCAAACTATTGGCGGTTATCTTTAGTGTACTTTAGAGTAGCCAAAAATAGTATTGTAAACTTTGGAATATATAACCAAGTGTAGCAGTTAGAAAGGAGAAAGAGAAGAAAAACAAATAGTTTGTATTAGCTATCTTTGAGAGCATTCTTCTCTACAACTCTGTAACTGAGCAGCTGTGTACTTTTGTATCACAGATTATTTCCGCAATAAAAACACTTCAGTTGGATCATCAAACAATCCAACTGAATTATTTATATCTTGTGTTTTTGTTTATTCAGTTCAGTTTTATTTTATCATTGTTTTAAGTTTAAGAAAATATCAAGAATTGTATTCAACCCCCCCCCCCCTTCTACAATTCTGTTAGGTCATTTGGGAATAACAATTGGTATCAGAGCAAGCTTCTAACATACAAGAAGTTTAAAGATCAAGACCAAAACAGAAACCATGGTGAAGAAGGATGCAGGTGTGAAGATACCAGTTCTTGATAAGGATAATTACTTTCACTGGAAAGTAAAGATGCATTTACATCTCATGTCTATGGATGAGAGATATGTAGACTGCATTGAGAAAGGTCCACACGTTCCCATGAAGTTTGCATCTAGAATTGGAGTGCCAGATGATGCTCCTGACGTAGAAATTCCAAAACTTGTCTCAGAATGGACTATTGAAGATCTTGCAGAAATCCATAAAGATAAGAGAACCATGAACATTCTGTTTAATGGTTTGGAGCAAGAGATGTTTGATAATGTCATAAACTGTACAACCTCCAAAGAAGTATGGGACACTGTCAGAACACTATGTGAAGGAACTGAGCAAGTAAGGGAGAACAAAATGCAACTCCTTATACAACAATATGAGCACTTTCACTTTAAAGCTGGTGAAACCCTAAATGACACGTTTAGTAGGTTTCAAAAGCTTCTGAATGGATTAAAGTTGTATGGGAGAATCTACCAAACTAAGGACTCAAACCTTAAATTTCTAAGAGCTCTTCCAAAAGAATGGAAGCCTATGACTGTTTCTCTAAGAAACACTCAAGAGTACAAAGATTACACTCTTGAAAGGTTGTATGGAACATTGAAGACTTATGAGCTGGAAATGGAGCAAGATGAGGAAATTGAAAAGGTACAGAAGAAGGGTGGATCCATTGCATTGATTGCATCTGTGAACCAACTGGAAGATGACACTGAAGAAGCTACAAAGGCCACAACTAGTCGATCTAGTTGTAGGAGTGATGTTAGCAAGGGTAAAGACAAGATGACAGAAGAAGAAGAATCAGAACCAGCCAACTTGGATGACTTAGATGAGATTGATGAACACATTGCTTTTCTGTCAAGAAAATTCTCTAAGTTCAAGTTCAAAAGAAACTCAGAAGCAAGGCCACCAAGAAGAGACTTTCAACCTAGCAAAACAAACTGGATTGAAAAGTCTAAATCTAAATGTTTCAATTGTGGAATGCTTGGTCACTTTGCTGGAGACTGCAGAAAGCCCAAGATTGAGAAGAGCAACAGGAAATTTGAGCCTGTTGATTATAAAAAGAAATACTTTGAACTTCTCAAGCAAAAGGAAAAGGCTTTCATGTCTCAGGAGTATGATTGGGCTGGTAATGGTGAAGATTCTGATGATGATGTTGAATATGTCAACTTGGCTCTTATGGCTAACAATAATGAGCAGGAAGCAAGTTCCTCAAGCAACCAGGTAACAATTACTAATCTTTCTGAGCTTTCTAAAGAGGAATGCGATAGTGCAGTAAATGAAATGTCTACTGTATTATATAATTTGCGTGTTACTCTTAAATCACTTACCAAAGAGAATTCAAGAATTAAAGAGACTAATTTGCTCTTAAGTGATAGGAATGCAATGTTAGAAGCACAGCTCATTGAATTTGAGAAAATGAGATGTGTTAGTAGGGATGCTAAGAAGGAACTTGAGAACGTGTTACAAAGGGAAGAAATTCTTAAGACACAACTAGAAATAGAACAGAGTGTGATTGCTAAATGGAAAGATGCCAGGAATGTTGCTACCAACATCATTAATGTTCAAGGTATGGAATCTTTCTGTGAACAATCATGGAAAAAGAACAAAGAGAAACTAGGGTATGC
The DNA here is from genome assembly GCA_030848705.1 of Heracleum sosnowskyi. Classification (NCBI taxonomy): domain Eukaryota; kingdom Viridiplantae; phylum Streptophyta; class Magnoliopsida; order Apiales; family Apiaceae; genus Heracleum; species Heracleum sosnowskyi. Next base: position 83,589,845 of record CM061242.1, read on the forward strand.
TTGTGAAGCCTTAGATTCAGAAACAGAGTCAACAAACAACAATGATCATTTGTTGAAGGTTGATATGTCAACGGAATGCGATGTTCCGTTGACACATGAACCATCAACCGATCAGGGTGTTTCGTTGACAGAGAAAAGAAAAGATGAACTCACTAGACTTAATAATAAGTATGGTCCTGTCACCAAGAACTTTGTTCAAGGTGAGTCTAGTAAATCAAAGAAAGTTGAGAAGCCTGTTGAGAGAGCTAATGTAGGTCACTTGTCCAACAAGCAATTGAAAGATAAAATAGAGAATGTTCAAATTGAGGCTAAGGGAAATAAAAGGAATAACAGGAATGGCAAAGTAGGAATTAACAAACACAACAATTACACACCTGATAAATATGCTCCTAGAAAGACTTGTGTCAATTGTGGAAGTGTTAGTCATCTATCTACTAACTGCAAATCTGTTAAGAAAACTGCTAATGTGAAAATTCCCAAGCCTGCAATGAATAATCTTATGCCTACAATGCCTGTTATGCCTAACATGTTTGCTCCATGTGCACAATTTCAGAATCCATATGCTAACATATCATTTGTGCCTAATCCATACATGAATATGTTTAGTATGCCACAAATGCCATGGAATATGAATAATATGTGTGTTCCTTCAAATATGCATGCTGTAAATGAAAATGTGAGCAACAATCAGAAATCAACACCAAGAGTAAAAGTTGATTTAAATCAATCTGAGCCCAAGGTGAAAAATGATGTAAAAAGAAAAGCAAAGGCTAACAAAACAGGACCCAAGGAAACTTGGGTACCAAAATCGACTTGATTTGGTTCTATTGTGTGCAGGGAGACAAAAAGAATCTTTGGTACTTGGATAGTGGTTGTTCAAGACACATGACTGGTGATTCTACCCTGCTCACAGAGTTTCAGGAAAGAGCTGGCCCTTGTATTGCTTTTGGAGATGACAGCAAAGGCTACACAAAGGGATATGGCTTGATTTCAAAAGAGAATGTCATCATAGATGAGGTTGCATTGGTGGATGGTCTTAAGCACAATTTGCTTAGTATCAGTCAACTTTGTGACAAAGGATTTTTAATTACTTTTTCTAAAGAAGCCTGTGTTGTTTCTAAAGGAGGAAACAACAATGTGGTAATGACTGGATTCAGAAGAGGGAATGTGTACATTGCTGACTTTAGTAGCACAAGTCCAGACACCATCACTTGTCTTTTCAGCAAAGCAAGCAAGGATGAAAGTTGGCTATGGCACAAGAAATTATCTCATCTGAATTTCAAGGTTATGAATGATTTGGTAAGGAAGGATCTTGCTAGAGGAATTCCACAGGTGGAGTTTTCCAAGGATGGTTTGTGTGATGCCTGTCAAAAAGGGAAACAAAAGAAGGCATCATTCAAAAGCAAGACAGAGTCATCAATTGTCCATCAGCTTGAGTTACTTCATATGGATCTGTTTGGCCCTGTAAATGTCATGTCTATTTCAAAGAAGAAATATTGTCTTGTGATTGTTGATGATTTTTCTAGATTTACTTGGACCTTCTTTTTACATTCTAAAGATGAGGCAAGTGAAATCATTATCAATCACATCAAGATGGTAAACAATCATCCTGACTTGAAAGTAAGAAGGATCAGGAGTGACAATGGGACAGAATTCAAGAATTCAAGCATGAAGATGTTCTGTGAAGAAAATGGTATTATGCATGAGTTTTCAGCAGCAAGGACACCACAGCAAAATGGTGTAGTTGAAAGGAAAAACAGAACACTTATTGAAGCTGCCAGGACAATGCTAGATGAATCAAAGTTACCAACTTATTTTTGGGCTGAGGCAGTTAACACAGCTTGCTTCACTCAGAATATTTCTTTGATTAATCAGGCCAAGGGAATGACCCCTTATCAACTACTCAAAAGAAAGAAGCCACTATTGGATTTTCTTCATGTCTTTGGATGCAAGTGCTTTGTTCTGAGAAATCAAGCTGAGCATTTGGGGAAATTTGAAGCAAAGGCAGATGAAGCAATATTTGTGGGATATGCAGCAGGGAAAGCTTACAGAGTCTATAATCTCAGAACCAACATTGTTATGGAATCTGTACATGTTGTTTTTGATGATCTCAAAATTCAAGGTCTCTGTGATGAAGGTTTCCATGAAAGTCTCTCTTTTGAGAATGAGGAAGGAGATCGAATGAATCATGTTAAGACTACTGAGAAACAGCCTAAAGTTGTTGTATCTAGCACAGATGAGAGCAGCAGTGAAGATGAAATTGCTGCATTAAGATTGAAAAGAATAGCTGCTAGTAGACCAAATGGTCATTTCGTTGACAGTCAAGATGGTGGTTTCGTTGACAGTCAAAATGAGCGTTTCGTTGACAGCCAAAACAGTCATACCGTTGAAGGTCATAGAAATGTCTCAAGAAGTGATCATTTAGGGACAACAAACTCAGGGGGAGTTTCTCAAGGACAAATATCCAATCAAGGCAATCATGATCATGAAGTTACCTCGTCAAGAGCAAATCTACCTCCCTCAAGAAAATGGACTAAAGATCATCCCTTTGAACTTATTATAGGTGATGTTTCTTCAAAAGTCCAAACTAGAAGAGCAACTCAAGAAGAATGTCTATATAGCAGCTTTCTGTCTCAAGATGAGCCAAAGAAAGTTGAGGATGCACTTCTAGATCCAGATTGGGTTTTGGCTATGCAAGAAGAGCTAAACCAATTTGAAAGGAACAATGTTTGGAAGCTGGTGCCCAAGCCTAAGGACAGGAGTGTTATAGGCACAAAATGGGTGTTCAGAAACAAGATGGATGAAAATGGCATAGTCACAAGGAACAAAGAAAGACTAGTTGCAAAAGGCTACTCACAGGAAGAAGGAATTGATTTTGATGAAACATTTGCTCCTGTTGCAAGACTAGAAGCAATAAGGATTTTCCTAGCCTATGCAGCCCATGCCAATTTCAAAGTCTATCAAATGGATGTGAAAAGTGCTTTTCTGAATGGGGAATTGGAAGAGGAGGTCTATGTAAGTCAACCTCCTGGTTTTGAAGATGATGATTTTCCAGAATATGTATACTTCCTCCTCAAAGCACTCTATGGTTTGAAACAAGCACCTAGAGCCTGGTATGACACACTCTCACAGTTTCTTCTTGAGAATCATTTCACTAGAGGTACTGTAGATAAAACTCTTTTTCACAGGATTGTGAATGGCTCTACTATACTTGTTCAAATTTATGTAGATGACATAATCTTTGGGTCTACAGATGTGAAACTTTGTCAAAAGTTTGCCAAGCTTATGCAAAGTAAATATGAAATGAGCATGATGGGAGAATTAACTTACTTTCTTGGTCTTCAAGTGAAGCAAGTTAATGAAGGCATTTTCATTAGTCAAACAAAATATATTCATGATTTATTAAAGAAATTTAACTTAATGGAATGCTCTCCTGCCAAAACTCCCATGCCCACTGCCACCAAACTTGAATTGAATACTAAGGAAAAATCTGTGGACATTTCAAGTTACAGAGGCATGGTAGGCTCACTTTTGTATTTAACAGCTAGTAGACCTGATATTATGTTTGCTACATGTCTATGTGCTAGATTTCAGGCTGATCCTAGAGAATCCCATTTAGTTGCTATTAAAAGGATTTTCAGATATCTCAAGGGAACACCAAACCTTGGCATTTGGTATCCTAGAGAATCTGGTTTTGAACTAATTGGTTATTCAGATGCAGATTATGCAGGATGTAAAATTGACAGGAAAAGCACAACAGGCACCTGTCAATTCTTAGGAAACAAGCTTGTGTCGTGGTTCAGCAAGAAACAAAACTCAGTTTCCACCTCCACAGCTGAGGCTGAGTATATTGCAGCTGGAAGTTGTTGTGCACAGATTTTATGGATGAAAAATCAATTACTTGATTATGGATTAAGAGTTGAGAAAATTCCTATTTTCTGTGACAACACTAGTGCCATTGCCATTACTGAGAATCCAGTGCAGCATTCAAGAACCAAGCACATTGACATCAAGTACCATTTCATTAGAGAACATGTTATGAATGGTACTGTGGAGTTACATTTTGTTCCAAGTGAACAACAACTTGCAGACATCTTTACCAAGCCACTTGATGAATCAACATTCTCAAGATTAGTAAGTGAGCTAGGTATGCTAAATTTCTCTTAATTATTTTTGAGATATTTGCAAGTCATAATGCAGCCAGGAACTTGCTATAATTTTTCTGTGAATTGATTTTCTCAGGAAAAGGTGAAATTTTGTCTAAGTCAAAATTACTATGTCAACGAAACGCACCATTTCGTTGACAGTCTTAGCATTTTTCTGGGTGTTTCGTTGATAGCTCTTTTATATCAACGAAACGCAGCTTTATCAACGAAATAAGACTGGACTTTAACCGCCCAATTGTGATTCGTTGATGTAGCGCTTTTTAATCTGAACCGTTGAAATTTCACGTTCTTTATCACGATCTATACATACACCCCTGTAAGCATAAATCGTGGTAATATTTAATTCTAACGGTTACTTTTTAAGCCAATCAGGTAATTTAGATTAATTATTGGACTTAATTTCTGAGAACTTTTGGGGAAGTATTTAAGAAATTTTAATTTCTTTATTTCATTTCTACCTGTTCTCAAAAATTCCAAAAGTTTTTCTAGCTTCTTCTCTCTAACAAGCAATACAGCTCGAAGCTTTTCCTCACTCAACAATGGCACCCATAGTCAAGCTTATGTCTGCTGGTGGGTTCATCTATGAGAAGAATAATTCCATTCCATTTGTCGTTAAGGAGAGTCCGAACAGCATCTTTTTCAAAATGATGGATTTCATGAGGAACTGTAAGTTGAGCTATGCGATGTTTCACTCTACTCCACTCTACAATGAAGTAATCGAGGAGATTTGGACCTCATGTGAGTATAGTGGAACAAACGGCACACTGCAATTCACTCTTCAAGGTAATGAGTACATAGTTAATTCTGATGTTTTGCAAGCATGCTTACATATTCCTGATAATAACTGTGATGCTTTGCCTACTAACACTGAAATAACTACCATGCTAAATTCTATAAACTACTCTTTGCCTACTGATAATCTGGGTAGAATAATTAGGAGAGGTTTGGTTAGGGAATACAGTTATTTAGCTGATGCATTCATTAAGGTCTTTTCTGGAAAGATAAGTAATTTTGATGCATTAACTAATTCTATGTTAATTCTCCTAACCATGCTTCTAAATGATAGATATTACAACTTTAGCACCCAACTTATTTATGAAATTGGTGCTAAGTTGGGTGATAGGGCAAATAGGAAGAAAAATATCTATTATGCAAGGTTTCTGATGATGCTGGCTAATCATGTTAGTCCAGCACCATTAGTTATCTCTAACCCTAATGCCAGGTTTGAGTGCTTTGTACAAGAAAAGAGAGTATTGACAGACATACTGAGGCTGAACTACAATGGTGATGTTCCAGTGGTGTATCTGCCAATCATTGAGGTAACTACTACTATCCCTATTAGTAAAGCTGTTACTTCTATTGTCTCCTCCAACCTTGTTGCTATGGAGTCTGTAGCTGTGACCCAACAGGCTCCTGCCCCAGCAACTAAATCAAAATCAAAGAAATCCTCCAAGCCAACCTCAGGTGCTTCTCAAAAGGCACCTGTTGTAAAAACTACCACACAACCTAAGGGGAGTGAGTCTGGAGTTGTGAGAGGTGAGGGGAGGGGTGAAAATCAAAGAAACCCCAAGAATAAGGAAGGTGAGGTAAGTGTTTCCCAGCCTAGCCCCATTGTGTCTTCCCAACAAGGCACAATGAGTAAAATGGATTTAAACACAAGTCTAATTGCATCCTCCCAAAAGGATGTGATTATTGAAACAAGCTCTCCACCTAGAGCACAGTCCAAAAGGGTAAGGGACACTTCAAGCCCAAAGTCTACATTTTCCCAATACCAAAGGAGAGTGAAGCAAAAGACCAAGGGTTCACAGGGTGCACACACACTGGAAGCAACACTTCCAGTTTCTCAAATTCAGTTTGATGTAACCCCTATTATTTCTCTGGGGTTACAGTCCCACTCTCTAAACATTAATCTTGATTTATCTCCATCCAATTCACCAACTCAATCTTTAGATGTGGACATGATCCATACATCTTTTCCTGATTCTCCAACTCTAATCTTGGAGAAGCCCCACTCTGAAGCTGGTGGCCATCACTTGTTAAGTGATTTGTTGGGCCATCAACCAATTTTTTCTGAAGTTGCAAGAGGATCTGTGGACCAATCTCTAAAATCAATCACCACAGATTCTACTGTAATTTCACTTTCTCAAAGTGCTTTATTGACTTCATCAACGAAACAGCTTCTTTCGTTGACAAGTGTTTCTCCATCAACGGTATCCATACCGTTGACAGTTCAAACTACCATTCCGTTGATAGGTCAATCTACACCCCTTATTGAAAATCCAGTTGTTTCCACAACTAGTGTAGATGACCTGGTGGTAGTTGAGACACTTTTAGGTTTGAGAGGGAGTGAAATTGAGAGGCTGGCTTGCAGCCAGGCAAAAGGAGAGAATGAGAGTGAGAGGCTGGCTATTTCTTCCAGCCAGGCAAAAGGAGAGTTTGAGAGTACCACCTTAGTAGGTGAAGGTGAGGGTGTGAGAGGTGTGAGCCATGGGGAGCCCATGATGCAAGAAAAGAGTGGAGAGAGAGAAGAGACTACAGGAGCAATAAGGGTGGAAGCAGCCATTGCTAATGAGTTAATGGAGGTCAGTGAGGGAGAAAGGGAACTTACTTTCCAAGAGCTTTATCAACAAACTCTGGATAGTATTTCCCTGGATCCTGAGACCTTTACTCATCCTGTGCCAGCCTATCAAGTTATGGCTCAACAGGGCAATGTGGAGGCAGAAAGGTCACTCAACTTAATTCATACTACTGCATCAATGCAAAGAGCAAAGGATGCCTTGACCAATCTACCTCCAGGAGCTGCAGCAAGTGGAGACTTTGAGTTTTCTGATGATGAGGACAGCTATGGTGATAATCTACAGGTGGCCACCACTTCACAGACTGGGCCTTCTGTGGTGCCTCCTACACCAGGCTGGCTTTCTCAGGGTATGCATGGAAGAGTCACTCTAGATGCTGCTATCTCAAGGCAGTACAATGAGGCCTATCTAGCTCATGAGTCTGCAAATGCAAGGGACAAGAAATTCTACAAGGCCATCATGGATTCTCTGGAAATTCAAAGGCTACAAATGATGCAGACAAGGATTGAGGCTACAGAAATCAAGGACTCCATTAGCAATCTCAGGGATGCTAACTACAGGATGATCGATGAAAAGCTCCCTCTTCTCACTGTGTCCAAGATGACCAGGTTTTTCTCTAAGGAACCTGAGGTGGCTACATCCTTGAAAACTCTCTCTACAAGAGTGGACAAGGTGGAAGCTACACTTTCTCAAATGCAGAAGGAACAGGAGAAGCAAACTCAGCTACTCACTCAGCTAGTGGCAGCTCAAGGACTCCCAGTCATCTCTCTTGATGCTAACAAAAAGGGGGAGAAATCTAAGGAGCTAAACATTCAAATCACAAAGGTGTTGGTCCCAGCCATTTCACTGCCACAGGAGCCACTAGCAATGGGGGAGTTTGGGAAGAAGAAGAAGGATAGTATTGACCTGATCCAGGAAGCTTCTATGAGGATGAAACTTGCAGAACAAATCAAGGATCACTGGTCCAACATAAATGCAAGGTTCAAGAACATTACTGAATCTTCAAAGACAGATCAGCCATCAACAAATGCAATGGTGACTGTACAAATGGAGCCACAGTTCAAGAGCTCTTATACTATAGAGCCCCTTCAGCATGGAATCCTTCAAGATTCAAGAAATGAGAAGGGTCAATCTTCATGCTTTAAGAATGTGGATGCAAGAGGGATGTCTCCAATATCACCTGCCAAACCCAAAGGCAAGAACATTGAAAGGATATTTTATCCTGCTCCAAAGCCAGATGAGTTCAAAGTCCTAGGGAAGCTGATCATTGAGAGCAAGGAAAGCAATCATCCAAGCATAAGGAATCAAAGGGCCATCATCTACAGGGACAGCAAGGAAATCTGCATTTGGGTTGGTCACCCAAATTTTGCAAAGGCCAAGGCTGAAGAATCTGAAAGGGCAGCAATGCAAGCATTGGCAGTTGCTCAAGCACTTGAAGATGAAGAGACCTTTCAGGAAGAAAAAGCCAAGGATGGAGCTAATGAAGCTGAACCAGCAAGGAAAAGTGTAAGGCAACCAAAGGCTAGAGCTAAGAGGAATCTGAACTTTGAAAAAGAGGACTCTCTGGACACTGCTCAAGCCCCTTCCACAACAAGTGCACATCAAATTCCTATTGACCTACCTATTGGAGGAAAGTTGGCCTGTGACCCTGCACACCCTGTCAACTTTCATGATCAACCAATCATGCCAAAGGAGGAGCCTATTGAATTTGATGAAGCCTATTTTCCAAAGTTCCTATTTGAAAAGGATCAACCAATGAAGACAAAGAAAAGGGCTGTCAAGGCAAAGCCAGTATTTGTGAGGAAGCCACAATCTCAGAAACCCCCTACAAATCCAGAGGACTGCATGTACATTGCTGACATCAGGGAAGAATCCAGCTTACATCTTGATTTAGACAACCTGATGGAAGTAAGGGGCATTGCAGCTTCTCAAAAGTTACCTGAAAGATTGGTTTTCACATACAAGGGTGGTAGAGAACAAATATGGCCTCTCTACAGAATTTTAGGAGAAGACTACCAAACACTACTCACAGTGTTTAGATGCTTGAAGAAAGACTTTGGCTTCACCAAAACAGCCAAGTCTGAGGTGGTCTCCAAGATATGTCAAATAAAGGCTAGCTGGAACAAGCCTGAGGCTCTTCCCAGGATGCTAAGAGTGCCCTCAACAGGAAAGAAGATCCATCTTCAACCTTACTGGATGATGGAATTTAAGGACAAGGACAACTGCAGAAGGTTCTTCAGGATGGAAGACCAGCTGGATAAGGCATCTAATCAAACTCTAAGGTTCATGCAATCCAAGCTTGGTGATCAAGATGAAGAAGAGAAGATCTTTTACAGAAGGCTACACGTCCAGATTGAGGAGAACAACTCTAGGAGAGGGAAGAAGACTATGCCTCAAAGAAGACCAAGATGAATCATTTGCTCAGTCTAGAGGAGCACATTTGGGCATTAGTCTTGTAAGTCTTGTTTATGTCTAAAACTTTATGAAGCTCAATGCAATTTTTACTTTTAATCATGGGTAATATGTCTGAGTGTTTTTGTTATCATCAAGGCTCTTGATTTATGGCTGTTATTCTATCAGTCATAAATTGGGGGAGATTGTTAGGAATATGTTGATTCTTGATGATAATTGTAAAAACACTTAGTAGATTTTGTATTAAGTTATTTTGTAACTGTCAACGAAATGGCATGCTTTGCAGTGTTTCGTTGACAGGAAGCTCATCAACGGAATGAGTATTGTAGCAATTGCACTGTACAATACTTCACAGTTTGATATGCATTTGATGTATGTATTAGATAGGTTTCCTAAGTCATGTTGACTAAGTACTAGATAGGCAAAATAGGTTGGTTAATTGTAAGTATATCATGCCTTGTAATTTTGCCTAAGTGAAGACATGTCAACGGTATGAAGATTACTCTATCAACGGAACAAGGATACACCATCAACGGAATGAAGTTTACTCATCAACGAAATGAAGTTTACTCATCAACGAAATGGAGAATAAAGCTATCAACGAAACACATCTCCCTGCTATCAACGAATCATTATTGCTTTTCTGAATAGTTGACAAAGTGATAGTGACAGTTTACTGAACAGATCTAAAGGTGATGTGGAAGTGTACTTTGCATTGGAAACCATTAAAATGGACATGGGGAATAAGGAAACATCCCAGTTTCCAATTGGGCTCTTGGGAGTGATCATAATAAGCATGAAGACAAAAGCAAGGATCTCCAAGGACCACTGGACAAAGGGATGAAAAGCAAACTATTGGCGGTTATCTTTAGTGTACTTTAGAGTAGCCAAAAATAGTATTGTAAACTTTGGAATATATAACCAAGTGTAGCAGTTAGAAAGGAGAAAGAGAAGAAAAACAAATAGTTTGTATTAGCTATCTTTGAGAGCATTCTTCTCTACAACTCTGTAACTGAGCAGCTGTGTACTTTTGTATCACAGATTATTTCCGCAATAAAAACACTTCAGTTGGATCATCAAACAATCCAACTGAATTATTTATATCTTGTGTTTTTGTTTATTCAGTTCAGTTTTATTTTATCATTGTTTTAAGTTTAAGAAAATATCAAGAATTGTATTCAACCCCCCCTTCTACAATTCTGTTAGGTCATTTGGGAATAACAAAATATAATAATAATAGACATTCAAATTTATGAAGAAGAATAGTTCAAATTTATAAGTTAGATATATAATAAAAAGTTCTATCGGAAATAGAATACGTTTTAGAATTTATGAAGTAGAAGAGTTTGAATTTATAAGAAATATATATAATGAAAAGTTCTATTGTAAGTAGAATATCTATACTATTATATTAAAGACGAAACATTGAAAGTTTTGTAGTCTGGTCATGAAAGTTTTTGTAGTCTGGTCACTCCATTCATAACCGTTAGATATTTCCGATCAATTGATGAGAGCCGTTAGATAAAATATTAAAATTATTATATAGAATATTTTTTCTATTTTTTCTAACTAAAACATCTCATTTTCCAAAAATATAGCAGGCAGTAATAAGGTTATAATTGCTAATAACTAACTCATTACCATTTTTAGCCAAAGTGTATATTCTTTTTCATATTTTCTAACTAAAATTTCTACTTTTCTATTTTTCCTAAATAAAACCTCTCATTTTCCAAAAATATCACGAACAATTCTATTTAATAAAATAAAATAATAATATTATAATTATTAATGACTAATCGATTAGCTTTTTTCCAAAACGTATATTCTTTTTATATTTTCTAATTAATATTTCTGAACTTTGGTTGGTCACTGTACTACCAAAAGTATACGATCCGTTGGATTATTAAACTATAAATCTTCAAATCAATGAGGACCGTCAGATATAATATTAAAAATTGTATTTGATTATTAATAGGATAGTATTTAAATACTAAAAGATATATTTTGATAATTTAAACAAATTATAAATAGGTTTCTATATTGAATAGAAATCTTTATATAAAAATTCGTAATTATCTTTTCTCTTTTGTTTATGGATAGTTTCAGTTAGATAATAATTATTAAACCATCATTAAATTAAAGATAATTTTGTAAGCTTCGCGTGGGCTGTAAAATCGTTAAAATTTGTTGTCTAAAACTCAAGATAGAGCCCAAACAGTAAAGTTATAATCTAAATTTTAATAAATAAAAGATGTATTTTGATAATTTAAACCAATTATAAATAGGTTTTCTATATTTAATAGAAATGTTTATGAAAAATTCGTAATTATCTTTTCTCTTTAGTTTATGGATAGTTTCAGTTAGATAATAATTATTAAACCATCATTAAATTAAAGATAATTTTGTAAGCTTCGCGTGGGCTGTAAAATCGTTAAAATTTGTTGTCTAAAACTCAAGATAGAGCTCAAACAGTAAAGTTATTATCTAAATTTTAATAAATATATTTTTATTATTGTAGCATCAATTTAATTTTTTTTCCTAATTCTTTTAAATTTATAAATTCTATGTTTATTTCAATAAAATATTAAAACCAATTTAAGAAAAAATTAAAATCGATCGTCCGTGTACGATTACGACCAAATTAATAATTATAGTTAGATCTTAAATAGATCGATGAGAATTGTTAGATCTAATATTAAAAAGTGTATCTGATTAATAATATAATTATATTTAAATACTAAAAAGTGTATTTTGATAATTTAAAATTTTTCTATGTAAAAATTCTTAAATATATTTTCTCTTGAATTTATGTATAGTTCCAGTTAGATAATAATTATTAAACCAAATATTAAGATACCAATTCATATCGATTACAATGATACACGTGGACCCTACGTGGAGAACTCCTGTACATGAATAAATTTAATCACTTTTTTTCTGAAGGAACATAACAATTTGATTAATCCAAATTATAATTATATTATTTTACATATAACAAACATAAAAGGATAATATCAAAATATTATTAAAATATTGAGGGTTTCATATTCATAAACGATAATTTTGAATATAATACTTATATTAAAATGTGTATTTGATTAAAGGTAAGATTATATTTAAATACTAAGAAGTGTGCTTTGATAATTTAAACCAATTATGAATTGATTTTCTATATTGAATTGAATTCTTTATGTAAAACTTCTTAACCATCTTTTTGATATGGGTTAAAATAAAGCCCTAAGGACACATTTAATGATGCATTAAATGTACTTGAAATGGTCCAAATACGAAGCCCATTAATGAGGCATGGAACCATGATTGTAATGATAAAATTCGTAGTCCACAATTGGGCCAAGGTCCAACCCATGTTTTAAACCATTAAGACGTGGGCTTGGTTCATATACAGTCCAGTGGTTGGAAACCACTAGGAAGCTTCAGATACCACATCCAACATGGAAACCAACTCCAACATGGAAACTAATTCTGATAAGAGTTATCCACTATTCAAAGGCGGTTACTTGGCCACCAAGTAACCTAATTCTACCACGATTTTAGGGCTCCAGACGCCTATATAAAGGGCCTAACCCCTAAACATTAGAACTACGTTTTCTTGGCTTGATTCTCAGTGATAATTGAGATACGTAGGCATCTTGTGAGGACCGACTCAGTCTCGAAATACAAGAGCAGCCATTAAGACACGCTTGTCCACTACCTTGTGTTAAATATCCGCCGTCAATATATAAACTCACTTTTCGTTCCACAACATTTGGCGCCGTCTGTGGGAAGCCTTACAACAACCATGGCTATAACACGGAGTACAGCAACCGTTACTGGATCAACTGTCACCACCACTGTTCCAATCACCACGGAGCCAGGGTCTTTACCCCTTACCACCGAGATGGTTTCTCAACCACTAGGGTCGCTACCCCTCACCACAGAGGTGGTTTCTCAACCACAAGGGACGAATCCCCAAGCTTCCATACCTCAGAACGAGACTAACCCTCTTCAGATGGTTGTCTCGCCCCTCGACCATAACCTTCCCCATGGAGCACAGATCTCCACAATCGTGCTTCCTATAAGCACCAATCCAGCATACGGACTGCCCAACTATCCCCCTGAAGCCGGAGGGAGTGGCCATGCCCCAATAATTCATGAACCATACGAACCACCCTACATTCGAGGATTGGGACCTGTCCCTGAAGGAAGATACTTGGATTATTCTGGGCCTTACTCTGATGACTACTCGTCTGATGAAGGACGAGATCGAGCACCCAGAAGAAGAAGAGCCAGCAAAGAGCCCCTTGGAAGAAGGAATCGGGGGGCAACTGCAAGGGCACCTATGACTGCCATGGAAAGGATAAGGGCTCATGAGGCCGAGATCCAGAAACTAAAGAAAAACATGGAGACAGAGCAACAAAGGAGGCAGACTCAGCCTTCGAACCAAGGGGCAGGAGATGTCCCCATAATTGATTTAGGAACACCTTCAAGGAGGCAAGAAGGAGCTAGGGCTCCAAGGACGGAGATTCCCAAGTCAGATCCCCGTGTTTTAACACAACTGGGTGACCCAGACGATCCTATTCCACCCTTCACTGAAGAAGTAATGGACGCTCATGTATCAAGGAAATTCAAGATGCCTACTATCAAGGCATATGACGGAACGGGTGATCCCGCAACCCATGTAAGGACTTTTTCGAATGCACTGTTGCTGCAACCAGTTACCGATGCCCTTAAATGTAGGGCATTTCCTCAAACCCTGGCTGGCATGGCCCAAAGATGGTATAGTCGTTTGCCGCCCAACTCTATCAGTTGCTTTAGAGATCTGAGCACGGCTTTCATCAATCAGTTCATCAGTGGACGGGTGCATGAAAAAAGCTCTGCTTCACTCATGAATCTAACCCAAGGAAAGAACGAGACGTTGAGAGACTATCTCAAGCGTTTCACCAAGGAGACATTGAATATACCTGATTTAGACAACAAGGTAGCTATGATAGCCCTCCAACAAGGAACCATGGATGTCTTTTTCAAGATGTCATTGGCCAAACACCCCCCTGAGAGCATGGTTGAGCTCCAACAAAGGGCTGGAAAATACATCAAAGCTGAGGAAAGCATGAAGAAGATTGACACCCCCATTACAGGTGGTGGAAACAATGGTGGCTCGAAGAAACGAAAAACGGAGCAAGAGTATGATGTCAAGGACAAATATCCTCGTACGACTAGAGACTCTGATTCAGCTCCAGGCACGAAATTTACTGAATATGCAAGGTTGAATGCTCCAAGGAGTCAAATCCTTTATGACATTGAGAAAGATAGAGACTTCCGATGGCCGAAGCCATTAAGGGGAGATCCTGAAAAGAGAGACAAGAACAAGTATTGTAGGTACCATAAAGACTCGGGCCATGATACTGATGATTGTAGGCAACTCAAGGATGAAATTGAGTTTCTGATTCGGAAAGGAAAGTTGAACAAATTCACCAAGGATGAGGACAGGAACCCCCCTATGAGAAACTGTGATAGAAGGGATGAGGACCGAGATCAAGGTCGTAACCCACAACCTCGAGGGCCAGTGATCAACATGATTTCAGGAGGATCAACCGCTGCAGGAACCACTAGGAACTCTCGGAAGGCTTATGCCCGAGAAGTAATGCATATTGTTGGAGAAGCACCCAAGCGTGCAAAAACTGAGATGTCAATTGGGTTCGATGATTCGGATCTTGAAGGGGTGAAGTTCCCCCATGACGACCCTTTAGTGATAGCCCCCATGATTGGAAACAATGAGGTAAAACGAGTCATGGTGGACAATGGAGCCTCTGTTGATGTCCTTTTCCATGACACATTCTTGAAGATGGGGTATAATGATTCCCAACTGATCCCCTCGAACATGCCCATATACGGGTTTAACGGGGTGGAATCTAAAGTTGAAGGCACAATTCAGTTGCCTATGACTATTGGTAAGAAACCAAAAGAAGTAACTCAAATGTTGAATTTTGTGGTAATCAAAGCATCCTCGACCTACAATGCCATCCTCGGAAGAACTGGACTTCATGCTTTTAAGGCTGTGGCCTCAACCTACCATTTAAAAATCAAGTTCCCAACCAGGAATGGTGTTGGAGAAGAAAGGGGCGATCAAAAGACGGCTAGGAGCTGTTATGTAGCCGCGTTAAGGCCAGATGGAGTCGGGGGGCAGGTTCTCCCTATCGAAGACATGGATGTTAGAGAAGATGAGGACCATAGAGGGAAGCCAGCTGAGGAATTGGTTCCTATTCCATTGGATCCCCTCGAACCTGAAAAGGTGACTTACATTGGAGCACTACTAAAAGAACCTTTGAAGGGCGAATTGATCACGTTCCTACAAGAGAATGGTGATGTATTTGCATGGACGGCTGCCGACATGCCAGGGATTGATCCCCAACTGATAACTCACAAGCTCAATGTCGATCCAAAAAGAAAGGCGATACAGCAGAAGAAGAGGAACTTTGCACCAGAGAGGCAAGAGGCCATAAAACAAGAAGTTGAAAAGCTCCTAGAAGCTGGATTCATTGAAGAAATCCAATTTCCAGAATGGTTGGCAAACCCGGTTATGGTTAAGAAAGCCAATGGGCATGAAATGCTGAGCTTCATGGACGGTTTCAGTGGTTACAACCAAATCAAGATGCACAAGGATGACACAGCCAAGGTATCATTCATTACTGATTTTGGGGTCTTTTGCTACCTTGTCATGGCTTTTGGACTAAAGAATGCAGGGGCGACCTATCAACGCCTAGTTAACAAGATCTTTGCCCATTTAATTGGGAAAACCATGGAGGTCTACGTCGATGACATGCTCGTTAAAAGTTTGTTTAAAGACGACCACATCCAGCATCTTAAGGAGGCATTTGAAGTGCTGAGGCACCATAAGATGATGCTAAATCCTGCCAAGTGCGCTTTTGGAGTAGGATCAGGAAAGTTCTTGGGTCTCATGGTTTCTAAGAGGGGTATTGAAGCTAACCCCGACAAGATAAAAGCTATTCTTGAAATGGAACCACCTCGTTCTGTTAAAGACGTTCAGAGGTTGACCGGAAGAGTCGCTGCCTTAGGGAGATTTATCTCAAAGTCTGGGGACAAATGTTTATCGTTTTTCAAAGCCCTAAAGAAGGTCAAGGATTTTGAATGGACAACAGAAAGTCAAGAAGCTTTTGAAAAACTCAAGAAGTACATGGCTGAGGCACCATTGCTGGCCAAACCAAGCCCGGAAGATACTCTTTATCTCTACTTGGCAGCCTCCGATCAAGCCCTCGGTGCTGTCCTTGTAAAGGAGGAACGAAAGGTTCAGAAACCGGTCTACTATGTAAGCAAAATTTTGCATGGAGCAGAATTAAATTATTATGTTATTGAGAAGTTCGCTTTGGCACTAATCACGGCCTCAAGGAAGCTACGCCCTTACTTTCAGGCGCACAAAATTGAAGTCCTGACGGACCAACCCTTGAGGAGCATTCTACATAGTCCAAAGGCCAGTGGAAGGCTGATTAAATGGGCAATTGAGCTAGGAGAGTTCGACATCAAATATAAGCCTCGAACGGCCATTAAGGCTCAGGCATTGGCTGATTTCATGGTTGAATGTACCATTGACAACCAAGAAATCGGGGGGCAAGAGATAGTACCCCATGAGGCACTTGAAGTTGAAAACAAGGATGACGAACTTGACTTGAAGGATCGCTGGATACTCTATTTTGATGGAGCATCAAAAACAAAGTCAAGTGGTGCAGGCTTAGTTTTGCAAAGCCCTGATGGGCTCACGATCGAGTACGCTTTGAAGTTGGATTTCCCTACAACCAACAACGAAGCCGAATATGAATCTTTGATAGCTGGTTTAGGCTTGGCCAGAATTTTGAGGGTTAAGAACTTGAAAGTATGTGGAGATTCAAGGTTGGTTATCTCACAAGTTAATGGTGAGTTTGAAACCAGGGACGAAACTATGGCTAAATATCGAAGAGTTGTGAAAGCTGTTATGACTCAATTTGACGAGTGCTATGTGCAACACATCCCCAGAGAGGAGAATGTGAAGGCCGATGCCTTGTCCAAGTTTGCTTCTTCTGAGATTGAGAATTACTCAGGAAGTGTTTACTTTCAGGTCTTGAAGGCCCCTACTATTGATTCGAAAGTTGTGGCTCCCATTGATATAGGAGACTGTTGGATGGATCCAATCAAGGCTCACCTTGAAACAGGATGGCTCCCTGATAACGCCCAAGAGGCACGCAAGTTGTCTGTGAGAGCATTGAGGTATACTTTGATCGAAGGGCTACTTGATAAGAGGTCTTTTGTGATCCCCTATCTAAAATGTCTAAGGCCCCAAGAGGCACGAGAAGCACTTGAAGAAGTCCATGGAGGGATTTGTGGGCAACACTTGGGGGGCAGAGCCCTTACTCATAAGATAACCAGGCTAGGCTTTTACTGGCCCGAAATGCTGAACAACGCCAAGGATTTTGTTAAGAAGTGTGATCGTTGTCAGAAACAGGCACCAGTGGTTAGGCAACCACCTGAGATGCTAACTTCAATCAATTCTCCAATTCTGTTTGCTATGTGGGGAATGGACATACTTGGTCCCTTTCCAATGGCTACGGCTCAAAGGAAGTTTCTGATAGTGGCAATTGATTACTTCACTAAGTGGATTGAGGCCAAACCTTTGGCCAAGATAACCACCAAGCAAGTTGCTCAGTTCCTGTGGGAAAACATCACGTGTAGATACGGGATACCTCGCATCCTTGTTACGGATAATGGAACACAGTTCAACAATGAAGAATTGAGGAAGTATTGCGAAGAAAACGCAATTAAGCTCAGGTTCACCTCGGTTGCCCACCCCCAAGCAAATGGGCAAGCAGAGGTGGCGAATCGAATCATACTGGATGGATTGAAGAAAAGGGTCGAACGTTCCTGGAACACTTGGGTGGGCGAGATACTGCTTATTATTTATTAAAAGGGTTGAACCCGTCCTTGTAGCCCATATTTACAGCTTATTATTTATAAAAAGGGTTGAACCCGTCCTTGTTTTGTTTCCAATGCATGTTTATTTTCTTATACCTTGTTTTTATGTACCAACACTCGATATGTGCAATCATAAGTACCGAAAACAAGTAAACAAGATAAGAAATAAACCATGAACACATTACAAAGGATTGAGATAATGAAGGACCCAAAGGATCCTCAAGTTAAGTTTACAAATGGTCGAATAAAAGACAAGTTAGAAAGACCAAGCATAGCCAAGAAGGCCAACTAAATGAACATCTTGAATTTTAAACCAAGAATCAAGAATGAGAAACCTGGTTTGGATCTTGAATCCTATACTAAGGGATCAATACGCAAGGTTGAGTCTCGAGGGGACAAATAAGCCAAGAAGGCTGTCTAAATTACATTCTAGGTCTTCAACAACCTGGAACTGGGATCAAGTGTCAATTTTGAATTCAAAAGTATGGATCAAGAAATTGAGAATCAAATTTAAATTCATAATTGAGGATCCAAGAATAAGGAAATTAATGTGATGAGCTTGATGAAAAACACACCCTTGGATACAAACAAGTGCCTTGTTTACAACCAAGAGGTCAAGAAAACCAAGGCTTTCACCAAGCTGAAATTTTTTCAAAACATTATGGGACCATGGCCGATCAGGGGTGGCCGACCACACCCTTAGAAAGGCCTTAGGCCGACTAGGGGTGGCCTACCACGCCCTCGGGGAGGCCTTAGGCTGACCAGAGGAGGCCGACCACGCCCTCAAAACAGGCTCTAGACCGACTAGTGGTGGCAAACTATCCTTGATCAGAAACCACCCCTTGTTTCCAAATAAGAGAACAAGGATTGAAGGTGAGAAACCACTTAAACCTTGATTCCAAATCACCGAGTATAAGACACAAGCCATGATTTGAAACAAGCCCTAGGTACTTTGAAACCAAAGATGGGAGTCCATCATACATCCTTGAATGGAAACAAGGATGAGCTTGGAATAGTGCTTACATCTTTGAAAACAAAAATAAGCGAAAGGGAGAATTCTCATCCTTGAATGAAGGACAAAGAATAAGTTTGAGATAGTAATTACATCCTTGATTGAAAATAAGGATGACCTCAAGGTAATGGATCCTGGTTGGAAGACACCAGATCAAGTTGAGACCACGAATTCAACGTCCTTGAATGAAATCAAGCTTTGATGGCCAACGCGGATGTGAAAACTAATTAAAAATGTGACTTGAACTTTAGATCTATGGTCAAGAGTCGAGGATCAAGAACCAAGTTGAAATCAGTCGTCTCGGACCAAGAAACCATGAAACGAGTTGAGGTCGTGAAGGACAAATCAAGTCTTGAGTGAGCCTTGATTTCAAACAAGAAGACGGATGAAATTATGACCTGGGGCAACATGAAGCTACCAGTTAAAGTTGATCAAGTTGGTAACTTGGTTTGAAAAACAAGAGTTTAAAGACAACATGTTGGTTTCAAAACACCCATGTTGGTTTTAAATAAGGAATCCAGAGTCGGGGGGCAACCACCATCCATTCGGATGACTAGCCCCAGATGACTAGAGCCTCCGTGGGAAGCTTTTGGATGAGTAGCCCCGGATGACTAGAGCCTCCGTGGGAAGCTTTTGATGATCAGCCCTGGATGACTAAAAATGTTATCACGATTGAAACTACTCTTTCATCAAAGTAAGCCAAAATGGCCAACACATTGGTAAACACCAACCAAAAACCATGTTTAAATCTTGGTTTCATGCTTGGTTGATTGAAATCACTAACGATGGTTGAAAACACGCCCAATGGCTCTTTTCTAAGTAAGCCAACATGGCCAACACATTGGTAAACACCAACCAAAAACCATGTTTAAATCTTGGTTTCATGCTTGATTGGTTGAAATCACTGACGATGGTTGAAAACACGCCCAATGGCTCTTATCTAAGAAAGCCAAAATGGCCAATATATTTTCAAACATCAACCAAAAACCATGTTAAAATCTTGGTTTCATGCTTGGTTGGTTGAAATCACGCACGATAGTTGAAATTGCGCCCAACAACCAAAAAATAGAGTGGTTGGAAACAATAACCTTGTTTTCAAACAAAGAATCAAAGATTCAAGCAACATTCCACTTAGTTGAATTGCTTTGTGCAAAAAAAAAAAAAAAAAAAAAAAAAAAAAAAAAAAATTCCGGCCGACCAGACCCACAGCCGACCAGGACATGGAACAGCAAAAAAAAAAAAAAAAAAAAAAAAAAAAAAAAAAAAATTCCGGCCGACCAGACCCACGGCCGACCAGGGCCACGGCCGACCAGGCACCAGGCACAGCCAAAAAAAAAAAAAATTTTTTTTTTTTTTTTGCCAAGCATGGCTGGACGGCTTGGCACCCAGAGGACCTCCAGCTGGACCAAAATTTTTAGCACCGTTTTAGTGCCGTTTAGCGTCGTATAACGCTTTTTAGTGCTTTTTAGCACCGTTTTAGTGTCGTTTAACACCATTTAGTGTCGTTTTAACGTCGTTTCTCATTGTTTAGCACCATTTAGTGTCGTTTAGCACCGTTTTAGTGTCGTTTAACACCATTTAACGTCGTTTAACGTCGTTTCTCATTGTTTAGCACCATTTAGTGTCGTTTTGATGCCGTTTAGCGTCGTTTAACGCTCTTTAGTGTCGTTTAACACCGTTTAACGTCATTTAACACCATTTAACATCATTTACAACGTCGTTTACCGTCGAATGGTGCCATATAGCACCATTTAGGGCTTGTTGCCCACCAAATATAACCCGTTTAGGGCAATATTCAGTGATTGTCCTTCGGAGTTAGCCAGATTTTAGCAAAACTCAAACTTTCGCTTACAAAATTGGCTATGCTTGATAACTTAGCTATCAGGTATTCTCAGCCAATAGAAATGAAGCCTCGAATAGGGCTAAATCGTAGTGAATGTGTAGGTCGCTCCACACTTCACGCTAAAAGACGATACTCGTGAAACACTAGTGTACCCTAAGCCGCAAAAGGCCATACCCAAGGGGGGCCATTGAAAATTGGTCAACTTAACTTCAAGAAAACCTGATCAGTTTCCTCGAAGTTAGGGGGGCAAATGATATGGGTTAAAATAAAGCCCTAAGGACACATTTAATGATGCATTAAATGTACTTGAAATGGTCCAAATACGAAGCCCATTAATGAGGCCTGGAACCATGATTGTAATGATAAAATTCGTAGTCCACAATTGGGCCAAGGTCCAACCCATGTTTTAAACCATTAAGACGTGGGCTTGGTTCATATACAGTCCAGTGGTTGGAAACCACTAGGAAGCTTCAGATACCACATCCAACATGGAAACCAACTCCAACATGGAAACTAATTCTGATAAGAGTTATCCACTATTCAAAGGCGGTTACTTGGCCACCAAGTAACCTAATTCTACCACGATTTTAGGGCTCCAGACGCCTATATAAAGGGCCTAACCCCTAAACATTAGAACTACGTTTTCTTGGCTTGATTCTCAGTGATAATTGAGATACGTAGGCATCTTGTGAGGACCGACTCAGTCTCGAAACACAAGAGCAGCCATTAAGACACGCTTGTCCACTACCTTGTGTTAAATATCCGCCGTCAATATATAAACTCACTTTTCGTTCCACAACACTTTTATTTTCAGTTTATTTTATGAGTATGTCAACTGGTCAAATTAGATAATAATTATTAAACCATCATTAAATTAAAGATAATTTTGTTAGTTTCACATGAGTTGTAAAATCGTCAAAATTCAATTTCTAAAACTCAGGATAGAACCCAAATAGTAAAGTGTGTATCTAAATTTTAATAAATATTTTTTTATTATTGTAGCACCAATTTATTTATTTTTCCACTAATTCTTTTAAATATAGAGAAATTTTATGTTTCTTTCAAAAAAGTATCAAAATTAATTAAGAACAAATTCAAATCGATAAAGAATATAATAATATGAGAATAAATTTTTATATAATCATAACATAATTTTTATTCTGTTTAATAATTTTTAAGTAATAATGTATTTTAAAATTTTATATACGTTGTAAATAAAACGGAAACATTAAAAGTAAAAGCAGTTAGTAAGATACTTATATCAGTATATACTTGATATCCTTATTATATTAAATCCCTATATATAATAATCATAATAGGGATCTTATCCAAAATTTTGGTCGTAGATAACCAAATTAATAAGGACCATTAGATCTTAACTAGATAAATGAAAATCGTTAGATCAAATATTTAAAAAGTGTATTTTATTAACAATAGGATTTTATTTAAATTCTAAAAGGTGTATTTTGATAATTTAAACCAAATATAGCAAATATAAATAAGTTTTCTATATTGAATAGAATTCTCCATGTAAAAAATTCGTGAATTTTTTTTATCTTCCATGGATAATTCCAATTAGATAAAAATTGTTAAACCATCTTTTAATTAAATATAATTTAGTTATCTTCATGTGGGGTATAAAATTGTCAAAATCTTATTTTTAAAACACAAGATAAAGCCCAAATTAGTAAAGTGAATATTTAAATTCTAATAATAATTATTATGTCATCATTATTTTAATACCAATTTAAATGAAAAAATTCTTTATTTAAAAAAAAACCTATAAATTTTAATATGTTGTTGGTAGATTCAAACCTTAGATCATTCTACATGATAAATTTACTGTTATATCTAACGTTTTTCAACAATTTAATTTGAAACATTCAACGATGATGGATTGAGTGATCGCGACCAAACTTATAAGGAAGCTTTCATTATTTAGTTTTTAATATAATAACATAGATATTTATAGGATATACTATAAAAAATGAATTTTATACAGAATTTTGATTGTCACGGTGTACTACTTTAAAAGAAGAACTATTATAAAAAAATTATATTTTAATTGATAATTTATTTTCTCAAAAGTTCAAAGTTCCCGCATCTTTAACATATTACAAAAAAGAGTATATTATATTTTAGCAATAAATAATTAAATAAATTAAAAATTAAAAAAATTATAAATATTAAGAAAAATTAATGATGTTATCACGGTAGTTTGTTTCTAAATACCGCCAAAACATTCTCAACCGTTAGATCCAATACTTTTAAAAATAGATTATCAAGATTATATCATATAGAAAGAAGTTATTGTCTAAAAATAATATAAGTTAAAAGATATTATATTAGGATTGGATTTTCTAAAAAGTCAAAACATAAAAATAGTTGTAATTAAATAAGGAAACTCATTTAATACCAAAATAATCAAAATCGTTTAATGTTAAATAGATAGGTGAAAACCATTAGATTTAACATTAAAAACTGTATTTGGTTAATAAAGGGTATTATAATAATCTAAACTACATATAAGTAGATTTCCTAAGTGGAATAGAATTCTCTAACATTAAATTTCGTCACTTTATTCTCTTTTTAGTTTTAGAATAGTTTAGCGTGTACAATATAATAAATATCAAAATTTTAACTACAATTTTTTTGGCTAAATTTTTTTAACAATAATTTAATCATGTAAACTAATAACTTTTAAATATTAAAATATTCATAAATAAATATAATTATAAATATTTAAAAAACAATCGTGTGTTGCATGGATAATAAAAATATAATTATAAACAGAATAATTATAAATAAAATTTAAATAACCGTGCATCGTACGGGCTATAAGCTAGTATGTTTGTAAGACATAATTAAAAATTATATTGGAAGTTAAATATAAATGCAAAATTTATATATGAGTTTTTCAACGAGAGAGCGACCCATTAAAAAGGAGTATGTTAACATGATAATTAATATATAATACAAGTATTTAATATATTAAATTTGGGATTTCAATATTAACAAAGAAAGCGTGTTTAACACGAGGACTGAACAATTGTTATAATTTTATTGATAAGAGTATTTAAGAAAATTTATAACGCCGCAGTAAAGCGCAGCTTTTTCAACTAATTTATACAAATTTTGAAAAAAAATATTGAATTCTCTAGCATTACTCTTTTTTTTAATCGGTTTACACTTAGTAGATTTTGAGAGGGGAGGTATTGTTAGGAATATGTTGTTCTTGATGATAATTATAAAACACTTAGTAGATTTTGTATTAAGTCAATTTTGTAACGGTCAACGGAATGGTATGCTTTGCAGCTTTCGTTGACAGGTAGCTCATCAACGAAATGAGTGATGTAGCAATTGAACTGTACAATACTTCACTGGTTGATATGCATTTTGTTGTAGGTATTAGATAGGTTCTCTAAGTCATGTTGACTAAGTATTAGATAGGCAAAATAGGTTGGTTAAGTGTAAATATATTGTGCCTTGTAATTTTGCCTAAGTGAAGACATGTCAACGGAATGAGGATTACTCTATCAACGGAATGAAGATTACTCTATCAACAGAATAAAGATTACTCATTAACGAAATGAAGAATATACCATCAACGGAATGAAGAATAAAGCTATCAACGAAACACATCTTACTGCTATCAACGAATCATTATCACTTTTCTGAATAGTTGACAAAGTGATTGTGATAGTTTTCTGACAGATCAAAAGGTGATGTAGAAGTGTACTTTGCATTGGAAGCCATCAAAATGGACACTGGGAATGAGGAAACATTCCAATTTCCAATTAGGTTCTTGAGTGAGATCATAATAAGCATGAAGACAAAAGACAAGACCTCCAAGGACCATTAGACAAAAGGGATGAAAATCAAGCTACTGGAGGTTACCTTTAGATTAATTTAGAGTAGCCAAAAATAACATTGTAAACTTGGGTTATATAACCAAGTGTAGCAGTTCATTTTAAGATAAGTGAGTGAGATAAAAATAGTTTGTATTAGCTTCTTTCAAAGAGCACTCTCACTCCAAATCAGGAACTGAGCAGCTGTGATACATTTGTAACACAGATTATTTCCGAAATAAAAACATCTCAGTTGGATCCTCAAAACATCCAACTGAAATTTTATATTTGCTTGTGTTTTTATTTTCAGTATTGTTTTATTTGAAAGTTGTTTTAAGTTTAGAAAATATCTAGAATTGTATTCAACCCCCCCTTCTACAATTCTGTTAGGTCATTTGGGATTAACAATTGGTATCAGAGAAAGCTTCTAACATACAAGAAGTTTAAAGATCAAGGCCAAAACAGTAACCAAGGTGAAGAAGGATGCAGGTGTAAAGATACCAGTTCTAGATAAGGACAATTACTTTCACTAGAAAGTAAAAATGCATCTACATCTCATGTCTATGGATGAGAGATATGTAGACTGCATTGAGAAAGGTCCACACGTTCCCATGAAGTTTGCATCTAGAGTTGGACTGCCAGATGATGCTGAAGATGTAGAAATTCCAAAACCTGTCTCAGAATGGACTGTTGAAGATGTTGCAGAAGTCCATAAAGATAAAAGAACCATGAACATTCTGTTTAACGGTTTGGAGCAAGAGATGTTTGACAATGTCATAAACTTTACAACTTCTAAAGAAGTATGGGACACTGTTAGAACACTCTGTGAAGGAACTGAGCAAGTTAGGGAGAACAAAATGCAACTCCTCATACAACAATATGAGCACTTTCATTTCAAAGCTGGTGAAACCCTAAATGACACGTTTAGTAGGTTTCAAAAGCTTTTGAATGGATTAAAGTTGTATGGGAGGGTCTATCAAACCAAGGATTCAAACCTCAAATTTCTAAGAGCTCTTCCAAAAGAGTGGAAGCCTATGACTGTTTCTCTGAGAAACACTCAAGAGTACAAAGACTACACTCTTGAAAGGCTTTATGGAACCTTAAAGACATATGAGCTGGAAATGGAGCAAGATGAAGAAATTGAGAAGGTACAAAAGAAAGGTGGATCTATTGCATTGATTGCATCTGTGAACCAACTGGAAGATGACAATGAAGAAACTGCAAAAGCCACAACTAGTCCAGCTAGTTGTAGGAGTGATGTTAGCAAGGGTAAAGGCAAGATGACAGAAGAAGAACAAGAACCAGCCAACTTGGATGACTTAGATGAGATTGATGAACACATTGCTTTTTTTTTTTCAAGGAAATTCTCTAAGTTCAAAGTCAAGAGAAACTCAAAAGCAAGGCCACCAAGGAGAGACTTTCAACCTAGCAAAAATAATTGAATTGAAAAGTCTAAGTCTAAATATTTCAACTGTGGTATGATTGGTCACTTTGCTGGAGATTGCAGAAAGCCCCAAAGTTGAGAAGGGCAACAGGAAATTTGAGCCTGTTGATTATAAAAAGAAATACTTTGAACTTCTCAAGCAGAAAGAAAAGGCTTTCATGTCTCAGGAGTATGATTGGGCTGGTAATGGTGAAGATTCAGATGATGATGTTGAGTATGTCAACTTGGCTCTAATGGCTAACAATCATGAGCAGGAAGCAAGTTCCTCTAGCAACCAGGTAACAATTACTAATCTTTCTGAGCTTTCTAAAGAGGAATGCGATAGTGCAGTGAATGGAATGTCTACTGTACTGTATAATTTGCGTGTTACTCTGAAATCACTTACCAAAGAGAATTCAAGAATTAAAGAGACGAATTTGCTCTTAAGTGATAGAAATGCCATGTTAGAAGCACAGCTCATTGAGTTTGAGAAAATGAGGTGTGTTAGTAGGGATGCTAAGAAGGAACTTGAGAAAGTGTTAAAAAGGGAAGAAATTCTTAAAACACAACTAGAAATAGAACAGAAAGTGATTGCCAAATGGAAAGATTCTAGGAATGTTGCTAGCAACATCATTAATGTTCAAGGTATGGAATATTTCTGTGAGCAGTCATGGAATAAGAACAAAGAGAAGCTAGGGTATGCTGGTGAAACCTTAGAATCAGAAACAGAATCAACAAACAACAATGATCATATGTTGAAGGTTGATACGTCAACGGAATGCAAGGTTTCGTTGACAGATGAACCATCAACCGATCAGGCCGTTTCGTTGACAGAGAAAAAGAAAGAAGAACTCACTAGACTTTATAACAAGTATGGTCCTGTCACCAAGAACTTTGTTCAAGGTGAGTCTAGTAAATCAAATAAAGTTGAGAAGCCTGTTGGAAGAGCGAATGTAGGTCACTTGTCCAACAAGCAATTGAAAGACAAGTTAGAGAAAATTCAAGTTGAGGTTAAAGGCAATAAAAAGAATAACAGAAATGGCAAAGTAGGGATTAACAAACATAACAATTACACACCTGATAAGTATGCTCCTAGAAAGACATGTGTTAATTGTGGTAGTGTTAGTCATTTGTCTGCTAATTGCAAATCTATTAAGAAGACTGCTAATGTGAAAATGCCTAAGCCTGCAATGAATGTTTCTATGCCTACAATGCATGTTATGCCTAACATGTTTGCTCCATATGCACAATTTCAAAATCCATATGCCAACATGTCATTTGTGCCTAATCCATACATGAACATGATTAATATGCCACAAATGCCATGGAATGTGAATAACATGTTTGTTCCTCCAACTATGCATGCTGTGAATGAAAATGTGAGCAACCCTCAGAAATCAACACCAAAGGTAAAGGTTGATTTAAATCAATCTGAGCCCAAGGTGAAAAATGATATAAAAGGAAAATCAAAGGCTAACAAAACAGGACCCAAGGAAACTTGGGTACCAAAATCAACTTGATTTGGTTTTGTTGTGTGCAGGGAGACAAAAGGAATCTTTGGTACTTAGATAATGGTTGTTCAAGACACATGACTGGTGATTCTACCCTGCTCACAGAGTTTCAGGAAAGAGCTGGCCCTTGTATTGCTTTTGGAGATGACAGCAAATGCTACACTAAGGGATATGGCTTGATTTCAAAAGAGAATGTCATCATAGATGAGGTTGCATTGGTGGATGGTCTTAAGCACAATTTGCTTAGTATCAGCCAACTTTGTGACAAAGGATTTTTAGTCACTTTTTTTCAAAAGAAGCATGTGTTGTTTCTAAAGTAGGAGACAACAATGTGGTAATGACTGGATTCAGAAGAGGGAATGTATACATTGATGACTTTAGTAGCACAAGTCTAGACACCATCACTTGTCTTTTCAGCAAGGCAAGCAAGGATGAAAGTTGGCTATGGCACAAGAAATTGTCTCATTTGAATTTTAAGGTTATGAATGACTTGGTAAGGAAATATCTTGCTAGAGGAATTCCACAGGTGGAATTCTCAAAGGATGGTTTGTGTGATACCTGTCAAAAAGGAAAACAAAAGAAGGCATCATTCAAAAGCAAGACAGAGTCATCAATTGTCCAACAGCTTGAGTTGCTTCATATGGATCTATTTGGCCCTGTAAATGTCATGTCCATTTCAAAGAAGAAATACTGTCTTGTGATTGTTGATGATTTTTCTAGATTTACATGGACTTTATTTTTGCACTCCAAAGATGAGGCAAGTGAAATCATTATCAATCACATCAAGATGGTAAACAATCATCCTGATTTCAAAGTAAGAAGGATTAGGAGTGACAATGGGACAGAATTCAAGAATTCAACTATGAAGATGTTCTGTGAAGAAAATGGTATTTTGCATGAATTTTCAGCAGCAAGGACACCACAACAAAATGGTGTAGTTGAAAGGAAAAACAGAACACTTATTGAAGCTGCAAGGACAATGCTAGATGAATCAAAGTTACCAACTTATTTCTGGGCTGAGGCAGTTAACACAGCTTGCTTCACTCAAAATATTTCTTTGATTAATCAAGCCAAGGGAACGACCCCCTATCAACTACTCAAAAGAAAGAAGCCATTATTGGATTTTTTTCATGTCTTTGGATGCAAGTGCTTTGTTCTGATAAATCAAGCTGAGCATTTGGGGAAATTTGAAGCAAAGGCAGATGAAGCAATATTTGTGGGATATGCAGCAGGGAAAGCTTACAGAGTCTATAATCTCAGAACCAACATTGTTATGGAATCTGTACATGTTGTTTTTGATGATCTCAAAATTCAAGGTCTCTATGATGAAGGTTTCCATGAAAGTCTGTCTTTTGAGAATGAGGAAGGAGATCAAGTGAATCATGTTAAGGCTATTGAGAAACAGACTAAAGTTGTTGTGTCTAGCACAGATGAAAGCAGTAGTGAAGATGAAATTGTTGCGTTAAGATTGAAAAGAATAGCTGCTAGCAAACCAAATGGTCATTTCGTTGACAGTCATGATGAAGGATTCGTTGACAGTTAGAAGGAGCGTTTCGTTGACAGTCAAAATGAGCATTCCGTTGACAGTCACAGAAATGCCTCTAGGAGTGATCAATTAGGGACAACAAACTCAGGGGGAGTTTCTCAAGGACAAATATCTAATCAAGGCAATCATGATCATGAAGCTACATCTTCTAGAGCTAATCTACCTCCCTCAAGGAAATGGACTAAATCTCATCCCTTTGAACTCATTATAGGTGATGTTTCTTCAAAAGTCCAAACTAGAAGAGCAACTCAAGAAGAATGTCTATATAGTAGCTTTCTGTCTCAAGATGAGCCAAAGAAAGTTGAGGATGCACTTCTAGATCCAGATTGGGTTTTAGCTATGCAAGAGGAGCTAAACCAATTTGAGAGAAACAAAGTTTGGAAGCTGGTGCCCAAGCCTAAGGACAGAAGTGTTATAGGCACAAAATGGGTGTTCATAAACAAGATGGATGAAAATGGCATAGTTACAAGGAACAAAGCTAGATTGGTTGCAAAAGGCTATTCACAGGAAGAGGGAATTGATTTTGATGAAACATTTGCCCATGTGGCAAGACTAGAAGCAATAAGGATATTCCTAGCCTATGCAGTCCATGCCAATTTCAAAGTCTATCAAATGGATGTGAAGAGTGCTTTTCTGAATGGGGAATTAGAAGAGGAGGTGTATGTGAGTCAACCTCCTGGTTTTGAAGATGATGATTTTCCAGAGTATGTGTACTTCCTCCTCAAAGCACTCTATGGTTTGAAACAAGCACCTAGAGACTGGTATGACACACTTTCACAGTTCCTCCTTGAGAATCTCTTCACTAGAGGTACTGTAGATAAAACTCTTTTCCATAGGATTGTGAATGGTTCTACTATACTTGTTCAAATTTATGTAGATGACATAATTTTTGGGTCTACAGATGAAAAACTTTGTCAAAAGTTTGCCAAGCTTATGCAAAGTAAATATGAAATGAGCATGATGGGAGAATTAACTTATTTTCTTTGTCTCCAAGTGAAGCAAGTTAATGAAGGCATTTTCATTAGTCAAACAAAATATATTCATGATTTGTTAAAGAAATTTAACTTATTGGAATGCTCTCCTGCCAAAACTCCCATGCCTATTGCCACCAAACTTGAATTGAATACTAAGGAAAAATATGTGGACATTTCAAGTTACAGAGGCATGGTAGGCTCACTTTTATATTTAACAGCTAGTAGACCTGATATTATGTTTGTTACATGTCTATGTGCTAGATTTCAGGCTGATCCTAGGGATTCCCATTTAGTTGCTATTAAAAGAATTTTCAGATATCTCAAAGGAACACCAAACATTGGCATTTGGTATCCTAGAGAATCTGGCTTTGAACTAATTGGTTATTCAGATGCAGATTATGCAGGATGTAAAATTGACAGGAAAAGAACAACTGGCACCTGTCAATTCCTAGGAAACAAGCTTGTGTCATGGTTCAGCAAGAAACAAAACTCAGTTTCTACCTCCACAGCTGAGGCTGAGTATATTGCAGCTGAAAGTTGTTGTGTACAGATTTTATGGATGAAGAATCAACTACTTGATTATGGATTAAGAGTTGAGAAAATTCCTATCTTCTGTGATAACACTAGTGCCATTGCCATTACTGAGAATCCAGTAAAACATTCAAGGACCAAGAACATTGACATCAAGTATCATTTCATTAGAGTACATGTTATGAATGGTACTGTGGAGTTACATTTTGTTCCAAGTGAACAACAACTTGCAGATATCTTTACCAAGCCACTTGATGAATCAACATTCTCAAGATTAGTAAGTGAGCTAGGTATGCTAAATTTCTCTTAATTATTTTTGAGATTTTTGCAAGTTATAATGCAGCCAGAAATTTGCTATGATTTTCTGTGAATTAATTTTCTCAGGAAAAAGTGAAATTTTGTCTAAGTCAAAATTACTATGTCAACGAATGCATCATTCCGTTGACAGTCTTAGTATTTTTCTGGGTATTTCGTTGATAGCTCTTTTATATCAACGAAACACAGCTTTATCAACGAAATAGACAGGACCTTAAACGCCCAATTCTAATTCGTTGATACAGCGTAGTTAATATGAACCGTTGATTTTGCACATCTCTTTACCACGATCTATGCATACACCCCTGTAAGTATAAATCATGGTAATATTTTAATTGTAACAGTTAGATTTTTAAGCCAATCCAGTAATTTATATTTATTATTGGACTTAATTTTTGAGAAATTTTGGGGGAGTATTTAAGAAATTTTGTTCTTTAATTCTTTTCTACCTTGCTCTCAAAATTTCCAAAGGCTTTCTTACTTCTTCTTCTCTCAAAGCAAAACAAAGTTCGAGCTTTTCTTCACTCAACAATGGCACCCATAGTCAAACTCATATCAGCTGGAGGGTTCATTTACGAGAAGAACAACTCCATTCCATTTCTTGTCAAGGAAAGTACGAACAGAATCTTTCACAAGATTATGGATTTCTTGATGAATTGCAAACTGAGCTACGCAATGTTTCACTCAACTCCGGTCTACAATGAAATCATAGAGGAGATTTGGACCTCTTGTGAGTACAGTGGGACAAATTGCACTTTGCAATTCACCATTCAAGGTAAAGAGTATATTGTCAATTCTGATGTATTGCAAGCATGCCTTCACATTCCTGAGGATAACTGCTTAGCTTTGCCTTCATATACTGAAATGGTTAACATGCTTAATTCTATAAATTACTCTTTGCCTACTGATAATTTGGGTAAGATAATTAGGAGAGGTTTGGTTAGGGAATACAGTTACTTAGCTGATGCATTCATTAAGGTCTTTTCTGGTAAAATCAGTAATTTTGATGCATTAAGTGACTCAATTTTGATTCTGTTTACCATGCTCTTAACTGATAGATATTATAACTTTAGCACCCAACTTATGTATGAAATTGGTGCTAAGTTGGGTGATAAGGCTAATAGGAAAAATAATATCTATTATGCTAGATTTCTAATGATGTTGGATAACCATGTTAGTCCAGCACCATTGGTTATCTCTAACCCAAATTCCAGGTTTGACTGCTTTGTATAAGAGAAGAGGGTCTTGATAGACATCCTGAGGCTCAATCACAATGCTGATGTCCCAGTGGTGTATCTGCCCATAATTGAGGTAACCACTTCTAACCCTGTTAGTTTAATTGTTACTTCACCCACCTCTGTTGCTATGGAGTCTGTAGTTGTGACCCAACAGGCTCCTGCCCCTGCAACAAAACCAAAATCTAAGAAATCCTCCAAGCCAACCTCAGGTGCTTCTCAAAAGGCACCTGTTGTAAAATCCACTACACAACCCAAGGGGAGTGGTGCAGGTGATGTGAGAGGTGAGGGAAGTAGGCCTGTCAATGGAGCGGATATACGATCCGATCCGGACCAATTTTAATGGATATGGATTTACCAGAAAAATAACCGATCCGAAACTCGATCCGATAAGGACGATCCGAATAATAAACGGATCGGATATGGATTTAGGTTGATCCGATCCGCTTATCCATGATCCGATCCGAATAATAATATATTATATAATAAATAAAATATAAAATAAATATATAATATCTATAAATATCTATATTGTTATAAGTTTTTACGTGAAAAGAGAAAACCTTAAGCCTAATACCTATCTTTTATTTTTCTCGTCACTCTACGGCTCTGCTCTGCTAGACCTAGTCTTTCAACTTTCAAGTTCCATGCACGGTTACAAAGTTTAACATTAGTAATCATGGTACGATTCAATGATTCTTTCTTACATTTTCTTAATAATGAAGACTACAATTTAATTTTGAATTAATATGTGTTTTTTGTTTTCTTTTTCAGTCTAGCGGAAATCATAATGATATGGGTAACGATCCAACTGATAAAAATGCTGAAAATCCAATTCCAGTGGATGTGGACGCTGTTATAAATACAGATGCAGTAGATGATACAAAAAGAAAGAGAAAGAAAACGTCGAAGGTATGAATTGATTTCACAGAATATAAAGATGCTAATGGGAATGATAAAGCTTTGTGTAAGCACTGTAAAAAATCATTTGTTGGGGAAAGTACATCAGGAACTAGTCACTTGGCTCAACATCTTAAGAGATGCAATGCAAAAATTTATAAAGATAGTGGGCAGAAATCAGTTATGACTATGAAAAAATCGGACGGTTCTACTCATATTGAAGCATTCAAATTTGATCAAGATAGGAGTAGAATGGATCTAGCAAGAATGGTGATTAAACATAATTATCCATTTAACATTGTTGATCATGAGTTCTTTGAGCATTTTTGCAAAGGACTACGACCAGAATTTAGGCTTGTTAGTCGAAACACAGTGAGGTCTGATATAATCCAATTGCATGAAGAGATGAAGAAAAGGGTATACGAAAAGATTGATGGTATAGGTTGTAGAGTCACACTTACTACTGATATTTGGACCTCCGATTCACAAAATTTTGCATATGCATGTCTAACTGCACATTATATTGATAATGATTGGGAATTACAAAAAACAATCTTAAATTACAAATGGATTGTGTGGCCACATGACGGAGAGTCTTTATTCAGATTTATCTCGCAACTAATTATGGAGTGGAATTTAGATAAGAAATTATTTTCCATGGTTGTTGACAATGCATCTTCAAATGATAGCATGGTTAGGCATTTAAAATCTTGGCTTTCTAATAGAGTTCCGTGTGCTGGTGATTTCTTTCATGTGCGTTGTAGTGCACATATTCTAAACTTGGTTGTTCAAGACGGTTTACTGTTAATTAGACCACTTCTAGATGACATACGTGCAACCGTGAGATATTTAAACAAGTCTCCTTATGGAAAACAAAAGTTTGATCTTGTCGTTAGTCAATTGAAGTTGCAAGGACAAAAAAAAAATTCCAATGGATGTGTCAACTAGGTGGGATTCCACTTATGATATGCTTGATGTTGCTTTGAATTATGAAGAAGCATGTAATCGTCTAGAGGGCATGTATAAGAATTATAAGTTTAATCCTTCAAAAGAAGAGTGGAGAGTGGCTCGTTTAGTGCACGGTTGCTTGAAAATGTTTAAGGATGCTACGGTTCATTTTAGTGGAACTAAGTACCCCACTGCAAATGTGTTTTTTCCTGATATTTGTGACATCAACATACAACTGATGGAAATGGAAAATAGCCCAGAAGAGTTCGTTCGATTGATGGCAGGCCCAATGAAAATAAAATTTTCTAAGTATTGGGATGAATGTTGTTTGTGTTTAGCAATTGCTGTGATTCTTGATCCTAGATTCAAGATGGATATTATTGAATATTATTATGATAGGTTGTATGGTAAGGATATTTCATACTCACGTGTACAAAAAATTCGAACAGCTTTTTTTGATCTTTATATTGAATATGGATGGAGAGTTATTTCCACCGAAAGTTTTATTGGTGATGATCTAGGGACTGATGATCTTATGCACAGTAGTCGTGCAACACGCTCTACAATTTCAGAAAATAATAAATTAAGCGACTTCAAGAAATGGAAAGAAAGAGAAAGATTGATTGGTTCTCGATACGTTCCCAAATCCGAATTTGATCAGTACTTAGAAGAGGAAACCCATCCAACAGTTGGCAAATTTAATATATTGACATGGTGGGCTGTCAATGGTTCAAGGTTTCCGATAATAAGCAAGATTGCACGAGATGTTTTGACTGTACCAGCGACAACAGTAGCTTCTGAATCAGCTTTTAGCATAGGTGGTAGAGTGATCGATGAAAGTCGTTCTTGTTTACTTCCTGATGTAGTGGAAGCGCTGATTACTACATCCGACTGGATTCCGTCAAGAAGAAGTAAGTTAC
This sequence comes from Heracleum sosnowskyi, assembly GCA_030848705.1. Taxonomy (NCBI): domain Eukaryota; kingdom Viridiplantae; phylum Streptophyta; class Magnoliopsida; order Apiales; family Apiaceae; genus Heracleum; species Heracleum sosnowskyi. The sequence goes on from CM061242.1 coordinate 83,624,963, forward strand.
TGTCAAAGTTTTACTAGGTTGTTACTATTAATGTTTTAATAAGTTATTGCAGGGAACAATGATTTTTTATTCAATGTACATATTTATGATTTAACGTAATCTTTTCAGATTTAACAGTGCAAATGTACCCAAATGAAATAGCAGAAACAGGTGCGAAAATTTCTCCCGTTCCCTGAAGTATTTTAATTTTAGAGTTAAGCTCTTTCAGAAAATTTACTGTTGCTGTTTTTCGTAGTGTATTTGTGCAGGTTTTAATAGTAGCAGTATATCCATGACTAGTTTGTTATTTAGTTTTGTACATAGTTTTCTCAGCTTCGAACTTGCAGTACTACTCATCAATAAATATAATAGGAAAAAGTGCAAGGGTATACCAGCAAAAGAAGTTAAAGACTGAAGTTTTTTCAATGTTTTTTATGCAGAGAAGCAGGTCGAGACCCAGGCTTTGCACTAGGTGTTTACCAGACTGATCCTTAAATCCAGAGACAACAGAACAAGTTTATGTGTGTTTGCTAGCTTTACAAATGTAACTTTACAAGTGTTACTAATTTTTTTTTAAATGTGGATGATTGATTTCGCTGCCTGTCTATGTCCTCTCCTCCTTCCTAAGTTTGAAAGAAACTTATTTAAAATAATCACTAGTAATTTCCACTATAATTACCTTGATATAAATTTAAACATGCACTACTAGCTCGGCCATGTTAAGAACTGGAACAACAACACCACTTGAATAAAGCTTTGATGATTTTCACTATATGTTCCTGTTCCCATTTCTCTATATAAAGCTTTGTCTTCTGATATACTTTTGTGATCGATCTGACTAATGTGTCTGTTGTACTGCTTGCACTTGATATGTTTATAAATGTGTTGAGATAGATAGAGAGAGAGAGAGAGAGAGAGAGAGAGAGAGAGAGAGAGAGAATTGTAGAGAATGAGAGTGTTGGGAGCATGGGAGGTTAAAAGAAGAGAAAGGAAGAGGTGTTGAGCTTTAATAATTTGTGGGAGAATTAATGTTTTTTCAATGTTTTTTATGCAGAGAAGCAGGTAGAGTCGTAGAGACACAGGCTTTGCAGTTTGCACTAGGTGTTTACCAGACTGATCCTTAAATCCGGAGACAACCGAACAAGTTTATGTGTGTTTTCTAGCTTTACAAATGTAACTTTACAAGTGTTACTAATTTTTTTTAAATGTGAATGATTTTTACATAATTAATTTTTTTTATATTTTAAATATAAATGGAGCAATGGATATCCGAAATCCGATCCATTTATCCATTAAACTAAATGGATTGGATATAAATCGACCTCTAAAATATCCGATGTGCGATCCGATCCGATCCGAATCCGATAAAATTAAATGGATTTGGATATGGATTTAGGCTGATCCGGTCCGAATCCGATCCATTGACAGGCCTAGAGGGAAGGGGTGAAAATCAAAGAAACCCTAAGGATAAGGTGGGAGAGATGAGTGTTTCCCAGGCTAGCCCCATTGTGTCTTCCCAACAAGGCACAATGAGTAAAATGGATATTAGCACAAGTCTAATTGCATCCTCCCAAAAGGATGTAGTTATTGAAACAAGCTCTCCTCCAAGAGCACTCCAAAAGGGTAAGGGACACCTCAAGCCCACATTCAGCAATATCCCAATACCAAAGGAGAGTGAAGCAAAAATCCCAGGTCACACAGGGTGCACACACACTGGAAGCAACACTTCCAGTCTCTCAAATTCAGTTTGATGTAACCCCTATTATTACTCTGGGGTTACAGTCCCATTCTCTAAACATAAATATTGAACCAACTCCACAAAATTCACAAACACAGTCCTTAGATGTGGATATGATCCATTCATCTATTCCTGATTCTCCAACTCTATTCTTGGAGAAGCCCCACTCTGAAATTGTTGGTCATCACTTGTTAAGTGATTTGTTGGGCCACCAATCATCTTTTTCTGAAGCTACAAGAGGATCTGTGGAACCATCTCTAAAATCAATCACCACAGATTCTACTGTAATTTCACTTTCTCAGAATGCTTTCTTGACTTCATCAACGAAACAGTCTCTTTCGTTGACAAGTGTTTCTCCATCAACGGTATCCATACCGTTGACAGTTCAAACTACCATACCGTTGATAGTTCATTCTGCACCTTTTATTGAAAATCAAGTTGTTCACACAACTAGTGCAGATGATCTAGTGGTAGTTGAGACACTTCTAGGATTGAAAGGGAGTGAATCTGAGAGGCTGGCTTGCAGCCAGGCAAAAGGAGAGGATATGTGTGAGAGGCTGGCTATTTCTTCCAGTCAGGCAAAAGGAGAGACTGAGAGTTCCACCTTAGTAGGTGAAGGTGAGGGTGTGAGAGGTGTGAGCCATGGGGAGCCCATGATGCAAGAAAAGAGTGGAGAGAGAGAAGGGACTACAGATGCTGAAAGGAAGGAACCAGCCATTGCAAGTGAGTTAATGGAGGTTAATGAGGGAGAAAAAGAATTGTCTTTCCAGGAGCATTATCAACAAACTCTGGATAGCATTTCTTTGGATCCTGAAACCTTTACTCATCCTGTGTCAGCCTATCAAATCATGGCTCAGCGGGGCAATGTGGAGGCAGAAAGATCACTAAATCTTTTTCATACAACTGCATCCATGATGAGGGCTAAGGATGCACTTGCTAATTTGTCTCCAGGTGCTGGTGGAAGCTTTGAATATGATGATTCTTCCAGTGATGAGGGCAGTCTTGGTACTAATCTACAGGTGGTTGTTTCTACACAGACTGGGAACTCTGTGGTGCCTCCTACTCCAAGATGGATGACTCAAGACTCACATGGGGATCATAGCCTAGATGCTGCAATCACTAGGCAGTACAATGAAGCTTACCTAGCTCATGAGTCTGCAAATGCCAATGACAAGAAATTCTACAAGGCTATCATGGACTCTTTGGAGATTCAGAGGCTACAGATGTTGCAAACAAGGATTGAAGCTAGGAACATCAAGGACTCTATTGAGAACCTGAAGGATGCTACTGACAGGAGGCTTGATGAAAAACTTCCTCTTCTTACTGTTTCCAAGATGAACAGATTCTTCAACAAAGAACCTGAAGTGGCAACTACTCTGAAGACTCTTACTTCTAGGGTGGACAAAGTGGAAGCTACACTTACTCAAATGCAAAAGGAACAGGAGAAGCAAACACAACTCTTAGCCCAACTAGTGGCAGCTCAGGGACTCCCTATCATATTTATTGATGATAACAAAAAAGGGGAGAAATCTAAGGAGCTAGACATTCAAATCACAAAGGTTATGGTCCCAGCCATTTCTTTACCACAGGAGCCATTAGCAATGGGGGAGTCAGTAAAGGATAAAATGGATGGCATTGACCTGATTAAATAGGCATCTATGAGGCTACAACTTGCAGGATAGATAAAAGACCAATGGTCTAGCATAGATGCAAGAATCAAGAAGTTAGCTGAAACTGCAAAGAACAAACATCCATCAACGGATCAAGCTACTTCTACAGCACCATCAACGAATGCCATGGTCTTAGTGTCAACGGATAAGGAGCCACAGTTTAAATGTTCATATGATCTAAAGCCCCTTCTACATGGAGTTACTCAAGGTCCAAGGAAAGAAAAGGGACAAACTTCATGCATTAGGGATGTGGAACAAGCTACACTTCAAGGAAGCCTATCTCCAAAATCTCCTGCTAAACCAAAGGGCAAAAACATTGCAAGGACTTTTTATCCTTCACCATATCCTGATGAGCTCAAGGTTCTAGGACAACTTATCATAAAATGCAAGGAGAGCAATGATCCTGAGATAAGGAAACGAAGAGCAATTGTCTACAGGAATGGACAAGAAATTTGTGTTTGGGCTGGTCACCCAAATTTTGTTGAGGCTAAAGCTGAGGAGTCAGATAGGGCAGCTATGCAAGCCCTTGCAGTTGCCCAATCTCTTGACAATGAAGAAAGACAACAAGAGGAAAAAGCCAAAGAGGAAAGGAGAAAGAGGGAGAGCACAAGGCAACCCAAGGCAAAAGCTAAGAGAAACATAGCTTTTGATAATGATGACTCTCAGAGCAATGCAACAGACTCTTCTGCACCAATTGCACCTCAACCATTTCCTGATCCAGTTTCTGGAGTAAAGTTAGCATGTGATCCTGAACATCCAGTTAATTTCCATGATCAACCAATTGAGCCAAAGGAAGAGCCAATTGAGTTTGATGAGGCCAACTTTCCAAAATTCCTCTTTGAAATGGATCCAAAGAAGAAATCAAAGCAGAGGGCTGCTAAGGCTAAGCCAATCTTTGTAAGGAGACCACAAGCTGAGAAACCTCCTACCAACCCAGAAGAATTCATCTACATTGCTGATATCAGGGAGGAGTCTGACCTACATCTTAATCTTGATGACTTGGTTGAAGTGAGAGGAATAGCAGCTTCTCATAAACTACTAGAGAGATTGGTGTTTGTCTACAAGGGTGGGAGAGAACAGATTTGGCCTCTATACAGAATTCTGGGAGAAGACTATCAGACACTGCTATATGTGTTCAAATGTTTGAAGAAAGATTTTGGTTTTACCAAAACAGCCAAGTCTGAGGTTGTCTCCAAAATTTTCCAAATCAAAGCTAGCTGGAACAAGCCTGGTGCACTTCCCAGAGTATTGAAGGTCCCTCAAACAGGAAAGAAAATTCATCTCCAACCTTTTTGGATGATGGAATTCAAAGACAAGGACAACTGTAGAAGATTCTTCATAATAGAAGACCAACTGGAAAAGGCATCCAATGAAACTCTGAGATTAATGCAATCCAAGTTGGGGAATCAAGATGAAGAAGAGAAGATTTTCTACAGAAGACTTCAAGCTCAGATTGAGGAGAACAATGCAAGAAAAGGGAAGAAAACAAGGCCACAGAGACAAAGATGAAAATCTGCTCAGACTAGAGGAGCAACTCTGTGCACTTGTTTTGTAAGATTTTCTACTTTGTATTTCAATAAAATTCAAAAATATAATGAAGCTCAATGCAATTTCTGCATTTATCATTTGTAATATGTCTGAGTGTTTTTGTTATCATCAAGGCTCTTGATTTATGGCTGTTATTCTATCAGTCATAAATTGGGGGAGATTGTTAGGAATATGTTGTTCTTGATGATAATTATAAAACACTTAGTAGATTTTGTATTAAGTCAATTTTGTAACTGTCAACGGAATGGTATGCTTTGCAGCTTTCGTTGACAGGTAGCTCATCAACGAAATGAGTGATGTAGCAATTGCACTGTACAATACTTCACTGGTTGATATGCATTTTTTTTGTAGGTATTAGATAGGTTCTCTAAGTCATGTTAACTAAGTATTAGATAGGCAAAATAGGTTGGTTACGTGTAAATATATTGTGCCTTGTAATTTTGCCTAAGTGAAGACATGTCAACGGAATGAAGATTACTCTATCAACGGAATGAAGATTACTCTATCAACGGAATGAAGATTACTCATCAACGAAATGAAGAATATACCATCAACGGAATGAAGAATAAAGCTATCAACGAAACACATCTTACTGCTATCAACGAATCATTATCACTTTTCTGAAGAGTTGACAAAGTGATAGTGACAGTTTTCTGACAGATCAAAAGGTGATGTAGAAGTGTACTTTGCATTGGAAGCCATCAAAATGGACACTGGGAATGAGGAAACATTCCAATTTCCAATTAGGTTCTTGAGTGAGATCATAATAAGCATGAAGACAAAAGACAAGATCTCCAAGGACCATTGGACAAAAGGGATGAAAAGCAAGCTACTGGAGGTTACCTGTAGATTAATTTAGAGTAGCCAAAAATAGCATTGTAAACTTGGGTTATATAACCAAGTGTAGCAGTTCATTTTAAGATAAGTGAGTGAGATAAAAATAGTTTGTATTGGCTTCTTTCAAAGAGCACTCTCACTCCAAATTAGGAACTGAGCTGTTGTGTTACATTTGTAACACATATTATTTCCGAAATAAAAACATCTCAGTTGGATCCTCAAAACATCCAACTGAAATTTTATATTTGCTTGTGTTTTTATTTTCAGTATTGTTTTATTTGAAAGTTGTTTTAAGTTTAGAAAATATCTAGAATTGTATTCAACCCCCCCCCCCCCTTCTACAATTCTGTTAGGTCATTTGGGATTAACAGGTATGTGTATATGTTGGGCCTCAATATTTGGTCTTTATAATTAAAAGCCCATTTATAGAAAGGCCTGGCAAAAGGACGCATTGATAAGAATATAAAGCCACAACTCAGGAGAAAAAAGAACACTTGTAAAAGAGACTTGTATTAACACTTAAGCAAGTAGAATCTCGATTCCAACATTTGGCGCTAGAAGAAGGGCAAGTGTTTAATTCTTCCTCGATCAATGATATCTATTCCTCCATCACCGTCTCCTGTAATTGGTTCTCATGTTCTTAATGGCCGATTGAGCTTCAAATGCATTTTGTTTGTGATTTGATTTGTGCTTAATGATGATGCATCTGTTACAACTCGAAGTTCTACGTCTCTCGAGCTCCTGTGTCAAATTTCTTGCATCTAAATATCTATCAAATTGAATCTACCTCACTAGAATCACCTCAAAATTGGCGATAGTTTGGGAATTTCAATTCAGTACAATTCGTTTAAAGTCTGTAGTTCTGCAACATTAAAGCTCCGGTCTATTTTCCAGAATCGACTCCGATCTATGCTCTCCCGAAGCTTCAAAAGGTGCAAATCAGATTGGTATTCCCTAATGGCACACTCGGTATTTGTTTTCTGTACTCAACTACATAGTTCTTCTATTGTACTTATAGATCTCAGTTGATATTAGTAATACAATTTTCATGTGTTAATTAGTAGTAGACTTCATATCAGTAAAATTGAAATCGATTGATTTTTGGTGTGATATGTTGTTGATAGTTGCTAACTAGGTTATTTTAATTTGGTTAACTGGAATTGGTATGACTTATGAGTAACATTAAATTGCTGGTTAACTCAAATCTTACATTTCCTTATGCGATTAGTTGATTTTTCAGGACATATAGTAATAATTTATTGTTATTTGTTATGCACACATTTGGGACTGGTGATAAATGCATATGCACTTCATTTGATCCCATATGTTGTCTATTGTTTGCTCATTTATGGTCCAAAAAGTAATCATCGTATGCAAATTGAGCCTAATTGTAACCTAATTTGAGTTATCTAGTCGTAACATTGTGCTTTTAAATTTTCTCTTCACTTTGACTCTAAGGGCCTCTGTGTGAGGCTGATTCTCCAATTTTGACAAATACAAGCTCAAATACCTGAGACAAATTTTGAGTTCAAGAGCTTGATAAAAATGTTTCAAATGGCCATGAAGCTCGAAATATATGAGCTGAAAAGGCCATAAAATTCGACAATTACGAATTCGACAATATACACGCCCAGAGTTGCAGAAAAGCTAACAAAAGCTAACTCTCAAAAGCTCGATAGTGGAGTACAAGAGAAACTGAAACTTCGATGGAAACAACTCAAAAGCTTGACGAATATTTATTCGCCCAGCAAAAATTGCCAAGAGTGTCAGAATTCGCGAAAAATCAAGGCCTGAATCACTTGATGTCAAAGCCTAAAATAATTTCTACAAGCACAACAAATGATCTTCAAAGCTTCTAGGCCTCAGAAAATCTTCATCCAGGTTTTGAAAAATGTCGTGTGGCAAGAATTCTCTTAGTTTTGCCAACAAAGCTTTAACGAGCCTTTATGTGAGGTTGATTCTCCATTGAAAGCTACAAATCGCCAAGTATGAGTTATAAATCTCCAAAAGCCTTGAAAGCTACAAATCACCAAGTATGAGTTATAAATCTCCAAAAGCCTTAATATGAGGTTGATTCTCCAAATTTAACCAAAGCCTATAAGGATTTATAAAAAGGATCACAAAAGGTTGTTAAACATGACCAATGAACATTCAAAAATCGTCAAAAGCAAATCTCCAAACTCGAGAACACGAGCCCTTGAGGTCGACATATTTTGGCTAACCTGAATACAAAGACGGGTAAACCAGTTTACATAGACAAGCTTTAAACTTCGCCAAATATGAGGTCCAGAGCTCGATATATTGAAGCTCAAGCCTCAAAATAACGAGCTTAAAATCTTGACAATATGAGGTAGAAATACCAGCCCAAATATACATCTTACAATCATCTGATACATCTTGTCGACTCTGTATCATTAATATAAAGATTAGTGATCTTCAAGCTCACATTCAGAAGGTGACACAGAAGGTGACGCCTAAAGATATCGAATACATAATCTTATTGTCATTTGGAGAAAAGTTAGTTACAGTCCTAAGTTTACTTAGAGGCATTCAAGAAGAAAAGCTGATAATGCTTGAACAAAGAATTCTACTATTTTGTAGGAGTCTACTCTCTATTGGCTTTCAGAAACTTCTTATGTCTAAATAAGACGGTTCATGCTCGTTGATCATGTAGTCCTTAACATTTTATTAAGCAGTCAAAGTAAATGACAGGTCACAAGCTAGAGCTACTTTTCTGTAATACAACATATTTTGTTGCATCAGCAATTTCTTTAGTCAAAGGTACTTCTTGCGAGCTCCTTAAGCTTTCCTTCTAAGCACTCGATCTCATCCTTGCCTAAGGACTGAGCCTTCTTGATCTCGAGTTGAATACTTCAACTTAAGATCCTCCAAGAATCCATGATGGTTGCGTTTCCTCTTTTTTAAGTTGGATACTGGTGCTGGTCCTCTTTTGAGATGTTCATAATATGAGTTGTATAGCTTATAAAACCGCCACAAGTGAATGTAAACAAATCTATGTGTTTGGAGCAATATCTTTAGATTGTTGGTTGGGACCACTTGTAAAATACTAAGAAAAACAAAGATTCCCGTGAATATTTACTTAAAACAAATCTTCTACTATTTTATTGATCTGTCAGAACCTATCCAGAAAAAGGCATGCCAAAGCTTGAATCAGTTGACATCAAATGTGCAGCAATCGCATCATAAACGTTGAATTTCTATATGTATCATTCTCATAATTTAAAGCTGGACAGGGTAACAAATTTCCTCAAGCTCTCTCATGCACCAGTCTTGGTCATCAGCGTATTCGTCACTTATGTATTCTTCATTATCTAGACTTGTTGCAGAGAATTTTCCACATTCAAAATGACTGTTTTTCCGTGTTTAACGGTCATCTTCCATGTTAAAAGATACTCGTCTTCCCCGACTATCAGATGCTATACCATAAACCATCTCCACTGATGCTTGCTGATATTCAAAGGATCCATCATAAAGGTTAGATGAATCCAACAAATGAGCAGGACTGTAAGATTCATGTTCTTCTTCGATCTCATGTACATGTGATGATCTTAATGATTTTCAAAGCTTTGTTCTGGGCTTGAAAAAAAGTGCTCAAGTTTAATCTCTACAATCTTCTTATGCATACGGTAGATTTTATTGTGAAAGGGTTGCAGGTTTTCATGATCTTATTTTTAGAAGACAAGGCATCTGACAGCTTAAATGATTGATCGAGCACTTGGCTCAAAAATGTTCCTGCTTGCCCATCTCAACAGGTTTAGCGACAAGAACTCCTGCTGTGCAAATCTTCAAATCAAACATTTTAAGATACATGCAGAGAACTACTTACTTGATCATTAGTTGTATAACCAGGGTACATGCCAAAAAAATCTAGAGCTAGTAACAACAGTTAGTAAGATGACTTTCTTTGCTTACTATCAAATTCGCTAGTCCAAGAGTCAAACTAAAAGAAGACCTGAAGGTCTTCACACTAGTTTGCGGGAACAAATGTTGGGCCTCAATATTTGGTCTTTATAATTAAAAGCCCATTTATAGAAAGGCCTGGCAAAAGGACGCATTGATAAGAATATAAAGCCACAACTCAGGAGAAAAAAGAACACTTGTAAAAGAGACTTGTATTAACACTGATGTAAGTAGAATCTTGATTCCAACATTAATAATCTCAATAAATTAAGGGGTCGTTTGGTTCGCTGGTTTTAGGAATCAGGTATGAGTTTAGAATGAGTAAAACCCATACATAATGTTTGGTTCAAAGATATTTGTTATTAAACCCATACCTCAAACCCCATATATGAGTTTTTGATACCCTTGGAGAGGAGGTGGGTTTGAGAGGGGGGTATGTGTATCATATCTAAAATCATTTATTTAATTTCATGCAAAAAACATTATAATTATTAAAAATTATTTTTATATACAAACAAATGTTACTAATAATAATAAAATATTTTTATATTTTTATATAATATAATAAATCAATTTAATTTATAACTTAATATTATTTTAAAGATCAATCCAGCGCTTTACCAAATACATAATATCATAAATGAACTTTCAATCCCATACCACTTTAACCCGATTCCTAATTTCAAATCCATACCACTCCGCGAACCAAACGACCCCTAATAGAATTCTTAATACCAACATATTAATTTATAGAGATTATACTGTATTTGCCTAATTCATAGGGCACAGAAAGAATCTAACGGCCCAGTCTGTACCCCTCAAAATGATACAATCAAGTGGAGCCTTTCCGATCAAAATCAAATTACCGCACAAATTTCATGTATTGATTTCAACTAGCATAAAAACTCGTGTAAGGTACGAGTTTTTTTTTTGCAACGCGTAATTGTAACATTCTTCATTATGTTTTTATTGATAAATATTATTCAGTATCTTAAGTATAACAATACTAAATTCACTAATTATCAATGTATGTGATTTTTATTTAATACGTTACCAACCCACGCAATGTTACTAATTTAACTCTTTGAATGAATTATAAAATTTTATATTTGTGACATCTATTTTTGTATTTACAGATTGAGTACAAGTAGTGTAGTTGGTGTGCCTTTATATGCAAAAGACTGAAAATTAATATAGAGAATGAATTGGTTGGTATATCCACATGAAATAAATTAAAAGTTAATATAGAAAATGAATGGCTACTATGTATACATTAAGTAAATCTTTATATTCAATAAAATTTTGTACGTTTAAATGTCAATCACAATTTTGTAATTTGTATGAGCAATTACGAGCATATATTATAAATGTTCGTATATGAAAATATGATTATTGTGAGAATTTGTATTACAAATAAGCTTTCAATTTTTTTTTATTGCGTTCTTGATATAAAGTTATATCAAATGTTTCATTGACTTCTTAGTTATTTGTTCCTGAATTTGAAGTTTTGTCTTGTCTAGTTAATTGATATACTAATATTAAAATTTGTTATGAGATGAAAAACTTTATGCGTGTAAAGGAGGAATCTTTCGATAATTAAAAGAATTTATTTTGTCCTTTATTGTTTTTCATTAATATCATCTACTTATATTTTATTATTAGAATTTGTCTCGTATTTTCTTACTAATTGGGTAGTATTGACTTTCGTGATTATCAACCGAACCTTTCTCAATTTAATTATGGGTGGGTGAGTTGAATTGTTCAACCAAATCACTACTATAACAAGTATGTATCATTTTCGGTAACAACACACTAATTTAATTTTTTATGAGATCAAATAAATTACATTAGAGCGTAAAAATCAGTTGAAGTTCAAAATTACGTCAAAAATATTGAAATATAAATGAAATTCTTAATTAAAGAAGGTTGTAAGTAGGTTATATGATTCATTCTTGGGTATGTAAATGTAAAATTATCTTTGTTGTGAATAAATAATAATATAGGCAAAATCAATTATATTAATTGTTTTTAATTAATTTAAATAACTAATATTTAAATTTGTTGTTATATGAAACTAACATGTTTTCATGTTTTTTTTACATTACAAATTGTAAGAAATGACTCATGACAAACTAAATAAAATGACTCGATCAAAACCTTGTTGTCATATCATATATTGAATTTTAAATTTTTGTTTGTGAAACTAAACATATACCCTTAAATATTGAAGAATTACATATGTGCTAGTATATGTTATTTTTGTTTTAAAAATTTGTACTATTATAATTGTGTGAATGGTAATGCTCATACTAATTTTTAATTTTATTATAAAATTTTCATTAGATATATCTGGTTTCCCCACTCAAACCATTTTAAAATTTTGTTTCAATATAGGAAAAATTAGTCATTTCAAAGTTAATGAAATGACTCATAATTGATTGATTAAATTGATTTAAATAAATGATTCAACCAAAAAGATAAAGAAAAAATTAACACAAATTTGAATAATTTAAAATATGTATTAGTAGACCATATCTATACTATATTATTAAAGACGAAACATTGAAAGTTTTTGTAATTTGGTCATGAAAGTTTTTGTAGTCTGGTCACTCAATTCATAGTCGTTAGATATTTTTGATCAAATCGATGAGAACCGTTAGATAAAATATTAAAATTATTATATAGAATATCTTTTCTATTTTTCCTAACTAAAACATCTCATTTTCCAAAAATATTGCAAACAATTTCATTTACTAAAATAAAATAATAAAGTTATAATTGCTAATAACTAACTCATTACCTTTTTTAACCAAATTGTATATTCTTTTTTATATTTTCTAACTAAAATTTCTATTTTTCCTAACTAAAACCTCTCATTTTCCAAAAATATCACGACAGGTCTATTTAATAAAATAAAATAATAATATTATAATTATTAATGACTAACCGATTAGCTTTTTTTTCCAAAATGTATATTCATTTTTATATTTCATAACTAATATTTCTCTTAACTAAAACCTCAAAAATATCACGGACTATTTCATTTAGTAACATAAAATACTAATATTATAAATCTATCTATCTATCTATACTATATTATTAAAGACGAAATATTAAAAGTTTTGGTACCTATTTTTTTGATACGGTACCTGCCTTATTTAATTATTATCAAAATTATTATAATCAGTTACCCTTTCAGTTAAAATGCATTGCCAATTTTTTCTAAAAAAATCACGAGCTATTTCCTTTTCAGCTAAAACATGTTACTTTTTCTATTTACTTTACTAAAATCCCTCATATCACGAGCAAACTCTTACTTATTTATTTTAAAACATATTTTAATACTTTTAATTGGCAATTACATTTCCCCTCTTTTTCTAGAAAAATCACGGGCAATTGCCTTTTTCGGCTAAAACATGTTATATTTTCTTTTTTTCCTTACTAAAATCTCTACTTTTCCGATTATATCACGGGCAAACCCTTGCTTATTTACTTTAAAATCTATTTTAATAATTTTAATTGACAATTATCTTTTTCAACTAAAACATGTCATATTTTGTATTTTTCTTACTAAAACCCCTCTTTTTTTCAAAATATCATCGGCAAATCGTTACTTTTATATTTTAAAATTCAACGAAAACATGTTACTTTCTATTTTTCTTACTAAAACCCCTCTTTTTCCAAAATATCACGGGCAAACCGTTACTTATTTATTTTAAAATCTATTTTAATAATTTTAATTATTTAAAAATATTTAACACGCCTACTTATTTTTTTTAACAAATGCAATTAATAAAATATAAAATATAAATAATAAAATTAACAATTATTAAAAACAATTCGTGCATCGCACGGGTTTTAAGCTATATTATTAAAGACGAAACATTAAAAGTTTGGTAGTCGGATGGACGGACGGTCGGTACGTAATGATTTTATTTAATTGCCCTTACTTAATTTTTAAAAAACTATCACTAAATAATAACATTATTTATAACCAATTACCTTTTCAGCTAAAATACATTACCTTTTTTTTATTTTTTTTCTAACAAAATCTTCTCTTTTTCTAAAAAAAACACGGGCGGTTATCTTTTTTAACAAAAACATGTTACTCTTTCTATTTTTCCTTACTGATATGGTCAGAAAAGTAATTATAGAAATATAATTGACTGGTCAAACAAAAGGTCGATATTTAAGGCCCGACACCCTAATTATTCATTAATTTCGTAATTAATGAGTAGGGAAAATATACAGCTCATGAAAAGAGCTTTGATTATGGAAAATTAGTCAAAGAAGGATATGGAATCCCAATTAAAGGCAATCAATGAGTCATAACCTTTATCAACAAGGAAACGAATTCTTCAGCAAGAAATACAATACTTATCCAATATCAAAAAGAAGACTTATCCGTTAAGTCTCCCAAACATACCATAAATACTAGGCTCTAAACGCCTATATAAGGTCCCTGATCCTACAATCAGAACTACGTCTTGGCTTGATTCTCAATAACGAATTGAGATACGTAGGCATCTTGTGAGGACCAATTTAGTCCGGAAACACGAGTGCAGCCATTAAAGCTCGAAAGCTCATTAATCCTAGCAATTAATATACAAGTACGATTTTTAATCCACAACATTTGGCGCCGTCTGTGGGAAAACAACATCAACCATGGCAAACACGCGAAGAACAACCAGAGATTCTGATACTTCTGAAGGCCTCCCTATCACCTCCGGGGCTGATACTCATGGGAGCCAACCACCGCCAACTACTGGCACTCAAGGGGCGAGTATCCCCACCAACACTCAAGGACAAGAAGTCCCGATTACTACTGAAGGGACGAATCCCCTACAAATGGTTATTCATGGATCTAATCCACAAGAAACCGTTCACCAGCAACCAATTACAACCTCTGCGCTGCTTATGAACGCACCTCGCAGTCTTCAACTCCACACTACTGATCTCCCTCAATACGCGAATCAGACTTTGGGGATGCCAAGCTATGGCATGCCCCCTCGACCTATGGCAGGCGGTAGTGGAACTAATCCAATCTACCATGAGGCGTATGTGCCCCCTTATATTCAAGGTCTGGGACCCCAAAATCAACAGACTCGTTAGACCCCTCTCATTCAAGATTACTCTGGCCCATACACTGAGGATGAGGGTTATACAACTGGGGAGGATGTTGCCCCAAGGAGGAGACGTTCTTCACAGACAAATCGGGAGCCACCCCAAACTACTAGGGAGAAGCTTGCAGCCCATGAGGCAGAGACTGCAAGGCTCAAAAAACTCCTTGCTGAAGAAGAGGCCGCTCAAACTCGGGGCCGAACAACTGAAGGAATCCCGATAATCAACTTGGATCCACCAAGAAGGACCAAGAGGGCTGAAGCCCCAAGGGGTGATCCTAGTAATCTGTTGCCCCTAGGAGATCCTGATGATCCTACACCACCGTTTACTCAAGACATCATGAAAACGGCTATATCCAGAAAGTTTAAGATGCCTTCGATCAAAGCCTATGATGGAACGGGAGATCCCGCAAATCATGTAAGGACATTCTCCAATGCACTACTGTTGCAGCCAGCCAACGATGCGGTCAAGTGTAGGGCGTTTCCCCAAACTCTTGCGGGTATGGCTCAACGTTGGTACAGCCGTCTACCTCCCAACTCTATTGGGTCCTTTAAGGAGCTAAGCAAGGCTTTCATCAACCAGTTCATTAGTGGAAGGGTGCATGAGAAAAGTTCTGCATCACTCATGGCAATACGTCAAGGAAAGAATGAAGCCCTAAGGGACTACATTAATCGATTCACACGAGAGGCTTTGAAAGTCCCGGATTTAGACGACAAAGTGGCTATGATAGCCCTGCAACAAGGAACCACTGATGACCACTTCAGGAGGTCGTTGGCTAAACATCCACCAGAGAGCATGTTGAAGCTCCAAGATAGAGCCGGAAAGTACATCAAGGCTGAGGAAAGCATGAGAAAGTATGAACCCACCGCTGGCGACGGTGGAAACTCAAAGAAAAGAAAAGAAACTCAGGAGTACGACGTCAAGGAAAAGTTTCCCCGGACATCAAAGAATTCTGACTCTCCACCCAAGAGAAATAACTTTGGGCCAAAGTTCACGGAGTATGCAAGATTGAATACTCCCAGGAGTCAAATTCTGATGGAGATAGCCAAGGAAGAAGATATCAAATGGCCAAAGCCAATGAGGGCTGATTTGTCCAAACGGAACCAAAATCAGTTTTGTCGGTTCCACAAAGAAGTCGGTCATGACACCGACGATTGTAGGCAATTGAAAGATGAGATTGAGTTTCTGATACGAAGAGGAAAACTCAGCAAGTTCACTAAGGATGGAAGCCAAGGTAGCCAAAGGGGGAACTATGAAAGAAAGGATTATGATAGAAGGGACAACGATCAAGATCGGAATCCCAAGCCCCGAGGGCCAGTGATCAACATGATATTCGGAGGGCCAACTGCTGCTGGGTCCTCCCGAAATTCAAGAAAAGCTTATGCCCGAGAGGTACTGACCGTCATTGGAGAAGCACCGAAGCGTGCACGAACAGAAGTGTCAATAGGTTTTGATGATTCAGACTTGGAAGGGGTGAAGTTCCCCCACGATGATCCTCTTGTCATAGTACCTGTGATAGGCAACTCCGAAACAAAGAGAGTCCTAGTCGACAATGGAGCCTCAGTGGACATCTTGTTCCACGATGCCTTTATCAAGATGGGTTACACTGATTCTCAGTTAACACCCTCTAATATGCCCATATATGGGTTCAACGGAGTGGAATCAAAGGTGGAAGGCACTATCCAACTCCCAATGACCATGGGGCAAGGAACAAATACATCCACTCAGATGCTGAACTTCATAGTTATAAAGGCAACCTCAACCTACAATGCGATCATTGGAAGGACGGGTCTTCACGCGTTTAAGGCTGTTGCCTCATCTTACCACCTGAAACTCAAATTCCCCACTCGGAATGGGATTGGTGAAGAACGAGGAGACCAAAAGATGGCTAGAAGTTGTTATGTAGCCGCGTTGAGGCCTGATGGAATTGGGGGGCAGGTTCTCCCCATTGAAGACATGGACACTAGAGATAATGAGGACCGAAGAGGGAAACCAGCTGAGGATTTGATCCCAATTCCCTTAGTCCCGGATGAACCAGAGAAGGTGACTTATGTTGGGGCACTACTACCCGAGCCATTGAAAGGCAAACTCGCATCTTTTCTTCAAGAAAACAATGACGTTTTTGCTTGGACAGCGGCTGACATGCCAGGGATTGATCCCCAACTAATATCTCACAGATTGAATGTGGATCCAGAAAGGAAGGCAGTGAAACAAAAGAAAAGAAGCTTTGCTCCAGAGAGGCTTGAAGCCATTAAGCAAGAAGTGAATAAGCTTTTAGAAGCTGGGTTTATTGAAGAAATCCAATTCCCGGAATGGTTAGCTAACCCTGTGATGGTCAAGAAAGCTAACGGGAAGTGGAGAATGTGCGTCGACTTCACCGACTTGAATGATGCATGTCCTAAGGATTGTTTTCCCTTACCAAGGATTGATGCTCTGATAGATGCCACTGCTGGGCACGAGATGCTAAGTTTCATGGATGGCTTCAGCGGATATAATCAAATCAAGATGCACAAAGATGACATCGCCAAAGTGTCGTTCATCACTGACTTTGGTGTCTTCTGTTTCTTAGTCATGGCTTTTGGGCTTAAGAATGCTGGAGCAACCTATCAAAGATTGGTGAACAAAATTTTTGAGCACCTGATTGGAAAAACCATGGAGGTCTACGTAGATGACATGTTAGTCAAGAGCCTTGAAAAGGCCGATCACATTGAGCACCTCCGAGAGGCTTTTAAAGTGCTAAGACACCACAAAATGATGCTGAATCCAGCTAAGTGTGCCTTTGGTGTAGGCTCGGGAAAGTTTTTAGGCCTGATGGTTTCCAAGAGAGGAATCGAGGCTAATCCCGACAAAATCAAAGTGATTCTAGACATGGAACCACCAAAGACTGTCAAGGATGTCCAGAAACTAACGGGAAGAGTGGCTGCTTTGGGAAGATTCATCTCCAAGTCTGGAGAGAAGTGTTTACCTTTCTTCAAAGCACTCAAAAAAGTGAAGAATTTTGAATGGACAACTGAAAGTCAAGAGGCCTTTGAGGCCCTGAAGAAATATATGGCTGAAGCACCACTGTTGGCAAAACCCAAGCCAGGAGAAATTCTCTATTTATACTTGGCAGTTTCTAACACAGCCCTTGGAGCTGTTTTGGTAAAGGAAGAATTGAAGGTTCAGAAACCCATCTACTATATGAGCAAGATTCTACATGGGGCAGAAATAAACTACTCAATGGTTGAGAAGCTTGCCTTAGCCTTGATAATGGCCTCAAGAAAGCTACGCCCCTACTTCCAGGCTCACAAGATAGAGGTCTTGACTGATCAACCTCTAAGAAACATCTTGCATAGCCCTCAAGTTAGCGGAAGATTGATCAAATGGGCCATTGAATTGGGAGAATTTGATATCAAGTATAAGCCTCGGACGGCCATAAAAGCTCAAGCACTTGCTGACTTCATGGTCGAATGCACCATTGACAACCAAGAAGTCGGGGGGCAGGAAGTGACTATGGAAGATAAGAAAGGCGAGGAAATGACCTTCAAAGAATGTTGGGTGCTCTATTTTGATGGAGCATCAAAAACAAAATCGAGTGGAGCTGGTTTGGTGCTACAAAGTCCTGATGGATTCCTAATAGAGTATGCACTAAAGCTTGACTTCCCGACGACAAACAATGAGGCTGAGTATGAAGCTCTGATAGCTGGCTTAGGGCTGGCTGGAGCCCTGAGGGTCAAAACTCTGAAAGTATGTGGAGACTCGAGGCTAGTGGTTTCCCAAGTAAATGGGGAGTTTGAGGCCAGAGATGAAGTCATGGCCAAGTACTTAAAGCTTGTCAAGGCCATTATGACTCAGTTTGATGAATGCTATGTGGAGCACATTCCAAGGGAGGAAAATGTGAAGGCTGATGCCTTGTCTAAGTTTGCCTCTTCTGAAATTGAAAACTATGCCGGGAGTGTATACTTCCAAGTCTTGAAGACCCCAAGCATCAATGGAAAGTTGGTAGCCCCCATTGGTATCACCAGTTGTTGGATTGATCCCATCAAAGCTCATCTGGAAACTGGGTGGCTGCCCAACGACACTTCAGAAGCACGAAAGTTATACGTCAGAGCACTAAGGTATGCCCTAATTGAGGGAATCCTATACAAGAAATCTTTTGTTATTCCATACTTAAAGTGCTTGAGACCTCAAGAGGCAGAATTGGCCCTAAAGGAAGTGCATGAAGGGATTTGTGGGCAACACTTGGGGGGCAGAGCCCTAGCTCATAAAGTCACTCGTCTAGGTTTCTATTGGCCAAGCATACTTGCTGATGCTAAAAGCTACGTCAAGAAATGTGAACGGTGCCAGAAACATGCTCCAGTGGTTAGGCAACCACCAGAGATGATGACATCCATTAACTCACCTATCCCCTTTGCTATGTGGGGAATGGATATACTCGGGCCATTTCCTATGGCAAGTGCTCAAAGAAAGTTCTTGATAGTAGCAATTGATTATTTCACCAAGTGGATTGAGGCTAAGCCATTAGCCAAGATAACCACCAAGCAAGTGATGCAATTCTTCTGGGAAAATGTGATATGCAGATATGGAATTCCACGAGTCCTGGTCACGGACAATGGAACTCAGTTTAACAACGATGAGTTCAAAAAGTATTGTGATGAAAACGATATCAAGTTGCGCTTCACTTCTGTCGCCCATCCTCAAGCCAATGGGCAAGCTGAGGTTGCAAATCGAATCATCCTTGATGGACTAAAGAAAAGAGTTGAACGCTCCAGAAACACTTGGGTAGACGAATTACTCCCTATACTTTGGGCATATCGTACTACTTGCAAAGTCACCACCGGGGCAACTCCATTTCTATTGGCTTATGGAGCAGAGGCAGTAGTCCCGGTGGAGATTACTCACACCTCCCCAAGAGTTGAGGCTTATGAACCAGAAGAAAATGAAGAAGGCTTGAGGCTAGCTTTGGATCTAATTGATGAAGTTAGAGATGAAGCAAACGCCAAGATAGTTGAACATCAAAAGAAAGCATCCTTCTACTACAACCTAAGGGTTAAAGAAAGGTTCTTTCGTCAAGGAGACTTGGTTCTCAGAAAGATTGAAGCATCTGGAGTTGGACAAAAAGGGAAGTTAGCCCCAAATTGGGAAGGACCATATCGCGTCAAGAACGTATTTGGCCGAGGCTCATACAAGCTAGAAACCCTTGAAGGGCATGAGGTGCCAAGGACTTGGCATGCCTCCAATTTGAAGGTTTATTATGTTTAAAGTGTCTCCCAAGTGGACTCACTACTATAAATAAGGTTCGATGAAACCAACCCAAGTTTTAAACTGGGATATTATGTAAGGGTTGATCCCATCTTCAAGTTATAAATGAATTCAGCATTTTCATGTTTTAAAGCTTATCTATAATGAGTCTTCATAAACATTCAAAAAGCAAGAAAAGCAACACAAGCCATGAATGGCCACCATGCATAAATAAAAACTTAAACAAGAGTTAATTTAAGCCCGTAGGCCGAAAGTACATAAACAAAAGTACAAGCCATGATGGCCAAAAGTGAAGATACACCTAATCTTCCTTGTCTAAGTCCTCCTCCTCTTCCTCTCTAGAGGAAAAGACAGCATCATCGGCTCCAGCAGTCTGACCAGGTGGGGAAGTGTGATCCAGGTCTAAGATCCTATCATCCTCCTCCATCTCGTCCTCTCCAGCCAAAGCCATCTCCAAAGAAGTAGGAAGGTGAGGGCTTGGAAAATCGGAGATAGAGAGGGATCCAGGCATCCTCTCCAAGACAGCAGCAAGAGCGTCATCCCATCCCTTAGTGTACTGAACAGGGAAGAGGAGCCCATCATGCTTATCAATCAAGTCCCCGTACTCCTCAGAGTCAAGGTACTCATCAATAAAATCATCCTTGGCCTTCCTCAAAGATACCAGTTCAGCCTGGGAGTCAGCCAACTCCTTCTCCTTCCTAGCCAGGGTGGCCTTCACTGAAGTCATTTCCTCCTGGGACTTCTCAAACTTGCCTTGGTTGGCCTCAGAAGATGAGCGCCAAGACTTAGCTTGAAAGAGAGCCCCTTGATAGTTGGCATTCATCTGCAAGCAAGTTATAGGTTAAATACTTAAACTTGAAATAAATCAAAGACTACAAAGAAAAGAAGGAGAGAAATACTTACAGCAGCCATAGCCTGGGATCCAGCATGCTCCACCCCCTCGATGGTGGAGTTAGAAACAAAATCCTTGTAGTCACAAGGAGTCAGAGAGTGATAAGACCACTCCACAGCATGTTTGGACACTCCTACCACAGTGTCCTTCTTCCTAAGACCCCAGTTGGGGCGCCAAACCGCACTCTTGCCCGAGGGAGGGCCTTCAGCATCCTCAGTAAGGTCCACATGTGGCCTTATGAAAGCTGGAACATTAGAAGCACGAGGGTCCTTCCCCCCTAAACGTGCCCTCTTCATCCGGGCTGTTTCCCCGTCTTCAGGCTCGTTGGACTTATTGATAAAGGTCGCAACTGCAAAAGATACAAGGAAAGAAACAGTTGGTATAAGTCAATCTTAAATAAATAAAGAAAGATATGAGGTGAGAATTACCCTTATCAGAAACGTTGGAAAGTCCCAAGGACTTAAGCTGGAACTCGTCTAGGAGCACCCAAGCCATGGTGGCATAGTTATCCTTTGTAAGTTCAGCATATGCATGGGCTTCCTCATCACTCAGGATAATATCACTAGGGCTACCATCCGAAACTCTACTAAAAGAACTACGAAAAAGGGTGCCCCAATCCCCTCCTTCCCAAACTAAATACATAAATTCCTCTTTCCATTTTGGGTTATTATCCGGAATGGATTTGGGGTGAAATATGGGGGGAGTGGAAGGACGGTGGTTGATATAAACCCAACCCAAGGTAATGGCTGAACTATTCTTAAATTGAAAGATTTTCCTAAACAAGGCTACAGATAAAGGAAATTTGTTCTTCAAACAAAGAACAATGAAACACATAATTATTCTCCAGGCGTTTGGAGGAAGTTGGCAAGGGTTAATCCCCACATCAGCCAAAAGCCTGGGAATGAACTCATGCATGGGAAACCTAAGTCCTGCAACAATGGCATCCTTATATATGCAAAGTGCATCAGGACGCCAATGGCAAGAACGGTCCCCTGGGCCTGCTGGAACTAATCTATAGGGGGACTTAACCCTATACATTTTGTTATAGTCCCTAATTAAGTCAATTTCATGGAACTTATTACTACAATCAAATGAATCTAAGTGTGATACATGAGGATATTCATCACTACGCTCTAAGATCATATCCTGAAGAGATATATGAGGGGAGCGAATGTTGATACCTCTCTTTGAAGCTTTGTTCATTCTTTGAAGTCGTTGGGCAGCCTTGTCAGACATCTTCAAATCTTCAAATCTTCAAAGGAAATTTCCAGAAAAACTTCAAGGGAACCCAGAAATCTTCGAATGAGGAAGGTTAAAACCCAGAAATCTTCAAATGATGAAGATTAAAGCCCAGAAATCTTCAAGGGATGAAGATCAATCCCGGAAAAACAAGAACACCACCGTAAAAAGCTCGCCGGGAATCGCCTTACCACGGGATAAAAACTGAGAGAAAACTAGAGAGAAATTTTGGAAAGTGAAAAGTGAGAAGTGAGAGTGAAATGAGAAATCTCACTCTCTTATAGTGAGAATGACGGGAAGATCAACCGGTTGAGGGATGGCAACCGTCTATAGCCAGTATGGCCCATAAATCCATTTTTGGATTACAAAGGCAAAGGCCCAAGTAAATTGAGTCTCAGGCAAAATCGAAGCCCAAGTCAAAAAGGCCCATTAAGGCCCAAGGCTGGAAAGAATTAAGTCCCAAAATTAAAATTGGACTATTTAAAAGCCCAAAAATAATAAAGCCTGGAATAAAACCAAGGCAAAAAATGAAAAAACCAAGGTCGAAAAGACTCTAATTCGAGATCGCACGGCCCTGGTCGAAAGTATACGAGAAAACGAGGTCGTATCAAACGACCCCACTTCCAAATAAAACGAAACAATTAAAGGTTTTGAGGTCGAAAAGACCCTAAAATGAGGTCGTATGACCCTAGTCGAAAATACACACGAAACCGAGGTCGTGTCCATCGACTTCGCACCAAAAACAAGTCAAAAAATTGGCAAAATGAGGTCGAAAAGACCCTGGGTCGAGATCGAACGAATGAGATCGAAAATATACTATTAATCGAGTTCGTATCACTCGATCTCATACTGAAACGAGGTCGAGAATGGCCCAGAAATTAATTCTGGAATTCCTGGTCGAAAACACACGTAATTCCTGGTCGACCAATCCAGGTCGAAAATAGCCTTTGAATCCAGGTCGAGAGCCTCGACCTCGCAACCAATCGTGGTCGAAGGTATATTAGAGACGAGGTCGTCAAATGAGGTCGATAATAGCCTAGGAATTGAAATCAACAATTCCAGGTCGAAGTTACACTGGCTTCCTGGTCGAAAACTTGAGGTCGAAAATGACTTGGAAATCCAGGTCGAGAACTTCGACCTCACAGCTGTTCCTGTTCGAAAAAATACTGAGTCGAGGTCGAGCAGGTGAGGTCGAAAAAGACCTAGAAATCCAGGTCGAGAGCTTCGACCTCACACCTGTTTGAGCTCGAATTCCTGGTCGAATTCCTGGTCGATTTTACACTGAATTCCTGGTCGAATTCCTGGTCGAAAATGACCTAAAAAATGGAAAATTTTGGGAAAAACACGCTGTAACTTCTACGAAAACCCCAAGGATATTTTCCCAGAAGTTGGGGGGCAAATGATATGGTCAGAAAAGTAATTATAGAAATATAATTGACTGGTCAAACAAAAGGTCGATATTTAAGGCCCGACACCCTAATTATTCATTAATTTCGTAATTAATGAGTAGGGAAAATATACAGCTCATGAAAAGAGCTTTGATTATGGAAAATTAGTCAAAGAAGGATATGAAATCCCAATTAAAGGCAATCAATGAGTCATAACCTTTATCAACAAGGAAACGAATTCTTCAGCAAGAAATACAATACTTATCCAATATCAAAAAGAAGACTTATCCGTTAAGTCTCCCAAACATACCATAAATACTAGGCTCTAAACGCCTATATAAGGTCCCTGATCCTACAATCAGAACTACGTCTTGGCTTGATTCTCAATAACGAATTGAGATACGTAGGCATCTTGTGAGGACCAATTTAGTCCGGAAACACGAGTGCAGCCATTAAAGCTCGAAAGCTCATTAATCCTAGCAATTAATATACAAGTACGATTTTTAATCCACAACACTTACTAAAACCCCTCATTTTCCAAAAATATCACGGGCAAACCCTTACTTATTTATTTTAAAAATCTATTTTTTTATTTTAATAATTAAAGTATTAAAATCTATTTTAATACTTTTAATTATGAGCACTTTTTCAGCTGAAACATGTTACTTTTTCAATTTTTTCATTTTCTAAAGAAATTATTATTAAATAATAACATTTTTATAATCAACTACCTTTTCAGCTAAAATACATTACTTTTTCTATTTTTTTCTAACAAAATCCTCTATTTTTCTAAAAACAATCACCGGCAACAAAACCATGTTAATCTTTTTATTTTTTCCTTAATAAAACCCTCATTTTCCAAAAATATCTCGGGCAAATCCCTACTTATTTATTTTGAAACCTATTTAAATACTTTTAATTACGGGCATTTACCTTTTCAGATAAAACATGTTACTTTTTTTATTTTTCCTTACTAAGACCCCTACTTTTCCAAAAATATCACGGATAAACAGTTATTAATTTATTTTAATACTTTTAATTATTTAAAAAAGTTTAACACGCCTACTTATTTTTTTATCAAATGCAAATTAATCAATACTATTATATAATAGACGAAACATTAAAAGTTTGGTCGGTCGGTATGGTACGTTGTGATTTTACTTAATTACCCTTACTTAACTGTACTTCGTGTTTTTACTTAATTAACCTTACTTATTTATAGAAATATATTATTAAATAATAATATTACCTATTTCTAACCAATTACTTTTTTTTATCTAAAATACATAATTTTTTCTATTTTTTCTAACAAATTCCCCTACTTTTTCAAATATATCACGGACAATTACCTTTTTTAACTAAAACATGTTAGTTTTTCTATTTTTTCTTAGTAAAACCCCTCCTTTTCCAAAAATATCACGGACACACATTTAGTTATTTATTTTTAAATCTATTTTAATATTATTATTATTTTATAAAAGTTTACCTATTTTAACATGCCTGCTTATTTTTCTTAACAAATGCAATTACTAAAAATATTAAAATATAAATAATCAAATACCTATTTATAACCAATTACCTTTTCATCTAAAACACATTCTAGATTTTTTCTAACAAATTCCCTCATTTCTCACTAAAATCCATTTTTTTTCCAAAAATATCACGGGCAAACCCTTTACTTATTTATTTTAAAATGTATTTAAATACTTTTAATTATTAAATTTTAAAACCTCATTTTCCAAAAATATCACGGACATTAACTTTTTTAAACTAAATATATGTTACATTTTTTATTTTTCCTTACTAAAAACCCCTTCTTTTCCAAAAAGATAATGGGCAAACCCTTACTTATTTATTTTAAAATATGTTTTAATGTTTTTAATTAATTAAAAGTGTTTAGCTATTTTAACATGCCTACTTATTTTTTTTAACAAATACAATTAAAAAAATAATAATAATATAACAATTAACAATCCGTGCTTCGCACGGGTTTTAAGCTAGTATATATATATAGGCTAGTGATCAAATAGAAACCAAAATTAAAATAGTAACTAGAAACTATTTTAAGCATTTAGATCATTCTAATCTAATGGCCCCTATAGAGGCACCACACACAATTAAAATACACTCTCCCATACACAATCCTACCTAATCCCCCGTTTCTAATTTGATTTTTCCCGTCAATCGGGGATTTGTTTTTGAAATCCAACTTCACTTTATTTTTCTCCATCTCCCAGCGATCAATCTGCATACCAGTTGTGCTATATTTCGACGCGATTTAAAAGAAAATTATTTAGTTTCTAGTTTATATTATAAAAGTGGTTTCTACTATAATAGGACCCAACATATATATACTTTTGTGGTTGTCCAGTAAATTTATATCTTTCCCTTACTAAATGTTCGCAATCGACATCCTATCATATTGGGCTTTGAGTAATATATGCAATGAATAAGCATGAGTAAATTATTTGTTAGGGTGAAAGCTCGAATTTGAAATGTGAAACTAAAGATAATGTTATAATAACATACATGCATATAACTGTTAGAGTTACCGAATATACAGTCTGCTTTGACAGGAATACCCAATCTGGAGATGGGCGGCCAAAAATACCAGTCATACACGCATTCTCAAACTGGGTAATTCATATACGCTTTTACAGAATGGGTATATAGCAAAGATTTTATTTTATTTCCTAAGCAAGAGATACGTTTTTCCAGTCAGGGTAACCTATAATACGCTGTTTCAAACTGGGTATATCACAAAGATTTTATTTTATTTTATTTCCTAAGGAAGATATACGTTTTCTCAGTTTAGGTAACCCTAAATACGCTGTTTCAAACTGGGTATATCACAAAGATTTTATTTTATTTTATTTCCCAAGGAAGAGATACATTTTCCGAGTCAGGGTAACCGATAATACGTTGTTTCAAACTGGGTATATCACAAAGATTTTATTTTATTTTATTTCCAAAGGAAGAGATACGTTTTCTCAGTTTGAGTAACCTGAATATATCTCTTCCTTGGGAAATAAAATAAAATAAAATCTTTGTGATATACCCAGTTTGAAACAGCGTATTTAGGGTTACCCAAACTGAGAAAACGTATCTCTTCCTTGGGAAATAAAAGAAGTAAGGTTGAATTTTGTGATAATCAAAGCATCATCGACTTACAACGCCATCCTTGGGAGAACTGGACTCCATGCTTTTAAGGCTGTCGCCTCAACTTACCATCTGAAAGTCAAGTTTCCAACCAGGAGTGGTGTTGGAGAAGAAAGGGGTGATCAAAAGACGGTCAGGAGCTGTTATGTAGCCGCATTAAGGCCAGACGGAGTCGGGGGGCAGGTTCTCCCTATCGAAGATATGGATGTTAGAGAAGATGAGGACCATATAGGGAAACTAGCTGAGGATTTGGTTCCTATTCCATTGGATCCCCTCGAACCTGAAAAGGTGACTTACATTGGAGCACTACTAAAAGAACCTTTGAAGGGCGAATTGATCACGTTCCTACAAGGGAACAATGACGTATTTGCATGGACGGCTGCCGACATGCCAGGGATTGATCCCCAACTAATAACTCACAAGCTCAATGTAGATCCAAAAAGAAAGGCGATACACCAGAAGAAGAGGAACTTTGCACCAGAGAGGCAAGAAGCCATTAAACAAGAAGTTGATAAGCTCCTAGAAGCTGGATTCATCGAAGAAATCCAATTTCCAGAATGGTTGGCAAACCCAATTATGGTTAAGAAAGCCAATGGGAAGTGGAGGATGTGCATAGACTTCACTGATTTGAATGATGCTTGTCCCAAGGATTGCTTCCCGTTACCAAGGATTGACACCTTGATAGATGCTACTGCAGGGCATGAAATTCTGAGCTTCATGGACGGTTTCAGTGGGTACAACCAAATCAAGATGCACAAGGGCGACACAGCCAAGGTATCGTTCATTACTGATTTTGGAGTTTTTTGTTACCTTGTCATGGCTTTTGGGTTAAAGAATGCAGGGGCAACCTATCAACGCCTAGTTAACAAGATCTTTGCCCACTTAATTGGGAAAACCATGGAGGTCTACGTCGATGACATGCTCGTTAAAAGTTTGTTTAAAGACGACCACATCCAGCATCTTAAGGAGGCATTTGAAGTACTGAGGCACCATAAGCTGATGCTAAATCCTGCCAAGTGCGCTTTTGGAGTGGGATCAGGAAAGTTCTTGGGTCTCATGGTTTCTAAGAGGGGCATTGAAGCTAACCCCGACAAGATAAAAGCTATCCTTGAAATGGAACCACCTCGTTCTGTTAAAGACGTTCAGAGGTTGACCGGAAGAGTCGCTGCCTTAGGGAGATTTATCTCAAAGTCTGGGGACAAATGCTTATCGTTCTTCAAAGCCCTAAAGAAGGTCAAGGATTTTGAATGGACAACAGAAAGTCAAGAGACCTTTGAAAAGCTCAAGAAGTACATGGCTGAGGCACCGTTGCTGGCCAAACCAAGCCCGGAAGATACTCTTTATCTCTACTTGGCAGCCTCCGATCAAGCCCTCGGTGCTGTCCTTGTAAAGGAGGAACGAAAGGTTCAGAAACCGGTCTACTATGTAAGCAAAATTTTGCATGGAGCAGAATTAAATTATTCTGTTATTGAGAAGTTCGCTTTGGCACTAATCACGACCTCAAGGAAGCTACGCCCTTACTTTCAGACGCATAAAATTGAAGTCCTGATGGACCAACCCTTGAGGAGCATTCTACATAGTCCAAAGGCCAATGGAGGGCTGATTAAATGGGCAATTGAGCTAGGAGAGTTCGACATCAAATATAAGCCTCGAACGGCCATTAAGGCTCATGCATTGGCTGATTTCATGGTTGAATGTACCATTGACAACCAAGAAATCGGGGGGCAAGAGATAGTACCCCATGAGGCACTTGAAGTTGAAAACAAGGATGATGAACTTGACTTGAAAGATCGCTGGATACTCTATTTTGATGGAGCATCAAAAACAAAGTCAAGTGGTGCAGGCTTAGTTTTGCAAAGCCCTGATGGGTTTACGATCGAGTACGCATTGAAGTTGGATTTCCCTACAACCAACAACGAAGCTGAATATGAAGCTTTGATAGCTGGTTTAGGCTTGGCCAGAATTTTGAGGGTTAAGAACCTGAAGGTATGTGGAGATTCAAGGTTGGTTATCTCATAAGTTAATGGCGAGTTTGAAACCAGGGATGAAACTATGGCCAAGTATCGGAGAGTTGTGAAAGCTGTTATGACTCAGTTTGATGAGTGCTATGTAGAACACATCCCCAGAGAGGAGAATATGAAGGCTGATGCCTTGTCTAAATTTGCTTCTTCTGAAATCGAGAATTACTCGGGAAGTGTTTACTTTCAGGTCTTGAAGGCCCCTACTATTGATTCAAAACTTGTGGCTCCTATTGATATATGAGGATGTTGGATTGATCCGATCAAGGCTCATCTTGAAACTGGATGGCTCCCTGATAACACCCAAGAGGCACGCAAGTTGTCAGTGAGAGCATTGAGATATACTTTGATTGAAGGGATACTTTATAAGAGGTCTTTTGTGATCCCTTACCTAAAATGTCTAAGGCCCTAAGAGGCACGAGAAGCACTTGAAGAAGTCCATGGAGGAATTTGTGGACAACACTTGGGGGGCAGATCCCTTGCTCACAAGATAACCAGACTAGGCTTTTATTGGCCCGAAATGCTGAATGATGCCAAAGATTTTGTTAAAAAGTGTGATCGTTGTCAAAAACATGCACCAATGGTTAGGCAACCACCTGAGATGCTGACCTCAATCAACTCTCCAATTCCGTTTGCTATGTGGGGAATGGATATACTTGGTCCCTTTCCTATGGCTATAGCACAATGAAAGTTTCTGATAGTGGCGATTGACTACTTCACCAAGTGGGTTGAGGCCAAACCTTTGGCTAAGATAACCACCAAGCAAGTTGCTCAGTTCCTGTGGGAAAACATCATGTGTAGGTATGGGATACCTCGCATCCTTGTTACAGATAATGGAACACAGTTCAACAATGAGGAATTCAGGAAGTATTGTGAAGAGAACGCAATTGAGCTTAGATTCACCTCGGTTGCCCACCCTCAAGCAAATGGGCAAGCAGAGGTCGCGAATCGAATCATACTGGATGGGTTGAAGAAAAGGATCGAACGCTCCAGGAACACTTGGGTGGACGAGATACTGCCTATACTTTGGGCTTATCGTACCACTTGCAAAGTCACCACTGGAACAACTCCGTTCATGCTTGCATATGGAGCAGAAGCAGTTGTACCTTTAGAGATCTCACATGTATCTCCAAGGATTGAGGCTTTTGAACAAGAGACTAATGAAGAAGGAATGAGGATGGCACTCGACTTAATTGATGAAGTTAGGGATGAAGCACATGCTCGAAATGTAGAGTATCAGAAAAGAACCTCCTTCCATTACAACCGAAGGGTTAAGGAAAGGTTCTTCCGAGAAGGAGATTTAGTTCTCAGGAAAATAGAAGCATCGGGAGTAGGAGAGAAAGGAAAGCTGGCACCCAATTGGGAAGGGCCGTATCGAGTCAAAAAGATCCTCGGGCGAGGAGCTTACAAGCTCGAAACTTTGAATGAGATAGAGGTGCCCCGCACTTGTCATGCCTCGAATCTCAAGATTATTATGTGTAACTATCCTTTCAGGATATAACTTAGGGTTCAGTAGGAAGAATAGACCTAAGGTTCATTGAAACCATTCTCGGGCATGTAGCCCATATTTACAGCTTATTATTAATAAGAGGGTTGAACCCGCCTTTGTTTTGTTTTCCAATGCATGTTTATTTTCTTATGTCTTGCTTTATGTACCAACACTCGATATGTGCAACCATCAGTACCGAAAATAAGTAAACAAAATAAGAGATAAACCATGAAAACAAAACAAGGAGTAAATATAATAGAGGCCCCAAAGGATCCTCAAGTTAAGGTTACAAATGATTAAAAGCAAGTTTGAAAAGCCAACGAAGGGCCATGAACGGAAATAATAAAGTCACATGCGGCTGCAAGCCTTGCAAGGCTAGAAACACGAGTGAGAACCTACTGCCCTCCTCGACCAGATGACGAGCTACCGCTCGAACCATAAGAAGACTCTTT
Organism: Heracleum sosnowskyi; assembly: GCA_030848705.1. NCBI lineage: Eukaryota > Viridiplantae > Streptophyta > Magnoliopsida > Apiales > Apiaceae > Heracleum > Heracleum sosnowskyi. The sequence goes on from CM061242.1 coordinate 83,655,655, forward strand.
TTCTTCACGAATTACTCCTCTACGCTTCCCCTCGGTAGGGCGAGCCACACCTTTCCCTTTTCCAACAGTAGGGCTGGCAGAGTGCCTCCCCTTAGATTGGGATGATTGAGACTCTTCCCCCTCTTCCTTTTCCTCTTCCTCCTCATCCCCTTCTGCTTCTTCCTCCCCCGAATCAGAAGATGGATCATTGCCCGCCTCAACGGCAGGAACCCAAGGATTGGGGAACCGGGAGGATTTGATTAATCCTGGATAAGATTCTTGGACAGCCAAAATCGCCTGTTTCCAACCAACTGAAAGAATAGAGGGTCGAACTTCGTTGTCATGTTGGTCCATGAATTCAAGGAAACCATCGGAGTTCAGGTAGTTATCAACCACCTGTTGGTCCCCCTGATGAGACTTACTCTCCAAAGCCTCGTACATTCCCTTGTATGAAGAAGCATCCTCCTTGGCAGCACGAGCTTTTGCTTCCCATTCCCTCGCCTCTTTGAATGCTCGACTTCTATCTTTATTAGAAGCCCTTAAATCATCACTTAAAGTCTTCCCTAGATGAAGGGAGGTCTGGAAGTAGGAATTCATCTATGAAAAAAGATAAAAACCAGTTAATAAATGAGGAATGGGGTAAGACAAACAGCTACGTTGAAAGGAGTAATGTTAACCTGATACATAGCTTGGCACCCCAGCTGTTCGGTCTCTTCAAACCTGAACGCGCAAGTAAGTTCACCATGTCAGGGGGAGTAATTGAGAACTTAGACCAATCCATGGCCAATGAAGAACTCCCAGCAATCGAGTCCTGCTCACATATCCCCCATGAGGGTTGAAAGGCGGTTTTGACATTCCCCTCCAAGTTCCTAGATCTCTTCCCAGCCTTCTGAGAAAGAGTAAGGAACTCGGGAACCTTGGGAGGTGGAGGATTGGCAGCAAGCTCAGCTTTCTTAGCCATCCTCTTGGTAACTTGCCCACTATTTGCCGGCTCCTTGTCAATGTTATCAGCAGCCGAAAAATACAAGGCATAAACATTGGAATAAGAATAAGTGTGTTTCAAAACAAGGCATAACAATAATAGTTACCCTCTAGAGACAATCTACTCATTCCAACTTCGACCATGATCCTCTCGGTCAGGAAAGAGCGATAATGAACATTTTCGTGACCCGTAATAAGCCAATCCCTGTCAGGGAACTCATGGGACTTGATCTCACCAATATGACTTCCAAAATCCACCACGTGGTTGAAACTAGGCCTAAAATATTGGCCCCAATCTCCCCCCTTCCAATAAAGCACAATGAAGTGATGCCTCCATTCATGGGTGGAATCGGGGAGAGAGGCGTTGTTACAAATGTGGTTGACATTCGAACGATGTTGAATTGAAACCCACCCTTTCCGGGTGGCTGGGCTGTTTTTGAGCACAAAAATACTTCTGAAGATAGGAACACTTAATGGAATTCTTTCTTTCAAACACCTGGCCATGAAAATGAAAATGAACTTCCAAGAATTGGGATACAATTGACAGGGGTTGATCATCAACTCGCCTAACAAGGTCACCACGAAGGGATGAAGGGGGAACCTAAGCCCGGCCGCTATAGCACCTCTATAGACAAACAACCTTTCTGGATGCCAGTTACAGGTTCTATCACCTGGCCCGGGAACCTCTATCTTAAGATGAGAGGGGAAGGAATACCTCTTCTTGAGTTTCTTCACATCATCCCTCCCCAGGGTGCTTGGAAACTTGAACGAATCTAACTCAGCATTGTTTGGAAACGCATCTCCCATTTGGTTTGTTAACTCAAACAAAGTAGGTAATGATTCATCTATAACAAGTGGAACACATAAAAGATGATTACCTTGTCTAGCTCTTGCAGCCAGCTTCTGAGCAATAGCGGACGAGGGACCAGATATTCGCTGATCAGCCATGGTTGAAAGGTGGAGACTTGACTCAAAGAAAATCTCCTGTTTGGAAACCACACTAAAATCAAAGGAAATACTAGAGAGAAAAAATATGATGAAGAAGTTTACAAATGAAGGTGTGAGTAAAATGAGCTCACTCACCACTCTTTTATAGAAAATGGTCACCTGTGGCAGCAAGTCACTTTTTAAGACGACCCGCATCTACAAGTTTAATTGTCACAATCGGTGATAAAACGAATGAGGAAGTTCGTATACTCGAACTAAAATCTCTACTCTTTTAAATAAGAACGAAGAAAACGAATGAAAATGCAGCCCGGAACTGTAAAAGCTAACAGTTAAAGGATTTAAAATCCCAGTTTGAAGTCCTAAATAAGGATTAAGTACAATAGTATGCCTAACCTACTTGGGCAACGTGAGATTAAAACCACTCTTTTCTAACCTAGCCAAAATGGCCAACATGTTGTCAAGCACCAACCAAGGACCGAGTTTAATTCTTGATTTTATGCTTGGATGGTTGAAATCACGCCAAAACAACCAAAAATATCATAAAGGGAAACAAGAACCTTGTTTTTAAAACAAGGGGAACAAAGACCTTGTTTCTGGTCCAAGCCAACCAGAGCCTTGGCCGACAAGAGCCTCAGCCGACCAACGCCTGAGCGCCAGCCGACAAGAGCCTCAGCCGACCAACGCCTGAGCGCCAGCCGACCTGAGCCTCAGCCGACCTGAGCCTCAGCCGACCAACGCCTGAGCGCCAGCCGACCAGAGCTTTGGCCGACCAACGCCTGAGCGTCAGCCAACCAGAGCGCCCGCACGCCCGCGCCTGCACGCTCCCCCGCGCGCCCGCGCGCCCGCGCCCGCGCGACCGCGCGCCCGCGCGCCCGGCCGACCAGGCCCCCGGCTGACCAGCGCCCGCGCGCCCGCGCCCGTTTACACCGTTTAGTGCCACCGTTTAGTGCCACCGTTTAATGTTACTTAAACACTTCTTAAATACCCCGCTTAGGGTAATATTCAGTTATCGTTCTACAGAATTAGCCAAATTTTGGTAAAACTCAAACTTTCACTAATAAAAATCGGCTATACTTGATAACTTGTTTATCATGTATACTCAGCCAATAAAAGAGAAGCCTCGGATAAGGCTGAATCGTAGTGAATGTGTAGGTCGCTCCACACTTCGCGTTAATAAACGATACTTGTGAAACACTAGTGTACCCTAAGCCGCAAAAGGCCATACCCGAGGGGGGCCCTTGAAAATTGGTCAACTTAACTTCAAGAAAACCTGATCAGTTTTCTCGAAGTTAGGGGGGCAAATGATATGGGTTAAAATAAAGCCCTAAGGACACATTTAATGATGCATTAAATGTACTTGAAATGGTCTAAATATGAGGCCCATTAAAGAAGCCTGGAACCATGATTGTAATGATAAAATTCGTAGTCAACAATTGGGCCAAGGTCCAACCCTTGTTTTAAACCACTAAGACATGGGCTTGGTTCATATGCAGTCCAGTGGTTGGAAACCATTAGGAAGCTTCCAATACAACGTCCAACATGGAAACCAACTCCAGCATGGAAACGAATTCTGATAAGAGTTATCCACTATTCGAAGGCGGTTACTTGGCCATCAAGTAACCAAATTCTACCACGGTTCTAGGGCTCCAGACGCCTATATAAAGGGCCTAACCCCTCAACATTATAACTACGTTTTCTTGGCTTGATTCTCAGTTGTAATTGAGATACGTAGGCATCTTGTGAGGACCTGTGCAGTCACGAACCACGAGAGCAGCCATTAAGACACGCTTGTCCACTACCTTACATTAAATACCGTCGTCAATATCTAAACCTACTTTTCGTTCCACAACAGTAACAATATCGTATTATTCGAGATAAATATACTAATATTTGAGAGAATGTTAAAATAATGAAATATATTGTACAATTATCTTTTTTATATTTATTCAAAATTTCGGTAAATGAACAAGACTAAACGGAGAAATAAAAAAAATTAATTTTATGTTAAAAATATTATTTTAACTAAAGTATATTTAGTAGAATATTTTTTAGAAAAGTTTGAAAAAATTATTACAAAGCCGCTGCGAAGCGCAGCTTAGTAAACTAGTTTTAAAAAAAGAAGATGTAAACTGAGTTATTATAATAAAAGTATGTCTTATTTGAATTTTTTTATTCATATATAAATATTGAGAATTATTCTTATATTGCAATAAGGTTTAAAGTTAGGTGTGGGATAAAATTATAATCTAACAAATTTACTAATTACTTTACTTCATATTTTATTTTAATAATTATGATACTCTATTATTCGCATATAAAAATGTTGCTTGTGTATTTATGTTAACAAGATTTTTGTTATTGTATTTGAAAAGTTAAAAAAAAATTGGTTAACATATGACAAAGTGGAAACGGAAATAATAAATTGTAAAATGTTGATTGTAAAATATATTAAAATCTTGTTGGTTGAATTATATTATTAAATTTCATTGATAATCTCCTTATAGTAGCATCATCTAAAAATATTTGTACTTTTTATGTATATGAGAAAATACAAGTACACAATGTATGTTTGGGATAAATGAAAAATAAAAAAAATTAAAGATAATACTTTTAAAATGAAATATTTCATATCTGATGATAGTATTGAATAAATTAAAATATGCAATTCTTAAAATGTTTAGGTAAACAAAAAAAAATTGATTTAGTATAATTGATTAAGGTATTTTTGTTTAGCACATAAAAAGTAAGTAATGAATTATTAAAATTATATAAATATATATTAAAATAAAGTAGTTTAACTTTAAATTCAAATATAGGGCAGGCAGATATATTTTTATTGGTGCACAAAATAAAGAAAAGTCCTATCGAACCGACCTGTAGTTTGTCTGAAAGCAAAACACCAAAGAGCTCACTTTAGTCAGTGTTTCCACATGGTCCAAGTTGCAAACAAGGGAAAACAATATTAAATAGAGTTGCCAGTTTGGCTATTACACTGTACACGCAACGCCTCTTGATTGGCTATTCCATAGATAGCCCCTACCCGCTTTTGAAGATGAGATAAGAATGGAGATGAGATTGATTGGATAAAAAAGCGTGTCTAAAAAAGTAATCAATTCCTTCACATTCATCCACCACCACACAACATCTTCAACACCACAACCCTTGTTGATTCACAAACCCAAAATATTATAGACTAAAATTTGTTCTAGTAATGGGAGTAGGATCCAAGTCATGTGAGTCTTGCAAAACATCTCCTGCAACCCTTTTTTGCAAAGCTGATTCAGCTTTTCTTTGTGTGGTTTGTGATGGTAAGATTCATGCAGCTAACAAGTTAGCTTCCAGGCATCCTCGTGTTTGGATGTGTGAAGTTTGTGAGAATTCTCCAGCTTCTGTTACTTGTAAGGCTGATGCTGCTGCTTTATGTGTTGCGTGTGACCGGGACATCCATTCTGCCAATCCTTTAGCTCGTCGACATAAGCGGCTTCCGGTTGTTCCATTTTATGATGCTACTGCATCGGCTGCTAGTAGATCAGGCGGTGCAGAGGGAGATGATGATCAGGATAGGTATTTTACGGATCCGGAGCTGGAGGAAGAGGAGGCTGAGGCAGCTTCTTGGTTATTGCCAAACCCTAATAACCAGCTGCTGAGCAGTAACAACAATTTGGCGAATAATAATGAGTTTTTGTTGAATCATCACCAGGATCTTGATTGTTCGTTTCTCGATATCGATGTTATGAACAATCATGCTACTGCTGGTGTGGTTGCGGATCAGAAGCCTATGAATCTTCTGGAGAGTGGAAATTATGGGGGAAATGCGGATGGTGTTGTTCCGGTGCAGTCTTACCAAACACAAACTGCTGCTCTTGTCGATGGATTTCCGGCTTACAATATGGATTACTGTGGATCTAGACCTTTTATGTACAACTTCAACTCTCAGTCTATCAGCCAAAGTGTACGTATTTCCATTCGCAACTAATTTATGTGTCATTCTTTCTCCAGGTGTAAATTATTCTACTGTATGCATGTTACAGCAGAACCATAGATCATAGAGAATTAGCTAGAGAGATTTTGTAGATTATTAAGGAATCTTATTAAGGAAGGATTAATGACATAATTCATTAAAGTAACACAGATCTGAACAAACTAGATCAGATTGTCAGATAATTCTGATTCTCAAATTTATAACAATACAATTGAAGTTGTAGTTCATCTTAACATGTAAGATGATGTTTAATTATTGTCGAAAAAAGTACTTAACAAACATAAATTATTTTAACAAATACATATCATAGTATCATCTTACACTCTTAACACTGATTAATACGTCTGTTGTTACAACTAAAAAATTGAATGAACAGATGGAACAAGCCCTAGTTAACCACAATAAAATCTTTAAATACAGCTGGTTAATTGAAACTAAAGCAATTACAGTTCCGCATATACCACTTGTTAGTAAACAAGACCTTCTTAATAGGGTATTGATTGTAAAGAGTTCTGTATAAGTTGCACCAAACGGTTCAACCAGATCTGGTGTAAATAAGCTTGTAACTTTGTTTATTTAGCATAATTTTTAGATGAAATTTGGATATCTAAAATTTCAACTAGATTTATGTAATGATTAGTTAAAAACGAATTCATTTCCTTAATATAGCAACAAGTTTATTTCTCTAGGAGCATGTTTGCTATCATGATACAATAAAACTAAACATTACTGGTGTGTGCAGGTATCATCATCATCACTGGACGTTGGGCTAGTTCCTGATCACAATGCCATGACAGATGTATCAAATACCATCACACAAACTCCCAACGCGGAACCACTTCCTAACCCTGTCTCCGGACTTGATAGAGAAGCTAGAGTTATGAGGTACAGAGAGAAAAGGAAGAATCGTAAATTTGAGAAAACAATCAGATATGCTTCAAGAAAAGCCTATGCAGAGACCAGACCTCGAATCAAAGGTAGATTTGCTAAGCGCTCAGAAATTGGTGACGATGTCGAGACACTCATTTCAACAGCCACTTACGGCATAGTGCCCTCTTATTAAGAGGTGCAGCAGCCAGTTTGGCAAGGTTGCAACTGCAATTGGTGTCGCGGCTGCTACTACTTCCAATATATTTGTGTAAATAGCGAGTAATTTTGATTCAGAAGCTGGATGATGCATGTATAACTAACTAGTTTTACTTTTTGGATTGTGGTTTAATAAAATGATATAACATCAATGTCATTTCTTTAAACTGTTGTGGTTTTAGGTCTTGGGATTTGTATGCATGCTGCATTAGCAGTAGTGAATCTAAACATGAAATTTTTTTCCAACAACTTATTAATAATATATTAATATGTTTCTATTTGTTTGATACGTGTATTATAGGATAATTTTAGGTCATATTTTCGGTTGTCTTAATTATCTCATAATTTTTCAATATTAATCTATTAATAATTATTGCTTAACCAGTAATATTCTCTCTTTGAAACAAGGAAATAATTAATATCAATCAATCAATAACGGAAAATATCTCCAAACGATTCTTTCAAATCAGAAAAGAATCAAAACGCCAAGATAATGCAAGATAAAATCTGTAATTGTCCACATTAACGAAGTTTATCCCTAAAGTCTCTCCGGGATAAACACAATTGCACATAACTGTGTGGGCTTGATCCAATATAAATTGGTACGCAGACATCTTGGCAAAAGAAATTCGATATATGAGACAAATCGCGACACCTCCCAAGTCCAATCCCAAATCCCCCTATTTTTATAACTTGGTTATAGCCCGTGCTACGCACACGTTAGTTTAAAATTTTATTTAATAATATATATATATATATATATATATATAATATCATTAATAATTAAAATAAGTTTATATTTAAGATCAAATAATATGATTTTGAAATAAAAAAATATAATTACAATATTATTGTATATAATATAAAAGAAAAAGGATCGTGAGGTTATGATTTACAAAGTCACGTACATAGCACGATGACAAATTAATTATAATTAAAATAGGAGTGAAAATAAAATTAAGAAAAGTGGATGGATATGCTAACACAGAATATCTTGCATATTACTAAATTGTCTCGGGAATATCTCTAAGGCAGGCTTTCTACTTTCATAATATAATAATTACATGTAAAAGTGAAATTGATAATTAAATATTGTATTATAGTATATCTTATATGATAATATGCGTTAATGAGATTATTAAAATTAAAAGATCAAATTTTATTAATAAAAAACTTACCATAAATATTAAAGATTATATTAATGATATTTATATTTGTATACAAACTTTCTATAATTATCAATGAGTCAAATAATGGATGTGGATCATATCCAAACACAAATATGAATACTAAACCAAAAAATGGATTATCTAGTGGGTCAAAATTAAGTTAAAATTTTCATCTGAACCTAAATATGGATAGCGAACCTGAGAAATGGGTTCTGCAAAAATTTATAATATATAGATTCATTATTCCAGCAATCCCCGAAATTTGTTATCACCAAATTCCTCCGTTAACAATTGGCGCCAGAAGTGGGGGGTATAATTTTTTGATTGTGGAGGACAATCAATATATCCAATACGCATGGGGTTATTTTGGTTCTGAAGCTGCTTTAATGGCGGAGCTGAACGGTGGAGACGGTAGTTCGTTCATGGTTCTATTCAAAATTAAGATAAATTTTCTTACGATTTTGTCCGTACAAATAAGTTATCTTATAAAATTCGTAGTAAATTTAATACATGTCAGATTTTGATGATTTTTTATGATCCGGAAAAATTTTGCGATTTCTTACAACTTTCGTTCTTGGTGTTTTCTCAGATTATGTTTCAATCTATTTTCGAAATCACAAAACATAATCAGATCCCGTTTTTCAGTATTGAGAAATTAATCAGTAGATGTTTTATTTGATTTCCGATTCGTTATAAGTTCGTTTCTGACAAGCCATATATCATCGGAAAGATCTTTTCGTTTTCTACCACTTTCATGTTTTGTGTTTTCCAAGAAAAATATCATTTACATGGCCAAAAAGGTAAAAAAAAAACAGATCTGAGCAGAATCTGAATCATGAAGATGTTAAAGAATTGTGATGCAATATTTGTAGCATATGATTTGATTACTTCACTAGCTCGTGCATGGACAAAAATAAGTGTGGAAGGTCCTTATCTGAGAAGGGTAATATTTTCGAAAGCTCTCTTTTCCAAGGAGGATAATATTTTTGAAGACCCACTTTCGAAGAGGATAATATTTTTGAAGACCCTCTTTCGAGGAGGATAATATTTTTAAAGACCCGCTTTTTAATATGATAATATTTTTGAAAACCCTACGGGTTAATCGTCTTCTGAAGGTCTTTCAGGGTGAATTTGTTTGAAGGCCCTACGTGGTGATCGTCTTTTGAAGACCCTTCAGGGTAATCTTGTTTTGAAGGCACTACATCATTCGCATCATGCATTCATTAATCATCATGTGCATCATTCGCATCATGCATTCATTCATATCATCATGTGTATCATACATTTACTTGTAAACATTGGACATTCTTAGATTCTGTGGTTGTCTCTGTGTGATATTTTTGAAGGCCCTTCTTTGATGAAGGTGTTGCTTGAAATTATTTTTGATGGCCCTTCTTTGATGAAGGTGTTGCTTGGAATTATTTTTGAAGGCCCTTCTTTATGAAGGTGTTGCTTAGAAATTATTTTTAAAGGTCCTTCTTTGAGGTGTTGCTTGGAAATTGTTTGGAAGACTCTTCTTTTCAGAGGGTATTGCTTAGACTATTTTTGAAGGCCCTCATAAGAGGGGATATTACTTGAATTATTTTTGAAGACCCTTCTTTGCGGAGGATATTACTTGAATTATTTTTGAATACCCTTCTTTGCGGAGGGTATTGCTTGAATTATTTTTGAAGACCTTTCTTTGAGGAAGGTGTTGCTTGGAAATTATTTTTTGAAGGCACTTCTTTGAAAAATGTGTTGCTTAGAATATTTTTGAAGGCCCTCCTATGAGGAAGGTACTGCTTGGAATAGCTTGGTAAACCCGTACTTCCGGGATGCTTACCTGTACTTCTGGGAAGCTCACCAAAAAGAGAGAGTCCTCCCTCTTATGGAGAGAAGAGAGTCCTCCCTCTTATTGAGAAGATAAGAGAGTCATCCCTCTTATCTCTCTTATGGAGAGAAGAGAGTCCTCGCTCATACAGAGAAGAGAGTCCAACCTCTTATAAGGTGAAGAGAGTCCACCCTCTTATAGGTGAAGAAAGTCCACCCTCTTAAGGTGAAGAGAGTCCCACCTCTTATGTAGAGAAGAGTCTTCCCTCTTATGGAGAGAAGATTCCACCATCTTAGACCGTCTCCAACCCAAGACACCAAAATAGTGTCACTATAACACTATTTTGGTGTCAAAATGACACTATCCATAAAATGTACTCCAACCCAATTGACACTATACTTGACACTAAAAGGAATCTTTTACATAAAAAATGGAATATTCTAACTTTTTCTCATTTTAATATTCTTAATAAATCTAAAGTTGAAAAGTACAAAAGAAAGAAGTTCAATAGGACAAGAAAAAACTTGTTTTATTAACAAACATAAGGGTATAGTGAGAATTTTGAAAGTCACCAAATTTGGTGTCAAAGGATCACCAAATGTACTTTTGTCACCAAATTTGGTGACCCAAAACTCATTTGGTGTTTTTGGGTCACCATTTTAGTGTTGCATTGGAGTTGTTTTTACATTATACTAATCACTATTATAGTGATTTAGTGTTGGGTTGGAGTTGCTCTTATAGGTGAAGAGAGTCCTCCCTCTTATGGAGAGAACTTTGGTAAACCCGTACTTCCGGGGTGCTTACCTGTACTTCCGAGAAGCTCACCAAGAAGAGAGTCCTCCCTCTTATGGAGAGAAGAGTCCTCCCTCTTATGAAGAAGAGAGTCCTCCCTCTTAAGGAGAAGATCCTCCGAGATAATGCTTGGACTACAATCTCAACACATTACATTCTCTCAATATTTCAACATACGAGGGCATCACTACTGCTGCTACTACATTCTGCTACTTCTATATCTTGAATAATGGATTCACAAACCTAACTTTACAAGGGGAAGCGCAACAATATCTACACAAAGCCGCTCATTCTCGTACACTTGCAAGACTACTGATACTCACATATTACGGGCACATCATGTTGTCTCCCTCGCATCTACAGGCAAATCACGGGTACTATGTGCTTCATATTATTCACTAATATTCTACTCCTAGTTGTTTCATTGACTCAGGAAATTCGGAAGATAAAATCACGCTTAGTTCTCCAGTCCATCAAGCTATACTGAAGAACTAGGGGGTAGTTGTTACACCATATTTTTGGTTGCCTCAATTATCTCCTAATTTCCCAATATTAATCTATTAATAATTATTGCTTAACCACCAAGTAATATCCTCTCTCTGAAACGAGGAAAGAATCAATATCAATCGATCAATAACGGAAAATATCTCCAAACAATTCTTTCAAATCAGAAAAGAATCACAACGCCAAGATAATGCAAGATAAAATCTGTAATTGGCCACATTAATGAAGTTTATCCCTAAAGGACTTTAGGGATAAACACAATTGCACAGAACTGCGTGAGTTTGATCCAATATAAATTGGTACGCAGGCATCTTGGCAAAAGGGATATGATATCTGAGACAAATAGAGACACCTCCCAAGTCCAGCCCCAAACATCCAAAAATCCCAAATCCCCCTATTTTTATAATTCATTATTCTAGCAATCCTCGAAATTTGTTATCACCAAATTCCTCCGTTAACAGATAAGATAACAAACTATTCAGTCATTTTTAATATGAATTTTTTTTTGAGTCAGTTTGCTTGTTTATTAAACGTTGTCCTAAGATAGATGATTCTTTTTTCAATAATAAATATAATAATCAAATTAAAAACACTTCATCGAAACTTAGCAAAAAAAAAAAACTCTTCACCAGGAACCATCTCAATTCTGGATACTCATTTCTCGTTCGAGTTACGTAGGCATTGTTTACAGGCAAGTAAAATTGTAGTACCCCAGTTATACATCTACATGTGACAATTATTTTGGTGTTGTTACAAGTAGAGGTGGCCAAACGGTTTTGCACGGATGAACCATGAACCGCTCGTCAAAATAAACCGTTTGACTCGGCTCCTAACGGGGCGGTTCAAAACTGGCACTATCCGCAGAGACATAAGGGTCGCTTACAGGTTGAATAATCTGGAACCGTACTTGGCACGGCTCGGCACTGAAAACCGCGGCTCGCCATGAACCGCCCGGCCCGCACATGAACCTCCCGGCTCACCCATGAACCGCACAGTCTTCTGCCAATCTTCTCCTGCAAGGCTGTAACCTGCAACTCCAACTTCACATTTTTCCCAACGGCTCCATTTCCCCCCTATAAATACTCACATTTCTCACATTTATCTCCACCTCTCTCTCGTTCACTAATCTCTCTACCTCTCTCTACTCTCTCTTTCTCACTGCTGCTCTCATCTCACTCTCACACTTGCTACCTGTTACTGTTACTGCTAGTTGCTACTGCCTACTGTGAAGCTTTAAATAATTCTGGCGAGTAAACAATTCCGATGAAGCTTTAGACAATGCCGCTTCTAATAAAAAAGCCATGGATTATATTAAGAACGATATTCCTTTAGTTTTAGATGGAGTATTTTTACACGTTAGATGTTGTGCTCACATAATTAACTTGTCGGCCCAAAAGAGAATTACACAATTAACTCATTTATTACAACCTATTAGGAAATTAGTTAAGTATCTACGTTTTGCGGGTACATATAGGTCTAAGTATAAAAAATTGTGTAAATAAAATGGATTAAGGCCGAAGAAGTGGGCTTTCGATTGTTCTACGAGATGAAATTCGACTTATAAATTATTAAATGATGCAATTCAATATAAGACCATTATCACCGAATTATATAATGAAGACCCAAACCACCAATACGAAGATGGACTTATCACCGAATTTGATTGGCAATTGGCATCTACCGTACGTGACATACTTGATTGTTTTGCACATGCTACTACAGTTTTTTCTTATGTTTATGAACCAAATGTACATCATGTTATCATTGAGTGTGGTAATATTATTACTACTTTAAAAGAATATGAACAGGATCCATATTTTAGTGATGTTATTGTTGACATAAAAATTAAGTGGATCGAATACTTTACAGAATTTTCTTATGTTTATGGTATTGCATGTCTTCTCCATCCCGGTGTTAGAAAGGAAGGTTTAGAAAACATTTTAGGGCATTATTATGAAGTTTTAAACGTTTCATATGATCATGTTTTATATGTTTATCAATTTTTAGACGTGTTGTATCGTCTTGTAGATATTTATGCTCCAAAAGTTCAAAGTTCTATACCACCTAAGAGTAGTAGTAGTGTTAGTAGGTTTAATAATACTATTTCATCTATACTAACCAAAAAACAAAAATGTAGAATTTCCACTTCATCATCTCCCGTACCTTCTTATTCTTATAGTTATAGTATGGTTAGGGAATTTTTTTTCTTATAGTTACGAGTTAAATGAAGATTTTGAAATACTAACATGGTGGAAGAATCGTGAGTTATAATTTCCGATTTTAGCAAAAATTGTAAGAGATATTTTAGTAGTCCCTGCTTCTACAATTGTGTCCGAGTCCGCTTTTAGTGCAGGTAGAAGACTGTTAGACGAGAAGAGAACAAGTCTTGCGCCGGACGTAGTAAAGATTTATGTTTGTAAAAAAGATTGGGATCAAGCCGCGAAAAGACAACAAGGAAAAAAAGAAGATGACTCGGACGGAGAAGACGATCCGTGGATGACAATGGATACTTCGGATTCCGACGCCTCAACTACCAACGAACAACAATAATCAAATAGTGGATAGGATTTTTTTGTTTTGCATTTTTAAAATTTGTTTGGTTTGTATTTATTTTAATATGTTAATGCGGTTTGTTCCATTTTTTTAGAGAGGAGTCCTCTCAAATTAATTATAAAATATTTTTTTAATTAATAAAATTTATAGAGGTACCGTCCTCTTTTATTCCAAAAACATTCGTATAATTTTAAATAATATTTAATCGAATTAAAAGTTAAAAAAAAAAAAAATTGAACCGCAAACCCGCAACCCGCCCGCGAACTCGCTCGAGCTGTTCACGAGCCAGACTCTGCCAAAACTGGCACGGACTGGCACAGATCACCACCGGGGACGTGTCGGTCCCGTCCTCCTCCTACGCCAACTCGGCACGTGCCAAAACCGGCACGGCCGCCCGTTTGGCCAACACTAGTTACAAGTAACTCCAAGGTGTGATATATACGTGCACTACTTGATTTTTACATGTGCACCGAAAAATTATGCATGAAATAAAATATACCTATCAATCTTTCTAATTAAATAAATGTCAATTACTTATTTATTTATATATCTTTTTTTCAATTAAAAATGAAAAAATAAATTAAATCATCCTTAAACTATTGCTATTTTATTGTTGACTCACTGAACTAAAGATTCTATATTTCAGATATTTAAAGTTAAGACATAACACATTAGTGTATTCTTTGATACTGTGGCTTATCTCCTCTCTCTCCATAACTGCTTTCTTCAATTTCCGTTGTCTTCCATTTCAATACATTTAATGTTCTTTTTCGCATTCTAAACACATAACAGTGATCCATTTTTGTTGTACTACTACATCACATCACAAATTCAAATAATTTACTCACGATTTTCGGAGTAGGTTTTCAAAATTCTTTAATTTTCTATCCAATTTTCTTAAGTTCTAGTGATCAAAGTTAAAATCCGAAACTTGTGAGTTTCATCATTTTAATTGAAGAATATCATATACAAAATTTTACTATGTAGCATCTTGCGGTTATTCTATCGTTATTGAGGGTCATAATATATCAAATAAAGAGTTAGTGGTACTTGACTATTCAACAGGAGACAAGAAAGACACAAACCAAATATTCTTCTCCTCGGATCAGTTTTGTAAAGACAATCATCCACGGCTGTCTTGGTAATATCTTGCTCATTTTCAATTAATTTGGTACGCGCATTTTCCGACTTTCCAATTTTATTACCATTATTATATGTGTGTTTTTTTGTTCTTGATCTATTTGTATATAAATATATATCACACACTATTGTATGATGCACTAAGTCGGGAGTTTTCACGTAAACAGCCTCCTTACTTTTTAGTAAGGGCATGATCTGTGTACATCTTACCCTCCCTAGACCCTAATCTAAGTGGAAAATACTAGGTACGTTTTAGTTTGGTTTCGATATTTAAAGTTTCGAATTTTCTAATTTAGGTCTTTCCGTCCAAAAAATTCCAAACATATGTTAGAATCTTGCTGATGTGGCGCCGTTTTTTGATAAATAATATAACATGTGGACGAATAATTAGAAAAAATATATATATATATGGCAAAAACCTATCAAAAATGTATGAAAATTAATTTTTTAAAGTGATTAAACGGCGGACCTCGCGTATAACATTTAATTTAAACACGTTTTTCCTATTTGTTTTTGATTTTTTCTAATTATTTATCGGTATAATATATGAGAAAAAATGACAAATATACCGACCATTCAGCCGATTTTTACTAAAATAACTTTTCTCTGATTGAGGGCCATTTATACCCGTTGAATACGCTAACAAGAAAAGCTTATCCTTTATTTGACCCGACCCAAGTATAATTCGATCCCCAAATTACTTTGCACACAGACTCTCACTATAACGACTCGGAAAAACGATTGTACAATATTAATATTTAATAATATTTGAGTTCTATGGTATGTAAATATTGTGTGAAAGGTGGATAATTGAAAATGTGATGATTAGATGTTTACTTGGTGAATGATATGGATTAAAATACTTGTGTATGCTTTTAAATGCATTTTACATGAAATTCTTATTAAAAATTAGTTCTTTTTGACCTTCCGGGAATTTTATAAAACTCAACGGAGACTCTTTTTATTATGAAATCTTTTTCACAACCTTTAGTTTATATTCTAGTATTTTCTAAAATTAGTGGAGGAATTTATTCTTGGCTTTAAGGATTTAAATTTGATTTTATGAGTTAAGTGTCATTTAAGTGATCAAAACTTTGAAAATTCATATTTAATTCAATTTTGGTCACAAAAATATTTTAAAAATATGGGTGAGCTTGTAAATTCGTATTCTTTATTTTAAAAATAAAATTTGGATTTTTAGACATTACCTGCAGTTTATTTCGAATTTTAGAAAAGCATTTGTGTTGGTTTTGTTTATTAGCAAATCAGATTTTGTAATTATGAAATTACCTTTTTACCCCTGGGTTTATAAAACCCCTGCACCAGTTTCTTTTCCCTTTTCTTTCACTCATCTCTCAACTCTCTCTTCTCTCTCTCTCGATTTCTCTCTCTCGGCTATCACTCTCTCTCTCGATTTTCTTTGTAAAATCTCTCTCACTCTCAACTATATTGATGATTATGATTATACATACATATATATATATGTGTAATCGTGTGTGTATGTGTATGCCGTGTGTATTGTGTGTACCGATTGTTGCATGCAAGGGGTTTCGGAAATTTTGATTTGATTCAAACCCAAAAGCTTGCTTGTGATGATTTTTGTGATTAGTTGGTTGATTAATATTACTTATTGGTGAGGTTGTGAAGGAAACCCGGATTTTCATATTTTCCGGGCACCTCCAACCATTGCCGCCGTCGGCAATGAGCTCCGGCGAGCCGACGGGGACGATGATGATGCGTTTGAGTCCGATTATTGTGTTAATACCTATATTTAGTTCGATTTTGAGTTGCATGTGAAGAAATCGAAATGCATGTTCAAAATTCAATTTTTTCCCCTTTTTAGAATTCGGTTTTGGAAATTTGTTATTGATGTTGTTTAATTGTTAACTTCGGTTTATAATGAATGCATGTTGATTTATTGTGTTAAGTGTGGTTAGTGTGAGATTTTGGATAGTTAAAAGTATTGATTTGGGAATTGTAGTGAAATTCCAAGTAATGGAATTGTTAACTTGTTTATTTGATAAATGCATGTATAAGTTTAGTGATTCTTGAGAACATGAGTTCTAGTTGTAATATTGGATGGTTAGTTGTGAATGAGTTTGTGTTTGGAAT
Source organism: Heracleum sosnowskyi (assembly GCA_030848705.1). Classification (NCBI taxonomy): domain Eukaryota; kingdom Viridiplantae; phylum Streptophyta; class Magnoliopsida; order Apiales; family Apiaceae; genus Heracleum; species Heracleum sosnowskyi. The sequence goes on from CM061242.1 coordinate 83,672,711, forward strand.
GATTTATAAAGAAAAACATCATGCTGAATTTTTCCAGAAAAACTGCCTGTTCTGTTTTGCCATATTTCGAAATGTTGCTGCCTGTTTTAGACAGAGAGCTTAGGATGTCAATGTTCTAAATTGAATCTAGTTTGTGCACGCGCTAACCTTGTATCGATAGGATTTACGAATATAAAGTTATGTTTGTTTTACTAAAAGATGCGCAGCAGGGATTTTTCTGTGTTTTAGTACCTACTTTATACAGTTCGTTTTTATACTAAATAAAGTGTTCTGAAGTTGAAACTTTTATGCTAAGTTGGTTTTGTAATCAGGAAATAGCCTGTCAAATTTGGTAATTGTTTGATTAGTTTTGGAATTATGAAAAATGTTTTAGTAAAGTATGCGCAGCAGATTTTTCAGCTTTTTGAGATGAAAACATTGTTGTGAAAGTATTAAGGATATGGTTGGCATGACCAAATTGATTTAAGGGATACTAAAGGTGGTATGATTTGAAGGATATAGTATTATATATATATATATGTATAAGGAGCATGTTATGTGTATTGAAATGACGATGTGCGTTTATATGGATGATTGCCTATTACGTGGTTATAATTATTTTGTGGTATAACTATTATGTGTTTACGCGTTTAGGATGCGTTGGGTAGTTTAGAATAAAGGATTAGCGGTTTAGTGAGGACCTACTAAGATAGAATATATATTCTTTTGTAGAGTCCAAGGAAGTGGAACTTAGGGAGTTCAAGGAAGTGGAACTTAGAGACAAGGGAAAGACTAAGGTGGAAAACCAGTGATTGCTCATTACCCTTTATCTACTTAAGGCAAGTAATACAAACTTGCTTTCGTATTTCGATTCCATTGTTTCATTTTGACACATATGAATTGTTATCTTGCCTTGATATACCTTTAATTTCTGAAAACACTTATTGTTCATTGATAACCCTTACCTTTGTTCATATATACCATGTTGAATTATATACCATGTTTTGTTTAGTTCTTTATCCCAAAACCTTTATACCCTGATCATATACATGAATTGAAACCTGATGACCTATAATTCCATAACCTGAATTTGATCATATACTTATTCAAACCCTTTTATACCTGAAAGTGAATACACCTATACCTCATTTTAGTACATTTCCAGAACATACCCAATGATAAATATTTCTTATATTCCACTAATAGAAATCCAGATTGTTTTGATTGAACTTATCGGATTTCCAAAGGACTTCTTTATATCTGAATATGTTTTAAAAAGGAATAAAAGTTTGAACTCATTTAAATTCTGATTTATGGTTTCCACGGATTCCTAAGATTGGAGGCGTAAGAGGCCGAGTAACGCCGGTCCAGCACTTTTTAATTATAATAAATGGACTAGGGATGGACTAGTCTAAAGGCCAATGTGTTGCCTAATGGGACCCAATTCAAGGACCAGAGGGACTGTGTGTCCGGTATGGGGACTTTACGTGGCTGATCACCCGTATTGTCCGGTGCGTTGTGAAAAATCTCCAAAATTACTTATTGTTTTTGAAACGGATATCTTGATAATGAAATTGGTTTACCCTTTGAAATTGCATATTTATGCCATTGTTCCAATATATCCTTAATGTGGATTCTGCTACAACCATGCCATATATATTGATATTGGAAACTGTTTTGAAGCTATATATTCAATTCATTGTTTTGATAATCCCTTGATACGGATCTTGCTATACCCATGTCGTACATATTGATATTGAAACTGTTTCCCAGTGGATAACTGTATGGTCATATTATTATTACTTGCTGGGCATTTGGCTCATTCTTTTTCCCTATTCTAACCCACAGTGAAACGAGAAGATGGTACGTACATTTCAGACAGCTAGGAAGTCTTCCTATAGGGTTGTTTTTGGGATGCCAGCTCAGGTAGGTGATGGCCATATCTAGAAGGTGTTTTGTAATAGAGAACATAGAACTTTTAAGACTTGGTTGTAATAACTTTTGAGACTTATGTATTAATGAATTAGATAGTGGATGCTTGTTTCACACCATCAACTGTTAAAGATCCAGGGTAGAGTTGGGGTCAAGTCCGCATGCTTTTATTATATTGTCTATGGGTTTAATATGTATAGAGGTGGTAGTGACTCCCCGATCATGACCCCAGATTGGGAGGGCGGCACAGGTTGGTATCAGAGCTGTCAGTTTTTGGTCACTGAAACAAGCCAGGATTAGGATCCCTATTAATAAAAGATTAGGATCCCTATTAATAAAAGGTGATTAAGATAGTTATGAAAGGAGTAGGAATCTGTTAGGATATTAGATGGATAGATGCTAAGTAGCCACGGTAGGCGTAAGTACTCTCTTTTAAGTTAAGTCTTTAGGATTAAGATAACCTGTTATTATATAAGTATCTATATCTATATTGTTATCGCAGGAGATGGACGTTGTCGGTGGAGACACACCCCCTCACCCCTCTATCACACTATCTGACCCAGTGGAGATAGGTAGTCTTAGTGTTCAGTCCGTTGAGACACCAATTGCACCTGTACCTGTTCAGACTATTATCCCCTGGAGAGCAGCATCTGTTGATTCTCGTGTTTCAGTCATGGGAGATCCTGCACCTATTTTTCATCATGCACATGTAGACCTTGCTAGAGATCTAGAGACCCTTTCAGGACAGAATGCCGAGCTTCAGGCCCTTATAGATCAGATGTCGGATGAGGCGGACCGTCGTGTTGCTGTTACTGAGGCGGAGTGGCAGGATAGGATCCGTACTGTAGAGGAGTCAGCGCGAAAGCGCCTAGCTGAGGGACCAGTCACTGTTGATGCTTTAGAGGAGGCCAGGAGAGTGACTAGGATTGTTAGCTGGATGCTGTGTGAGCTGAGAGCGGTTCGTGGCGGCCGAGACTAGCTATGGTTGGATTCTGAGAGTGGGACATCTGTTAGAGCCCATTGGTTTTAGTATTGATCATTTGCACGTTTGACTACTCGCTATTAGGATATTTTCCCTTTTTCCTAGTAGACATTATTATATTATCTGCTTTGACATTGACTTTGCTATGACTTATGGGGTGATCATGTACCCTGTCATCTATTGTACTTGACTCAAATCTTTATATTATGCCCGTACTTTTCTTATACCTTGTTTTAAACTGTTATACCATTTATTGTTAACCTGTTCCTGTAATACCTATGTTTACCCTGTTTACCCTGTTACGGAGACGAGCAAGTTATCTAACAATATGGCTAAAAGTTTTAAAATTTTTATGTTACATACAGTTTTATAAACGTTTTCGAAAAGAGTTTACATTGTGGTATATATATGCATATTGTTTCATAAATTGCTTATCTCTTATCAGAAAAATGCCACCAAAGAAAAAGACTACTGCTTCTACTCAACAAACAACTGATACCGAGGCCCAGAACCCGGTAGACCCAACTATAACTCAGATACTTCAATTACTTCAGCAACAAACTGCTGCCTTGACTCAACAACAACAACAACAACAACAAAATGTTCAACCTTTGACAACTTTTAAATCATTTCAAGCTGTCCACCCACCTGAATTCAAAGGTACTCTAAACCATGTTGAGGCGAAATCATGGTTAATCGATATTGAGAAAGCGTTTGCGTTAGTTAAGGTTGGGGAGGATCAGAAAACTGAATTTGCTAGTTACTACCTGAGGGCAGAGGCTAATTTTTGGTGGGAATCTGTGAAGTTAGGAGAAGGAGAAATTACTTGGCAAAGATTTACAGAACTATTTCAGGAGAAGTATTTACCAAGGTACCTACAAGATCAGTTGGAAGTTCAATTCTTAGAATTGAAACAAGAAGGGATGAGTGTGGCAGAATACGAAGCCAAATTTACGGAGTTAGCAAGATTTGCACCTAGATACGTAGGAGATGATGTCAGTAAGGCTAGGAAGTTTCAGCACGGATTAAAGCCATGGTTAAGGAGTAGAGTCGCAGCTTTTGAATTGAGAAATTATACTGCGGTAGTACAGAAATCGATGATCATTGAGGGCGAAAGTGAATTAGTTCAAAAAGAGAAATTTGGAAAGAAACGAAAGTTTGGAGGATCTGAAAGAAGCCAAGGAGATGAAGGACAAGGAAGTTCTCAGAATAGAAAAAGGTTTGGAAATCAATCAGGAGGAGATAAGAATTTTCAGAAACAAAGGAGTGGATTTGGAAGTTCAGACAGGAAACCTCAAGGAGGAAAGCCACCAACTATCACGGGAAAGCCATCTATACCAGAGTGCAAGACGTGTGGTAAAAGACATTCGGGAATCTGTAACAAGTTAAATATCACATGTTTTAAATGCAACAAGAAGGGACACTATGCTGATGGATGTCCGAGTTCAAAACCAGGAGGACTAACATGTTTCAAGTGTGGAAAAGCGGGACATTTTGCGCGGGAATGTAAGGAACCGGTCCAATCTGCTAATGTACTTAGACTCACTGCACCCCCAACACGGTCACAGTCATCTCAACCTCGAGCAAGAACTTTTAATATGTCAATCAATGAAGCGGTTCAGGACAGAGATGTAGTAGCAGGTACGCTTCCTGTGAATTCTGTTAAAGCTAAAGTGTTAATTGATTCTGGAGCAACTAGATCTTTTATATCTGAAAGATTCCTTGATAAATTGAATTGTGAGGTAAAACCATTGGAAAAGACGTTAGTAATAGAAGTGGCTAACCAGGATAGAGTTCCCGTAGACCAAGTGTGTCCTAACTGTAAAATCGAGATCGGTGGATATCTTTTTCATGCGGATTTGATACCGTTCAAAATGGGAGAATTCGATGTTATCCTAGGAATGGATTGGTTGGTAGATTGCGATGCGCAGATTGAATGTAGGAAAAAGCAAGTGAGATTGCGTGTGGACGAGGATCAAGAAGTGGTGTTTCAAGGTCAAAGACAAACGAGGAAGTTCTTAACGTTTATGCAAACGACACGACTACTTCGACAAGGTTGCGAAGCTTATTTGGCTCATGTTGTAGATGTGGAGAAGCAAGTGTTGAAGATGGAGGAGATACCAGTTGTAAATGAGTTCCCTGAAGTTTTTCCTGACGAACTACCCGGATTACCTCCAGATCGAGAAGTAGAATTTACGATTGATTTGGCACCTGGAACGGAACCAGTATCAAAGGCACCTTACAGAATGGCACCGGCAGAAATGAAGGAATTGGCTACGCAGCTACAAGATCTTTTGGATAAAGGAGTTATAAGGCCTAGTATATCGCCGTGGGGAGCGCCAGTTTTGTTTGTCAAAAAGAAAGATGGGAGCATGAGATTGTGTATAGATTATCGAGAACTTAACCGGTTGACGGTAAAGAATAAGTACCCGTTACCGCGAATCGATGATTTATTTGATCAACTCAAAGGAGCAGCATATTTTTCAAAGATTGATTTAAGATCTGGATATCATCAACTGAAGATCAAACCTGAAGATGTTTCGAAAACTGCTTTTCGCACGAGATAAGGACACTACGAATTTTTAGTGATGCCATTTGGATTAACTAATGCCCCGGCTGTGTTTATGGATTTGATGAACCGAGTTTTTCGAACGTATTTGGATAAGTTTGTGATTGTATTTATTGATGACATCTTGATATATTCAAAGTCTTCGGAAGATCATGCGGAACATCTAAGGATTGCGTTGGAAGTCCTGAGAAAGGAAAAGTTATATGCAAAGTTTTCAAAGTGTGAATTCTGGTTAGAGGAAGTACAATTTCTTGGACACGTAATTAGTCGAGAAGGAGTGAGAGTAGACCCTGCCAAGATTGAAGCTGTGGTTAATTGGGAAAGACCAAAGACCCCTACTGAAGTGAGAAGTTTTCTCGGATTAGCTGGATACTACCGGAGATTTGTTCAAAAATTTTCAAAGATAGCTACACCGTTAACTGCACTGACTCGGAAGAATGAGAAGTTTGTTTGGACTGAGAAATGTGAAGAAAGTTTCCAAGAGCTGAAAGGAAGATTAGTGACGGCACCAGTGTTAGTCTTACCAGATGATCAAGGAAATTTTGTTATCTACAGCGATGCTTCACACAAAGGATTAGGATGTGTTTTAATGCAACATGGAAAAGTGATCGCGTATGCTTCACGACAACTCAAACCGCACGAACAGAAGTACCCAACTCATGATTTGGAATTAGCAGCTATTGTGTTCGCACTGAAAATTTGGAGACATTATCTATACGGAGAGAAGTGTGAAATCTACACGGATCATAAGAGCTTAAAGTATATATTCACTCAGAAGGAATTAAACATGAGGCAACGGAGATGGTTGGAGCTAATTAAGGACTATGATTGTAGTATTAACTACCACCCAGGAAAAGCGAATGTTGTGGCGGATGCGTTAAGTCGAAAGGAGAGATTGAATTTGTTCACGATACCTAAGGAATTGCTTCAAGAATTTGAGAAGTTGAAACTAGAAGTTTGCGATTCGGAAGTTACCAACGAAGTTCTCAATGCTATGACGTTTCAACCGGAACTGTTGGAAAAGATACGAAGATGTTAGGAGGAGATTATGAATCAAGAGATGAACACATTGACTGGTGAAGAGATCTGCACCCAAAGGGACGACAAAGGAATTTTGAGATTTTCTACGAGGATATGGATTCCAAATGTGACGGAATTGAAGAATGAAATCTTGAGGGAAGCCCATAGTTCACAGTACTCAATTCACCCTGGTAGCACGAAGATGTATCGAGATTTGAAGGAACATTTCTGGTGGCCTGATATGAAAAGAGAAATTGCCGAATGGATAAGTAAGTGTTATACTTGTCAACGAGTTAAAGCCGAACATCAAAAGCCGAGCGGACTATTGCAGCCATTGGATATTCCTGAATGGAAGTAGGAACATCTTGCTATGGATTTTATTGTTGGACTGCCAAGGACAAAAGCTAATCATGATGCCATATGGGTAATTGTAGACCGTCTGACCAAGTCTGCACATTTTCTCCCAATCAATGAAAGATTTTCACTGGATAGGTTAGTACAGCTATATCTGAAGGAAGTTGTGACACGCCACGGAGTTCCCGTAACCATTGTGTCGGATCGTGATCCAAGGTTTAACTCCCGATTTTGGAGACAATTTCAAGAATGTCTGGGTACCAAGCTTAAGATGAGTACCGCTTATCATCCACAAACTGATGGCCAGAGTGAACGAACAATTCAAACCATTGAAGACATGCTTAGAGCTTGTGCACTGGATTTTAAAGGAAGTTGGGACGAGCATTTACCATTGGTAGAGTTTTCGTACAACAATAGCTATCACGCGAGTATTGGAATGCCACCGTATGAAGCTTTGTATGGAAGGAAATGTAGATCGCCTGTATATTGGGAAGAAGTTGGAGAACGAAAAGTTTTAGGCCCCGAGCTGGTACAACAAACGAAGGAAAAGATTGAAATCATTCGGAAAAGGCTAGTTACGGCACAAGACAGACAACGGAAGTACGCGGACCAAGACAGAAAGGATATAAGCTTTGAAGAAGGAGACCAAGTGTTGCTAAAAGTGTCGCCATGGAAAGGAGTTACGAGATTTGGCAAGAAAGGGAAACTTAGCCCGAGATTTGTAGGACCATTTGAGATACTAAGGCGTATCGGGAAAGTTGCTTATGAGCTAGCGTTACCACCACACATGGAGCACATTCATAACGTTTTTCATGTTTCGATGCTTAAGAGATTTAATCCTGATGCAAATCAAGTGATCGAATATGAACCTTTTGAGATTCAACCTGATTTGTCATATGTAGAACAACCTGTAGAAATTCAGGATCATATGGATAGGAAATTAAGGAATAAGATTGTTAAGTTAGTTAAGGTTTTGTGGAGGAATCCCAAAGTTGAAGAGTCGACTTGGGAACTTGAGAGCGAGATGCTTGAAAAGTATCCGCATCTATTTTCATAAGGTTAGATTCTGGGGACAGAATCTTTTTAAGGGGGGAAGGTTATAACGACTCGGAAAAACGATTGTACAATATTAATATTTAATAATATTTGAGTTCTATGGTATGTAAATATTGTGTGAAAGGTGGATAATTGAAAATGTGATGATTAGATGTTTACTTGGTGAATGATATGGATTAAAATACTTGTGTATGCTTTTAAATGCATTTTACATGAAATTCTTATTAAAAATTAGTTCTTTTTGACCTTCCGGGAATTTTATAAAAATCAACGGAGACTCTTTTTATTATGAAATCTTTTTCACAACCTTTAGTTTATATTCTAGTATTTTCTAAAATTAGTGGAGGAATTTATTCTTGGCTTTAAGGATTTAAATTTGATTTTATGAGTTAAGTGTCATTTAAGTGATCAAAACTTTGAAAATTCATATTTAATTCAATTTTGGTCACAAAAATATTTTAAAAATATGGGTGAGCTTGTAAATTCGTATTCTTTATTTTAAAAATAAAATTTGGATTTTTAGACATTACCTGCAGTTTATTTCGAATTTTAGAAAAGCATTTGTGTTGGTTTTGTTTATTAGCAAATCAGATTTTGTAATTATGAAATTACCTTTTTACCCCTGGGTTTATAAAACCCCTGCACCAGTTTCTTTTCCCTTTTCTTTCACTCATATCTCAACTCTCTCTTCTCTCTCTCTCGATTTCTCTCTCTCGGCTATCACTCTCTCTCTCGATTTTCTTTGTAAAATCTCTCTCACTCTCAACTATATTGATGATTATGATTATACATACATATATATATATGTGTAATCGTGTGTGTATGTGTATGCCGTGTGTATTGTGTGTACCGATTGTTGCATGCAAGGGGTTTCGGAAATTTTGATTTGATTCAAACCCAAAAGCTTGCTTGTGATGATTTTTGTGATTAGTTGGTTGATTAATATTACTTATTGGTGAGGTTGTGAAGGAAACCCGGATTTTCATATTTTCCGGGCACCTTCAACCATTGCCGCCGTCGGCAATGAGCTCCGGCGAGCCGACGGGGACGATGATGATGCGTTTGAGTCCGATTATTGTGTTAATACCTATATTTAGTTCGATTTTGAGTTGCATGTGAAGAAATCGAAATGCATGTTCAAAATTCGATTTTTTCCCCTTTTTAGAATTCGGTTTTGGAAATTTGTTATTGATGTTGTTTAATTGTTAACTTCGGTTTATAATGAATGCATGTTGATTTATTGTGTTAAGTGTGGTTAGTGTGAGATTTTGGATAGTTAAAAGTATTGATTTGGGAATTGTAGTGAAATTCCAAGTAATGGAATTGTTAACTTGTTTATTTGATAAATGCATGTATAAGTTTAGTGATTCTTGAGAACATGAGTTCTAGTTGTAATATTGGATGGTTAGTTGTGAATGAGTTTGTGTTTGGAATGATTTATAAAGAAAAACATCATGCTGAATTTTTCCAGAAAAACTGCCTGTTCTGTTTTGCCATATTTCGAAATGTTACTGCCTGTTTTAGACAGAGAGCTTAGGATGTCAATGTTCTAAATTGAATCTAGTTTGTGCACGCGCTAACCTTGTATCGATAGGATTTACGAATATAAAGTTATGTTTGTTTTACTAAAAGATGCGCAGCAGGGATTTTTCTGTGTTTTAGTACCTACTTTATACAGTTCGTTTTTATACTAAATAAAGTGTTCTGAAGTTGAAACTTTTATGCTAAGTTGGTTTTGTAATCAGGAAATAGCCTGTCAAATTTGGTAATTGTTTGATTAGTTTTGGAATTATGAAAAATGTTTTAGTAAAGTATGCGCAGCAGATTTTTCAGCTTTTTGAGATGAAAACATTGTTGTGAAAGTATTAAGGATATGGTTGGCATGACCAAATTGATTTAAGGGATACTAAAGGTGGTATGATTTGAAGGATATAGTATTATATATATATATATGTATAAGGAGCATGTTATGTGTATTGAAATGACGATGTGCGTTTATATGGATGATTGCCTATTACGTGGTTATAATTATTTTGTGGTATAACTATTATGTGTTTACGCGTTTAGGATGCGTTGGGTAGTTTAGAATAAAGGATTAGCGGTTTAGTGAGGACCTACTAAGATAGAATATATATTCTTTTGTAGAGTCCAAGGAAGTGGAACTTAGGGAGTTCAAGGAAGTGGAACTTAGAGACAAGGGAAAGACTAAGGTGGAAAACCAGTGATTGCTCATTACCCTTTATCTACTTAAGGCAAGTAATACAAACTTGCTTTCGTATTTCGATTCCATTGTTTCATTTTGACACATATGAATTGTTATCTTGCCTTGATATACCTTTAATTTCTGAAAACACTTATTGTTCATTGATAACCCTTACCTTTGTTCATATATACCATGTTGAATTATATACCATGTTTTGTTTAGTTCTTTATCCCAAAACCTTTATACCCTGATCATATACATGAATTGAAACCTGATGACCTATAATTCCATAACCTGAATTTGATCATATACTTATTCAAACCCTTTTATACCTGAAAGTGAATACACCTATACCTCATTTTAGTACATTTCCAGAACATACCCAATGATAAATATTTCTTATATTCCACTAATAGAAATCCAGATTGTTTTGATTGAACTTATCGGATTTCCAAAGGACTTCTTTATATCTGAATATGTTTTAAAAAGGAATAAAAGTTTGAACTCATTTAAATTCTGATTTATGGTTTCCACGGATTCCTAAGATTGGAGGCGTAAGAGGCCGAGTAACGCCGGTCCAGCACTTTTTAATTATAATAAATGGACTAGGGATGGACTAGTCTAAAGGCCAATGTGTTGCCTAATGGGACCCAATTCAAGGACCAGAGGGACTGTGTGTCCGGTATGGGGACTTTACGTGGCTGATCACCCGTATTGTCCGGTGCGTTGTGAAAAATCTCCAAAATTACTTATTGTTTTTGAAACGGATATCTTGATAATGAAATTGGTTTACCCTTTGAAATTGCATATTTATGCCATTGTTCCAATATATCCTTAATGTGGATTCTGCTACAACCATGCCATATATATTGATATTGGAAACTGTTTTGAAGCTATATATTCAATTCATTGTTTTGATAATCCCTTGATACGGATCTTGCTATACCCATGTCGTACATATTGATATTGAAACTGTTTCCCAGTGGATAACTGTATGGTCATATTATTATTACTTGCTGGGCATTTGGCTCATTCTTTTTCCCTATTCTAACCCACAGTGAAACGAGAAGATGGTACGTACATTTCAGACAGCTAGGAAGTCTTCCTATAGGGTTGTTTTTGGGATGCCAGCTCAGGTAGGTGATGGCCATATCTAGAAGGTGTTTTGTAATAGAGAACATAGAACTTTTAAGACTTGGTTGTAATAACTTTTGAGACTTATGTATTAATGAATTAGATAGTGGATGCTTGTTTCACACCATCAACTGTTAAAGATCCAGGGTAGAGTTGGGGTCAAGTCCGCATGCTTTTATTATATTGTCTATGGGTTTAATATGTATAGAGGTGGTAGTGACTCCCCGATCATGACCCCAGATTGGGAGGGCGTCACACTCACTCATTTTCTTTCACAGAATTCAATCATCCTGCTCCGATACTATAACAATTTCTCATTTTTATGTCTGATCAATCCAGAAGAAGCACTTTTCAAACATAGCAAACTTTCCACGATCGATTTCTTACTTAATTATGCATATCCAGGTTGATTCTATTGTAAGTATTCTTAATCTTTTAGGGTTACAGAGTTATCTTTACAATCATTTGATATTTATGCCCGTAAAACTTTATATCTGCCATTATCATGTTTAATTGAGTACATTATTTAAGAGTATTTGATACTACCAGAATATTGCTCCAACCAATGCGTGTACTATTGCAAATTTATGTTGTGGCTGATTATATGTACTCGAAGATTTATAGTTGTTTAAACCAAATTACTAAAGTGAGAGAAAAATGAAGAATGATCTAGTTGGGTTTTCGGGATAGGCCAGAAAGCTTATCTGAATTCGAGGAGTTGTGATATGGATTGTGCTAGTAACTATTTTGCTACTAAATGAGTCGGTTCTCGGCATGATTTTATTAGCTGAGTTATTGTTTTGAAAACTCTGATTCAAATTTGAGTACTTGACTGGTTATGGTTCACTTGGTTAGGCTTTTCAATGCTTCATGATTATAGATCGATATTGGATTGTGTGCTCAATTTTAACATGTTTAGGAATTAAATTGACTTAAGCAAGTTGTTCTTGATAAATCATATGTGAGTAAATATACGAAATCGAACTATAAGGAGTGAGGCCTGAATTTTTCTGAATACAAACCAAAATTGAGAGAGTAGTTTTTGAATAAAATCTGACCGTGTGAATATTAGTAAATATTTTACTCAGGTTCACCCCCAATATGAGTATGGTATTGTATTACTGTATAGTAACCATGCATTCTCTTTCTACATAGAACATTACAATAATTTCGACATACATAATTTTTTTATAAGAGGTTTTAATGCACTATGACTTAGACAACCGACTTATAGAGCAGTCCATTAATAAATTCCTACCACGTCATTGTATAGAATACATGTGAGAATCTAAGCACAACCAGTGATCTTAAATAAGTAAGTTGAGAAAATATCAGGTAGCTAAGGTGAAGCCATGAGTGCAAGTGTGACTTGACATGTGATTCACAATCAGGTATCTAATTAATTTGTAATCTAGTATCACGATTTCCAGATTCTTTTCTCCAATGGACGTAGTTAGAAACAATTTTTTTTTATTTTAACTGTTATGTATCAAAAGTGTGGTATGTTACTTCAGTATTGTTATTTTTTCTGGCATATGATGGATTGTGCATTGTTAACAGGTCTCAGATGGTACACATTCTGATTTTGAGTTACAACCAGGACCAAGAGATCCATCTGTCTTGCATTTACAAGCGGAACACAGGTTCACTCATATTTGGAATGCTGGTGGGGACACGCAGAGATCTCGTATTCGTACTAAATTTCCTGCATTGCATCCGAAAATGGTTCTGATTCTTAGAGATTTAAGGTTTGATGGGGTTGCAAGACTTGCGAGTATGGCTATCGATTGGAGTCTGATTAATGCTCTTGTTCAGCATTGGAGGCCGGAAACGCATACCTTTCATTTACCTATTGGCGAGTGCACGATTACATTGCAAGATGTTAGTGTTATTATTGGCTTGCAGATTGATGGAAATGTAGTTACTGGTCGGACACATTGTGAAGGTGGTTGGAGTGATGTTGTCAAAAAAATGTTTGGAGAAGCTCCTAGAGATAAAATTTAAAAGGTGGTAGGTTAAAAATTTAAAAGCGTATCTCTTCCTTGGGAAATATAATAAAATAAAATCTTTGTGATATACCCAGTTTGAAGCAACATATTTAGGGTTACTCAAACCGAGAAAGCGTATCTCTTCCTTAGGAAATAAAATAAAATAAAATCTTTGTGATATACCCAGTTTGAAACAGCGTATTATCGGTTACCCTGACTGGAAAAGTGTATCTCTTGCTTAGGAAATAAAATAAAATAAAATCTTTGCTATATACCCATTCTGCAAAAATTTATATGAATTACCCCGTTTGTAAATGTGTATATGACTGGTATTTTTGGCCACCCATCTCCAGATTGGGTATTCCTGTCAAAGCGGACTGTATATTCGGTATATTTGTCCTTCAACCTATTTTATTATATTTTGATAACTTTTTATCAACTTTATAAATTGTAAAATAATTGATAACATTTTACACATCAACATTTCATACTTTAATATTTATGTATTCAATTTTTTTCTAATTTTGTTTTGAACCATCATAAACTCTCATTCGTTTCTTTAATTAGTTCTTCTAAATTTTTTTGTAAATGATATTAGTAAATCGGTTTAAATAAAATAATTAATTTAGAGAAAAATATACATGAGGTTTTTTTTTGTGAATAAAAAATATACATGAGGTTGATTTATAATTTCAATTTCAAAAATATAATTTCAAGTGTATCCATATGTTATTTCGCCTAAAATACTTATAAACTTGTGTAATACATAATAACTTCATTAATTTATTAGTGAAACTTTATTACTTCATGATGATATTGTACCTGATGTCATCCTTGGGATTTTACATGAAAGACAAATTTGTAAATGCAGGATGAGTTTGTAATATTTCCAATAATGTCATTAAAATCGTAAGGGAAGAGGTTATAACTTGGGGAGTTACGTGAGATCATCCTCAATTCCATTTTTCTCCTACTTAATTTAGTATGTCATATGTTAAATTATTTGTTTTTAATATTTTCATTATTTAATTAAAAAATTAAGAGAAAAGAGAATCTTAAGGTAACTAAAGAAAATTTTTTGCCTCAATTTTAAAATATTTTGATATCTGATTCAAAATTGAACCGTACAAATGTAAAAATATAGTAAAAATGAATAATTATGCAAATTTTCAAATGATTTAGTAATTCGGATCAATTAATTTTTTTTTTAAAATTAATCAATCCCTACCGTAAACATTATATAAGAAAATAATATCATTATAAAATCAATACTCTACTAGTTAAATTTGCAAAGAAATTATTTTATAACAATTTTTTGACATAATCTTTACATCCTTACAGTCAAATCGTTGAAAAATATTCATTAAAAATGATTATAGACGGCAACTGGAAAATTTTTATATACTGATCTTTAAACTTTAAATCCATTAATTAAATATATAATATATTTTTATAGAATAAATTTTAAACCGAATCGGATTTGGATATTCGATTTTATAAAATGTTGTGATCCGAATTCGAATCGGAAGTTATACAAAAAAATCAGATCGAATATCTAATCCGATTTTTTTCCAAATTTCAAAATTTTTAAACAGAATACCTAATTGAAAATTAGGATAATCCAGTTTTGGCATATTTATGTTCACCCCAACTGTAAAGATGCAACATTTTTGGCGCCAAATGAAAACAGAATCAACCACAGCTCGTTTTCGGTGCTTTCAACATCGGCAAACAGGTACAATGTGCGGCTCAATATTACAGTATGTATTAAATTTCCTTGTTTAAATAAAATTAAAGTTTCTTTGTGTGAAAAATAATGATTTAAATACTGCATACAAAGTGTTCGATTAAATGTTAAGAAGAAACTTGGTACCTGATATTGATTCATTGAGAAACTGGCCCGATTACCGCTATAAATCCAGTTAACTCAAGTTGCCGTTTAATGTCTGTGGCTCTGAAACTGAAGGCAGCCCATCCGCATGAGGGTCATTCATATATCAGTACAATTATTCTACTTATGCATGGGTTGCACTTACAAACTCAACACAATTGCATGCAATGTAGCAAACGCTTGGTTCTCTGCTTCATTTCCGACATCTCTGTTTACTTTTACAATTTTACAATTAAATATTAAGTAACCAGCTCCTTTAAAACCTGGCCTCAACAGGATCTTATACTCTTCAACAAATATTAGTGGTAAGTTTTTTGCTTTTCATGTTTAGGATTGTCATATATTAAAATCTCATATGTACGTCTATGTGTGTCGAATTGCTCGAAATTGCCTTTGATTGATTTCTTATGATCAAAGATGTTTTGACATGTAAATTTAGCTAGCCTATAATGTTTCTACAATTTAGTGATCATTTAAATCTATTTAATATTTATAGCAATGTAAAAGGGTGCTTAATTGTTAATTTGTTCAATATTTGCATGCTGATAAATTTCTAATAAATTGTTAAGAGATGCTCTCCATGATTGTAAAGGGTTATTGCACTCTAGCGAAGGTTTTTGTCAAGGACTTGGTTATTATTGTTGTTGGAAGTTTATGTGATTCTGCCTAGTAGTATAGATATTGTATTTTTGAAGTTAAAGTTAATTTAATCTATGACTAGTGCAAAACTATATTTAATGCTAATCAGTTGTTATTTTCTAAATTTATGTTACTTCCGCTCTACTAAGTGTAGTACTGGTAGCCAATTGTTTTGCAAAAATATGTGTTGTTCATGTTCTTCTTTACAACAGCTGAATTTTTACAACAGCCCCTATAATATTAGAAGTTGACAAAACAGCCCTTAAATATTAAAAATTATCATGTCAACTCCTAGGCATTACAGTAGCTTTTAATCAATGTGAATGATGTTTGGTATTATATAATTTTAGCTTGATGGGGTTGTTTCTTTAATATTCAAGGACTTTGGGTTTTTTTTTTGTGAATTTACTAAAAACTGGGGGTTGTTTTGTTTAGTTTTAAGAACTTGAAGACCATTTGTCAATTTTCTAAAACTTGGTGATGTTTTGTCAATTTTTTAGAGTGTGGGGGCTATTTTGTCATTTTTCAAAACTCGAACACACGCATGTTGTTTATACAATATTTCTATCACCAAAAGGATTTCTATTTTGATTTCATGATACACTCAAATATTCAGTACTATTACACTTTTCATCTACTTGTTGCAGATAACATAGGTTATATGCTAGAGAAGTTTGTCTTGAAACTATGCCAGTTTAATCGTAGTTGAATCAGTTTATCGTCTATATATCTTAATTCATACCCCCGTCTTTTGCAAAAAAAATAATAACAATATATTGTAAAGTATGGTATGTGCATTTTCCTTTTAATATTCCCTTTCTAGGTGTGTGTGTATTGGTATTAATTGTTGAGACTAGAAAATGCAGAATTTTCTAGGAGAGAAGCATTAATGTTGAATGTAATGTTATCAAGTTCTCGATTGTGCTTGGCTCTCGGATACTCTTTAAGGACGGCTAATTTGGCTTCGTATACAATAGTCTTATTGTTGAATCTCTAATGTGTTTTATAAGGATTATACATGAGCAGGCTCCAAGACCAGTAAAATAGAATTAGTATGCGTATATGTTTGAGAGATACTTCCTAGTAGCTATTTGCAAATGTTTCTACAGTCTGCACCCAAGAGTAAGGGGTTTCTTTCACTTTGTGACTCGATATATCCAAGTCCTAAGTTGGAGCTTTTGGATTGGAATAGCAGAGCAGGGTGTAAATTGTGATCATCATAAACTATTGTTCTCTGTTTGATTGTTTTTGGCGGTTTTGCACCTTAATCAGAGAGGTTTTCATATTAAATAAGGTCGTTACTAAAGAAAAAGGCACTTTATTTAAATATCCTTTAATATAATATAATAAATCAGTGTATTGATAGAACTAGTTCAGGGAATCTTTACTAAGACAACGTCTCCACTCTAGGACCATACTTTCACGTAGAACATACTGGGCATCTTTGTTTGATTTAGTATCCTCCTGGTATTAGTGTCTCATGAATCTTAGTTATATATCGTCATATTTTACTTCCCCTTCGAGAAGTGATTTAGTAAACCTTATGTCGAGGGCAAAATTTTACTAGTCGCGTAGAAACTTAGTAGTCATGAGCGATTTGTTCAGCACCTGGTGAAAACTGTAAAATTCTATTAAGTCAGCATAAACAGGATAATTTTCTAGGGGAAATGTTGAATGACTCATTCGGGATCAAACAACTTCAAACCTACCCTTACTATATTTACTGAGGAATATTTCAAATTATTTGATGTTAGAAGGGATAAAATAATCAGCGAAGTGGTTATTGAAGATTAAAGAAAGAGAATGCATGTTTCTACAGTAACCAAATCGTATAGAGTTTCTTTATTCAGCCTCCAGCAACCAAATCTTATAATTTGGTTAGGAGCTCGAAATTTGACTGATTATAAACCTAGAACTTAGGTCAAATTAGGAGTCCAGACCAAAGTGCAGCCAGAACCCTAGTACAACAACTTGCGTTGAGATTTTCTGGACTGTGTAGCAATATTTAGCCTTACATGCATTGTAAAGATACTTAAATGTTTGATATGAAACATGTCATTTAATACCTCTGTTGCTGTTATCATAAGTTTGAATAGCTTTGGATTTGGGAGGGGAAACCTTCCTGAATACCCTCTCAACTTTTTGCTCATCTTGATTAAATAGGGAAGATGAATAACCGTCATAATGGCATTTATGTAGGAAGTAAAAGTTTAAAATTCTTTACTCAAAATCAGTATTTTCCATCAATTTTTTTCATAAAAAACAGTATATTTTTCATTACATAATCATATCACATGCTACATACTAGAATCTAATGTTAGCATCCTGCAGAGTATTAACGTTATGTAAAAACCTAAAAGAAAGTGTTAACAGGGTAACTAAGACAAAGTTACTTACATAATTAATGATCCTTCGATGACTGCTTTCCTGAAATAGATATCAGTATCACAAGTCATAACCAGTATAAACAACTGATAAGTTAGAGCCCACAGGATAATATTGATTGTACTTCCATATCAAACAAACTAGATGAGTAGAGATGGGCCCTGCTTCAAGAGAGACAAGAATCTTTCTGAAAGCTAGATAATGGAGTCTTGTGGGGGACAGTTAAAATTGTGTTGTACCTTTTTGACCATTAAACTCTACTTATGATATGCTTGGTTAGTTGTTAAGTCAATGATAATCTAAAGATGTTAATATATAGAAGTATGAGAATCCTATGTGAATTATGAGTATGCTAAGATCTTTACCGGTGTTTCATTGAACAAAAAACGTATGCTCCACCAAAGTAGATAGCATTTGTAGGAAATATGTTTAAACTCAAGTGTATAAAGGACAGGTTTGAAGAGAGTGCCATCTCCCTTTTCTGTTTTGATGTTAGCTGCAGTGCTAATAGAAATTTAAAGTTCAACACTTTTCCATTACATTCAATCTAGTGTTTTCTTTTTCTTTTTAGTTGCCACCACTTAAGCCAAGCTCTGAATCGTTATCTATTTTCTTCATTATTTATAAAGATACATACTGCTTGACAGGCCAGGCTATACCCAAACCTTTGAGACTCTTCTGTGTTAAGGAAATTATACACACCTGGGTGTACGTGTCATTTATGAAGGACTTACCAAAAATATTTCTTCCAGGATTTCTTGCATACAACGCAAAGCTCCTGTAGAGACATCTGGCTGATGTGTAGTGTTCAGGAGGAAAGTGAAATTTGGCTTGATCCTTATCAGTAAGGATGATTTTCCTTGTTGTCCATGACTAAAGTCGGGTCTCCCCAACACCTACTTGTACTTGGAAATACTCTCCTCGTATGAGGACCAACGTAAGATAGTATATTTTTGGACTGATGATTCACACCAAGGAAAGGAATAGTGTCATATTTTACTTGTTTGCTCGGTATGTGCTATTCAACTACGTTTGCCTGTTCTTTAATTGAGCTTCGCTTTTAATTTATAAACGAATTGAGGTTTAGTATGACTAAACTCTGATTCTTCTTAGAATTTCGGGAGTAGGCTAGGTTCTTGACTCGAGAATAAACTTGCACAGAGACTCAATTAGTCAGAAGTCTTGTATCATAAATTCATGAACATCTCCATGACATTGTGAATATGCTCGATTCGATTAGTAGACCGTTGAAATATATTGAATATTTTCTTATTGATATTTATTAAAGTAACATAAATTCTGATGATAATGAGCATATTATATTCATAAATAACTTCATGCTTAGATTGATGGTACTATTAATATGTAATTGAAAATATTATAAATATGTATAAATCTATACACAAAAAGTGGCATTGTGGCATCATGGTTCAAACTTTGAATCAACTTTTCAACCCCCTCTATTTCTGTCGAGGTGGAAACGGAAAGTGCAAATATCAGCTCATTTAGTCTCATCTGTAGGCTTACAGATTACGTTGGGGATATGGCTGATGCTTTTTATTTCAGGCACTTAAGCAGGAAGGAACTCAGAAATGCTGTTGATACTTTTTGCTGCTGTTTGGTTGGGTTCAGAGTATATCAACCTGGTTACAGGGAACCAGAATGTTCTATGTATTAGTGTTTGGTTGGAATGAAAATCGCATTAGCATCAACAATGCAAAGCCCCTAATCAAGAATCTGTTGTCTCTAAGAGCATCGAATTATCCAAGGTGTGTGTGTTTGTGAGGTAGAGGGTAGGGTCGGGTTGTGTTGTGTTGTTTGTGGACCTTATTTTCAGACACTGGTGTGCTTTAAACAAGAAGTCGAATGTGGCGTTCTTTTAGATAATTATGTGCGGGCATTAGACCATCTCATGTAAACTGTATAATGTGGTTTGGCTTAACTAGACCGCTTCATGCATTACATATATTATGTTAAAGTTGCCCTCCAAAGCAAGTTCTTGTATTGTACAGGTATGGAATTAGCTTATAAAGTCGACTTAATTTAACATCGCAAATATATAGACTATTAACCTATGTTCTTGAGTACATCTTAAGTTTCTTTTGGAAATATTTGAATTTGTTGTAATCCCTCAAATATAATTGTTTTGGATCCTTTGTTAACATATTATTTTTGTTTTGGCGGCCTAGATATTACATTCTATTTTATATTTTGTCATTTGCAATTTCTTTGTCATTTTATTTTTTGATTTTATATTATTTGATTCTATGGGTTGAGGTCCTATTACAGATAACAACCAAACAAATACATTCAAATTCCTTTAGTTACATTTGTAATTGCTTTTAAATGATAATATTAGGTTAAGCAAACCAAACATTAATATTAACGTCCGAGTATTCTCCAACTTTGTTCTCCGGAAATTATTGGATATGTACGAATGAATATATATGGTGACATAATCTGAGACATAATAAAGTGATACTTTTGATGAAATTATTTGTGCAACTTTTTTCCGCTTCTCAAGTTTTGTAAAAAAAAATTATGGATTCGAACAAAACGACAAAATTTGTTTAAAATCCATGCATATTTGTAAAATTGAGTTGTCTTGTGCTCATATCAAACTTAGGTTGGAAGAAAAAATTAATTGTTTAATGTGACCAAGTAATTCATGTATTAAGACTGTGTGTAATAAAAAATTTAAATGTCTTTTTTCATAAGATCTATGCACACCATTTTTTCATTTTTTTATTTTTTTTTCTTATGTGCGCCAATTTGTAATGTTTCATATTAACTATACCAAAATAAAGTAAACTATTTTCAGTTGTATGGGGTACAGTTCCTAACATGTAACAATCAGACTTATACTATAAACTGCTATGTTTTACTATAAAGGAAAAATCTTGATAACACAAAGGTACAACTAAATGGCTATAACATTTTATATTAAAAACATCTCACAAAACAAAGAAGTCAGATCTAATTCAATATAGGGAAACATAGTCCATTAAAATAACAGAAAAATGAAAAAGATGAAAATGAAAAAAGCTCCTCATGAGTAAGGACTATAAAGGGCATACAAAGTAAAAGGGAAAAAAGAAAAAGGAGAAGAGATTGATGGGGCTGGGCTGCGTAGGGCCAAAAAGGGATGACTCAGATTTCATGCATCTTGAATACTGTGCTACTTGATCTTCTCACTTTCATAAATTTGATCTTACCTGGAGAAAATTAACAATTTAATATTATTTAAATTAATAAAAGGGATAAGGTATGTAAAATGATGCCTTGCACTGACTTGAAGTAGTTAGTGCACTTACCAAAATATATCATGGAGACGTTATGTGGCTAATATGGAGATCTGCTGCCAGGCTCCCTAGGAGCATTGCATCTGAAACATTCCATTCTGCTAGCAAAGTTATGTTCGTTGCAGCCTAACCTGCAGCTTGCACAAATTTATCTTGCTTGAGAGTTTTTCATTTGAAATTATGTGAGTGTGTTGTGACAAGACTATGATTCTAAAATAGTCGGGGATAAACAAATTTAAATGTGAAATATTCATAGTGCCTGATAGATACCTTTTTGTCATTTTTAACATTCTCTCAGCTGGTTTATTATATCTATCAAAAAATTACATTGATTTTCGAAAATTAGTTACTCTCCTAGCTAGTTCCTACATGTGAGTGTATTGCAATTTTTATTCCAAAATTAATGAATTTTAGGTATTCAGCTGAACCTGGTACAAATCCAATCACCGGACTTCCATGCAGAGCGTCCGCTGCTACCACTTCCTCCGCCAATATTCCCAAAACCTCTTCCGCGAGAAATGTCAGCAGTGCCATCAAATCCTCCTCCACCGCCTGTTTCATCCTTGAAAGCGCCACATTTGAAGCAGCTAGAACGGCTTGCAAAGTTGTGAGCACCACAATTTCCAATATTACAGTACCAGTCTCCAGGCCTAACATCAGGACCCGTGAGTCCAAAAGGTGACAAACCCGCGTTCCTCATTCCAGACCCTCCTCCAAATCCAAAGTCCATCACACCTCTGTCAATGCTGCCGTGCCTTGGCTCACCGCATCGCTGGCACGAGTCTCTCCTCTGGAAGTTGAGGTGCTGGCATGACCTGCAGTTCCAATCTCCTGGCCTGTTCATATTTCCTGCAAACATATGCATTAGTAAAACCATGCATGCATAAAAATAATAGAATATTTGATAGACTAGCTTAATAAATTACCTTGGAACATGAAAGTAAATAGATAAATGGAGGAGATGATTGGGATAAATGGAAAATGTGATCTTAGTTTGATGAGGTAGTGAGGGTATATATACTTGGAAGAGGGACCTGAAATCGAGGCAAATTGTGAAGCTGGACTAAAAAAATATTCTTGAGTTGTACAAAGGAATCAAATGATGAATTGAATTAAAGGAAATAAAGTAAGGAGAGGGAGGGGGAAGATATAATTAGCTAGCTAAAGATGATACTAATAATTATAGTGAATTTTGAAAAAGCTCCAAATATCTACTACGTCTTCTTTTGAGGCTTCTAAGGTTGGGAGTCATCAACACTGAACACTTACCAATAAATTCCCCACACCACATTACAAATATGCCCTTCTTTATTTCATCAGTTGCATTTCTAAAATCCCAAAATCACTAAAAAAGCCCTGTGTTTGTATACTGGTTTAGCACAAACTAATGTGTTACTGAGAGTTTATCAATGTAATGGCTCTTTTTGGAGGTTTTGAGATAAATTTTTCAGCCAAATAACGTGATTTCGTTGTTTATTGCGTGCATGACTCAAACTGTGTAACCAGGTTTCTACTTTTATATCTGCCACATAATCAGCGCTTATCGTGTGAATCATTTTTGTAGCTTCTATACCAACGTTACAATCAATCTCTTTTACCTTATTTAAACCCGAAATCAATATAAACTAATGCCGTAAGACTCCATTTATTTCGCCGACTAATCATTCCAGTGTACTCAAAAATCAAAGATCAATATCGAATCTATCAAGTACTCGAATATTATAAATTAGTACTAAAAAAATCAGCTGAATGCTCGAAATTGGAAGCATAATTTTAAGTTTAAAGCAAATTTTTTAGATCTTGAATTGATTATTGTATCGTGTATTATGAAATATATACTCTTTATTAGTACTAGCTTATAACCCGTGCGGCCGAGCATGAGTTCATATTAAAATATTAGCATTAATAAATTATTAATAAATATTATTTAAAAATGTATTTCTCGAGAATTGAATGATAAAAATATATAATAAATAAATAACTATTTAATTATGTAATTATAGACAATCGAACTGTGTATAAAGCTAAAGAAATTAAAGTAAATAAATAAATCTTGTATGATTACGTAGCTGCAAATAATCTAACGCTCGATGAAACTATTGAATTTAAAGTAAATAAATAAATCTTGTATAATTACGTAGTTGTAAGGAATCGAATCCTGGATGAAGCTAAACAATTTAAAGTAAATAAATCTTGTATAATTATGTAGTTGCGAGGAATCGAACACGGGTTAAGTGATAACCAAATTTGGTACTTTAGTACGGCCCGTCATTTTCACATTGTTTTGCTTATTAAAAAAGAGTATAGAAGCAAAACAACCAAAGTACCAAAATATCAAATTTGGTTAACACAAAATTAGGTTTGATTCCCTGCAACTACATGATTAAATACAATTTATTTATTTAATTTAATTTCTTTAATTTCACACCGGGTCCGATTCCCTATAAATACGTAATTTAAAATTTTATTGATTTAATTTATTTTTTTGAATTTAATCCAAGTTTGATTACTATTTTAATTTCGGCCTACTAGTTATGAGCTAGTATCGAAATAAATAAGACATACGTAGACGGCTAAATCGTTATAGTGGTGCGATGTCAGATTGCAGATATAAAGGAAAAAATTATATTGCATTGCTATATACGAAGTATATATGCTCATATTTTTTGTGGAAGGCAGTGTTGGAAGATCTTTTGGTGGTACGAATTCAAGATGCTGGAAGATTTTTTGAGTACGTAATTTAGAGGTTTCTAATTCGAGCTGAAACCCTGTACTATAGTCTATATTACGATCGTGTGGTGTGTCTTATTAGGGTTTTTGTTTCAAATAAAAAATGTTGTAATATCCAAAAACAAGGTTTCAAATGAATTTTAATGTTTTCATATAAATCTCATGATTGATTTTTAAAGTGCAGGAGGTGTATAATTTATCTACGACTCAATGTTATCTGAAATTTGATACTCTCCTATTTTACATGTCTTTTCAATTTTTTTAGTGATTTCGTTCATTAATTTTTAACTAAATATTAAAAATTATTTAATTATTAATTTTAAAAATTGAAAAATACATTTTAAAATAGATAAAATATACTTTTAATGATATAATTTTTTATTTTTCTCAATTATATAATACATAAAAATTCCAATCAAATTTTAATGAGCCGAATCGAACTGAATATATAACAATTTTCTATAGATAATAGTGGTACAATAAGGTGTATAGTGTATAGTGCAAATAAAATAGAATATAAAGGGGTCCACAAAGTGCCAAATGGCACAAATGCAATGCTGGTTGACTCAAGGTTAGATAAGGAAGAACAAATCACTGTTACAAACTGAATATTCC
The DNA here is from genome assembly GCA_030848705.1 of Heracleum sosnowskyi. Lineage (NCBI taxonomy): Eukaryota > Viridiplantae > Streptophyta > Magnoliopsida > Apiales > Apiaceae > Heracleum > Heracleum sosnowskyi. Next base: position 83,697,490 of record CM061242.1, read on the forward strand.
ACTTATTTGTAAAAAAATTATTCTTTCTTCCTTCCTTAATTACCAAGGATGGGTCATGTATGTTTCTCTTTCACTAATATACTTTGAGACCCACATTGTTAAGTGTAATCATTCTGCTTAATAAAATGGAGACTCTTTTTTATAAATATTATCTTGAATATTCCTTATTCGTACTTCAAGTTCAATCAAAAGCTTAATTTAACAATAACCCTGATTCTGACACAATTTATTTACCATAGCCTCATATTTGTATGCATTAAAATTCGAGTTTAAATGTGCCAAGACAACTCTCTGTAAGAAAGGAGTCTCTACCGCACAGGGCCTCAAGGGCTCCAATTATATGCCTTCAAATTAGTCGGGACGGGTCTAGTTAGTAATGTGCGTATATGACAAGCACAAACACATAGTCTTAATATAATGCAATATTGCAGATCATGCACTCGTGCATGTCAGATTATATATAGATGCATGAAGCTGAAATCGAAGTTGAAGTTAAAGGTGCATGGCTAGCTAGGATGAATCAACTTCCATAGCCGCCCGTTAGATGGTGTATATTAATTTTTTACTAAATAAATTTTAGTAAAATACAAGTTGAAGAAAGTAAAAAAAACAAAAATGGTGAAAGAGAAAAGGAAAACAAGGCATATGATGAGTAAGGGGAAGAGGATGAGTTTGAAAATCATGAAAGTGAAAATTAATGGTGGAGTATCGATAAAGATAGTCGAAGTTGATGATGGAAGAGAATTCTTCGAGGTTCAATTTGACCATCTTTTCTTTTTCTTTTCTATCAAAACACTGCATTTGCCCCCCTTTATTTTTGTTGCTGTCATATATGTAGATCTGTGTAAACAAATACTAGTCCTAATAATATGTAAAAAGATTACAAGGGAAGAGGAGTTAGTAATTGATATCACCCACCATTTTCTTGGGGAAGGGTAAAGAGAGCTGCAAGCAAACTGTGAAAAGCACAAAAAGAAAAGGCAAGGAGAACTGATTCGGTTCTCTGCCTCCATGCAGAGACCATGACCAATACCCGATAGATACTCTCCTTCTAACGTTTGTTAAAAGTATTGCCTTCAATTAAATTAAACTAGGGCTTTTTCAACCCCTCCCTTTGTTTTAGATTACCCTGTCAAAAAGATGTTAAATGAGATCACGTATATATGAAATCTATTTTCTTCTCGATTAATATAGATATATACAATATTAATCAAAACTAGCTAATATTATTTGAAAATAGTACTTTTGAAGTCAAATAGTCCAACGATGGCTCCAATATTGAATATCTAAATGGAAGTTTACTTGGATAACAAATGCATCCAACAATAGCTAACAAACTTGTGGAAGATAAGAGATTCACGCCTAGATTAATCCACGTTAATATATATAAGATTTGATCATTTTAATTTTTTTATATCAATAATAAAATGATGAGAGTTAAGCTTTTTGATAGAACTATTAATCTAGAATATGGTATAAGTATTGATTTTAAAACTCGTAAGTATGAATGAGAGTAATTACTTATTACATAAAATCAAATCGAGACTTATTTAATAAATCTGATTAAGACCTTAAGCACAAGGCCGATATTAGAACTTAACTCAGACTAGCCGATAATATGTGCGAAGCACAGGCCGAAATTAAAATAATAATCAAACCTAGATGAAATTCAAAAAAATAAATTAAATTAATAAATCTTTAAATTACTTAGTTATAGGGAATCGAACCCGGTGTGAAACCAAAATATTAAATCAAATATATAAATTTTGTTTAATCTTGTAGTTGTAGGGAACTGAACCCGAATTTTGTGTAAACCAAATTTGGTACTTGCGCACTATTTTCACATTGTTTTGCTTATTAATAAAGAGTCTGAGATTAAAATAGTAATCGAACCTGGATGAATTTCAAAAAAATAAATTATATCAATAAATCTTTAAATTACGTATTTATAGGGGATCGAACCTGGGGTGAAACCAAAGAAATTAAATCAAATAAATAAATTTTGTTTAATCATGTAGTTGCAGGGAATCGAACCCGAATTTTGTGTTAACCAAATTTGGTAGTTTGATACTTCGGTACTGCACACCATTTTCACATTGTTTTGCTTATTAATAAAGAATATAAATAATTTTTTATACAAATTACAAAGGAGGGATGAATAGATGAGATGAGTTAGGCGCACGAAGACGTGATTTAGACTAGTTTCGTGTATCGAATTTAAATGTTGACCATACATAGAGATTAGTGGATTAAAACATCGTGACCCCAATTGAGAGGATGGGCACTTTCAAAGACCTCATGTGTTTTATATCTATTTACAATCATTAGCATTAATCATAATTTCACACAACAATTACAATGTGTACGAATTATCAAGAACGACGCAAACTATTACACTGACATTTTCTTCCAATAGTGCACTTCCTATGCGAACGAAACCATCTTACATGATATTACTACTTACGTGATAATACTATTTTTCTTTTTTTTTTTTTTAAACAATATTTAGATTTAGATACCTTACGAATGAGAATGCTAGAATTGAACTCAAAATTTGGTACGACAACGGAGTCACTTGAGCTATATCATCACGCTCATGTTAATAATATCGCGCTCATGTTAATAAAACTATCAGTTTCAAATTAGTTTATACAAATATAACATGATTTTTTGAACTTAACTTTTATAAAATCCTAACATTGATAACAAAATTACATTTATATTCATATTTATTGCATTAACTACCTTCATTGAATAATTGTTTTATTGCATTAACTACCTTCATTGAATAATTGTTTATGGTGTTGAATGAATCTTGAAAAAATATAATTTAAAAACTAAACAGTTATATTTAGTTTAGCTTTAGTCTTGGAAACACAAACTAAAGTGTAGTTTTTAAAAAATTACAATGAAATAATAAATGAACAACTAATTTGAAACAAATCTTTTTTTTTCAAAAATGGATAAGTATTTTAAAACGGAGAGGGTATTTATTATCTAAAAATAAATATGTACAAATATAATTAGTAAGAAAAGGATTTGGAGGGGGTGATGATTGATGGGTTAGGCTGAAAATTAGTGCGGATACCATGAGCCCAAATCAAATCAAACATGGTTTAAAACAAGTAGAGTAAAGTGCGCTTTGTATATTTACGTTTTAGTTGTTAGATCACTTGGGATACTATAGGTGTTGAATCTCAATCTACGTTTTCAACAACAAGAACTAAGATTAAGGATTATCAGTTTATCAAATGCAAACACAAGTAGACACACGAGTAATTCTCACAAAATAAATGTTTTATTTATTTTGCAAGGGATTGCTACAACCTCAAGAAAATGTTTGTTTTCTTGAGCTTCGGTTTCTCGAGTGATTACAGAGAATGAATTGAGAGATAGACTAAGTAAGCTAAACCTATCACTTTCAATCACAGGTCTTGTGAAGCTGCTGTCATTTTCAAGTGGCAGCTTCTTAAAATTTGCCTGTCCGTGATTCTTTCATAAATCGCTATACAGACAGCTTATCAATACATATCAAAGCAAACTAGAAACATTCTATTTTAAGCTAACACAATTCAGTAGATGTAGATTTGTCATACTCTGGAATTGATGAGCTTTGTCATGTGATCTCTCAAGCTTCAGTCGTAGTCTTGCAGACCTGTTACAGTGTTGGGATACTGCAACACGCCTGTTTCTTGAACATCCAAACTGTCAAGAGTGTGACTGGGTTATTTATCAATACAAATGTTATCCCTTCATGACAGTATCCTGATGGCCAAGCTTGCTGTCACAGGAATGCACTTTTTGGTGACAGTAAGAAATCCCCGCTGAAGGTGCTGTCAGGATTTCCCATAAAGCTCATAAAGACTAAATACTCTAATAAAAATACAAAAATTGAGATTTAACCATTTTTATGATCAAAACCTTAATAGAGTTTACAACAATTTGATTACAAGAAACTCCACAAGCAGCTTCCTCAATTTGATAATGTATATCTTCCGCAAAAAAATAACTACATCAAAGTTAGAGACTTGATGACCTTCAGCTCCTCACATCAAGCCCTTCAACAACCGTTACGGAAGAAATTCTCATTTGTATATAAGGGCATCGCGTCCAGGCCCTATACCTATGTAATGAACGGGTACACCAACAAGCTCTTCTATTCTTTCCACGTAGTCACGTGCAGCCTTTGGCAGATCAGAGTAGTTTCTGACGGAAGAAACATCAGATTGCCAGCCAGGCATTTTTTCATATTCAACCTGAGAACAAAACATAAATTAACAGTCAACAAAAACACGATTCTTTTAGCATATTGTTGTACTGGGAGCTGTAGCTGCAGCATGATAGACTATGCAAGTAGGATGGAAAAAGTACCGCATAGCTGGAAAAATACAAGTCAGATCGGGCTTCATCACAAAAAAGATACCATATCAAGATGACTTGTTCATTGTGATAGCAACACTAATGTCAATGCGTTTTTGCGGCGTCTCTTCTTAACATAATATCCCCACTTCAAATATTGATGTCACTTGTCAGGCATACCTCCATAGTAGCCCTGTTGTATGATTGACTTACAGTGGAGCCATTTTTTCCTTGATCTTGTATTATCAGTGGGTCAGCAATGTCCATCACTCTTAATTTTTTTTTATCCGCATGAGTAGACTAACTGAATAAAAAAAATACAAATTCATTGTTGGACTTGGACTCGACATGCTTGAAAATTTCTAAATGTTATCAAATACACATACCCAGGGAAGAGCAGCAAATATGATTTGGAATATAGGAGTAATGGTTTTGGACAAACCTGGATCTGGTCAAATTTCAATGTATGTTATGGAGCAACTAATATATCCACACCTTCAGATCAGGTCCTGGCAGCCTTTGTCTGGTTTCAAAAGCATAATTATCAAACTGAACTGGACTGACCTTCAGGCACGAGGTCTGATTCACATACTAGATCAAATATGGATTGTGCGTAAGCTGTCATACATATTAAGAACAATAAGAGCAAATCACAAAAAATAGTAGAAAATCTTAATAACACAAAAGAAAATGTAATACAATTTAGTTCATTTCATTATCCTGAGTAATGCAGGTTGAAAGCTTGCTAATAGACCTTCTCGCATCTTCAGGTTGCTTAAATGCTAAATTGTATTGTATAACAAAAAAATGTATTCTCTAATATAAAAAAATATGCCTAAACTTTTTACATGTAATGACTACAGTACTACACATTAAGAGAAAAAAAGAAAAACAATTATCAAGTTGATTACCAGAAAGTATTCCTTGAATACTGTCCAAGATCATGGTAAGACATATAAATGGAGTCATCCTCCTTACATAGTCCACTATTTGGTTATCACTCACAAATGCACGTCCTAGAACATGGCGCATGGAGAAAAATGCAAACGTCGCAATGCTCACCTCAATCACTCCAAGAACCAAAACTACCCAGACAGTCATCTGAAGAGCCTTTGGATTTCCAGCCCCTAATTCATTTGAAACACGAATGCTACAAACGTTGATATTTTATTCAGTAGGTACAAATATTATAGTTCCAGTTGTTTTGGTATATTGTGAACAAAGTTTCCCACACACCTTGCAGCAACACCAAGAGCGAAAGGAGCAAAATAATGCAGGACAGCAACTGTAATACTGTTATTGATAAAATTGATAAACAAAAGTAAGTACTTTTCTAATGGATTGTATATTAATGTCAACAAATTTAGAATATGAGTATTGAGTAATAGTAAAGGAATTGAGAAGGACTGCCTTATTGAGAGCACTGAAGTCTCCAGCTGGGGATTTTTCATAATCCCGGCCAGAAGTATAACTACCTCATATGCCCACCATTCAAGACTGCAGGAAAGCATTTGTCGAAAAATAAAAAAAATCACATTCTTACAGGAATTGAAGTGACTATTAATCAAAGCAATGATTAAAAAATTGTAACAGTACAAATATTTTAACACCAGTGCCTAAAAATGACATTTTTTTTTTGCAGATTTTAGGAAGCATGGTACTAGAAATGCAAATTTCTAAATCACGTGTAAATAGTAGAATTACAATTACCAAACCATGAGAGCAGATGGGATACCAAGGCACAAGAAGTCCTTGATTGTACTAAAAACCTCCATAGAAATTGGAGCACGAGTAGCAGCACATTTCAGTGAATACATGGCATAAAGGCCAAGAAATATGGCATTGAACCAATATGATAGACCAATAGCCAATGCTGCTCCTTCACTTCCCATTTTGAACTTAAATACAAATGCCCAACAATTAGGGACATGAAAAGCCAGAGTTGCAACTGAGCTCGCAAGCAAATGAAGAACTAAATACTGAGACTGCAAGTAGCAAACCAACGGTTGAAGAATAGCACAGGAGAATAATGCTGGTATTGACCAGATTGAAAACTTTCCGGCTTCTCGTGAAATTAGAGGGTCTTGGTGGATTAGGATCAGAATCTTTTCCATATAGATCCATAAAATAGCAACTGGTATGCAAAATAAAAGTAGACATATTATAGCTCCATAAGTATAGCTGGAAAGTTTTTTGTGCTGCTTTGCACCGTGCGCTTGACCACATAATGTTTCCAGTGCACTGGCCATTCCATACTGGTTTTAAAAGAAATATCCATCAATATCCAGTTAATTATGACATGCAACCTAAGAAAAGAAGAAAACTCACTTGTCTTTTACAAGTTATTATTACTTACTAGAACACTGAAGCCGGTAACATTTGTAAAACAATGGCATCACACACCTTCTCGGACTCAATAAATACCAATTACCAACCAATATGTGATAGCTTGTGCAACTTTAATGTACCATATTCAGGAATTTCTTGACACTTTAAATTCAAATTTTGCAGGTAGCAAGGCTAACATCAAACTATAGAGTTTCCTCTTAGTATATAATTATAAGCTACTAATAAGTTTACAGGAAAACAGAACACCAAAGCTTACTTCTTGGTTCTATGTTTCTTCACATAGATAAACAAAACAAGTAGGCGAAGACATACTGAACCCCAAGTGTGAGATCTCCTATGCTGTATACATACCTTAATGTACGGTACCTAACTAATGTTTGTAGAGTTTTTAAAGGAAACTACGCAATTTGATTGATTAATCCGTACTTAAGAGCATTTTTCCCTGGTTTAAAAAAAGAGCATTTTTCCCTGTACTATTATATTTGTTGAAAAACTATACATTGAATAATCATTGAAAGAACATAATATAACAACTCAAACTACATGCTTACTCTTTTCGACGCTAGCTACTGACTTTTCCATCAAGATGAGCACAATGCAGTAACTCTGTGCTAGGCAAAAATCACCATAGATGTCTGTCACAGAAATCACCTTACAAAATTGGCACTATCTGGTTTTTTTCACACTTCTCTCTTACATTCTTGGACCTTAAATTTTGTTCACAATTTTTCATTTCCATTATGTTAACTAAACAAAAAATAAGTGTATCATATAATGCAACTCCAAACACAAAGAAACTGAAGTCATGCATAATCAAGGAATGAATATCACGAATGCAACTTATATATCAAGAAACAGTCATACAAAAATAGTATATTAGGTTACTACTTAGAACACATATCACTCTCCTCCCGTAAAAAAAATTGCAAGTTCCAATACGTTTCAAAAACTACTAAAAATTCAGTTCACTGCATACATAATCAAATGCCAAAAAAAACTTTAAACTTAATAAGGAATAGCAACCAGGGTGCAAACAAGCATACCCAAAACTAAAGTTCCCAAAACAAATCCATATTCACATAATTATTATGTCAATATAACAAAAACCCTCCATTCATGTTCCCCAAAAAGCCCAACTACAACCCAGATACAATAAATATTCACAACTATTAGCTAATTATATATCAACCTCATAAGTAAAAACACAATCATTCACATAAAAAATCACATTTTTAAGACAAAAACTTTAATCAACCTCTGCAAGCAGATTCCTTTCTGCTTTAACATCCTCAACCTATAAGAGTGTAAAAGCTAGCTAAATTTATTAAGAGAAGAATAGATTCTGAAGGCCACAAAAACACACACACACACAGACACACACATACATACCTGGCCTCTACGAAGCATTTCAGATATCTTAAGCTTTTTCAGTGCGTAGACATGACCTGTTGCCTTTTTCATATGAGGATTTAGTAAGAAGAACACCTGGACAAGCCTAAGTTCTTGTGAAGAGAGCATAGAGAACCTGATTGAAGACAAAATTGAACCCAATTACAAGCCCTAATTGAAACCAATGTACCAGTCCTAATTTCTTATGAACAAGCCCTAATTGCATAACAGTGCCACTGATATTTTGTAATTGAACCCGTAGAGAACCCGAAAAAGACCCAAAGAAGATTATACTCGAACAAGCTCTAATTTTTCTGAAGCCACGAAGAAGATTGTACTCGAACAAGCCCTAATTTCTTCTAATTAAACCTGTAGATAACGTTATTGAACTCATAGAGAACAAGCCCTAATTTTTTGCGGATTAGAGAGAGATAGAGAGATGAGAGAAACGGAGTTTTGAGAGAGAGAGAGAGAGAAGTGAGAGTGAAAATAATTGAGAAAGTGAGGCATGAATATTTGCACAAAAATTAACCCGCCTTACTTGAGTGAATTTTTGGAAAAAAAATGACCCGCTTCGCCAAGCTGATTAGCCCGCCTATTTTTTCAAATTAATTAGTAATACATTTTTTAAGAGCAATTGCTACACTGACTTTAGTGTTAGCATAGATACTGAATGACGTCTACGGTAACACTGGTTTATAGTAATACTAACATTGAAAAAGGTGTAGGCTTAGATTATTTTTAAGACATATATGGTTACACTTTTACTTATAACACTGAAAAAAGCGTTATTATTGCCCATATATGGCGTAGTGATGGTAAAATCCTTTTTGACTTTCACGAGTCTTGATGCATCAAACCAAAGAACATATTCAGTTGCTTCATTGTTGTTATCCAACTTTACCTCGACGTTCTTGATTTGATCAGCTTCCTTTTCCAAAAGATCCAGAGAGATGTAGAGTTTTGATTGGATAGGCTTCTTCAAATTCCTGCCAAGCCCAGTGGCTTTCTCCTTTCCTGAGTACTTGTGTTTTCCTTTTATAGCTTTTGAAATCTCCACAGGTTCAGGTTCCTGTCTAGAGAACCAGGCCCTTGCTAAGGTTTTTGTCCTCTTTGGCTTGACAGTAGGCTTGATTCCTTTCTTGACAGCATCTTTGTTGACAGTGTCCTCCATGATAGTATCTTTCTTGACAGCTTCTTCTGTGACAGCTCCTTTGCTGACAGCTTCCTTGAGGACAGTGTCTTCTGTGACAGTCTCTTTGGTGACAGTATCTTTTTCAGCATTTATACTATCAATAGCACATCTTAAGATATTTGCCTCCAAAGCTTCAAGAATTACTGACTCCTCTTCTTCTGTTGCTCCAGCATCTTCCTTTTCTTGTACAGGAGCTTTTTATTTATTTTCCTCCTGGGACTTTGATCCAACATTCCCAGAAGTGCTTCCACTAGCATTTCCTGTTTCTCCAGTTCCTCCACTACCATCCAACTCATCATCTTCATCACGAGGAACATCATAGGAGCAGCTTTCTCCTTTTTCAGCTCTGTTGGAGATTGCTTCGGAGATCATCTTCTTCATAGTGGAGCTCAGTTCCTTGTCCCTTTTCACCAACAAGTCATAAATTGCTTTGACAGCAAGAACTCTTTCCTTGTTGGCTTTGGAGTTGAGAATCATGTTTAACACCTTTAAGATTGACTTTGACTCCATTGTTGAAGTGCCTCCTAGACTCATGTACACACATCTCCTGCTACCACTTTTGCTGGTACCTTCATAGTAGACACATAATGGATTGGTGTAGACTTCTGGGAGTTTCTCTGAAATTAAACTCAACATTTACAGATGCAAGATTTCATTGAAGGCTGTATTGTTTGCTGTGATTTTGTTCTTCATTACTGTTAGCACTCTTGCTGGAAGACTCTGCAGCAGCTGCATAGTAATGAACATGGATATTCCAGTGTTTAAGTACACATCAATAGCCCATCTACTTTCTTCATTGATCTTTACACATACACTAGTGATTTTCTCCTTGAGCAAAGTTGAGCAGTTATTCAATCTTCTGCTAGGCTCCTTCATAGCTTCATCCACTACCTTGTAGAAGTCTTCATCATGATTCTTCAGAGTACTTTCCCTGTAGTTAACCATTAGGGCATTTGCATCTTCTTGGCTGAACTTTGTTCCTTCACTCCAGGTGTTTCCTGACAGGATGTATTCAGGCATCTTGTCTTTCCCTTTTCCCAACCTGTTCTGCTCCTCCTTTTCTCTCTATTGCCTTTCAAGAGCACTCTCCTTTGGAGTTGGAGTTGGCTCTCTTATAGTCACGGGAGGTAGTATTGGGTTCTTGGAAGAAACACCCCTTTGCATAGTTTCCAGGGCTTCTTTGGACATTAGGATTGTTTCTCCAGCTATCTCATATTCAAAGATATTTTCATCTCCTTGCACTTGCTCCCCCTTACTTCCTGAATCTCCTTTAGTTCCCCTTTTCTTATTTGCAGATACTGATCTTCTTTTAGCTGCAGGCTCCCCCTCACTCCTTGAAGCCTTCTTTGAGACAGGCTCCCCCTGAGCAACATCCTGTTCGGGGAAACCTTCTTTTACTGATCTTTCCCTTCCTGATTCTGCCTTTTGAGATTCTGATCTTACCCATTTCTCCCCCTTAGGTAAGTTGGCAGCATCAAGATTGTCAGACAGAGCTTGAATGGCTTCCTGAATGGCAGAGAATCCAGAGGCCACCATGGTAGACAAGCTGTCAAGTTTGGATTCCATGGACAGACACCTGTTCTCTAGAGCTTGCAACCTGAAAGAGGTAGAGGGGCCACCTGATCTTAACCTTCTTGGGAGTGAAGGAAAAGATTGGGGCTTGGAGGCTGTGGGGGTTCTTACACTCTCAGTGTTTCTCTGAGTGATCTCATCACTCCTCACAAAAGAACTCTCATGGCCTAAGGCCTGGACATGTGAGGCTCCCTCAAGTTCACTCTGGACATGCTCAAGTCCCTCACCTTTTGCCAGCTCATTTGGCTGCCTCTCATTTTGATGATCACCTCTCTTTTATTTTATCTCTCTTTTCTTTTGCACACCCTCACTCATACTAGATGCATGGGTATGAGCAGTACTTACATGCAATGAAATAGATGGTTTAGAATGTACCTTTAAGAACTGAGATAGTGGCACATCATCATCAGAAGCATCCTCGATAGTTACAGCATCAAGATCAGGCTGTGAAGAGATGACAGGTGCTTTGTCATGAATGTTACTGTCAGTTGGAATATTGACAGTAGGTTCCACTGCAACTTGGACAGCAGGTTTGGTCGTGACAGTAACTTCAACTGAGTCCTTGACAGCAGAATCACCTGTGACAGCAACATCCACAGTGTCTTTGACAGCAACTTGGGCTGTGACAGCATCTTCCCTGAGGTAAGATGCTCCTTGGAGATTGAACAAGGTACTGGTTGTTTCACTTTCTAGCAGAGTTGTACCTTGCTCTTTCTCAGTGTTTGAAGGAGTGGTGTCCATCTCACTTTGAGAAATGGGTTCTTGTGGACCACTGAAAGGGGGCTCATCCATGATTGGAGATGGATGATCAAAACCTGAAGGGTTGGGACTGTCCCCCTCTCTAGGTTGTGGAGAAGAAACAAATGAATGTGTATGGAAGGAAGAAGGTGAAAGTGGAGAAGAGAATGATGACTGCTCCACAGATGGAACTTGTGAAGCATCAAAGGGGGAAGTGAAATCCTCACTGTGTCCTGACTCCATGTGTGTTTCTGCAAGTGGAGGTTCCTCATGAGTTGGACCATGAGGTTGTGCAGACTCTTTACAGGGTGCCTTGGGAGACAGGCCAATTTCAATAGATGTTCCTTGTTGAGAATGCACATCTAGGGAGGAGTTTATTTCCCTTGATTCCTCTACAGTCTTTTGGGAGACTGCAGGGTGGCTCACAGTGGTTTTGGTCCTCTTAGCTCTCTTCTTCTTAAGCTCAGGAGGAACCACTGTGGGTTCTGTTTGACTACCTTCCTTATTTGTTGCACTAGGTGCAGGAACTCTCTCTTGACTCTCAACACTACCACTACCACCAGTCTCTAGGGGCCTTTTTCTGGTTTCTTGTAAGGCTAGCCTCTGTACTTTGGGAAGTCTAGAGAACCTAGGCTGAGTGTATGGGGGTAGAATGAGGGTTAGCTGAATTTGGGTCTAATCCAGCTTCATTCTCAATAGTGAAGGTGTCAAAACCAGAAGGTAATGGAAAATCAAGGTCAGTCACTTGATCAACCATGTGTTTGGTGAAACATAGTGGAATATGTGCACTTAAATTCTGTGAAGTGAGAGTTGTGTGAGTGTTTCTTTTTAGTACTGGGCACACTTCTAATCGAGGTGCATTCTTATCAAAGTCACATAAAGAATTAATGCATAACATTAGAAAGCGAGGATAGATGTTTACCTTCTTACCTATGGCAGCCTTGAGGTGTGCCAAGAGCAGCTTTCCAACATCCACTTTGTACCCATGAACAAGAGAGTGAGTGAGCTTCTTGATGTAGGTGGGAATTCCATTCCAGCCGGTGGTCTTAGTAGAGAACACCTTCACCATAGCATCAAACACCATACTCCATTCCCTGCGGAGATATTTCCTGTCCATTTCACCAGAGGGGTACCATTTTGTTGTTCCCTCTTCAAGAATAGAGCCAGAATACCCAATCTTCAAGAAGAGCTTCTTCAGGGTTTCATCACTAGCAAGCTCAGCATAATCCTTTCTTGGTTCTAGCACAATTCCCAAAGATGCATTGATGCCCTAAACAGTGAGAGAGTAGCTGTGCTCCTTGATTTAGAACTGAATGGAGGAGATGTCACCATCTTCTTGAGCAACGGTTGTCTCCCAGAAATTTTCAATCCTGTCTAGGTCAAGAACAGGAGTGGAGGTAATTGCATACCCAAGATAGGACTTATTCATGAAATAAACAAGCCCTTTGAAACCCTCGACAGCATCATTTGGAGAGTAGATGCCAGCAAAGTTGGTTTGTGAAATTGATTGTTTGGGGGCCATTTGTTTTGCTTGAGAGAAGAAGAGAGAAGGTGGGAGATGAATTGCTTGGGGATAAGAGAAAGGTGAGTGTTGTGTTTGCTTTTTGAGAACAGTTGTATGTTTGATGAATTTAGAGGGAAGTTCAAGCGTTTAACTGACAAAGTGGAAAAGTGAAATCCTGTCTTAACCCACTTAGCAGTCACATGGGTTACTGGCTTATTTATCTCTCCTCGTGGAGGATGAGTGTCCAATTTAACGGTCCACTAATTTTACAGTAACTTGTGCGCTCAAAACAACCGTGTCATAACTTTGGTGTGATGACATCATGTTTTGCATGACAGAAACATTTCGCGCAAAACTTATTGTCATCGTTAAGTTCTCATATGACAGTATCTTTCACGAGTCATGACAGAAGGTTGTTTACTGCTGTCGAGAAGTTAGCTGTCAAAGAACTGTGACAACAACTTTTCTAGATGACAGCAACCTTTGCGGGAAAACAACAACTGTCAGGACTTTGTATTGAAACTGTTATGATTAATAACTTAACTGAAGAGACACCAGTTAAACATTTACAATATTTATTACTGATTCATTATTCATTCATAACAACATTCAACCAGTTAAGCAATTAACAAGTAACAACACATACATCAAGAAAGAGGAAAATATAGAAGAACATTGATAAACTTTATTAATTAAAAAAGGGTTAAATTACTACAATTGGTGAGATTAACTATTCATTACAGTCTTTCTTAACCAATTCTAGAACTTCAGCCCTAACTATTTCTTCAGAAGTTCCTTCCTCCTTGAGGAGTGTTTGAAACTCCTTTTCCTCTTCTTGCTCTTTAGCCTCTTCAGTGGCCTTGGCAGCAAGTTTCCTTTCTTCTTCCTCATCGAGGATATCCCATAACTCATCAAATAACGCTTCTACTTCTTCATTAAAGGGCTCACTTCCACAAGGCTTAGGCCTGTATTCTATTCCTGCTTTGTTTTCCATTTTACCCTCTTTCTAAATGATTCACTAATATATCCTAAGATTCATTTTATAGGCATACTAGGTTAAGGAGGGATGTAAACGGTCAACAGTTTGGAATACCCATACAACTACCACAGATTGCAATTAAGTGATGTCTACCACTAATACAACAATCAAGGCAAAACTGACCAATTAAGGAGAATCCTTGACCAATTTCAGCAGTAAAAACCATGCAAGTTAATGTCATACTTGAACAAACTATCAAAAGTGAGACTAGCACAAAATTCAATTTAACAAAGTCAAAGTAAACATGCCGTCTAAAATAGATAGGGATTTAAGTAGACAGTAACTTTTCTCATGACAGCAACTTCTGAAGTTGTTACTGTCACAAGCTCCATTTGAATAATAGAATAAAAAACTAGTAAATTAACATACCAGATTTAGCATTCCCAATTCACTTACCAACCTGTTGAAGGTTGCTTCATCCAGTGGTTTTGTAAAAATGTCTGCAAGTTGCTTTTCTGTGGGCACATAGATCAACTTCACAGTTCCTCTTTCAACATGCTCTCTTATGAAATGATGTCTGATATCAATGTGCTTAGTTCTAGAGTGTTGAACAGGATTGCCTGAGATGGATATGGCACTAGTGTTGTCACAGTAGATAGGGATATTATTTAACACTAAGCCATAATCCAACAGTTGATTCTTCATCCACAAGATTTGTGCACAGCAACTTCCAGCTGCAATGTATTCAGCTTCTGCAGTTGATGTAGAAACTGAGTGTTGCTTTTTACTGAACCAGGATACCAATCTTCCACCAAGAAATTGATAGCTTCCTGTAGTGCTTTTTCTGTCAATCCTGCATCCAGCATAATCTGAATCAGAATACCCCACTAGCTCAAATCCAGTGTTTTTAGGATACCAAAGGCCTAGATTAGGAGTGCCCTTAAGGTATCTAAAAATTCTCTTGATTGCTACCAAGTGTGACTCCTTTGGATCAGCTTGAAACCTTGCACAGAGACATGTAGCAAACATTAATTATGTCAGGTTTGCTAGCAGTTAGGTAGAGAAGAGATCCAACCATGCCTCTGTATGCACTAGAGTCCACTTTCTTTCCTTTGGAATCTAGATCCAGGCTAGTTGAGGTAGAAATAGGAGTCTTGGCAGGTGATGAATCTTCTAGGTTGAACTTCTTGAGAAGTTCCTTGACATATTTTGCTTGACAAATGAAGATTCCATCATCTTTCTGAAGAACTTGTAAACCAAGGAAGAATGAAAGTTCTCCCATCATACTCATCTCATACTTGTTTCTCATTAGAGATGAAAACTTCTCACACAGCTTCTCATTTGATGAACCAAAGATGATATCATCAACATAAATTTGAACCAGAATGATGTCTTTGCCATGATGCTTGTAGAATAAGGTCTTATCTACTACACCTCTTGTAAACTGGTTTTCTAATAGAAAGGCAGAGAGGGTATCATACCATGCTCTTGGAGCTTGTTTCAATCCATAAAGTGCCTTGAACAGCTTGTACACAAAATCATACATTTCAACATCTTCAAAACCATGAGGCTATTCAACATACATGTTAGATATAATTGCTGATGTTTGTTTATCAGTGTTTAAAGTACTAGGAAACTATCAGAGTTTAGCTGGAGAACTAGTCAGAGTTTAGCTGGAGGACCAGTCAGAGTTTGTTAAAGTCTGATGGTCAGAGTTTGCTTAGCTGTCAGTAAAGTCAATGAACATTCTAGAAGCGATATTCTTTGAAGATGGAAAGATGCAAAGAGATATCGAGATGGCTAAGGAAACGGAACAGAAGACAGAAGCAATTCTTAATTGATTCTGATTGTATAGCTAATTTATAGGAATATCAATTAATGATTGTATGTAGCTGTGTACTATATAAACACAGATAGGTTAACCCTAAAAGGAATGTGAATACGTGAATTATCATTCTTGTAACCTAGCAGCTCTCTGTGATATTTTACATCACTGAGAGAGGAGTTTTTAAATCCATTCAGTTTATTATTCATAAACAGTGTTCTTATTGTTATTCTCATACATATACTTGATTATATATTGTGTATTCAGCCGAACAATTGGTATCAGAGCCAAGGTTGTTTAATATATACAGTTTTTGATCCAAACACAAGTTATAATCATGGCTGAAAATACCCAGGCAGGTTCTAATGCTCAGAAGGTTCAACCAACTTCTGTAAGTCGATATGAGACAATCAGGGTTCCAATTCTAAGACCAGTGGAATATCTAATATGGAAGGTGAAGATGACCATGTTTCTGGAAGCCACGGATCCAGAATATCTTGATAGAATCAATGATGGTCCTCATATGCCAACAAAACTGTCTCCAGTTGTTGCTGGTCAAGAACAAAAGAGCGTTCCAAAAGAAAAGAAAGATGTGACTCCTGAAGACATCTCATCAATTGCAAAGGATGCAAAGGTTAGACATCTTCTCCATAGTGCCTTAGATAATGTGATGTCTAACAGAGTTATTGGCTGCAAAACTGCCAAAGAGATTTGGGATGCTTTAGAAGTCAGATGTCAAGGAACAAGTGCTATAAAGAAGAACAGGAAGACTATTCTTACACAGGAGTATGAACACTTTGACTCTAGACCTGATGAAACCTTGACTGAGACATATGACAGATTCTGTAAACTGTTGAATGATTTATCTCTTGTTGATAAAGAATATGAACTTGAAGAGTCGAATCTCAAATTCCTTCTATCTCTACCTGAGAGATGGGATTTAAAGGCGACGACAATAAGAGATAATTATGATCTTGCAGTAACAGATCTCGATGAAATCTATGGTTTGCTTAAAACTCATGAACTTGAGATAGAGCAAAGAAACAAAAGATCTGGAAAGAAGACAAAATTTGTTGCTCTCAAAGTTGAAGAAAAACTTCTTAAGAAAGAAACATCAAAGAAGAAAGCTAAGGGAAAGGCTTTGGTCATAAATTCTGAAAGTGAGTCATCAAACTCTGATGATGACTCAAATGCTGATGAATCATCTGAAACCGATGATGATGAAGAAAAGATGATGCAAATGGCTGCTTTGATGGTGAAGACTTTCAAGAAGATGGGTTTCACGAACTTCATGAAAGGAAAGAGATTCTCAAGGAGAGATTCAAACTTTGAAAGAAAGAATTTCAGAAAGTCTGAAAGAAGGGATATCAAATCTGGGAAGAAAGACAAGTTTGAGATCCAGTGCTACAAGTGTAAAGATATGGGTCACTATGCTCCAGATTGCAAGAAAGGAAAATCTGAAAAAGCACTCATCACTAAAGGAAAAGACTGGGCAGACACTTCAGATTCAGATGAGGATGTCAACTATGCTCTCATGGCAACTGTCAAAGATGAATCTGATTCATCTGAAAACAAGGTACCCCTAACAACTTATGCTTATGATACTGATAATATATCTGAATTGAGAATTTATCTTAAAAGCATACATGTTAGTTATAGGGATCAGACTTTAGAAAATGAGAGAATTAAATCTGAGAATCTAAAGCTTAAAGAGAGAAATAAATTTCTTGAAGAAGAACTTGTTAACATGCAACAAGTTCAAAAGGAAAGAGATGATGCTGTTTATGTTGAACAGGAGTTACTTAAAAAATTTAGGCAATTAGAATCTGATTTGGAAAAAGAAAGAAAGGTAATTAAAACCTGGACAAACTCTGGAAAGACACACATCAAGTGTTTCAAACAGACTCAGTAGGGTTAGGTTACTGTGAGAAAGATGAACTTAGGTTTAAAGATAAGGTTAAAGTTAGAACACATCTTCCACCTATGAAATTTGTTCCTGAATCCAGTAAACTAAACTCTGTACTTGAAAAAGAAACAGTTAAGGAAGAACCAGTAAAAACTTGTGTTAAACAGGTTAATGTTGGTTTAATGACAAAGAAACAAATCAAGTACAAGCTCAAAGAGGTAAAGTCTGTTGAGAAACAGAAAGTGTCCAGGAAAAATAGAAATGGAAAGGTAGGCATTAATAAAAGCAATAATCATTTGCCTATTTCTGATGCTCCTAGAAAAACATGTCATAATTGTGGTAGTACTAACCATCTTGCGAGTTTCTGCACGAAAAACAAAGACATTAATTCTTTACCCTCCAAGTCTGGAGTTAAGAAGGATTATGTTAGGGTTAGACCACAGACATTATGCACTCACTGTGGGAGTACTTGGCATTCTATTTATACTTGTAAGAATTATCATGCCATTTATCACAACTATTATGAGTTGAAGCCAAATTTGAAATGGGTTAAAGTTGATTCTGCAAGTGTAAACTCTGATACTGTTAGCTTAAACTCTGTTGATAAGAATTCCGCTACAAAAGCTAACAATGTTAAGAAAGCCAAAGGATCCAAGCAAGTCTGGATCCTTAGATCTAACTCTTTGTAATTGTTTGTGATTGCAGGGCATAAGGGAAAGCACCCTAGTCTTGGACAGTGGATGTTCAGGGCACATGACTGGAAATAAAGCCCTGCTATCAGATTATGAGGAGAAAGCTGGCCCAAAAGTTTCCTATGGAGATGGCAACATAGGACGTACTATGGGATATGGCAATATCAATCTTGGAAGTGTCATCATCACAAATGTAGCTCTAGTCCCAGGACTCAAGCATGACTTGCTATCTGTGAGTCAAATCTGTGACAGAGGTTACCATGTAGATTTTCAACATGAATACTGTGAGGTTATCAGCAAATCTACAGGGAAAGTTGTTCTAGTTGGACACAGACGGAATAATATCTATGAAGCAAGTTTGGTAACAAACTCTGAAGGAAAAGCTGTGTGTCTGTCTGCAAAAATGTCTAATGAAGAGAGTTGGAAATGGCATAAGAAGCTCTCTCATCTAAACTTGAACAACATCAATGAGCTAATTCAAAAAGATCTTGTAAGGGGACTTCCAAAGACTATACTCAGCTTAGATGGTCTGTGTGATTCTTGTCAAAAGGCCAAGCAAAGGAAGTCATCTTTCAAGAGTAAATCTGAATCTTCAGTTGTGGATCCTTATCATCTTCTTCATGTTGATCTATTTGGCCCAGTAAATGTAATGTCACTAGGCAGAAAGAAATATGCTCTAGTCATTGTTGATGAGTATACTAGATACACTTGGGTGTACTTTCTAGCAAAGAAGGATGAAACTGCCTTAATTCTGATGGATCATGTGAAGCTACTGGACAAAGGATCACAGTTTAAAGTGAAAATTATCAGGAGTGATAATGGTATTGAATTCAGAAATGCAACAATGGAAGAATTTTGCAAAGAAAAAGGAGTGAAGCAAGAATTTTCTGCACCAGGGACTCCACAGCAAAATGGTGTAGTGGAAAGGAAGAACAGAACTCTAATCGAAGCTGCCAGAACAATGCTTGATGAAGCAAAATTGCCAACTTATTTCTGGGCAAAAGCTGTTCAAACTGCTTGTTTTACTCAAAATGCAACACTGATCAACATGCATGGGAAAACACCATATGAGATGGTGAAGAATAAGAAACCAAACCTAAAATATTTTCATATTTTTGGGTGCAAATGCTTTGTGTTGAAAACTCATCCTGAACAGTTGACCAAGTTTGATTTAAAAGCTGATGAAGGAATCTTTGTTGGATATCCACTATCAACTAAAGCATTCAGAGTTTATAATCTGAGAACTAAAGTGATCATGGAATCTATACATGTGTCATTTGATGACAAGAAAATAACTGGAATTGAAGATAACGAAAATCATGATTAGCTACGCTTTGAAAATGAAGATCTAAACTCTGATGATATAAACTCTGACGAAGCAAATCCAACAAACTCTGATGTAGCATACTCTGATCCTCTACTGGTAAACACTGAGGAAATTTCTCAGACAGAAGAAAATAGAGAACCAGTTGAGGGGGAGCATGAAGATACTTCAGCAACATCTCAAAATGATGACTCACATTCAGAAAGTGAGTCAGCTGAAGAGTCTAACACAAACTCTGAAAGTTCAAACACTGAGCAGTCAAATTCAGGGGGAGCCTCAGAGAATGCAGATGGTCAACAAGAGAATCAGGAAAGCGTGGATCAAGGGGGAGAATCCAATAATGATGAAAGAAGACACTTACCTACAGCAAGAAGGTGGACTCAGGCTCATACACCTGATCTGATAATTGGAGATCCAGATGCAAGTGTGAAAACAAGAAGTGCCACAGCAAATAAATGTCTGTTTCATGCATTCATATCTCAAACAGAGCCTAAGAAAGTGGATGAAGCTCTTCAAGATGCTAACTGGATAACAGCTATGCAAGAGGAATTGAATGAGTTTGAAAGAAATGAAGTATGGACACTTGTACCAAGACCAAAGAACAGGTCTATTCTTGGTACAAAGTGGGTTTTCAGAAACAAGACTGACAGTGAGGGAGTAATTACAAGGAATAAAGCTAGACTTGTGGCAAAAGGATATTCACAACAGGAAGGAATTGACTATGATGAAACCTTTGCTCCAGTTGCAAGATTGGAATCCATAAGAATTTTTCTAGCATATGCTGCTCACAAGAAGTTTAAAGTCTTTCAGATGGATGTGAAGAGTGCTTTTCTCAATGGGAAACTTGAAGAAGAATTGTTTGTTGAACAACCACAAGGGTTTGTGGATCCCAAGTATCCAGATTATGTCTACAGGCTTGACAAAGCACTTTATGGACTAAAGCAGGCACCGAGAGCATGGTATGAAACTCTGGCTCAATTTCTTTTAGAAAGTGGGTTCACTAGAGGCACAATTGATAAAACCTTGTTCTATTTCAATACTGGTAATGATTTGCTTTTAGTTCAAATCTATGTGGATGACATAATTTTTGGGTCTACTAATGACAAACTCTGTAAGAAATTTGCTAAGCTTATGCAGTCCAGGTACCAAATGAGCATGATGGGAGAGCTTAGTTATTTTCTAGGCTTGCAAGTAAAGCAAACAGATGATGGGATTTTTATCAATCAATCAAAATATACCAGAAATTTTCTCAAGAAATTTGGTATGCTTGATAGTTGATCTACAACTACTCCTATGGCAACTGCAACAAAGTTAGACAAAGACACAGGAACTTCAGTAGATATGACAAACTACAGAGGCATGATAGGGTCTCTTCTTTATCTGACTGCAAGTAGACCAGACATCATGTATGCAACCTGTCTTTGTGCAAAATTTCAGGCAGATCCCAGAGAGCCTCATCTAACAGCTGTGAAGAGGATTTTCAAATATCTCAAAGGAACCATAACCTTGGGTTTGTGGTATCCTAGAGAATCAGATTTTAAGTTAATTGGTTACTCTGATGCAGATTTTGCAGGCTGTAAGATTGACAGAAAGAGCACTAGTGGAAGCTGTCAATTTCTAGGTGACAGACTAGTTTCTTGGTACAGCAAGAAACAGAAATCAATTTCCACATCCACAGCAGAAGCAGAGTATATTGCTGCTGGTAGCTGTTGTGCACAGATTCTGTGGATGAAGAATCAATTGTTGGATTATGGGTTAAGGTACTCTAAAATACCTATTTTCTGTGATAATCAAAGTGCTATTGCTATGACAGGTAACCCAGTACAGCATTCCATGACCAAGCACATCAGCATAAGGTATGACTTTATCAGGGAACATGTGGAGGAAGGAGATATTGAGCTTCATTTTGTGTCTACAGAACAACAGCTTGCAGATATCTTCACTAAGCCTTTGAGTGAAGCTACATTTACAAGACTGGTAAATGAACTTGGAATGATCTCTGGTTTCGACTAGAGATACTGGTTAGACTCAAACTTTACTCATCTGTGATAATTTGCTCATGTTTTTATGCATATGTTAACTGTCATGCAAATCATGTTGTTAAACTCTGGAAGCATACTCTGATGTTAAACTCTGATTGTGGTATTGTCTGAAACATAAGAACCGATGAAGAAAAAAGTATGAAGCATGATTCTCAGTAAGTAATCATGAATCTTTCTAAGTTGTATATGATCTGATCTCAAATGTGTGCAGAAAATTAACACAGCATGATACTGTCTCTATATTTATAGCATCTCTTAGTTTATTGGTCCTATACACTGAGTCTGTATTAGTTGTTTGCACTTTCTCTCATAAAGTAATATGTTAAATGGTGTCAGTCTAAACTCTTTTGAATAGTTACTGTTACTTCACCCTCAAGCAAAAGATGCAAAAATATGCACAAATTCCTTTGAGATCATGTTGTGCCTAGGACGATCCAGGAACTTATTGTATGAAATAAGGGCTAAAATTTGAAAAATTTTGGTGACTAGTGCCAACCACTGATTACTGGAAAAGGGAAAAAAAAAATTCGAAAGGGGGTGAAAATAAATAAGTACAAATAAAGGTACAGAATTTAGATGACATCAGATTTTGTTTTGCATATGGGAGTTTGGGCAACCAGTATTTACTGATTTATTTTGTGGATTTTACGCACTTTGAGATGCTTTCAATATTTATATTCATTAAACTCTGCTATTCACACACAAATATTCACAACTGTGCATTTTGATAAAAGAGATTATTAATGAAGGAGGAGAATTGATAAAAACTGATGAACTGTGTACTCTACGCAGAGGTAATTTATTTTTAATCTCTGATGATTAAAATAAATAAGGGTGTTTCACACATTTCATAATTTTTGAGGAATATTATTTTTGGAAAATAGAGAGTATGATTGATAACGGTTTGTTGAGTTTTTTTGAAAATGAAGAAAGGTGTCTGATGAAACTGAATCTGCTAATGCTAAGAAAAGGAAGCTTGTTGCTGCGTATCTTTTTGGTGGATTAGTTCCAGAAACTACTACTGCAGCAACTTCAGAAGTTGATCTTGAAGATGTTATTGAAGATGCTACTGTGCCTGAGGAAGCCAAAGCAAATACTCCTGAAAATGTTGAAGTTACTGATGATTTTCTTGAACCAATTATGGAAATGGATTTTGAAGATAATCTTGAAGCACATCCCTCTGCTACTCTAGAAGAGTATGGTAGTATTAATGAAACAGAGGATGTGGTAGCTGATCATCCCACAGTCATACTTGATGAGTCCTTAGCTACTCACACAGAGATTCTCTCTGTCAATCACCAGGTACTTGAAAAAGGTGAAGAGGTTGATCAGACAGCAAAGGCTGTAGCTGCAGAAATTGTTCTTGAAGAAACTGCAGAAAATTTTGTTGAAGCCACTGCAGAGCCTGTTGTTGAGGCTGTACAAGAAGAGAATGTTCAAGAGAATATAAACTCTGAGAATCTTGCACATGAAGGTGCTCAAGAAACATTTGCTGAAAATATTCCACATTCTCCGAGTGCTGAGTCTTCTGCAAAGTCTGATGATCAAGCTGATTCATTTTCTCAAAGACTTTCTGCTCAACCAAATCCAAAGGACATTCAGCATGCCACTGAACTTCACTTTCTGAATATGTACTTTTCCAAGTGGTCAAACAAGGATTGCATATTTACTGATCAAAGGGCTGCTGACTTTGTAACAAAATCTGCTGAGACAATTACAAATCCAGAACTTCTTGCACATCTAAAGGCAACAATTGGTCAAGTCAAGTCTCTTCACAATCGTTTTGATGAAACTCAGAAGTCAGTTACTGGGTTGAGAAATGATGTGGTTGCTAGAGATATGTCTCTAAAGCAAGATAAATCTATGCTGCTTACTCTGGTCAAAGATCAAGAAGTTCTCAAGAACAGATTAATCAAAATTGAAGAAAATCAGAATGTAATGTCTGAGAAGATTGATTCCATAGCTGCTTCTATAGAATTGCTCACCTCAGTATTGCTTCAAGATGATGTCAAAAAGGGGGAGAGAGTACTTAAAGACAAATGCAAAAAGTCTCAAACTCTGAGTAGACAGGATGATTCTACTGATGGTGGTGCAAGAGGGAAAGAGTTCAAATCTAAATCTACTCTACAGCAAGGAAAGCTAAGATCAAACTCTGATGCTACAAACTCTGAAAGGATATACACTGGTGCTGAATTTACTTCAAGAGCTAGTCGCTTATTGCTTACTTCTCATCCAGTTACTGATGAAGAGATTGCTGCTCAGCTGTTTCTAGAAGAACATGGTGCTGATGCAACCATAGAAGATATCCAAGTTGAAGAATTGATGCTAGCTGAAGAGCATGAAAAGAAATTAAAGTCTGGGAAGTTCAAGAAAGTCAAGAAGGTTTTAAGGCCAAAGGAGAAAGGAATTGTAATCAAGGAAAATGTAAACTCTCATCAGAGTTTACAATACTCAAGAAGGCCAGTTGAAGCCAGCTTAGATAAAGGCAAAGGAAAGCTTGTGGAAGAAAATCAGTTATTGAAGAAAGCTCAAACAACCTCTGACAGTGCTCAAGTTGTTCAAACATTGGAAGCTGTGACAACCACTGATACTACTCAAGTTGTACAGACTCAGCTATCTTCACAACTCCAAAGGACTTTTGCTAAGCCAATCACTGTTCAGCATTCTCTGATTCCAGCAAATGTAAATATTCTCCAAAGCAGAACTATCATGGGAAAGGAATCGAGAGATAAATCTGGACTGGGATCTCATAGAGAAAAGAGAGTGAATAACAGTCATGTGGATCAAACTTCATTAGCTGAACCAGGTGTTGGTGTGACTCAAGAAAATCTTGATGCTTTAGAGTCGGTTCAGTTAATTTATCATAAAGGATTGAAGAAGGATTTTCTGTTATACTTCAAGGCGGATGGCAGAGTATACAGAGTTGGTGAAGCTGATATTGGATTAAAGCTGAAAGAAGAACTAGAGTATGTACTGTATATACTGAAGATTAAAAATCAAAGAACTCATCAAGCAGCTGAGGTGTTAAGAAGCAGGATGGTGAAAGCTAGAATTCTTTGTGGCTTAAAGTCTGCTAGTTCTTATATACCAAAGTACAGAGACTACAATGGAAAGCTTGTTGAGATGCAAAGGAACAGTGCAAGACTCAGAACAGATCTTGGTATAAAAGTGTTGGAATTTAATCTGGAATCAGATAAATCCTTCATAATAAAGCTAGGAAATGATATAAGGAAAAACAGTATCTATGCTCTAAGGGTAGCTATCTACCAAACTGGAGAGAGTGATCCAGAGTTGAAAGAGCTAAAGAAGATAATGGTAGCTGAGCTAGATAGAGCTGAGAGAAGACTACTTATGGACTACATCAGGACTGTACCTGACATTGAAGAGATTAAGTAACTGAAGTCTGTAAGTTTTTAAAGTTTTATGTTCTAAGTTAAAGATAAACTCTGTGATTTTATAAACACTGCATTTGTTATATATGTTTTGACATCATCAATTATCTGTTAACTTGTACATTTTAGTATGAACAAGTTGGGGGAGATTGTTAGATATAATTGCTGATGTTTGTTTATCAGTGTTTAAAGTACCAGGAAACTATCAGAGTTTAGCTGGAGAACTAGTCAGAGTTTAGCTGGAGGACCAGTCAGAGTTTGTTAAAGTCTGATGGTCAGAGTTTGCTTAGCTGTCAGTAAAGTCAATGAACATTCTAGAAGCGATATTCTTTGAAGATGGAAAGAAGCAAAGAGATATCGAGATGGCTAAGGAAACGGAACAGAAGACAGAAGCAATTCTTAATTGATTCTGATTGTATAGCTAATTTATAGGAATATCAATTAATGATTGTATGTAGCTGTGTACTATATAAACACAGATAGGTTAACCCTAAAAGGAATGCGAATACGTGAATTATCATTCTTGTAACCTAGCAGCTCTCTGTGATATTTAACATCATCGAGAGAGGAGTTTTTAAATCCATTCAGTTTATTATTCATAAACAGTGTTCTTATTGTTATTCTCATACATATACTTGATTATATATTGTGTATTCGGCCTAACAATTGGTATCAGAGCCAAGGCTGTTTAATATATACAGTTTTTGATCCAAACACAAGTTATAATCATGGCTGAAAATACCCAGGCAGGTTCTAATGCTCAGAAGGTTCAACCAACTTCTGTAAGTCGATATGAGACAATCAGGGTTCCAATTCTAAGACCAGTGGAATATCCAATATGGAAGGTGAAGATGACCATGTTTCTGGAAGCCACGGATCCAGAATATCTTGATAGAATCAATGATGGTCCTCATATGCCAACAAAACTGTCTCCAGTTGTTGCTGGTCAAGAACAAAAGAGCGTTCCAAAAGAAAAGAAAGATTTGACTCCTGAAGACATCTCATCAATTGCAAAGGATGCAAAGGATGCAAAGGTTAGACATCTTCTCCATAGTGCCTTAGATAATGTGATGTCTAACAAAGTTATTGGCTGCAAAACTGCCAAAGAGATTTGGGATGCTTTAGAAGTCAGATGTCAAGGAACAAGTGCTATAAAGAAGAACAGGAAGACTATTCTTACACAGGAGTATGAACACTTTGACTCTAGACCTGATGAAACCTTGACTGAGACATATGACAGATTCTGTAAACTGTTGAATGATCTGTGACTGGGCTGGAGTTTGATTGACATTATCAATTTGAGTATTCCCTGTGATGGTGTCTCCAGAGTCACCATCAATTTGAGTATTCCCTGTGATGGTCTGTGACTGAGCTGGAGTTTGATTGACATTATCTTCAATGACATTATCCTTTTATGTTTCAACAGTTTGAGTGAAAGTAGGTTCTTCATCAACATCTTCTTCTTCCTCCAAGTATCCTTGATTCTCAAATCTAAGAATCTGCATTTGACCTTCTTCATGCAGTCCTAGGAAACTTGGTTTCATCAAATGTGACATTCACACTTTCATCGATGATTCTGTGTTCCAAAAGATAGACTCTGTAGGCAGTCCTTTCTAAAGCATACCCCATGAAAATGCCTTCATAAGCTTTGGTGTCAAATTTCCCTTTCTTTTCATGATTGTCTTTCATCATGAAACATTTGCTCCCAAACACATGAAAATACTTGACAGTAGGTTTCTTTTCATTGAGCAAATAGTAAGGAGTGTTCCCATGAGTCTTGTTGATCAAGGTTATGTTCTGTGTGTAGCAGGCTGTGTTGATAGCTTCTGCCCAGAAGTATGTAGGTAATTTTGCATCATGAATCATAGTTCTGGCAGCTTCAATGAGAGTCCTGTTCTTCCTTTCTACAACTCCATTCTGCTGAGGAGTCCTTGCAGTAGAAAATTGTTGTACATTTCCTTCATCTTTACAGAAGTTACCAAGAGTGGCATTTCTGAACTCAGTCCCATTGTCGCTTCTTATCATTTGAACTTTGGCATTTGGAGCTCTTTCAAGAACTCTTAAGTGATCAATGATGACTTGAGTTGCTTCATCTTTTGATTCTAGATACTTCACCTAAGTATACCTAGAATAGTCATCCACCATAACTAATGCATATCTCTTCTTGGCTAATGATGGAACATTGACTGGTCCAAAGAGATCCATGTGAATTAGTTTGAGTGGTTCAGTGTTGGTGTTGACTTGCTTTGATCTGTGCACAGCTTTCTTCATTTTTCCCATTTGACAGTCCTCACACAGTCCTTCTTGACAGAATTCCTGTTGAGGTAGTCCTCTCACTAGTTCCTTCTTTATCAGCATATTCATTGTTTTGAAGTTGAGGTGTGAGAGTTTCCTGTGCCAAAGCATACTGTCACCAACAGTAGCTTTACTGTAAAAATAGTGAATCTTGTCCTTCTTTGTTGATCTTAAGTCAGCAACAAACAGGCTTCCTTTTCTTACTCCTTTCAAAGAAAGGCTTCCATCCTTCTTGTGATAGATGTTGCACACCATCATGTCAAAATCAACCTTGAACCCCCTGTCACTGAATTGGCTGACACTGAGCAGGTTGTGCTTCAATCCATCAACAAGTGCAATATCATTTATGACAACATTTCCAATTTCCAAACAGCCATATCCCACTGTGTAACCCTTGCTGTTGTCTCCAAAGGTTATGACTGGGCCAGCTTTCTCTACAAATTGTGACAGCAGGGTTTTATCACCAGTCATGTGTCTAGAGCAACCATTGTCAATGATCCAAGTGACATGCTCCTTATTCTTACCCTGCAAGACAAATTGTATTTAAGAGGCATATGGTACCCAATCCTTGTTGGGTCCAGTCACTTCAGTATCATAAGCATAATCATCATTTTCAACTTTAATCATCACATCAGGAATCTTCTGTTGGACTCCTTTCTTCACCCACATATCTTTAGAATTAGACTTGGTCTTCTTCTTAGTGGATGAGGCCTTCTTACTGTTTCCAGTAGGCTCAGGAGTCTCACCAGTTTGCATATAGAGACATGGTTCAGTAGAAGAAATAGGCAAATTGAAACAAGTACTCATGGCAGTCACTTTACAAGGCACACAATCAATATTATTGTAGACTACCATAGATCTATGCATAATGGGGGTTCTGTGTAAGTTACCATCTAGCATGGTCACATTGTTCTTGACCTCCTTTGGTTTCTTACAAACATGAGTTAAGTGATATGAAGAGCCACAATTATTGCATAGTTTTCTAGGAGCATTAGCATTGCCATTTCCTAACTTACCATTCCTGTTTCTAGACTTGTAGGTTATTGAGTCAACAGGATGTTCTAAAGTTGCTGTCGAGCCTTTCTTGACAGTACCTTTCGCAACTTCTGTGATGACAGTAGGTTTGGAAGTCACTGTCTTTGAGGCTCTCTTGACAGTACCTTTAGAAGCTACTGTCCTGCCATGATTGACAGCATCTTTGGAACATTATGTCAGATTGTTTGGGGAAGTTGCTGTCCTGGGGATTGTGACATTATCTTTTCCATCAACTGTTGTACTGTCAAGACCTTCATCCTCATCATCAAGTTGTTGCTTGATGAGCATGGCTTCCTCATCAAACTCAAGTTCAGAAAGTTTAAAAATGGTTTTGTTGATCTTCTTGAGAATTTGAGGTTTGACAGTAGCATCAGTTGAACGATCCTGACTGACAACTTCCTTACCAGGTCTTTTGCCATACTCAAAACCTATCCCTACTTTTTTATCCTCTGTGTGTTTCTCATGATAATCCTGAAGTTGTTTGGATGAGTTTCCACAGGCTTTAATCTTGAATTCATTTTCACTAATTTCTTTCCTTAAAAACTCCTCAATTTCTTTAGCACATGCTAATTCATTTTTAAGTTTAGCATTCTCCTGTGTTAAAGATTCTAAACGTCTGGTCTTCAACAAAAGCAAATCATTTTCAGAAGTGAGTGTTTCATTCAATTTAGTTAACCTAGCAATCTCTTCATTAGCTTCAGTTAAACTAGTGTGAACATTGAACATTCCTGCACTCAATTCCTCAACAGTTTGTTTGTATTCATCTTTAGACATATCAAGTAAGACTAGTGAGGGTACCTGACTTGGAGAGCTAGAGGAGGCCTCATCAGACTTAGCCATGAGGGCTAGATTCACATATTCCTCTTCCTCTTCATCATCAGAATCATCCCAGCACTTTCCTTCAGCCACATAGGCCTTTCCCTGTCCTTTCTTGAAATGTCCACTTGACCCTTTATCCATCCTCTGATTCTGCTTTGGTCTTCTGCACTCTGTAGCAAAATGACCAAGCTCATTGCAGTTGTAACACCTGAACTTGGATCTGTCCACCATCCCTGTTTTGTAACCACCTCTTGTGGCACCACCTTCAACCTTAGAAGAGTTCCCTCTGCTGAACCTTGATGTTTGACCCTAAGGCTTAAATGGCTTGTTTCTTTTGAATCTTATGTTTTTGAATTTCTTGGTCATGTAAGCCATAGTTGGATTATCCATCTTCTCCATTTCTTCTAAGGAGTAGAAGTCTTCATCCTCAACATCAGTTATCTGCAGTACAACTTTCTCCTCATCATCCACAACCTCTTCGATCTTAAGAGAGGATACTGAAGCAGGTTGAGTGATTTGAGCTTCTTCACTAGGTTGAGTGATTCTTGGCACATGAGCCACTAGAGCACCTGACATATTAGCCATCTTTCCTCTGGATCCAGCTAGAATAGCTCTTTTCTGGAAAAACTCAAGCTCATATGATTTAAGCACACCATATAGAGTTTCAAGAGAGATATTGTTAAGATTCCTTCCTTCTCTTATGGCAGTGACTTTGTGCTCAAGATGCTCAGGAAGTGTGAGTAAGAACTTAACATTTAGCTCCTTCCAATCATAGTATTTTCCATGTATCTATAGCTCAGTCATAAGTTTGCTAAACCTTTCAAACATTGTTGTTAGGTCTTCTCCTGACTTTGCCATGAAGGCTTCATATTGTGAGATAAGAATTTGTCTTTGATTATCTTTCACTTCTTCACTTCCTTCACACAACAGCTCGATCTTATTCCACATATCCTTGGCTGATGAGCACCCAATGACATTCCACACATGGCTTTGTCCAAAGTGAGAGCATCCAGTAAGATGAGTTGCAAGTAATCATCCAAGGCCACCTTCTCTTTTTCTGGCTCCAGAAACTCCGAAGGTAATTTGTTGACCCAATAGGCTAGAATAAGAACGCCGTCCATAATTGAGGCTTCAATTTCTTTTCGTGGAACAAATGGACCATTTTGGAGGATACCCAAGTATAATGGATTCGCAGCTTTGATAAACAACATGATCTTTCTTTTCCATACATTGTAGTTCTCTTTATCAAATGCTGGAATCTTTATACTACTTGACTTCTGCATACTTGTCATGATCTCAGATTTGTAGAACAATCTGTCTGCTTTTATACCAGTTGTTGGTCCTTGACTATTGCAAAAGGGGGGGGGGGGTTGAATGCAATACTGATAAATCTCAATCTACGTTTTCAACAACAAGAACTAAGATTAAGGATTATCAGTTTATCAAATGCAAACACAAGTAGACACACGAGTAATTCTCACAAAATACATGTTTTATTTATTTTGCAAGGGGTTGCTACAACCTCAACAAAATGTTTGTTTTCTTGAGATTCGGTTTCTTGAGTGATTACAGAGAATGAATTGAGAGATAGACTAAGTAGGCTAAACCTATCACTTTCAATCACGGGTCTTGTGAAGCTGCTGTCATTTTCAAGTGGCAGCTTCTTACAATTTGCCTACCCGTGATTCTTTCCTAAATTGCTATACAGACAGCTTATCAATACATATCAAAGCAATCTAGAAACATTCTATTTTAAGCTAACACAATTCAGTAGATGTAGATTTGTCATACTCTGGAATTGATGAGCTTTGTCATGTGATCTCTCAAGCTTCAGTCGTAGTCTTGCAGACCTGTTACAGTGTTGGGATACTGCAACACGCCTGTTTCTTGAACATCCAAACTGTCACGAGTTTGACTGGGTTGTTTACCAATACAAATGTTATCCCTTCATGACAGTATCCTGATGGCCAAGCTTGTTGTCACAGGAATGCGCTTTTGGTGACAGTAAGAAATCCCCGATGAAGGTGTTGTCAGGATTTCCAAGCTTGCTGTCAGGCTAAGGTAAATTTGTTGTCAGAGGGCTTCCGCCAATGTGCTGTCAGAGTGAATGTACTGTCGTGACTCGCAACATGATGTCTTCTTGTAACCTTACTGTCAGCGCTGTGACAGTAATCTTTATTCTTGATGTCCATCTTGAGTACTTCTTGAGGCTTGAACAAATGAATGAACTTCTACCAAGATACATTAGAATCTTATTTGTACTAAATAAAACGGTTACAAAGACATACTCTGGCTGTGACAGTATGTTCATACTTAATAAAGATTAAGTAAATAAAGTATCTAGTTAAGTTGTCTCATAGCTATCACCCATAAATCCTAACAGTTCTATAACTAACACTTGCTATACTAGAATTTCCAACATTTTTACAATGTGGGTGTCTCCACCGAATCTGGCTAACTCCGTTAGTTCAGGCAGGTGTATTTCAGTATTTTGTTGCAGACATTATCTGTTTCACACAAAAGAACTACCCCATACTCTCTCTCTCTCAAAGCAAGTCCAACGGCTTCCCTAAATGAGCTTCTCAAATATAGGCAATGTGATATCAAAATGGTGCTCCAACAAATATCTTAGTGATTCCCTAAATTACTAGCACATCCTCAAATTTAATAGACATTCTCTACTTTTAGATAATCATTAGTCATCCCCTATTTCATTTTTAAGAATAAAAAATTTCATTCCCTCATATCCTACACACTTGGTCCCCATTACTTTTCACTTTCTAAATTTTTGGTCCCACAATTTTTCAATTACTAGTTTAAATATATTATTATTATTATAATAAGGAATGAATATAAGGATTGTTGTTGGAGTTGACATACAACATGATGTTCCTAAATCACTAAAAATCCTTATTTTATTATATTTATAGGAAATTCACTAAGATATTGTTGGACTTGCTCTAACCCTCCCCCCCCCCCCCCCAATTTTAGTAGTATAAAACTAAAACATCTCAAGTCGATTAATTAAGAAAGCCTTAAATTTCAGCAGAACCTCTGTTTAAAGGCCCCTACAATCTTGTCTCAAATGGGGTTGAATGTCAGTTCACTTTTTTATCCTGCAAACCATCATACATTGATTAGTATTGTTATTCCCAAAATGTAATCACATGATTGTAGAGGGGGGGGGGGTTGAATACAATCCTTTCAATTTCCAGTTCTTTTTGCAAACAAAGATCACCCGAGAACAGAAATATAAAATTGCAATAAACAAATAACGCAAGAATTAAAAAATCAGGTGGATTGATTGTTCCACCTGAGAGATTTTTATTTGAAGAAATCTCTGTTATGTTTAGAAGTAAACACATAGTTGTTAATACAATGTTTTTGCTTCAGCAATTTACAAAGGAATATTGCTTTAGCTCTAAAGATTGAAACTGATTTCTTAAACTCAAAAACATTGTTACACTAGGTTATATATCCCAAGTTTACAAGCTAATTTGAACTACATAAAAGTATATAGTATGTAAAGTCCAAAAGCTTGCTTTTCCACTCTAAGTCCAATGGTCCTTGCAATGATTTGCCTTTTAGCTGATTGTCCTTGTAGAATCATCTCTATTGACTAGATGGAAATAGAATGCTTCCTTTTCTTCAGGGTTTCCCAAAATGCTGGTTTCCATGCTCTTTCTGTTCCATCAACCCATGTGACTTGTCAGGGATGTCCCTTTCACAATTTCAACTGCTAATAATTGAACTATCATTAGTTGAGGTTAAACTTCTAGCATCCGTTGAAAGTGTTGTGGCTACATCTGTTGAAGCTTCTCAAGGTGCATCCGTTGAAAGCTGAATGGCTATCCGTTGAAATACAATTTCACTTATATAAAATTACAAGTCTCAAAGTATTTACAATTAGCCTTCCTATTCTACATATCTGTTGAAAGTTAACATGACTTATTCAGCCTACAGTATTACACTTCAACTGCTAGTACTTAAACAAAAAGAGTATGTTACATTTAGACTTATCAATCGATAAGCTACCTTTCAACGGATACTGAATACACATGGTATCCGTTGAAAGTTACATTTTGACTTATATAGTTTTCACAAGTCAATTTTGTTAATCATCAAGAAACAACGTATTTCCTAACAATCTTCCCCAATTTATGCTTGGTTGAAAATCAGACATAAATTCAAGGCTTGATGATAACAAAATATACCTAACAAATATATAGATAAATGCAAAAATTGTACAAAGCTACAGATATTTATTATTGTGAAAGATTTGAAGTTTGAAGTACATTACAGCTAGATTGCTCCTTTAGTCTGAGCTGATTTAGTTCTTTTTCTTCTGTCTTGGAGGTAGAATCTTTGTCTTTCCTTGCTTGGCATAGTTGAGCTCAATTTGCTGCTGAAGTTGCCTATAGAAGTTATCTTCCTCAACAACTTTAGGATTTAACATAGATTGCAACCATCTAAGGTACTTGGTGCTAGCCTTAGACAGTTGGTCCTCTAGTCTGAAAAATCTTCTACAGCCTTCTTCATTCCTGAACTCCATCATCCAGTAGGATTTTTTATACTTGAGAACACTTTAACTAGGGTTTGATATCCTTCTCCTAAAATCCTTTGCAGTGGCCATGCTCTCTCAACTCCACCTATGTAGACAAACACCAGTCTTTCAGGCATATTTTTATATATGTCAATGCCTCTGACTTCCAGTAGTTCATCTAGAAAGAGATCCAATTCCGAGTACTCTTGAATGTCAGCCTTATAGATATTATCCTCCTTGTTCTCCATTGGCTTGACTATCTGAGGTACTGACAGAATTTTAACTGATCCCTTGAGAATTTTCTTCTTTGGCTCCCTCTTTCTTTTCTTCTCAGCTTCAAGAATTATCTTTGGGTACTCCAAATTATCAAATTCTATGGGTTCATCTTTAAGTTCAACAGAAGTCCCATGAAAGGTAGTATCTGATTGAGTGGCAAGCTTGATGATGTCTTCAAGAGTTACAGATTTCCTATATGTCTTCTTCACAATTTCTTCCTTTTCAGGGGAGACATGTCTGTTAGCTCTTGTCTTTTGCCTTTTTTATAGTGTTTACCCTTAGCACTGTCTTTCCTTTGTTTTTCTTCATCGTGGTGGGAGGTGCCACTTCTTCTTCAACCTTTTTTTCCTCATCCTCCTTCTTCTCATCTTCAACTAACTCATTTCATAGCTCTGTAGCTAGTCTGGCTTGCCTCTCATGAGAGGTCTCATAAGGAAAAGAGCTAGGATGAGCTTCCCTCAATAATCTTGAGGCTTCTTCTCTTTTGGCTTCATAGAATCTAGGATGGCTATTTGTGATATGCAATGCTTTTCCATTCTTGTAGATTACTGCCATGGCTTCCTTCAACCTCATATCATGCGTATCTTTGAATTGTATGATGATTTTTCTCATCACCTTGCTTTCATCTGGCTTAGGAAGAGGTAAATCCTCTTCTAATTTGTTCTTGCCATGATGTCTAGGTGGAGAACCAGTCCTTCCACTAAAAATTGGTTCAAACTCCTTGAGAAATGAAGGTTCAGCATCATAGATTTTCTCTGGGAAAAATAGGAGTGAGAACCTTTAGAATTGTGGTGTGAATATGAGCTGGTTCTGAGGTTGAGGTAGCTTGAGATGAGGTCACAACTTTGAAAATTGATTCTTTGATTAGCCTCTTAAAGTGCATAAACCTCTAATTGATCCTTTCATTAATTTCCTTAGTCTTTTGTGCTAGATGTTCCTGTTTTTACATCATCTCTTCTTCACTCATTCCAGAAAAATCAAAGTCACTAGCTTTGACTTGAGGTAGTGATACTAGAGGAAGAGAAAACACCTTTGTGAGTTTAAACTCACTTGGATTGACAATGATTTGAGGTGTTGGCTGCTCCCCCACAGTTGATGGCACATTTAAGTTGACAGACTCCCCCTCAACTTGTGGCAATGATTGAGTTGTTGTAAATGCCGGGTCAGAGACCACTGGTATATTCTCTCATTTTTTGTTATCATCAAGGGTTTGAACAGTACCAGTAGCCTGCAGTAGTTGTTGTAGGAGTTGAGTCTACAAGTTTTGATTTGATAGAAAGGTGTCCATTTGCTTTTCAACCTTGTCCATCCTCTCAGTAAGATTTGCTACATCCTTCACCAATTTATCTTGTTTGCATTTCTGAGATGTAGTAGGAGCCACTCCAGCAATACTCCTTTCTAGAGCACTCTTGGCCTCATCAATGTGAACCTTGATGTCATCAGTGTTGACTCTCTGTTGAAGAATTTGACTTTGATTGAGTTGAAGAGAGGCCACGAAATTCTGAATGATGGTGGCATGAAGAGGATCAGTAGTCTGTGACTCTGCATATGCTCTTTGATAGTTCTTGAGAATGACTGCCTTGGTGTCATTGTGAGCATAGGAGTTGGAGAACAACGAAGAAGGCAACTCTGTTAGGATGGAAGGGTCTGATTCTCCTCCTTCACCACCTCTTGAATCATCACTATCTTCTCCAAAGTCTTCTCCTTCAATCTCCTCTTCATATTCAAAGTCTTCACCAGCTCCTGAAGGCAAATTGGAGATTGCATCTTTGGCTCTCATCATTGATTCAGTAGTGTGAACTAAGTTCAATGTCATTTATGCCTCCACGTTGCCCTGGCCAGCCAAAATTTGATAAGCTGGTTCAGGGTGAGTAAATGTCTCAGCATCCAGGTTGATTTGACTCAGTGCATTTTGATAATCTAACTGAGCTAATCTTTCTCTTTCAACCTCACTGACATCCATTAACTCACTAGCAATGGCTATAGTAGCTTCCATCCTTATCTCTCTTGTACCTGCCTTTCTCTCAATTTCTCTTTTTTCTTGCATTAGGGGCTCCCCATGGCTCACACCACTCACACCCTCACCTTCACCTACTAAGGTGGAACTCTATGTGCTCACTTTTACCAGGCTGGAAGAAATAGCTTGTCTCTCTTGCTCTCCCTCTCCATTTTCCTGGTTGCAATCCAGCCTCTCACTCTCAATATGTTCACTCCCTGCCCTCAGTCCTAAAAGTGTTTCAACAACTACTAACTCATCTACACTTGATGTTGAAATAATTGAAGTTGAAATTTCAAGTGTAGAAGTGACTTTCAACGGATGGGGAATATCTGTTGAAGTAGTAGAAGTGAGTTTCAACGGATGACTGCTGTGAAGCGTATCCCTTGAAGGAGAAACACTCATCAACGGGTGAGAGATATCCGTTGAAGAAGGAAAAGAAGTAGCGGATGAAGTAAAAAACCAAAATAGAATCTGTGGTGATTGATTTCATTATTGGTGCCACAGAAGCTACCAAGGTCTCAGAAATGAAGGATTGGTGGTCCAACAAATCATTTAAAAGATGATGACTACCAATTTTAGAATGGGGCTCTTCCATGAATTTAAGAGATGGAGAATCAGGAATTGATGTGTGAATCATGTCCACATCCAGAGAGAGAGTTGGTGAGTTTGGTGTTTCTGTTTCAATTTGAATGTTGAGAAAATGGGGTTGTGACTCTATATTTGTTGGAGCCACATCAAACTGACTTTGTGAAGGTGCAGACACAAAATCTATAATTTTGCCCTGTACAATGTGTGTTGTACCCTGTGCACCCTGAGTAGTTTTAGCCTTCTTTCTCCTGACATAGGCTTGAGATATTGATTTAGGGCTACTTGTGTCCTTATCCCTCTTGTGTGTTGTTCCTGGTTGGGAACTTTTTTCAATAGTGACATCCTTTTGAGAGGATGCCACTAGGGATGTGTTTAAATCCTTTTCAACCACTATGTCCTTTTGAGAGGACACAGGGTGGCTAGGCTGGGACTCACTAACCTCTCCCACCTTATCCTTGGGGTTTTCTTGATGTTCACCCCTTCCCTCACCACTCACTACCACCTATGCACTCCTCTCAGGTTGAGTAGTAGTTTTTACAACAGATGGCTTTTGAGAGGCACCTGGGGTTGGCTTCTTTGACTTGGATTTTGCAGTTTTGGTCTTGGCCACTTGGGTAGGAGGCTGTTGGGCAGTTCCAGCCTCCATTGTGACACTTGAATGCAAAGAAAGCGAGGGATTAGAGATTGAAGTAGTAGAGATTACCTGACTTACCTGGAGTGCCGCTATGATATGCAAGTAGACCATTTCCACACCCCTGTTGAGGTTCATCCTATTAAGTCCTCATGGACTCTCTTGTTCTGAACCCAACACTCCATTTTGTTGTCAAGAAATGTGTTGGTCAAATCCTTGTCAACATGGTTAGCCAACAACATAATAAATCTAGCAAAATAAATCTTTTTGTTCCTAGATTTTTTCAGGCCTAATTTAGCACCTAATTCAATTAGAACCATAGACCCTAGGTTGTAATATTTATCATTAAGGAGCATGTAAATCATATCTAACATTGAAGTAGTTACAACATCCCAATTGCTAATCTTACCAGAGAAAACCTTGATGAAGGCATCACAAAAGAAACTCCATTCTTTTCTCATGCCTTTTCTCATGATTTTCCCTAAATTATCAGTAGACAAGACATACCTAATTTAATTAAACATGGAAACTACATCACTATCATTATGATTTTCTAGGCAGTTATTCTCAGGCAATTTCAAGCAAGCAGTGACAACATCTGTATTTATAACATGTTCTTTACCTTTAAGATTGAAGGTGATTTTAGTGTTGATAGAATCGAATACTGCTGAAACCCATACCTCCTCAATCACTTCAAAGATTAAAGTTGGAGCAGCAAGCATGGCATGCGAGAGTTTGAGCCTTGATGAACTTCATCATCTTATGGTAAGGTTCTGTGTGGTCTCCAAGATCCACCAAGGCCGTGAAGTTATTCTTCTCGTAGATGTAGCCAGTTAGAGACATGGTTTTGTTTGTTGGTGCCATTGATGCAAAAACTTAGGTACAAAGAAAGAAATTGTGCTTTGAGAGAGAAGAGAGTGTTTTTGCCTTAAACGAACTGTTAGAAGCAAAAATGTATTTATACTTCCCACAAATAAATCACAAAGTTAATCAAATAATTAAAAGGAATTATCTGATTGGTGCAGAAAGTAACCATTTAAAAATAAAGTAAGAGAGAAAATAGCCACGAATTTACTACAATTATATACACACAGGTGTATGTATATGGTGGCGAATAGATATGTCACCATTAACAGTTGAGATTAAGACGCTACTAATCAACGGATGAGATATAAACCTTTTTGAGATTCAGCTTATCCGTTGAAATAACAAATAGCCGGTATTTGTTGAAAAGTAAAAATCCAGTATTATGAATGACTTTCAACTGATGAGGGTATCCATTGAAAGAGTAATTTTGACTTAGGCAAAATTTCAACTTTTTCTGAGAATTACAATTCTCAAGAAAATCATCATAACACAGGCTGCATTTTACACTTGCATATATTCAATAAGATTAAGAGTAGTTAAGCATACCTAGTCACTTATAAACCTTGAGAATGTTGATTCATCAAGTGGCTTGGTAAAAATATCTGCAAGCTGTTTTTCACTTGGAACAAAATGTAGTTCCACAGTACCATTCATCACATGTTCCCTGATAAAATGATACTTAATGTCAATGTGCTTGGTCCTTGAGTGTTGCACTGGATTCTCAGTTATGGCAATTGCACTAGTGTTGTCACAGAAAATTAGAATCTTATCAACTCTTAAACCATAATCCAGTAATTGATTTTTCATCCAAAGAATCTGTGCACAACAACTTCCAGATGCAATGTACTCAGCCTCAGAAGTTGATGTAGAGACTGAATTTTGCTTCTTACTGAACCATGATACTAGCTTGTTTCCCAGAAATTGACAGGTGCATGTAGTACTTTTTCTGTCAATCTTGCAACCTGCATAGTTTGCATCTGAATAACCAATTAGATCAAAACCATATTCTCTAGGGTACCAAATTCCAAGGTTTGGTGTTCCCTTGAGATATCTGAAAATTCTCTTAATAGCAATTAAATGAGACTCTCTAGGATCAACTTGAAATCTAGCACATAAACAAGTAGCAAACATAATGTCAGGTCTACTAGCTATCAAATATAGAAGTGAGTCTACCAGGCCTCTATAGCTTGAAATGTCCACAGATTTTTCCTTAGTATTCAATTCAAGCTTAGTGGCAGTTGGCATAGGGGTTTTTGCAGGAGAACAATCCATTAAGTCAAATTTCTTTAAAAGATCATAAATATATTTTGTTTGACTTAAAAAGATTCCCTATTTCACTTGTTTAACTTATAAACCAAGGAAATAGGTGAGTTCTCCCATCATGTTCATTTCATATTTGCTTTGCATAAGTTTGGCAAACCTTTTGCAAAGTTTCTCATCTATAGACCCAAAAATTATGTCATCTACATAAATTTGAACAAGTATACTAGAGCCATTAACATTTCTAAAGAAGAGAGTTTTATCAACAGTACCTCTAGTGAAGTGATTCTCTAAAAGAAACTGTGATAGAGTGTCATATCAGGCTCTAGGAGCTTGCTTCAGTCCATAAAGTGCTTTGAGTAGGAAATAAACAAACTCTGGATAATTTGGATCTTCAAAACCAGGAGGTTGACTGACATACACCTCCTCTTCCAGTTCCCCATTCAAAAATGCACTTTTGACATTCATTTGATAGACTTTGAAATTCGCATGAGCTGCATAGACTAGGAATATCCTTATTGCTTCCAATCTTGCAACAGGGGCAAATGTTTCATCATAGTCAATTCCTTC
The DNA here is from genome assembly GCA_030848705.1 of Heracleum sosnowskyi. Taxonomy (NCBI): domain Eukaryota; kingdom Viridiplantae; phylum Streptophyta; class Magnoliopsida; order Apiales; family Apiaceae; genus Heracleum; species Heracleum sosnowskyi. Next base: position 83,737,639 of record CM061242.1, read on the forward strand.
TTCTTGAGAGTAGCCTTTAGCAACTAATCTAGCTTTATTCCTTGTAACTATGCCATTTTCATCCATCTTGTTTTTTAATACCCATTTTGTACCTATGACACTTATGTTTTTAGGTTTGGGTGCCAGCTTCCATACTTTGTTTCTCTCAAATTGGTTTAGCTCTTCCTGCATAGCTAATACCCAATCTGGATCCAGAAGAACATATTCCACTTTCTTTGGTTCATCTTGTGAAAGAAAGCTACTATATAAGCATTCATCTTGAGTGGCTCTTCTAGTTTGGACTTTTGTAGAGCATCACCAATTATCAGTTCAAAGGGGCGATCTCTTGTCCATTTTATTTGAGGTGTCAAAGGGGGCCTTGAAGAAGTTGCCTCAATGTCATGATTATGATCATGCAAGTTTGATGTTGAGTTTTGACTTAGAGAAACTTCCCCTGAGTTTGTTGGGTTTGACATTCTGTTTTATGATCCTTCAACGGATGCCTCAAAATGACTTTCAACGGATGTATCAAGTTCGCTTTCAACGGATATGGCATGTTGTCTTTCAACCGATGCTCCATTTAACCCTTCAACAGATGGCGCCAAAGCACTTGTACTTTTTGAGTTGTCCATTGTTGAAACATTGACTCTTGGTTGAACTTCTTCACTCTCTTGATCATTGACTTCATCATCTTCTCCATGATACAGTTGACCATCAACCTCATTCTCAAACCTGAGAGTTTCATGAAAACCCTCATCTGTAAGCCCTTGAACTTTTGCATCATCAAAAACAACATGTACAGATTCCATAACAATGTTTATTCTGTGATTGTAGACTCTGTAGGCTTTTCCAGCTGCATATAAATGGCTTCATCTGCCTTTGCTTCAAATTTTCCAAGATTTTCAACTTGGTTTCTCAATAAAAAACACTTGCATCCAAAGACATGTAGAAAGTCCAATGTTGGTTTCCTTTTCTTGAGCAATTGATAGGGATTCATTCCTTTTGCTTGATTTATCAAGGAAATGTTCTGAGTGAAACATGCAGTGTTAACTGCTTCAGCCCAAAAGTAAGTAGGTAACCTTGATTCATCTAGCATTATTCTGGAAGCTTCAATGAGTGTTCTATTTTTCCTTTCTACCACTCCATTTTATTGTGGTGTCCTAGCTGCAGAAAATTCATGAACAATTCCATTTTCTTCAGAAAACAACTTCATGCTTGAATTCTTAAACTCAGTGCCATTATCACTCCTGATTCTTCTGACTTTGTACTCATGATGATTGTTTGCAACCTTGATGTGATTGATTATGCTTTCACTTGCCTCGTATTTAGAGTGCAAGAAGTATGTCCATGTAAAATTTGAAAAATCATCCACAATCACAAGGTAGTATCTTTTCTTTGAAATAGACATGACATTTACTGGTCCAAATAGATCCAAATACATATCATGATTAAGCATTCTTGGAGTGCAAAAAGTAAGTCCATGTAAATTTAGAAAAATCATCCACAATCACAAGGCAATATTTCTTCTTTGAGATTGACATTACATTAACTGGTCCAAATAAATCGATGTGTAGAAGTTGTAGAGGTTGATCAATTGATGACTCTGCCTTTCTTCTGAAAGGGGGCCTTCTTTTGCTTCCCTTTTTGGAATGCATCACACAATCCTGTTGGGTTTTATACTGAACTATTCGTTTGAAGTATATAACATTGTCCATTTTATTGAGAATCTTGATTGCATATTATTACATTGTCTGTTTATTAAATATCATGCATAATCTAGTATCAAATGAGATAACAAAAGATTAGATTATCAGTGTTTGTATATAATATAATAAAGGTTCACAGTCTAAGTGGTAATAGACAAACCACTGGAATGACTGAAGTATTATTTGGGAATAGTTTATCTTGACTATTGAATAATACTTGTATAATTTATGTATATTGAACAGGATCAAAATTTTAGAATTGTTCTTCTATTCTGACAGTTAAGAAGAACTAAGATTCTATGATATTATTATTGCTTAGGTTCTTAATCTGGATGTAGTGATTGACACTTGTATGCAATGCACATGCTTTGATTCATATAAGATGTAATTAATTATTAATTACAATATTATGTGTTGAGCAATGACATTGCATGCATAGTGGGATATTAATTACAGAAGGAATCCATGTCCTGATAATATTCGGGTTGATGATGTCCTCTTGAAAGCTCATAAAGATAATTATGTGAAGCCCTGCAGGCAGATTAATTTCTGACATAATTATATGGTTGAGTGGATGATCAAGGATAAATAAGATATTAATTAAATTAATTGTCAGTGATTAATTTAATTAATGGGCATGTGATATCTTAAATATGGGGAATTTAATAAGCAAATAATATAGGAGCTGAATTAAATAATAAAAGAATTGTGGTATTAGGAACGGTAGTGCAAATATTAATTCTTTAGTGGATTGAATTAATATTTAATGACATTGGGCTTGACTCAGAATGTCATTGGAAGGCCCGACCTAAATGTCCATGATCCCTACTAAAGCCTATATATATTCTCGTTCTCCTTAAAGTTGGATACACAACAGAAATCGAAATTGAGACCTAGGGGCAGCCGCACGCAGCTAGGGTTTTGGAATTTCGAGGCTTTGAGGAGAGGAGAGTTTGGGAGATCGAAGGCCACACTTCGCTCAAAGGGAATCAAGGAATTTAGTAGAAGACGTGGAATTGAATAGTTTGCACCGTAGCGATTAAGGTTAATCTTCTTTTCGAACTCTTTAATTTATATCATAAAACGCAGTCCTATATATCATACTTTCCAACAATTGGCATCAAACGTCTGGTTCTAGGATTCTGCGTTTTATGATATGATGTTCATGTCGTAATTATTATTTACATATGTTTATATTTATTATGCTTAATCATGATATGTATTTTGCTATATTATACGTGGTTTGTATTGTTTTTTATGATACATGTTGACTTCGAAGAAATAACATAGGACGGTGCATCTAGATAAAATCCTCACAAGCCAAATACTAAGTGGGAGAGGGAATTAATTTGGTATTAAATCTCATGGTCGTCCATTATTGGTTGTATGTAATTTAACACTAAGACAATTATGAATTGTATATATGTCACCCATCGTGGCGTATGATTTATGGTGTCTAGATAGTGTTAAGGATATGACTAGGACAATCTTCTTAAGTTAATCACGAATATTGAAAGGTGAGATCACCCCATCGTGACATACCAAGTTTCATGGAATTCGAGATAAAAGTTGGACATTCCTTAATTGATGTTGACAATGGATATTTCTGGCAAGGAGTTGTGTTCTTAAGCGAGTCTGTTTGTGACTTCACCGAAAACACCTGGGATTTATCCATTAATACATCAAACAGATGGGTCTGACTAAAGGCAACTTAAGATCTTAATAATGGTATACACTTAGCTATGAAAGATAGTAAGAGACCACCCTAACGTGGCATACTATTTAGTAATAGGACCGAAGTAACATTTAAACAAATATAGGTGGTATACATGTCACCCATCGTGGCGTACCAGATACTTATGGTGTTTAAGTGTTAGTACATTAATCTTAATTAATAGTTAGAGGAGTCTATAGGTATTAAGTTTTTATATGCGACATCTTAATTATGTGTTATATGTATGATTCTCAGGATAAAATGAGCTTTAATTCACTTTTCACCATACTTAAGGATAACAAACTTACCGGACCTAACTATATTGAATGGAAATGCAATTTGGACATAGTGTTGACTGCTGAGGAGTACAAATTTTGTACTTATGAACCCTAGCTGGATCAGCCTGCTGCTGATGCTTCGAATTAGGATAATGAGTATTTTAAGAAGTGGAAAAAGGTAGATGAGATGTCGCGATGTTACATTCTAGCATCTATGTCAGGTGTTTTGCAGCATCAGCATCAGGCCATGGACACTACTTCGGGTATGCTCCATAACCTCAAGGAGCTTTTCGGAGATTAGAATAGGGCTGCTAGGCAAGTAGCAATGAAATCTTTAATGAACACTCAGATGGTTGAAGGAACACCTGTAAGGGACCATGTTCTTTTGATGATGGCTCACATAAATGAACTGGAGGTCCTTGGTGCTGAGATCGATGGGGAAACTCATATCGATCTCATCCTTATGAGTTTGCCCAAAAGCTTTGAGCAGTTTCGCTTGAATTACAACATGAACAAGTGGTTGTATAGTCTTGAAAAACTTCTGACAGAGCTTCAGGCGGCTGAAGGATTGTTTTAGCATAATGTTCAAGTGAATGTGGCTGAGAAAGGTTTTACTTCTAAACCGAAAGGCATAAAGAAGAAGAAAAAGGCTCAGACACGGAAAGTTGTGAAACCATTGGGAGTTCAGAATGTTGTGAAGAAGCCTAAGGGAAAGTGCTTCAGGTGCAAGCAGTCGGGTCACTGGAAACAAGATTGTCCTCTTTCTAAGAAGAACAAAACTGGTATGTCTCTTTCTCTAGTTACGGAAACATATATAGCGGCTATATCTACGAGCACTTGGTGTGTAGATACAGGAGCCACTAACCATGTTTGTAATTCTATGCAGGGGTTCCAGAAATACAGAATGCTTAGAGATGGCGAGATATATGTGTTCATGGGTGATGCTACGAAAGTAGCAATAGTTGTAGTGGGAGACGTTACTTTATATTTTGGTTTTGAGCAATTGTCTTTATGTACCTTTTTTTAGAAGGAATTTGATTTCGGTTTCTAAACTTGCTTTGGATGGTTATAATGTTTGTTTGGATCGTAATGTTTCTATTATGATGAATAAACAAGTTATATGTTCTGGTACATTACAAGACAATTTGTACATTATTAATCCTAGATAACCTGCACTGCAACTGCAACATAGGGTATTAAATAACACATCTTCTATCACTAATAAAAGAAAGGAACCTTCTAGTTCGAACCAAACACTTCTTTGGCACTTAAGATTAGGTCATATTAACTTGAGGAGGATTCAAAGACTGGTAGTAGAAGGGCCTTTAAGCTCATTGACAGTGGAGCCATTTCCAGTATGTGAATCCTGCTTGGAAGGTAAAATGACTAACAGGCCTTTTAAGGCAAAGGGTAATAGAGCTTAAGAAGTGTTAGAATTGGTTCATACTGATTTATGTGGACCTATGAATATCCAAGTAAGAGGTGGTTATAAGTATTTCGTCACTTTCATTGACGATTATTCTAGATATGGGTACATTTACTTGTTGCGTTGTAAGTCTGAGTGCTTTGATAAGTTCAAGGAGTACAAGGCTAAAACGGAGAAACGACTTGGTAAAAGTATAAAGTCACTACTATTAGATCGTGGTGGAGAATACCTGCTTGGAGAGTTCTGAGACATATTCGGATTTGGGGTTGTCCAGCATATGTGTTGAACAAGAACGTGGCTAAGTTAGATTCTCGTACAGAAGTAAGGTTGTTTGTAGGCTATCCTATGGGAATGAAAGGCTATTTGTTTTATAGTCCTAAGGATCGGGATGTCATTTTTAGCACCAATGCTAGATTCTTATAGGAAGACTATATAAAGAACCATAAACCCATGAGTACTGTTGTTTTAGAGGAATTAGTGGGAGGGACAGATAATCCTAATATGTCGGAAGTACAAGTAGAACAACCATAAGTAAATGCACATCCTATCACTAATACCGCACCAATGCTTCGTCGTAGTGGGAGGGTTGTTCAACAACATGAGAGATTCATGTTTTTGGGAGAGTCTTCGGACTTGGTCTCTAGTGAACATGATGAGGATCCCAGAACATAAGAAGAAGCACTCCAAGATAAGGATGCATATCTATGGCGTAAGGCTATGCAATTTGAGATGGAATCTATGTATTCCAATCAAGTCTGGGAGCTCGTAGAACCACCCAAAGGTGTAAAACCCATTGGATGTAAGTGGATTTTCAACAGAAAAAGAGGATCTGACAAAAAGGTGAAAGCCTGGAAAACAAGACTTGTTGCGAAATGGTATACTCAGAAAGAAGGGATCGATTATGAGGAAACTTTTTCTTCGGTAGTTATGCTTAAGTCAATCCGGAATCTTTTGTCTATAGCAGCTCATCTCGATTATGAGATTTGGAAAATGGATGTCAAGACAATTTTCCTTAATGGAAGTCTTGAAGAAATCATCTATATACGGCAACCAGAGGGATTCATTAAGGAAGGCCAAGAGCATCTAGTATGTAAGCTTAAGAAGTCCATTTATGGACTGAAACAAGCTTCCAGGTATTGGAACATTCGTTTTGATCATGTAGTCCAGTCATATGGATACGATCAGAGTCCAAGCGAAGCGTGTGTGTATAGAAAGAGTGAGGGAAATGCAGTGGTTTTTCTAGTGCTATATGTAGATGACATTTTACTAATTGGAAACAATATAGAGATGTTGTCATCAATTAAGGCATGGTTGTTCAAACAATTTGAAACGAAGGACTTAGGTGAAGCGGCTTACATCCTTGGGATCAAAGTTATAAGAGATCGAAAAAAAAGGTTGTTAGCTTTATCTCAATAGCCTTACATTGATGAGGTATTGGCTCATTTTAACATGCATCACTCTAAGAAGGGTAATTTACCTTTCAGACATGGAGTTTCTCTATCGAAGGAGCAGTGTCCTACGATACCTAAAGAGATGGAGAACATGAAAGCAGTTCCTTATGCTTCAGCATGTGGAAGCTTAATGTATGCTATGTTATGTACGAGACCTGATATTTGCTGTGTCGTGGGTATGGTTAGTAGATATCAGTCTAAGCCAGGTAAGGAACATTGGAGTGTAGTAAAAACAATACTTAAGTACCTGCGAAGGACTAAGAAGTATATGTTAATTTATAAGGCCTCGGACTTGTTACCTGTGGGATATACCGATTCGGATTTCCAGACAGATAGGGATAAGAGGAAATCAACCTCGGGGTGTGTTTTTACTTTAGAAGGTGGAGCTGTAATATGGAGGAGTGTGAAGCAGAAATGCATCGCAGACTCAACCATGGAAGCTGAATACGTTGCAGCCTCTGAGGCAGCCAAAGAGGCAGTATGGTTCAGGAACTTCCTGCTAGATTTGGATGTAGTTCCTGATTTGCCATGGCATATCACAATTTATTGTGACAACAATGGTGTTGTTGCAAATATGAAGGAACCACGAGAACATAAGGCACCAAAACACATCGAGTGTAAGTATCACCTCATACAACAGTTCGTTAAGCGAGGAGATATCGATGTGATCGATATAGCTTATCAAAGGACAAACGGGAAGATCCTTTCACGAAGTGCTTACCAGCTAAGGCTTTTGAGGAAAACGTGGAGGCGATAGGAGTCAGATGTCTGGTCACATAGTAGTTATTTAAATTGGTAGTGGATTGCTTGTAATAAACACTGATATACTCAAAGAATAGCTTGAGTATAAGTGGGAGATTGTTGGGTTTTATACTGAACTATTCGTTTGAAGTATATAACATTGTCCATTTTATTGAGAATTTTGATTGCATATTATTACATTGTCTGTTTATTAAATATTATGGATAATCTAGTATCAAATGGGATAACAGAAGATTAGATTATCAGTGCCTGTATATAATATAATAAAGGTTCACAGTCTAAGTGGTATTAGAAAAACCACTGGAATGACTGAAGTATTATTTGGGAATAGTTTATCTTGACTATTGAATAATACTTGTATACTTTGTGTATATGGAACAGGATCTAAATTTCAGAATTATTCTTCTATTCTGACAGTTAAGAAGAACTAAGATTCTATGATATTATTATTGCCTAGGTTCTTAATCTGGATGTAGTGATTGACACTTGTATACAATGAACATGCTTTGATTTATATAAGATATAATTAATTATTAATGACAATATTATGTGTTGAGCAATGACATTGCATGCAGAGTGAGATATTAATTACAGAAGGAATCCATGTCCTGATAATATTTGGGTTGATGATGTCCTCTTGAAAGCTCATAAAGATAATTATGTGAAGCCTTGCAGGCAGATTAATTTCTGACATAATTATAAGGCTGAGTGGATGATCAAGGATGTTATTCCCAAACAATAAACCAAGATTGTAGAGGGGGGGGGGGGGGGGGTTGAATACAATCTTTAAAAATTCTTTAGTTCTTGACAATAGAGATGTGAAAGTAAATTCAAGAACAGAAAACAAAAAAATAAAACTAGTACAAGAATTAAAAATTCAGGTGGATTGATTTGTCCACCTGAGAGATTTTTATTTAGGAGAAATCTCTATGATGTTTATGAATAAACACACAGCTGCATACACACAATTCTAGCTTCGGCAATTTACAAAGGATATAGCTTTGAGCTCTCTAAATTGCCTAACTAATTTCTCTTGTTCTATAATTATGCTACACTTGGTTATATATCCCAAGTTTAAAAGATATTTCGAACAATCAATAATACAAAAAGTAAATCTGTTCAAGATCCTTGTTTCTCCATTCTGGGTAGTGGTCCATGTGTTGGTAGCTTGCCCTTCTTGGCTGATTATCTTTTATAGAAATGCTACTTTTGACTGGACAAAACAGAATGCTTCTTCTTCTCGTGACTTTTCCAGAAATACTGGTTTCCATGCTCTGTGAATTCTGTCAACCCATGTGCACTGTCTGAACTGTCCTTTTCAAAGTACAGTGTGTATCCATAGAAGCCATTTGAGTTGTATCCGTTGAGAGTATCTTGATCACATCCGTAGACAGCTAGTATTGTTATACGTAGACAGTACATTGTCCACATCCGTAGAAGGCTAATGTTGCTATCTGTAGATAGTCAATTTCACTTTTGTCAAATTACAAGGCATAGACTATTTACAATTAGCCTCCCTATTCTACATATCCATTGAAAGTCAACATGACTTATTCAGCCTAAAAACTAATACTTCAACTTCAACATCAGGATTACAAATCAGGAATACACATCAGGACTGCACATCAGGATTGTACATCAGGATTGCATATCAGGAATGTTCATCAGGATTGTTACTTAGGATTGCATCTCAGGATTGTACGTCAGGATTACACAAGCATGTTACATTGATTCTTATCTGTAGATAAGCTACCCTTCTACGGATACCATAAAAGTATGATATCCGTTGATGGCTACATTTTACTTATACAATTTTCACTAAGTTAATCTAGTTATCATCAAGAAACAACATAGTTCCTAACAAAGGATAAATAAGATATTAATTAAATTAATTGTCAGTGATTAATTTAATTAATGGACATGCGATATCTTAAACGTGGGGAATTTAATAAGCAAATAATATACGAGCCGAATTAAATAATAAAAGAATTGCGGTATTAGGAACGGTAGTGCAAATATTAATTCTTTAGTGGATTGAATTAATATTTAATGACATTGGGCTTGACTCGGAATGTCATTGGAAGGCCCAACCTAAATGTCCATGATTCCTACTGAAGCCTATATATATTCTCGTTCTTCTTAAAGCTGGATACAAAACAGAAATCGAAATTGAGACCTAGGGGCAGCCGCACGCAGCTAGGGTTTTGGAATTTCGAGGCTTTGAGGAGAGGAAACTTTGGGAGATCGAAGGCCACACTTCGCTCAAAGGGAATCGAGGAATTCAGTAGAAGACGTGGAATTGTATAGCTTGCACCGTAGCGATTAAGATTAATCTTCTTTTCGAACTCTTTAATTTATATCATAAAACGCAGTCCTATAGATCATATGTTCCAACAAATCCAGCCTTGAAAAACTCCAATTATGGAATACCTCTTACAAGATCTTTCTTCACCAAGTCATTCATAGACTTGAAATTCAAATGTGACAGCTTCTTGTACCACAACCAACTTTCATCCTTATTTGTTTTGCTGAAAAGACAAGTGGCTGTATCTCCATTTGTTGAATTTAAGTCCGCAATATACACATTTCCCTTTCTGTAGCCTGTCAACACCACATTGTTGTCCTTTTTGCTTGAGACAACACGGGCTTCTTGTGAAAATGAAACTGAAAAACCTCTGTCACACAGTTGACTAATATTTAGTATATTATGCTTAAGTCCATCAACCAGGGCTACTTCATCAATGATGACATTTTCTTTTGCAATCAAGCCATATCCCTTTGTATATCCTTTGTTGTCATCTCCAAAGGTAATGCTAGGGCCAGCTTTCTCCTTGAACTCTATGAGCAGGGTAGGATCTCCAGTCATGTGCCTAGAGCAACCACTATCTAGGTACCATAGATTCCTTCTTTTTCCCTGCACACATCACAACCAAATCAAGTTGATTTTGGTACCCAAGTTTTCTTGGGTCCTGTCTTGTTAGCCTTCACCTTATTTCTCACATCATTTTGCACTTTAGGCTTTGATTGATTTAAATCAACCTTTACCCTTGGTGTTGACCTTTGAGACATATCTCTTTGCATGTTCTCGGGTGCATAAATGTTTGATATAGGCATTTGTGAATGTTGTGCATACATAGTGCTCAAGTTTGGCATGTTCCATAACATTTGTGGCATGTTAAATGCATTCATGTAAGGATTAGGAACAAATGGTATGTTAGCATACAGATTGGATGCATGAACATTTTGAGCAAACACATTAGGCATGACAGGCATAGGAACATTAGGCATAGGCATTTTAACATTTGCACTTTTAATAGACTTGCAGTTAGTAGACAAATGATTAACACTACCACAATTAACACATGTCTTTCTAGGAGCATATTTATCAGGAGTGTAATTGTTGTGTTTGTTAATGCCTACTTTACCATTTTTGTTTTTCTTCTTTTTGACTTCAGCCTTAACCTCAATGTTTTCTAATTGGTCCTTCAATTGCTTGTTAGACAAATGACCTATGTTCACTTTCTCAACTTTCTTAGAGTTGTTACTTTCTCCTTGAACAAAGTTCTTACTGGTTGGACCATACTTTTTGTTCAATTTCTCAAGTTTTTCTTTACTGATGCTGGCTTCATGTTTCAACGGATGGTTCTCATCCGTTGAAGAGTTATCTTTCAACGGATGTCACTATCCGTTGAAGCATCATCGGCTCCTAGATCTTCAACAACAACATTTAGTTTCTTTTTCTCCTTATTCCAGGTTTCTTTACAGAATGTTTCCATTCCTTGAACTTTAATAATGTTGGTTACAACATTCCTAGTATCATTCCAAGTAGCAATTATTTCCTATTCTTTTGTTAACTGATTTTTGAGAATTTCTTCTCTTTTCAATACAGCTGGCAGTTCATTCTTAGCATTCTGACAATCTAACCTCATTTTCTCAAACTCAATGAATTGAGATTCTAACACAGCATTCCTATCACTTAAGAACATATTAGCATCTTTAATCCTAGTGTTCTCTTTGTTAAGTGATTTAAGAGTTACACGCAAATGGTACAATTCAGTAGAAATTTCATTAATGGTACTATTGCATTCCTCTTTAGAAAGCTCAGTGAGGTTTGTAGTGATTACCTAATTGCTTGATGAACTTGCTTTCTGCTCAGTTGAATCAGCCATGAGTGCAAGGTTGACATACTCAGTGTCTTCATCTGAATCATTTCCATCAGCAGCCCAATCATAGTCCTGAGTTATGAATGTCCTTTCCTTTCTGAGCAGCTCAAAGTATTTCTTCTTGTAGTCCACGGGCTCAAATTTCCTCTCTTTCTTCTCAGTTTAAGGTTTCTTGCATTCACTTGCAAAGTGACCTCCAATTCCACAGTTAAAGCACTTGAATTTAGACCTTTCAACAAAGTTTTTTTTGGTTGAAAGTCTTTCTTAAATGGTTTGGTCACTTCAGGATTTTTCTTGAACTTCAGCTTAGAGAATCTTCTTGACAGAAAAGCTAAGTGCTCATCCATCTCATCCTGATTGGAAGATTCACCTTCCTCATACATCTTTCCCTTGCCTTTGCTTGATTCACCTTTTTTTTGCTAAACTGCTTGATTCACCTCTACCTTCACAAACATCACTGTTTGGTGTAGCTTTAGCAGTTTCCTTCTTCATGTCCTCGGCCTCATCCACACTAGCAACTAGGGCTACAGATCCACCTTTCTTCTGGACCTTCTCAATTTCTTCATCTTGATCCATTTCAAGCTCATAAGTCTTTAATGTTCCAATGAAGCCTCTCAAGAGTAAAGTCCTTGTACTCTTGAGTGTTTCTCAAAGAAACTGTTATAGGCTTCCATTCTTTGGGCAAGGCTCTCAGAAACTTGAGATTTGAGTACTTGGTTTGATACACCCTTCCATATAATTTCAAACCATTTAATAATTTTTGAAATCTACTAAAAGTATCATTCAGAGATTCACCACTTTTGAAATGAAAGTGTTCATACTGTTGTATGAGAAGTTGCATCTTGTTTTCTCTAACTTGCCCAGTTCCTTCACATAGAGTTTGAATTGTATCCCAAACTTCCTTAGATGTAGTACAGTTAATGACATTGTCAAACATATCACTTTCTAGACCATTGAACAGAATATTCATGGCCTTTTTGTCTTTGTGCATTTCAGCGATGTCTTTTCAATGTCCAGTCTGATGGTAGTTTATGAATTATGTCCTGAGCTCCTTTTCCCTGTTGAGAAATTGCAGTGTTTGGCTTCATTGGTACATGATGACCTTTCTCAACGCAATTCACATACCTTTCATCCATAGACATAAGGTGCAGATGCATCTTTACTTTCCGGTGAAAGTAATTGTCTTTGTCCAGAACTGGTATCTTCACTCAATTATCCTTCTTTCCCATGATTCTGATTGTCTTTGATCTTTAAACTTATTGTATGTTAGAAGCTTGCTCTGATACCCATTGTTATTCCCAACAATGTAATCACAGGATTGTAGAAGGGGGTTGAATACAATCCTTTCAATTTCCAGTTCTTTTTGCAAACAAAGATCACCTTTGAACAGAAATATAAAATTGCAATAAACAAATAACACAAGAATTATAAATTCAGGTGGATTGATTGTTCCACCTGAGAGATTTTTATTTGAAGAAATCTCTGTGATGTTTAGAAGTAAACACACAGCTGCTAATACAATGTTTTTGTTTCAGCAATTTACAAAGGAATATTGTTTTAGCTCTAAAGATTGAAACTGATTTCTTAAACTCAAAAAAATTGTTACACTTGGTTATATATCTCAAGTTTACAAGCTAATTTGAACTACATAAAAGTATACAGTAGGTAAAGTCCAAAAGCTTGATTTTTCGCTCTAAGTCAAATGGTCCTTGCAATGATTTGCCTTTTAGCTGATTGTCGTTGTAGAATCATCTTTATTGACCAGATGGAAATACAATGCTTCCTTTTCTTCAGGGTTTCCCAAAATGTTGGTTTACATGCTCTTTCTGTTCCATCAACCCATGTGACTTGTCAGGGATGTCCCTTTCACAATTTCAACTGCTAATAATTGAACTAGCATCAGTTGAGGTTAAACTTCTAGCATCCGTTGAAAGTGTTGTGGCTGCATCCGTTGAAGCTTCTCAAGGTGCATCCGTTGAAAGCTGAATGACTATTCGTTGAAATACAATTTCACTTATGTAAAATTACAAGGCACGGAGTATTTACAATTAGCCTCCCTATTCTACATATATGTTGAAAGTCAACATGACTTATTCAGCCTACACTATTACACTTCAACTGCTAGTACTTAAACAAAAAGAGTATGTTACATTTAGACTTATCAATCGATAAGCTACCTTTCAACGGAAACTGAATACACATGGTATCTGTTGAAAGTTACATTTTGACTTATACAATTTTCACAAGGCAATTTTTTTAATCATCAAGAAACAACATATTTCCTAACAAGTACCAATGATCTACTTTTAAACAAGGCCACAAGATCTCACTACATGTACTTGTTGGTTGTATTTGGTATGCATTTATAGGAAAAGCTGAACCACTATATCTAGCTTCACCCATGTGTTTCCAACAAGTCCCAACTATTCCCATGAGAACCATGTCATCAGGGCTCCGACTTGGTGACTTTCTAGGGGAGGTTGACGTTGCTGAAAACTGGTTCAGCTGATAAGCGTTAATGCACCTAAAATCGGCCTATTTGACCCATGAGACATGATTTTCTGAAGTCATAGTTTAAATCTTGATCGAGCTAGAGTTTTTTTTCTTGGTTATATCAGGTGTGACTAACCAAGTTGAAAGGCTTGCAAGTTGCATCAACAACCACTTCTTTGTTTTGATCCTTGATTTGATGATTGGATTGAGGCTTCGAACACTCATGTCTCTTGCATTATGATTCATGACAACAACTTTAACTTCTTATTTAGGCAATACATATGGCATAGGACTATCAACGTCTTCCAAACCAACTCTTTCAGAGAAACACCTGTTCTTGACTCCTTCGATTCAACTGGAATGGTCTTTGACCACACTTCTTCACACAACATACTTCCATCATTAATCTCATCTTCGTAATCATCATCACCATGCTACTAATCCTTTGCCCAATCTCGCCGTTAAAGATACCCCCAAGGTTAATTTTAAATTTAGAGTTCAAAATAATGACCCGGTTGCAATTAGGGTTCATTGAACTGAATTGGGGGTTAAATTAGGTGCATTGTATCCATTGCAAGCTGAAAAGACAAAAATGTCTTTCAAAAAACAAATGGAGTTGGCCAGATTTGACGGCAGTACACACATTGTAAAAAAAATGGAAATCTCAATATAGAAAATGCTAATTTTAGAATTATAGGATCTTAAGTGACCTAACACCTAAAATGCAAGTACATAAAGTGCATTTTACACAAACAAGTACTCCGCACAAGACTTAAAAATTAAATCATTAAACTATGGTTAGCCGGTCAAAAACTAAACAACCACAAATATTGGTGTGCCTCTTTTTTTTAGGTAGCCGTTTTAAATTTATATAAACATGCTAAGAAGCATGAATTTGGATGCAAGGGAGTGTGCGCCTCGATTACCGAGGCGCGTAGAGAAATGGGGTAAACCCCAGAGCCAAGGCTCTAGTTCAATAAAGTTGAGATATGAACAAACTACATACCTAAACTTAACAAGTTCAAGTGCTAAATAAATAACACAACAAGTTCAATACAAATTGGACAAGAAACAACTTGTCTAATCCTAACTGCAACTGGTGCCAAATGTGATTGGTTTTTCGACCCTCCTGATCCTGAGATCTTGTTTTGCTGCATTCCTATGTGTTCCAACACTCAATTGCATCCCAAAAGCCTTATTCCAAACTGTTTCATCTTTCGCCTGTTTAGACCATCTTGTTTGTTTCACAGAAGCAATGTCACAGTAATATTCTTCAACCATCAACCTCAATAGTTTTTCACAACAGACAAACCATTGGGTATAATCATCCAGGTTCTTGTAGATTAACTGAGTTAGGGAGTTCCCAATACCAAACCTTATTGTCAATTCAATTGAAGTAATCTTGAAAGGATTATCGAATTTCATTTTAATTAAATCATAGTTTTTGTTCCAACCATAAGTCCAACACGAGGAAAAAGGTAAAGAGGAGACAAAACTCTTGCTAGGAAACACTTGAAAATAGCTCAGAAAGACTAACAAGTTGTTCTCAAATTCTAGAGACAAATTTGAACACAACTATAAGGGAAAACAATTCCCATCAAGAACATAGACTATACCTAGCATCAACAAGATCAGAGAAAGCAAAAACATCTCTCAATGAACTCAACAAATCAGGGGTAGATAACAGCCAAAAAGCATCAATGAAGGCAACTACGTCATCCTCACATAACATCTCACACATCTCACAAAACATCTGATTACCCAAACTCTTATGATTAGAATCAAGAGCATTTAAACCCTCTCATTGAGTGTACAAAATAGCTCACAATTTTGGATTATGACGATCATCAAGTTCATAGTACAACAAGGAAACATACGAAGAAAGCAAGTTTTCACATAGGACCAACATCAAACACTTGGTGAACAACCACTAACCACCAATTTTCAGAAAATTAAAAGGTTTGACATTCATATAATATCGAGATTTACTGGTACAGCTCTTTGATCCACCGATATAACATCACCTCGTGTTACACGAGGATGAAATTTTGTGTTCGATTCTTCCTTCACAAAATTTTATTTGAAAATCTCAACTGTATTTTCTTTAATTAATTCATGAGAAATTACCAAAAATACTAATTTTTCCAAGTATTTTTGCAATTTTACTATCTTCTGAAAATATTTGTAAAAATACGATTTGCAACCAGATGCAACTTATATTTATGTTTTTTTGAAAAATATTTGAAGTTGATTTGGGTTGCATATGAGGTTGCATTTGTTTGCATCCAGTTGCAGTTGGTTGCAAAATCGTATTTTTGCAAAAAAAATATTCAAAAATTCGTATTTTTGCAAAACTTTTAAAAATAAAACGTATTTTTTCCAAAAAAAAAAATCGTATTTATGGAAAAAGCTCTTAATTCATTTCATGAAAAAAGAAGATACGCAGCTAGAAATATTATTATAACAGCCAGTGTCCTTTATTGATTCTTAGATAAATATAAGATAAGCATGTTTGTTTTTAATAATATTACAACATATAAATGTAGCTTAATAATAGTTCTAACAATGTAAATATGCCATATACCGCCCGGGTGCGAGCAGTTGCACTTGTACTTTCTCCATATATGATTTCTCACATCTAGCCCTCGAGTGCTAGGTTCCGAGTGAGCCAGTTGCAGACTTCATTAGTCTCTTCAGGAATGGTGTAGTGACCCAACCTGTTACAGCAACATCAAGCTCTCAATTTACTGATCTCGTCAAGACTCGAACAAAACAAAACTAAAGCGACCAAAGTATTACCGGCTGTATGTTCTGAAAATCAGATTTCGAAATCCAGCAGAACTTAAGTTGTGTGCAGAATTTTCCCCATGCATGTATGCTACTACATCATCAACTGTAAAAGAAAAGCAAAGCACCTTATTATTAAGCGCCTTGCCATACTTATCTCTTTTGGTTTTCCTGTTTACGTGGCTCAGCCTTGGTTACGGAGTGTGCAACACCACCAAAAGCATTGAAGAAATAAATTTAATAAGATCATAGCAAAGATTCAACCTAAAATTTAAACTACGCATGCTTTTTGTTTAAATTTTTGTAAGTTAAATCTTTTTCTTCATAATCTTACAAGTAATATCGAGTTTTAAGGCCAAATTAGTACACTTCTTTCTTCACGACGACATCTCAACTTCTTTGTTCTCGCTTATTTTCTTTATTTTTCTCCCATTTTCTTTTGCATCATAATCTCTCGCACATCTGGTCTTTCAATCAATTAAAATGTCCAAATTTCAGACAAAAGATATGACACAGGACAAGTGCCGTTTCTGTTTCTGAGCGTCCAAGGATCCGACACAGATACGGCAATCGAAACCAAAGGTCGGAGTAATATGCGCCATACGGTGAAACGGGAATGATTCTATCCGAACTAGGTCAAATGGGAAGGGAGACTTTTCTCTGATTTGATAGATATTATAACCAGACACCAGGTAATAATGATCAAACTAGCTTACCCCTACCGATTCAGATATATTCAGGGAGAAATATTCGACAACTGACAGTGGCATTCCTTGAGTCAATGGTATAAACCATTCATTGAAATGTCAATTATTGAGCAGTCATCCTCGACTACAATTGAAACATATAATATGCTTCCAATGGTATCTATATAATTATTATGGACACTTGGCATAAGCTAGAAAGTGATCGAGGAATCAAAGCATCTCTCCAATGTTTGACATTACAGAGTGAAATGGACTGGTGAGCACCCAGCTTAGCTAAGATGTACATTTCTGTGAAAAGATGTTTTACTACTTGCAAACTTATGGAACAAATATGAGAGCCGACATCTCTGATATATACCAGAAAGACAAACATTTATGATTCTTCTCCATTCTATTCTTTTGGTTGAAATTATACTAATCTTTTGCATGGTGGTTTGAGTCTGTTTGAACTTGATCTATTGTGAAATTATAATTGAAACTTTACATTGAATGATAAGCATGTACAATCTAGTAATCTTTCACTCTGTTATGAGATTTCATACTAGAAACTGAATACATGAATGATCATTCCGAACAACCACTTACTACAGACAATAAGCTTGGTCCATTCTCTGCAGATTTTCTGAAACTAGAGTATCACCCCAAGCCACAGAGAAACATTCTCCAATCTAAAGGCAATGAGTTAAAAGAAATACTCCTGTTCCAAAATATGTTAGAAAATTTGACCGTAAAGTCAATTTTCGAATTCAGTTTGCTGTCAAATCATGTAGCATAATCCAACAAAACTAACATGTACTTCAATTATCAACAAGTTACTAGCAATCAGAAATTTACTATATTAGCAGCATGCCAGCTTCAATTTTAACTTACATAATTTCAAGTTCTTATAAGCCAAAATCAGTGATATATATACTTTGAAGTATTTAAATAGAAACATGTTCATCTAAGATATTAGACAAAAAGATTTATGCAAGATAATTGTTCTAGGCGTTTTAATTAAAATGGCTTTGAAACACACACACAGCCATACAGGTGTACTTGCGAAGACACACATGAGTAAAGAGAATGAAAAAACCTATATATTATTTTAAACTTTAACATATAGATTTTAAAAAACTATTAAAATTAAACAGAATCTCTGACTATAAAACTTAAACAGCATATCTGATGCTTGTGTGGTAGATAAAGAAACTGTTAAAGCATGAAAATCAGTATGATGGCAATAAGCTAATGAATGAATCAAGTCAGTCCGGTGACATATATCCAGCGGAGTTGTGCAAAAGGCTACCCGACGATTTTTATAATGAATCTATTACCAACTAAAAGTTAGCACCAATTTATCGTTAAAAATTTGATACAGTAATTATGTTTGTTGAGAAGTTAGATGATCACTAAAGATGATTAACCACCTTAAAAGCATCTTCAGTTCTATATAACCAAGTAAATTAGTGGACACCAATAGATGTTTAAACATGATTTATGTAATACAGAGGGGTAACCACTAACTGGACATCTAGTTTTAATCTTTGGGAATACCTTGGCCATGACAGAGCAAGATGGGTAAGGATGCTGCGAGCCTCCTTGCCACTTGTGATCTTTCCAAGCGGTTCTTCAGAGCCCTAGTAAACAATAGCAGTTAAGTGGAAGAAATTTTTATCTCAAATAACAATGTAATATATCACTACTTGGAGAGTGCAAAAAAAGATACAACCAAACCTTGAACAGGGAAGCCAGCCACTGAGACCAACAATCACACTGAGGTTAAGAGTGTACGGGTTTCCATTTCCATATTGGCCCAGGACATGGCACATGGAAGAGTAAAGAGCAGTTGCAGCACCAATACTGAATCCCCCAACACCTAGTTTGACTGGATATAACACAATTATAGTAGGTATAACGGAAAAGCTGTAAAGTGCTGCATGATGCATAATTTCATGCACTTCCATACTAATGCAAAATAAAGGGTGAGTAGAAAAGAAAGACTGATTTTGAACGACCAAGTTAATTGTAAACAAAAAACACAGTCATTTTTGGGACGTGGAAACACGGTACTTGCTATAGTTACACCTAGAACAAAAGCATCGCAAAGAAGGGATAGAGGACAAAGATAACCTCTAAGGGTATTAGATTAGATATAGTAGGCTGGAACTTGACAAATTACAGGTGGCAGAGCATTAAGGAATTTTGGTGGTAGGCAATTACACATAATAGTAACAGCGCAAAAGGATTTGCAGTTGACTTGTAAACTGCGTTCCTTATAGAGTGAAATATACAAATGCTACAATATTCTCCCGACTTAATATTTTTGTTAAAATTCTTAAAGCAGAAATCTTTCTCGGTTATTGAGTGAAAAAGTTATCAAAGAAACTGTATTTTACCTATTTGTACACAAAATAAATACAAATTACCTTCTAGCATAGAATTAAACTGATTAAAAATATTGTTTTACAAGAAGTCTAAAAATGAGGTTATGCATTCAATAATCCCTCTAATGTTCTCAGATAAGTTTTTGCAATTAAGTGATCAAACCTCTAGAGAGCTTACCACTCCTTAAGTTCGCAGGAATGGAAAAACGCTACTATTCATATGTAAACAGAAATCATAAATGGAAACACAGATAACATATATAGCAACAATAAAGTAAAGATCAAGAACATAGATATCTATGATACTTCTAGGTGTTAGCAATTAAAGATTTAAGAAGGTAGCTAATGATTTAATGAATTCGTCTTACACGAATATTTGAGGAATGCTAGCTTAAATGACTAGAAAAGAAGCATAAAGTGAAAACACTTGACAGCGTCTTCTATAAAATCCAAAACCCTTTTTATATCTTAAATCTGCTCAAGCTTTAAACTCCTCAGTTTTAGGTTGGCATTTCTTTTCTTTTTATGTATGCATGTAAGTGTTAAAAACTCAAAAGATAGAACATACTATCAGCAGGCTCAGTGGCCAAGAGATTTGCAACATGTGCTGCTGCAGCGTCTAAGCCCTCCAAATCATCGGGAGCATCTTCTGAAATCTCTCCTACGTCGCACCCTGATATTGTTTTAATCAGCATTATACTCCCTTTTCCAATATCAGTCTAGGTAAATAATGTTAATACTAACATAAAAAGGCAATGTAATTCTGAAAGTACGAAACAATTAATACAAGATGGTTTTGGAGCCTCAGAGAAATGGATTAAAACAACTCAATGCTATAAATCTTACAAGCAGTGCAAGGAAAACCTCCAAACAATGCAACTGGACGAGTAGGAGCAGTTGGACAAATCCACTTAATCTGACAATATCACACAACATATACAAGTAAACATATATTTTATAATCATGTAGATGTGAGAAGTCAGCAACTCAGTACTAATCCTTACATTTGGTAGAGGGAAACTTTCCAAGAGCTGTGACCAGCTGTAGAAAAAATTATAAAATTAAACGTAAGTGTTATAGCATTAGCCATTTGCTTAAATTTTACAAGTGGGAAAACAATTCTTTTATATTTAGCAAAAACAAGTGGTTCTCACTTCACAGTATCTACAGATTATATATGCTGGCTTATAATGTTATATGCTTGTTACTTCGTGACTAACAATGTTTTCAGTTTTATTGATGACATAGTATTAGTAACTGTACTTACAAAATTGAAAATAGATTGGTTAATAGAAACTTGTCATTGAAATTTTACGTGTATATGGACCTGCAGGAGCTACATGGATGACAAGGTAGGCACCGCAATGTCACCAGCCACAACGCCAATAACAACCATGCATGACACATAATACTTAGTCCTGATTATTAGAAGTGGTACCTTGATCCGGAGTCACCAAGACCATGAAGCCAAACTACCGTAGCTTGGTGTCTCCCTTTAGGCCTGACAACGTAAGTCCTTCCAAATTCATAGGTGCTCCTGTTACTTCTGTTACCTGACGCATTAATAGGAAAGGTACAAAGCAAATATCACAAACTAGGATGATATACAATGATAATATCATCGTAAAACAAACAATACAATTACACTGGACTAAAGGTGGTGAAATGACTAACCAGAATCTAAAGCAGACCTATTAAAGTTCATGTTTTTTAAACTGCAGTCCTTCACAAATAATATGGAGGAATGCCTGCAATGCATAAACCAGAAGTGAGCAGCTCTATTTATACTTGCTCAAGAGGGTATCTGTATTGACCAATGACAACATTTATCTCTCATCAGTTGTACACTGTCTGGAACTACCTAAAATTGTGATACAGAAAGAGAAAGTCACCCAAATGCACACAGAAAAGACAACAAAAAGTTCAAACTTTTTGAGCAAGGAATCTACAAATCAAAGAACAGTAATGCATAAATGACCCCTGGAGCAAACCAACCTACGGAATGGCCACTGGTTTAAATGGAAGTAGAGAATAAATTCTCCAAGCCAGTGGACAAAGAAAATACCTTCACTGATAACTACCCCTGAAATTTTCCACACAAAATACCAAAACCCCAGCCTCAGAAATCAGAAACCTGATTTTTACATACATGCATACACAATCTACTTATCACTTATTTATACAGTATAAACCCTTGATTTATGTTTGAAATATGTTTTAAAGTATACCCATTGTGCACAAATTCAGAAGCTTCAGTGTAAGTTAGAACTTAAGAACTATGCATGTATAGCATGAACTTGTAGATGCAGCAAAGATCAGATTCAAATGCAATTAGAAGGTTGAAATATATTTAGGGGTTTAATTGTTTGAGCATTATAAACAACACTGGGGAATGGAGAATTTTAGTATGACAATATATTCAAAAATCAAAAGCAAATGAACCTTTTCATTCCCTTTTGCCTTTTCATTCTTTTACCCTTTGGAAGTGCATAACATTTTGTTTTGCTTTTGCACCACCACAGATTCTGAGACATTTTTTTCTTGGATACAGATCAAGAATCGAATATAAATGAATACATAAATATGATATAAGGTAAATTGACATTCTATTGAAAGTAAAATTAGACTCTTTTCAGAACTTGTTTTCTTAATTACTTGAAAATCTGTCTTCGGAAACATTGTGGGTCGTAAGAAAGCTGAAACAATTGTATATTTTAAGAAAGGTAAAAAAAGAATCATAGTAGTACTACATAATATCATGAATGAAATGAAGTTAATGTTTGATCTATAAGCTGAATTTAGAAAATATTGGCACCGCTTGGCGTTTCTTACTGCAAGGATAGTAGTACTACATAGGTCCAAAAAGGGTAGAAATATGTTTCAAACGGTTTTCTAGACATCGTGATGCAAGTATGAGACCACAATGTTGATGTTCCAAGTATGAGACCAAGTAGAGAAAGCATGCTTATAGAATCTTTCAATGATCATAGAATTCGAAAACCCTCTCATCTTCAAGAATATTTTGTTCCTCCTACAAACTAATGTCATCAGAGGCCAACAATGATGAATGATGCATCATTGGGGATCCTTGTAGCGCCAACTTAAATGTATTTGAAGCCACTAAAGCGCTTACAAGATGCTTGTGTTGCTTGAAATAATTTCGGGTTTATCTGGATGTATTTGTAGCCATTACATTGCGCGTTGCTTAATATAAATTGGGGTTTATCCAGACTAATGCCATGACTTGGGAAGCACATAAATAATGAACATATAAGCTCCAATCGACCATTGCAATTCCTTTTTCCCACTCACAAGCTGAAAAGCTTTGTATTAGTGTGGAATTTTTCTCATCAGAAGCATTTTTCCTTGGTTTAGATATAACATACCTCCTCCATAAGCAAAGGAGAAACAATGTATAAAAACATATCATGAGAGAATCTATTGCCAAGTATGGTATTGTCATTGATTATTCAATGATGAATCAGGAACAGTTTAATGAAAATTCTTCATCCAGTTGACCATAAGATCGATACAATTTTGCAACCTAAAGATTGCCAAAAATAGTCTGAAAACAGACTTCAAAAGAACAACTCAAGTGGCTGATTCTATGTTGTATGAGGCCCCCTTACCAACTAATTAGAACTTATTCCACCCTAAGATTTGCATGTCAAATTAGTGATGATCGTCTCCATGGCCATCAGGAGATCCACCAGGTCCAACAACTTCAAGCTGCAATATTATACAACAAAAAGTGTATAAATACTTCAAACTAAATCACTATATATACTTTAATACAAGAGCCACATTGATGGGTCTAAGACGGAAGGGTTGGCCAATACGAACTATAAAAAAACTCTCACCTTAAAATACTGTGAACATACTGGGCACTCATGAGGCTTGCCTTTCTCCAGCCAAAACCACACAACATCGTGCTCATCCTCTGAAAGTCAAAAACTTTGCAAATTCAGTGTAACTCGGATAGAAACCAAACAATGAAGTTTAAAGTTGGAAAGATTTTAACCTCCATCGACACCAGGACATCCAACTATTCTTTTGTCGTAAACAGACTTCACTATTGCAGGTGCTTCCTACAAGCAGAATGGTGTGCGTTAAACAAGCATGATAATTAAAGAAAATATCAAGAAAAGGTTAAACTTAATTAAGCATATCAGCTACCATGGCCTATAGGCTATTGTTAGCAAATAACATGATATTAGCCATGCAGAAAATAGTAAATTGTTCTGACTTCTGACAATAATTTAATTTATTTGCACTGGACATAAAGAAATGTGGCTACTTACAAGCCCCACCATTGCAAAGTGAAATAAATGATTCATAATAACATGATAATTACTTTTTGACATATTAATAAATGATTCAAAGTCCTACTGATAGTTTCTGAACCTAATGCTCTATTCTTTTGCAGATAAATTTAACCATGTAAAATTTATCTATAAACCTTCAATATATACGTAGGCTATTAATTAACTAATATTATAACCAAATTCGGACCCACCCTCAAAAGGCAAGGGTGACAAAAAATGTTATCGCTTTTTGACAATCTTGCAACTCCAGATGGCAGGAGGCACTCTTTTGGCACCCCTTGATGAAGATGCTGCTAGGGTACCCCCAGAATTAGCAATCCAGTGGTAGTAGACACTAGACAGTGCATCAAAGACTCATAATACACCAGTTCAAGACTTGTCAGAGATGGGCCTGGTTGATACCTGATATCCTACTTTAATATGCATCAATAAAAATCGTACAATGTTTGCGAAGGTCTCAAACGATTTATATATAGGATACCAAAAGAAAGTAATAAACCTGAGTGATGTGGGATGCTAGAAGAAGCTCAAGTAAATTCTCTTTTTAGCTCCTTCCAATAATAAACAAACTATGACAAAGCATGTTTAATCTTTTCTAGTTATTATTGTCACTTCTAAATATCTGACAGAGTCAACCTACTTTTTTGAGTATGTTGTGTTGGATATGCTCTGAAAATACAACAGTACTCCATATATCTTAAGTTTGAACATATTTGATGTGTTTTCAGACCAAGAGTTCTGGTTTTGTCTAAAGAAACCTACAAAACTACATGACCGAAATTCGCAACCAAGAATATCAATATTATCACTAAGGAGTAAGATTCCAGCTACTGGCACTTTTGCATACAACTTTAGCTACCTAAATATCCTAAGAAAAATAAAGCTGCCATTATTTTTGCTGCAGGAAGAAGGTTGCAGAAAATAACGAACCTAGAAAATTAAGTATAATATCCTAAGTATCTTAATATATAAAAGTATTAAAATTCACATATAAGCAGGTATTAGTGACACAGCAGGAACATATGCAATGCAAGAGATAGCTATTTAGTTAATAATTTTAAAATATTATTAAGATAGATAAGTATTTTTAGTTATTTGTATTAACTATTATGTAATAGATATATTCTAGAACTTGGATATAAGGATATAGTTATCCACTCCCTCCGTCCCCTTTTACACGTCCTTTTTAAAAATCTACGTATATTAGGAAAATGTTAGTTACATAAATTTTTTCAATATGTACTCCTAATTATTACATTGAAATATAAAAATACAACTATGGTTTAAAAGAGTCGTATCTTGGGAATCGTAAATTTATGTATAACTTCGAAAGATTACACATACTAGTTTTGATAAAAGAGCACATGTATCAAGGGAAAATTTTTATCTAAAAAGAAAGTAATGTAAAAGGGGGACTGAGAGAGTATCATAAATCCATAGTAACATTACGATTAGCTTCTTATCATCCAAGATGGATTTTAACTCCTCCATATGGAGATGTATCATCATATATTACTCAAATTTTTAGTTATGAATTACCAAATAATTATCAAATTTAAGGATATAATTGTTTCTGCTGATTCTCTACGAAATAGGTACCATCTTCTGTTTTCAACTCTTTCTTAACTTCCTCTAACATTAAACTGGTATCAAGCCCCCAATGTCCCTTTCCTTTTTGGAACAAAAACCAATTCTTTTCTCATCAGGCATCACACAGAGGCCCAGATCCACAACTACCTTGTAAAAGATTTTTTATTCAGACCCCGCAACATCAACAAAATTACCCATCTTATATAGTCCCGCAATAAGTTTCAAATTTGGCAGTTAAATGGTTTACTTCGTTCTGTAAGGGGCATCCTTAAACAATCTTATTTATATTATTCTAATTATTAGGCTTCAGATGATATATAAGAGGGATTGGAGAAGAATCTAATCAAGAAAAGTTCATGAATGACATCTACCATCTGCTTTTGCAGAATTCATATAAACAACTGTTTAAGATTGATTTAGCAAAAAAAAAACTGTTTAAGATTGTGCTCTCATAGTCTTTTACATATCCCTAACATGGAGTCGTGGCAGAGCTTTCTGAACTATTTTTTATTTCGAAGGCCAAGCTTTCAGAGGGGAGAGTAGGAGACTGGTCAAAAAAATTAAGTTCGTTCCTATTTATTTTTTTATATGCAAGTATTTCTACATACCTAGTTGGACCAAAAGAACTATTTTATTTTTTCGTTGAGCGACGGCCCTTCCCCTCGGCACCGTCGGATTTAAGAACTAAGCTACACGGTAACAGTCATCAACTTGGAATTTAGATGCATGGCATCATTGTATTAGTGATCTATAAGTATTCTAAATAATTATTAGGATAAGTTTCTTAATATCCACTACTTCAAGATAAAGAGATGCATGATTTTATATTTTGAGTATTACATTGTTGAATAATTACAAAATTGGAAATTCATTTGTGTATCTGCTGGTCTTCTGCATACATAGATTTAGTCTCCTCCTTAGGACCCTTTCTTAACCTTGTCCCACATCCCATCGTCCTTTGTTCTCTAGAGATTTAATGAAATTAATATGCAAGAGAGAACTCTGGATAAAGAGAACTTTAGGTGATCGAGCACTAGATCTTAGATCACTCTGACTAAAATGCTTTGAAATTCAGTACAGCAAGAAAAGAACCATCATGTGCCCATTCAAATATCACATACGTAACAAGTGAAATATATGGAAGCCTACGATGGTACATTTTTACATAGTAGAGGTCTAGAGGACCTAGAGGTGGAACTTAAAAACAAACTCACATGCAAACTGTTCAAGATCAAGACCATTGTAATCCCTAAATCTATCATCCACATGGATAATTATGCTTCAGTGTAAATATTAAGTAACCTAATCGCGAACAACCATGTATTTAAAAGGAAAAAAATATTGAAAAGAACAGTATACGATGAACAATTATCGACTCCAACTCTGTTGGTAATCCAAAATATAGACATAGAACGTTTAAAATCAGATAATACACAGCTAGGACATGGTTTGATTAAAAAAAAAATTTAATCTAATTTTTATCAAGTTGCTGGATGAAAATATAACAGGGGAAGAGCAATGGACCAACCCAGACAACCAACTCATACCCACAGCATAAAAGACTTGCACAACTAATAGATGAAAAATGAAGCATGTGTATCGCAGAATAGGCTGTACAGTTGTATAAATTTGAGAAATAGTGAAACCAGACTTGTCACTAATTGGATTTTCAAAAAAGAAACACAGATAGCAACATCTCATTATTTATCACAAGCATCAAGACGTCTATCACTTTAAGTCAAGCAAATAAATAACTCCCTTACCTTGGTACCAAAAGGTCCCTCCGGAAAATTGATGTCAAGAATGTCCCTTCCCTATCAAAAACAAATCATTCAAACCACCATTAATGTCTAAAAGAAACGTAGTATACAAACAAGCTACAAAACACACTATCGAAAACATACACATATGAATCTATCAATGCCTGAAGAAGCAAACACACACATGTCTAACCTATAAATACAAACAAAACAATTTAAAAAAGAATGTAAACCTGAAGCTGAGCCTCGAGTTCTTCGCGCTCGTGCCCCGTAGCAATTGGCATAACATCTTCAACCCTAATACCTTTACTCTCTGCACCAATACATACACATCAACAATCATTCACTTAAAAAACAATCTCTCCGAACACTAACTCTAATTCGAAACAAATTAAACACAATCTCAAATACAATTCCATAATTATAATAAACAAATCAATCATTTCTACATAAAATTGAAATAAATCGAGAGATCTAAGGAGGATACCGGAGACAGAAGCGGCGGCGGGGGAGAAAAGAGGAGAAGTGAGCTTAAACGGCGTCGTAGAGTGAAAAGGAGCGGCGGAGTGATTGGAAGAGACGCGACGGAGAGAGCGCGTGGCTAGGGTTTGTAAATCAGATGAAAACACTCTTCTCCACATTTTGTCTCTCCGGTAACTTTTTTAATGGCAGTAAGGAGAGAAGGAATGTGTAGTATTATAGTCTGTGTCTGTGTGTGTGTGTGTGTGATATCACTCTACTATATATATATATATACCAGTTGTTTCCAACATGTAGTTGCTTATTTTTGTTAATAAAATTAAGGGCGTTCTTTTTTTGTTATTTTTAAAATATACAAATTTGAATACCTTGTTTATTCATTTTTTCTTTTCAATACTTTATCTCCAAAAGTATTATAAACAATTTCTTTTACAAATTATTCTGGATTCCTATTTTCTAAAGAAATAATAGTGCGTTTGAATTTGGCATCTTAAGCAAAATTCCAAAATAAGATTAATATAATAAATGTATTTAAAATAAAATTTTAATATATTAAAATTTATATCTTTATATATAATGAGTGCAGAAGGATATTCAAAATTTTGGTTCATGTACCGCCAAATTAATAATGATTATTGATCTTAAAATAGATGAATGAGAACTGTTAAATCTAATATTAAAAAATGTATTTGACTATTAGCAAAATTATGGTCAAATATTAAAAAGTGTAAATTAATAAAACTATATTATATCACGTGCGATGCAAGGTTTTCTTTAATATTTTATTATTTTTATTTAGATTTTTGTAATTAAATATTTTTTGATGAAATTTTAATATATTTTTATATGTGTATATAATAAATTGGATTTATATATTTAACAATATAAGTATTTTAATTTAATAATTGTTGACGTAATCTTTATTAGTATTTTAGATATTAAAATAGAAAAATATTTTTAATTAATAAATCTAACGGTTCGTATTTATTTGCTCTTAAAAAATCTAAGAGTGACTAAAGTGCAAATAACAAAAGATGTGCCCTGTAATGTGCCGAATTTCTTTTAACATATGTTATTACTTTTAGTTTTTATTAATTATCTTATTTAAATTGAATATTATAAAAATTTATATTACACGTGGATTTTATAAGTTTAATATAATAATATTTTCATTATTTCTATATTTTGCCAGTGTTTTTTTGTAACACCCCCCATCTAAATTTAAATGAGGGGCTACTTATTAAACTATTAAACCTGCAAACAGGGCACTAATAATCTCTAAATAATGATTAAATAAGTCTAATAATCTCCAAAATAATATTTATCCTCCTAAACAGTTCAAACCGATAAATACGAAAAATCCAAAATCTCAAATGAACAATAAAGTATAATAATGCTAGAAATAAGCAAATCCTAATAAATGGAATAAAGGGTGCTCTACATCACACAGTCCCAGATCCCCCTAAGCACCTGCCAGAAAAAGAATACGACATGAGCCAATTGCCCAGTACGGATTTGGAATACAGGTTATAAAATAGAAAAACAGATATTCATATTTGTTAGGCTCAAGACATGTCTGAATACCACCATTAACAAGTCTACACTATGTGACTATGTCACACTACATGACCTAGTGAAATCTATCACTGGGATATAGTATAGGTCTCTCTATGTACTTGTCTTGTTCTCATGAACATTAGCTTGATCATGTATGCTCAGAATTATAATGAGCTTAGTAGGTTTCTTGCAATCTAGAATGTATATAGGCCATTGAATAATTGTCCTGGTAGAAGTTCAGAATTGTTCATGCAGCAGGATAGAGTTAACTAAGGCCCTGAAGAAATAAGTTGCAGAAATTTGACTAAGGCATTATATAGCAAAGTCAGAATAAAGCTATGTCGTGAAGTCACCAATATCCATGTCGAGAAGTGCTGGATCGCATAGTCCATTTTGTACTATGTCGTGAAGTCCTCAAGACTCATGTCGTGAAGTGCTGAAGTCAGCAAAGTCAAGATGTACTAGATCGTGAAGTCCTCAAACAGCCTATGTCGTGAAGTCCTCAGAAAGCCTAGATCGCGAAGTCCTCAAATGACCTATGTCGCATAGTCCTCAAAGGCCATATCGCGTAGTCTTCACAAGTGACATCGCGTAGTCTGAAATGAAGTGGAGTTCACGATATCAACACTTAGCCGTTTATAACAAGACAATTCAAGGTACAGAAACAAGAATCAAAGGAGACAAATACTAAAGCATTTGTTCTGGCAAGGTGGTCCAAAGAACAGATGGCAAATCTACAGCTAAACTTGGAGAGAAAGATAAGAGACAAGCAGCTACAGAAACAGGAAAGACTCTGAAAAGCAGGTGGTCCTTCCTGACACAGTTAACCTCTTATGGCAGGACAAGTTGGACTTTCAGCTAGGGGCAACTGTGTAATTAGGTGTGTGCACTAGGTTGTATAGGACATATTTATATCATGCACACCCCACTGTTAGCTGCAAGAGAGATACACATAGTTTTATCTTAAGCACTCTTTTCTCTGTAAGAAAAAACAAGGTACAAACTGTTCTTGTTTAGAAGCCAGAAAATCTGTTGTGAATTTTCGGAAAGCTGTAGTATTTAATTTACTTAATACAAAGTAGATTAAAGTGATTGTGTGTGTTATTCATTTTCTGCATATTACATAGCATAATCATATACAGTTTATTTTATGCTTCAAGAATCGAAAAATATCAAAACTATCCATTCACCCCCCCCCCCCCCCCCCCCTCTGTCTAGTTTCTAGTGGTATTCATTTCTAACAATATTTCACAGTTTGTAATAAAAATAATTAATTGAAAACAAGTATGACTGAAGCAACGAAAGGGGAAAGATATTTCATACCGAAATCAGAACAGATACAGATACAAACACATACGTCATAGGGTACCGTAACGTATGCAACAAATCGGATAACGTGTACGGCATATACATCGTCACCGCCAAATTAAATCACAAATCAAATCAAACTCTGGGTGCACCCACGTATCCTGAAACAAATATCAAAATGCGCAAAAGCTCCTCCCAAGAGCTAATAGAAGGATACGCCATGACCAATCACACTGCCATGGAAGTGTCATGTCACTGGTGCCGCAATGACATGGATGTAGTACCCCTACAGCTGGTTAACTCGGTATACCATATATCACTAAGGTTTCAAATATAATATTTCGCAAAACTTTTAAAATCACAGAAACAAATATTTTCAATATTTCCAACAGATATAAATTATACGCAATATCATAAAATCGCATAAACGAATATTTAAAATTTTCAAAACAGATTTAAAAATATTTTTCAGAGTCAGAACAATTTTTTAGAATCAAAATGATTAAAAACCAAACGAACATATTTGGGGTCAAAACAAATTTAATATTAATTTTTCTAAGAGGAGTAGCGCTGAATAAAATAGGAGAGAATCCTTACCTTAAAATCACAAATCTCAAACACTAGAATCTGCACACGATCCACTAAATTCTCCGCTCCCGATCTAATTACAATATATATATATATATATATATATATATATATATATATATATATATATATATATATATATATATAATATTAACACTCGGGTTGTTTACATAATTATACTTGTTTCGTGATGCCTTGGTTTATTAGTCAGTTCATTCGCATTACAGGTACTTGGTACTCATCTAATACTAGCTAATCGAGTACATGAGTCAGAACATGATTAATCTATTTATTAAAGCACTACCACACTAACAGTGAGTTTACACAATTCAATTAGCATACCACTACATGAAAATTAACCCACCAGAATCATATACTAACATTAAATATGTATTTGACCATGGCATAATATTGTTAATCAAAGTATAAACATGCACTAACATTAAATAAAATATTCATTCCATAAATATAATTTAATAACACATTAATCAACTCCAAAGTATAGGATATTTGCATAAGATTATATTACAGGTATATTATTAATATATGAGTATAATTTTTATCCCTGATTTAATACCAAAATACATGCACGTAGCCTTAGACTTCTCTACAGAACCTCCGAATTCCCTCTGGACTACAATTCAATGTGCTATTGTACTACTTTAACAAACCAAACGGTTATAATATAATAATAATTAAAATAAATGGTGTATAATGTATGCAAATCATAAACAACCTTACAACTTGAGTATGTACTCGGGCAAGAAGACATTAATAGCATAAATTGACGATTATACAAATTAAAATAAAAATAATATCGAATTATACTTGAATATGCAGTACTATAAAACAAAAATAATACCTTTATTGCACCAAGAAGAACCCCCCCCCCCCCCCCCTCTCTCTTAATTTCCTCAACCTTTATTATTATTATTATTATTATTATTTAAATATCTAAAATTCATATATATTACATATATACCCCCCTTAAAAAGGATTCCGTCCCCGGAATCAAACAAAACTAAAACTCGTACCTGAATCGAATAAGTGCGGATATCTCTCATGAATACATCCTTCTAGTTCCCAAGTAGCCTCTCTCTCAGAATGATTTTTCCACAAGACTTTTACAAATTGAATAGTACTTTTCCTCATAACTCGCTACTCTCGAGCTATGATAGCTTCCGCTTCCTCCTCACAAGTAAGATCCTCTCTAATCGTATGTAATGGATATTGAACTAAGTGAAGCGGATGATACTTGTAACCCCTCAGAACAGACACATGAAAAACATTACGCACATGAGATAACTGTGGTGGCAACGCAACCCTATAAGACACTTCACCCACTTTCTCTATGATATCAAAAGGACCAATATACCTCGGACTAAGCTTCCCTTTCATGCCAAAACGTTTAACACCCTTCCAAGGAGACACCTTCAAGAACACATGATCACCAGGTTCAAATCCACCAAACTTCCTATGTTGATCCGCATAACTCTTTTGACGTGATCGAGCCTCCTTCAAACTTGCCTTAGCCTGATCCACCTTCTCATTAGTAACTCTAACTAACTCTGGACCTGCAATGACTTTCTCACCAACCTCGTCCCAACAAGACGGTGCTCTACACCTCCTACCATACAAAGCCTCAAATGGTGGCATACCAATACTCGTGTGCCAACTGTTATTGTACGCAAACTCAACAAGATGCAAATATTTATCCCAATCACCTGTCCACTCCAACGCACAAGTCCTCAACATATCCTCTAATGTCTGAATCGTCCTCTCTGACTGCCCATCAGTCTGCGGATGAAAAGCCGCACTAAAATTAAGTCTCGTACCCCAAGCCTGCTGGAATCCCTTCCAAAAACGCGATGTAAATCTCGTATCCCTGTCAGAAACTATTGACACAAGCACACCATGAAGTCTAACAATATCTCGCTGAAAAATTTCTGTCAACTCATGAATAGAAGTAGTCCCTCTAATAGGCAAGAAATGAGCTGATTTAGTAAGTCTATCAACCACCACCCATATAACATCATTCTTTCCGAAGTTTCTCGGCAAATGAGTCACAAAGTCCATAGTAATGTTTTCCCACTTCCAAACCGGAATATCTAACTGCTGCAATAATCCACTAGGCCTCTGATGATCTATCTTCACCTGTTGACATATAAGACATTTCCCCACAAATTCCGCTATGTCTGCTTTCATTCTACTCCACCAGAAGTGCTCCTTCAAATCTCTATACATCTTAGTGGAACCTGGATGAATAGAGAATAAAGAACTATGAGCCTCGGTCAAAATTTCTTCACGAATTGCCAAGTCTGCAGGCACACACAATTTACTACCCAACCATAACACACCCTCATCATCAACACGAAAATGTTTTTGCTTACCAGCTGCCACCTCCGATCTAATAACATCCAAACCTGTATCTTTCTTTTGAGCTTCCTTGACCCTTGAAACCAGATTTGGTTCCACTCTCAAACTGGCAATGTTACCATCTGATCCTCGAATATACAATTCAATACATAAGCGCTCCATGTCTGAAATAAGATGCGGCTGAGTAATGAGAGATGCAACACTCCCCAAGTTCTTCCTACTAAGAGCGTCTGCCACTACGTTCGCTTTCCCTGGATGGTACTGAATATTAGCATCATAATCTTTAAGAAGTTCAAGCCACCTTTGTTGTCTCATGTTAAGCTCCTTTTGAGTAAAAATGTACTTCAGACTCTTGTGATCAGTGAATGTAATATCCCGTGATTTTTAGATTAATAATAATAAAAGAAAAATTAGAAGAAAAAAAAAAGATTAAAATTTGATATAGATTAAGATTTAAAATTAAATTAGACTAATGGGCCTAAAATATGGATCAGATTTGGATACAGTTAAGTTGTAGGTCTGGAGTTAGGGTTTTGTATTGTTATGTAAACATCATAGTCTTCTTCCTAATCTTTTTACTCAAAATTCGTAGGGCTTTTATACATACAGAAATCAGTTGTCTTGTAAAATTCGTAGAATATTCATCGTAAGTCGGAATTTGATGATTCTGGACTTTTCAGAAAGCTCCTTCAATTTCCTACAACTTCTTTTTCATAGTGTGTTTCCAGATTATGCTCTGAGCCGTTCTTAAAATCACAAAACATGTTCAGATCTTGTTTTTCAGTTTCTGTTTAAATTCAGCGGACGTTTTATTTAATTACCAATTCGTTATAAGTCCGATTCCGATAAGTCATATCTTTTCAGAAAGGTTTTTTCATTCTCTATGACTTTCCTCCTTTGAGTTTTTCATGAAAACATCATTTAGAGGGTCAAAAAGAATTAAAAGAGTTCTGGTCAGAATTGGGTACATGATCTAGGATGCGTTGAGGTAAGTTTCCGATTGTTCTTTCTAGTATTTTCAAAGTTATATTATGTGTACGTATTTGTTTATTAAAATTCGGGCTATGCGATTATTATTTGAAGTGATATGTATTACTGTATATGTGTTATGTGTAAGGAATAGTCTTGAGATTCTGATTTGTGTCATGGTTTGTGAAAATATCGAATAAGAATAAGGACCGAGTCACCGGGTTGTAGGGACAGTTTTCTGAAAATTTAGGACCGTTATCACCGGGTTGTAGTGGTCGTGGCATGAATTGTGGGTTTCAATGTATTGTTGCCATGTGGTGTTGTATTGTATCGTATCTATCGAATAAGAATAAGAATATGTGTATCGAAGTTATGTATTGTATAAGATTATTGTATCGTATTGAATATTGTATTATGTTATGTGTGTACATGTTATTTGCTCGACTAGTTGGATCGATTGGTTTCTTGCTGGGCTGTATGGCTCATTCCTTACAATTTTCAGGTTCGGTGTAGCTCGAGTTGGATAACATTGGAGTTCGAGGACCTTAGGTTTGGAATAAGTCGACTTTTGGATTATCATTAGTTGTGCTTTTGTAATAGTTAGCTTTGTAATAGAACTTTTGGTCACGCTTCCATCTGTAATTGTTATTGTATAGTACTTTATTTAAGTTTCGTGTTTAGAATAATAGTCCGAAAAGTCGGGCTGTTACAGTGAAGATATCACAAGTCTCTCCATACAAATAATGTCTCCAAATCTTCAAATCAAAGACCACTGCTGCTAACTCCAAATCATGAGTAGGATAATTTACCTCATATGGTTTAAGTTTCCTAGAAGCGTAAGAAATCACCTTCACATGCTGCATAAGAACACAACCCAATCCTCTCTTAGAAGCATCACTATAAACCTGATATCCTCCACTCCCGGATGGTAACACAAGTATAGGAGCCGTCACCAATCTCTTCTTCAACTCTTGGAAACTCTTCTCACGATCATCATTCCACTCGAACTTAACACCTTTTCTCATCAGTTGAGTCATCGACAAAGCTATGGACGAAAAACCCTCCACAAAGCGCCTATAGTAACCTGCCAAACCCAAGAAACTCCTCACCTCTGTCACATTGCTAGGTCTCGGCCAATCAGTGATAGCCTCAACTTTCGCGGGATCTAACTCAATTCCTCTAGCAGACACAACATGCCCCAAAAATGCAACATGCTCCAACCAGAATTCACACTTTGAAAACTTTGCAAACAATTTCTTCTCCCTCAAGATCTCAAGTACGGTACGTAGATGCTCCTCATGTTCCCCCTTACTCCTAGAGTATATCAAGATATCATCAAGGAAGACCACAACAAATTTATCCAGATAATCATGAAAGACCCGATTCATTAAATCCATAAATACCGCTGGAGCATTCGTCAACCCAAAAGACATCACGAGAAACTCATAATGCACATAACAAGTACGAAATGCTGTCTTCGGAATATCTTCATCCCTTACTCGCAACTGGTGGTAGCCCGATCTCAAATCTATCTTCGAAAAGTACTTTGCCCCTTGCAGCTGATCGAACAAGTCATCAATGCATGGCAAAAGATACCTATTTCTAATAGTCACCTTATTCAACTCCATGTAGTCAATACACAACCTCATAGAACCATCCTTCTTCTTCATAAACAACACTGGAGCACCCCACGGAGATACACTTAGCCTAATAAATCCTCTATCCAATAACTCTTGCAACTGCTCCTTCAATTCCTGCAACTCTAGTGGTGCCATTCGGTACGGCGCCTTAGAAATAGGCTCTGCACATGGGACAAGTTCAATAGTAAACTCCACATCTCTCTGTGGTGGCAAACCTGGTAGCTCATCGGGAAATATGTCTGCAAATTCATTCACAACTGGATAATCCTCGATGCGAGGCTCATCCTTAGATGTATCCTTCACGAAAGCAAGATAGCCATCACAACCCTTAGACAAAAGTTTACTCGCCTTTAGAGCTGAAATCATTTTAACTTCTCCTTTCGGTTGAGAACCCTGATATACAAATTCTGGTTTATCTACATCCCCAAAGATCACCATTTTCCCCTGACAGTCAATTATAGCTCGATGTTCACTCAACCAATCCATACCCAGAATAATATCAAAGTCATGCATCTTCATCGGAAGCAAGTTAACCTTACAATTTCTATCCCCAACAGCTATCGGACACTCTCGATACACATCAGAAATAATAACAGAATTCCCCATCGGGGTAGCAATAGACATACGAGGATATAGTAATGAAGGTAAAACACCAAGATGACGAACAAACGATAAAGACACAACAGAATGAGTCGAACCAGTATCAAATAACACATAAGCATCACGTCTACCAACAAGAAGTGTTCCTGAGACGGTACCTGAACGAGCCGCTGCCTGATTAGCAGTTAATGCAAACACTCTGCCTGAAGGATTCTGCTGACCACCACTACCATTACCTCCACCGCCAGTGTTACGCGATGTCGGATAGTCCTTCGCCCTATGCTGCATCGAACCACACAAGAAACATGCCCCAGTCTGTTTATAACAAGCTCTACCTGGATGATGTCCTCCAAAAGTAGCACAAGGAGCAACCGGAATCATATTAGGGTTTCCGCCATAAACTGGAAAACGATTATGCCCCTGTTGACGATTCTGCCACTGTCTAGGCTGCTGATGTGGATGTTGCCGCTGAAACTGCTGATACTGATTTTGCTTCTGACCACCATACTAATTTCGGCCAAAAGTTGACTGACCTCCTCTATTCTGATTATGTCCACGCCACTATCCCTGCTGACTATTTTGACCTCCATACCACTGTCTACCCTGAGCTGAAATCTGTTGGTCATCTCTTACCCTCTTACGACCACTCTCAAACCTGGAAGCCCTAAAATCTATGCGCTCTTTCTCAACATCCTTGGCTGCATCAGCTACCTCTGCCACATTATGAAATTTAGAAGAAATGATAGAACCCCTGAGAAATGACTTCAACCCCCACTTAAATTTATTAGCTTGCTGTGTAGCAGTCCCTGCAACTGTCCCAGCAAATCCAGCCAACCTGATAAACCTCACCATATAGTCAGTAATGCTCTCATCATGGTTCTGCATGATAGAATAGAACTCTCTCAAATAGGCCTCTCTGTCTGCATTCGAAAAATATTGCTCATAGAAAACCTGTTTGAACCCCTGCCAGGCTAGTGTCTCTGTAAATTCCTCTCCCCTTGTAGCTTTCACTCCCCTCCACCACATCTGAGCATTCCCCTCTAACTTGTACACAACCAACTTAACCTTCTGAAGCTCATCACAACCCAAAGCATCAAAAATCTTCTCAAGATGAACAATCCAATTCTCAGCATCAATAGGACTCGATGTTAAATGAAAAGAATCTGGCTTTTGCTTGACGAACCTCTCCAACCATACAAATGGCTCCAATAGATTACCCTGTTCATCCTGATTATGTTGATCTCCATGTCCATTTGGATTCCCTTGACCATTCGGATTTCCCTGACCATTCGGATTTCCCAGATTTTCCATAGCTTGTTGTACACCCTGAGCCACTGTTTGACCTATCATCTCAGCTAGCTGAGCTGGGCTAACTTTCAAGTTAGTTCGATCATGGTTACGTCGCTCACGTCCAGGAGGAATCTACAATATAAGATATCGAACGAATGAAGATAACAAGGATAGGAAATAGAAGCAATGCAAAAAACAGATGTCAAAAGAATAGAGAAAGATGAAATGAGCATGAAAGCAAAATACCCATCCTAGAGTCTACCCAAACTCACAGGTCAACCTAAATAGGTTTTCTACAAGAAAGAACCTGAGCTCTAATACCATCTTTGTAACACCCCCGTCTAAATTTAAATGAGGGGCTACTTATTAAACTATTAAACTTGCAAACAGGGCACTAATAATCTCTAAATAATGATTAAATAATTCTAATAATCTCCAAAATAATATTTATCCTCCTAAACAGTTCAAACCGATAAATACAAAAAATCCAAAATCTCAAGAACAATAAAGTCTAATAATGCTAGAAATAAGCAAATCCTAATAAATGGAATAAAGGGTGCTCTCCATCACACAGTCCCAGATCCCCCTAAGCACCTGCCAGAAAAAGAATACGGCATGAGCCAATTACCCAGTACGGATTTGGAATACAGTTTATAAAATAGAAAAACATATATTCATATTTGACAGTTTGTAATAAAAATAATTAATTGAAAACAAGTATGGCTGAAGCAACGAAAGGGGTAAGATATTTCATACCGATATCAGAACAGATACAGATACAAACACATACGTCATAGGGTACCGTAACGTATGCAACAAATCGGATAACGTGTACGGCATACACATCGTCAGCGCCAAATTAAATCACAAATCAAATCAAACTCTGGGTGCACCCACGTATCCTGAAACAAATATCAAAATGCGCAAAAACTCCTCCCAAGAGCTAACAGAAGGATATGCCATGACCAATCACACTGCCATGGAAGTGTCATGTCACTGGTGCCGCAATGACATGGTTGTAGTACCCCTACAGCTGGTTAACTCGGTATACCCTATATCACTAAGGGTTCAAATATAATATTTCGCAAAACTTTTAAAATCACAGAAATAGATATTTTCAATATTTCCAACAAATATAAATTGTACGCAATATCAGAAAATCGCAGAAACGAATATTTAAAATTTTCAAAACAGATTTAAAAATATTTTTCAGAGTCAGAACAAATTTTCAGAATCAAAATGATTAAAAACCAAACGAACAGATTTGGGGTCAAAACGAATTTAATATTAATTTTTGTAAGAGGAGTAGCGCTGAATAAAATAGGAGAAAATCCGTAAATTCTTAATTTTTCCAATAAAATATTAAAATTAATCTTCAAAAAAATCTAACTCAGTACAAGATATAATTAAAATGAGAATAAAATTATATAAAAAATTACACAATCAATGTGAAACTTATGAAATAATCTCTAATTTATTGATTATTTAACAATTATTATCTAATTGAAAATATCTGGAAACCGAAGATAAAAGAAAGTTAAGAGTTTTTACATTATGAATTCGACCAGTTTAGAAAATATATCAGCATTTGATTTAAATTATTAAAATACAAACACCTCTCTAACACATATTATATATCTATAAATTATAAATTTTTGCATAACCCATTCTTGAGGCTTGGTATTCATATTTTGGTTCGGATGAGATTTTTAGTTTTATTTTGATACATGAACTATTCATTTTCTAAGTTTGGTACTCATTTGAACTTTGTATAAGATCCATATTGATATTTGACCCATATTCAATTATGGACATTTTATATAACAATTTTAAATGTTATTAGTGTATTATATTATATTTTTGGTAAGCTCATTAAAAGAAATCTATGTTAAATTTTCAATTATGGTAATCTCATCCATGCATATCATTACATAATATATATAATAAAAGTTTTACTAAATGGATTTTTAAATGGACTTATTATATATTTACATTATTCAAAATAAAATTTTGTTTATATTTTTTCAAAATTCCATCATAAAAATTGTTATTATTCAATCTTAAATAATAAATTTTTTATTTTATTTAATTTATCATTACATTATAAATAAATTATTTTTATTAAATAATATTTTGAAGTACCATGTGCGTAGCACGAGCTATAAACTAGTAAGGATATAATAAGTGCAGGAGGAATGTTACTCTAGACCGTTGATTCTAATTATTAAAAGATGTAATAATTTAACGAAAATGATAAATAAACTCCAAGTATTGATATTAAGCTTCATTCTCATATTTAAATTACAGAAATATCCAAAGTATGATGGAGCATCGTGGAGCTTAAATAGTAAAGTTAAGGGTATTTAAGTAATATAAATAATAAATGAATTATATCTTAAGTTGTATCTTAAGTATTGATATTTATAGTGTTTGGTTTGTTGTATCTTAAGTTGGACAAAGGAACTTCACAAGTTTCAAGATTTTTGTAGTTATTACAAAACATGGGAACTAAGTTAACAAGTTCTCCTATGATCACCACAAGTTACTGATATCAAGTACATAATCATTAACTACATACCAAAATTAATTACGTAATATGTATTTACATAGTATTAAATCAAACATAAATATTTCAATTACCTTGGAACCTATAATTATAACTTAGTTATCTGTAAGTTCAAATTTCTTTTCTAATTATAAATTTAACGAAACAAATGAAGCCTTAATCTAACTTTAAACCTAGCATAAATATAGACAGATGCAACTCAATACAAAAGACACATCTTCAATCTAAATCTGAAAAAGATACACGCCTTTTAATTTAACTTCAAATCTATCACATACCTAACCTAAAAACAAACACAAACAATTTTTAGCGTAGCACATAATAACTTTATTCTCTGAATCAGTCTTTTCTCGTTGTTTCCACGTTTGGTGGGTTTAACGTAGCACATGATAACTCTATTCTCCGAATTCTAGGTAATCAGGACACATGTGTGATGTAGATAGGTTACACGTGTCCAGGTGAAAATTGTGGTAGTGTGTGTCATGTCCACTTTGGTGTGTGTGTTGATAGTGGCATAATTGTGCTAATAATTAGATATCCTTCATGTTGCATTCAGGTGTGGTCCCTAGTCGTGACTTGGGTAATCCACTTAATATGAAGCGATCTCATCGTACGCAATTCGAGTTCGTTTATTATCGACTGGGATGAGTCTGGTCCCAAATATGAGTCATTTCTCGGAATAGTGCCTGGACTATAAATGAATCAGGGTCGAAGAATAAATCTGATCCCGGAACCAAGTTCGGGTTATAAGTAAATCAGGGCCCAAGAATGATTCAAAGTCCCAAACATGAGTCGGGACTCGATTGGAGCCAGGACTCGAAAGTGAGCCCGGACTATTTATAACCTATCAGGAAGTGGAATCTTTTGATTTCTAAGTAAAAGCGTATAATATTTAATATTAAACTAATAGCAAATTATGAAATAAAAAATGAGAATAAGGTTCCTAAGATTAGCTCAGGAAAGTTACCTAAGGTAATTGAATAAAATCCAATAATAACATAACACATGTCTCATGTATGTAAATAGAAATATTGTATATATATATATATATATATATATATGTTAAGGAAAGTGAATATATTTTAACTGCAAATACATAAATGCGTGCATGATATAAGATAATTTTTAATGGTACCTCAGATAAGGTAATCTCAAGAACTTTATTCTCATAAAAAATATTATTATCTAAAAACTTTAATGATTACTTTTCTCTTTTCTTTTAGGAAAGTTTAGTGATTAGCTTATATAGTGTAGTACATGTGTAACACGAGAAATGCATCAAATTATAAAGTCCATGCGGAATTGGGTAAACGAGTACTAACTATTATAATATTTAATATGTATCCATTCATTTGTTCGAATAATACTTCACTTTACTCCCAGTCAATTGATTAATTTCTATTCAGTACATTTTTAATTTTCAATTTTCATAACTGTCCCAAAAAAAAAGTCTGACAAGGATGAACCGATGGATAATTAAATTAGGATACTAGAAGACCCAATTAATCCTATATGAATCTATATAAGGTTGTAAACGAACCGATTTAAGTCGACCCAAACTTATTTTTTTTCATCACGAGCCGAGATTTTTTGTCGCATAAAAAATGTGTTCGAGTCGTTCGAGCTCGTTAACGGATCGAGCCGCACTCAAGTTTTTATCGAACAAAAATGAGCCGAACCTAGCCTAACTCAAGAGCTCGTGCGCAGTAAAATTTAACATAAAAAAGATTCAAATCCACTTGACCCAACTAATTATCAATATTATTATGCTAAAATATGAGTTTAGTCTGGTACGTAGTTAAATTTCCAATATTATTTTAAAATTTCAAATTTTTATTTGTGTTTAAATTTCTAATATTATGTTAGAGTCTGTATTTTAAACTTTAGATGTTATTATTTAATTGCTTTATTTTTCATCACAAGGTATTATGAGCAAAAATGTAGAAGTCATCAAACTGCAATTAAGTCTATATTTAATCATGAACATGTAAACATATATATGTTGAAATCATTTTTTATTTGTATTAAATATAAATACATGAATGTATTTTTTAAATATATAAAAAAATCAAATCCATCCATTATATCTATTATAGGCCAACATGGCTTTTCATACTATTTAATAATTTACTAATATAGCCTTATAATGTATAAATATATTAAAACAATTGGTGTTGGCATGGATCAAACCATGACCATTTTGATGCAAGGATATTTTATGCTCCAACTTCAACCATCATACTACAAGCGTATCTGGTACAATTTTAAAACTCATCTACCCCATACTTAAATAGCTTTATTCTATGTTTTTTTTAAAATTATTCTAAAACTCATTTCATGTTAAAAGCTCACTTGACACAACTTTAAAACTCATCCACCACATGATACATACGTTCTATATGTAAGATAAAATCGTAAAATATATAGGAAACTAAAAATATCATAAATTCATACTCCATTTTGGTTATCGATTAAATAGGTAGATAAGAATACGGAAAATATTGTCATGATCATGTTATCCCTTTTATAATTTTTAATATCAATATTATAATGTATCGTTACTTTTGCCAAAACCTAATAATTTTTGTACTCGACACAAACACGATAATAGATTTAATATTTGGGTTTTGGATTTTCGGTATATGAAACACGTGAAATGTGTATAATTTGTTTAAAAGTGTACGAAACAAAATTAATATACTTGAATACATTATTTATTCAAATATACATGTACATTAATTTTGTATCGTACACTTTTAAATTCATACCAACATGATAAGAAAGATAATATTTGAATTTAGATTTTTGGTATATGAAACTACATGATATGATATATATATATATATATATATACAAATGTTTAAAAGTGTACAAAACAATATAAATATTATATATATATATATATATATAATTAAAAAGAATCTTATTATATGAAAGATTAAGTATTGAATTTTAAAGTGAATTTTTTGTGTGGTAGATATGGCTTAATACTATAAAATGAAAATATTATTAATAAAACTACATTTTCTATTAAATCAGGATGATACTTTTATGATATTATAATATTTAAATATATTTTTCATATTATGAAAACATAAGGCTAATTCACGTGATACACGAGATGCCATCAATTTATTTAGTATCAAATTTGGACTTCTGGTACATGCATGATAATATATTAAAATATTTTTCTTTGTATTATGCCTATGACACTTAAACATGTCGTACATGAGAAGACATCAATCCATTTAGCATCAAATTTAGGATTATGATACATAAAACACGGAACCGAAATAAAATTACTTGATCTTATCAAGCGAAGTATAATTATGACCTCTAAGTAAATATGTAACTAAGTTTACAACCA
The DNA here is from genome assembly GCA_030848705.1 of Heracleum sosnowskyi. NCBI lineage: Eukaryota > Viridiplantae > Streptophyta > Magnoliopsida > Apiales > Apiaceae > Heracleum > Heracleum sosnowskyi. The sequence continues at coordinate 83,781,887 of CM061242.1, forward strand.
TTTAACCAAAATAATATCTTATTTAATTGATATGAATGTGTTATTTTATATTAAGTACAATTATAATGAAAATCTCTTAAATATTATCAATATAACATGGCTTTTCATACTATTTAGTAATTTACTAACATACCCATGACCATTTAAAATATTGTTGCTGGCATGGATCGAACACATGACCATTTGATGCAAAGGTATTTATGCTCCAATGTAACACCCCCATCTATAAATAAATGAGGGGCTACTTATTAAACTATAAACCTGTATACAAAGCACTAAAATCTCTTAAATAATAATTAAATAGTCTAAATAATTCTAGAAGTCCATAATCTTAATCAATGAAATAGAGGGTAGCTCTCATTCACACAGTCCCAGATCCCCCTAAGCACCTGCCAGAAAAAGAATACGGCATGAGACAAACGCCCAATACGGATTTGGAATACAGATTATAAAACAGAAAACATATATAACTATTTAACAGTTTATAATAAAACAGTTATTATAAAAATAAGTATGTCTGAAACAACGAAAGGGGTAGGATATTTCATACCGAGATCAGAACAGAACATATACAGACACATACATCATAGAGGACCGTAATGTATGCAACAAACCGGATAACGTGTACGGCATATACATCGTCACCGTCAAATCAAATCACAAATCAAATAAAACTCTGGGTGCACTCACGTATCCTGAAACAAATATCAAAATGCACAAAAGCTCGCCTCCTGACCAATCACACTGTCACGGAAGTGTCATGTCACTGGTGCCGCAATGACATGGCTGTAGTACCCCTACAGCTGGTTAACTCGGTATACCCTATATCACTAAGGGTTCAAATAAAATATTTCACAATTTTCATAATCACTTGATACACATATTTCAAATATTCAAAATAGATACAAAACGTACACAATTTTTGGAAAGCGCAGAAACAGATATTTATAAGCAAAATTTCTAAAATCACCAAGACTTGTATTTAAATGTTTCAGATCAAAACTAAAACAAATAATTTAATATTATGGAACAAAACTGAGAGATATTCAAATATTTTTAAAAGGATATTTAAGATGCGTATTCTTTTAGAAAACCTCAAAGTTAGATTTTTAAATATTGCAAAATATTTTTAAAAAGTCAAAATCGTCAAAACGGATACTTGCTGAACCAATTTGAGAACTAATGGAAACATACATAGCTATTCCAAATATGAGTAGCGCTGAATGAAAAAGAGAGAATCCGTACCTTGAAAATAGCAACCTCAGTTCTAGCGATATTTGAAATCAATCCACTAAATTTCTGTTTTTCGATCTAGAACATAGATTAAATTTATTATTAATACATGTCACTTAAATATAACAGTCACACATAATTAATTACAAAAATGTTATACATCATCCATTACTTATATCATCGTTATGACTACTCCATTAATATAATATATTACTAATATATAGATTACATGTGCAAAACTTGAAACATTGATGTTTTGATCCTGCACTGGGATAATGATGTTTATAAAATAATAACTTGTAATATGAACTTTGTTAATTATATGGCATAATTGTTGGAAATACTAAGTACTACAGCAACATGGAGGCAGTTATATAATAGATATAGCATTGACAGGCCAAAACCAAAGTTAACAAAACAAAGCATGAAGGTCGAAAGCATGCATATCAGAAACTGATAAATAACCAGGGAGACAGAAACAGTACCTGTAGCCATAGATTAACAGTGTATAAGAACAGAAATAACGAAGCAACAGCTGAGTCGTCAGGACTTCGAGAAACCCTGACTGTTCTTGAAGAGTTATTCGCCCCCACTTACTGTGTCAGGTTGTCGGCGAGATACTACTTCCAGGATAAAACAGTTCCGAGCAAGGTGTTCACAGCAACAGCAGCGCTCAACTACGACCAGCACCTCAGTCGCCGGAGAACCAGAAAACTACAGGGAAAACTATATGGAGAGGGAGGGCAGAGAGAGTTTTGTTTTTGAGAGAAGTGTGTTTGCAAACTTTTGTGTGTTTCAACTGTGCTACAAGGGCCACTATTTATAGTGGTTCCTTTCTGTAACTGAAGCACAGGAGCATTCAAATTCAGCACACACATTAATTTTCGTAACAGCTGCTCATATTAAATAAAAAATCAAAACTGACCAATTAATGAATAAAACGTTTTTGATTTAAATTTAATAACCTGTAGCTGTTACATCTTTTTCATGTTTATCCACATTTTTTGTTACAGATTTTATTTTATTAATCTTTTTAATCTTGAATTATTTTGACTTGGTCAACTGGTCCATCTGATAAATAAATCTGGCCCAGCCCATCAACGGTCCATCTCCATCTGATTTAATTTAAATATTTAAATCTGGCCCAGCCCAATAATAATTCAATTAAAAAAAATATTAAAATCATAGAATAAAACCCCTAGCCCAGGTCGCCTCGCGTACGCGAGACGCCGAGACATTCGCCCAAATCGCCCTTCGACCCGACCCGACCCGACCCGGTGCGGTGCGTGGCGGGCGGCGGCGGCGGCGCGCGCGTGTGTGTGTGCGCATGAAGCACACACTAACACCATGCACCATCACACACCTTAGTAGTTGTATACTACTCATGTGTGTAATGCTATATAAAGCCACCAAGTCCCCTTATTCTTTTCTATGTGGGACAAATGAAACTTCATTTTAACAAGCTTTTTCAAGCTACTACCTTCATCTCAATTTCTCTTATAGATTTAAACAAGAAAATTATTAAACCCATACATGAAAGTTTAAGTTCCCATAGCAAGGAACAACTTCCAATCATTAGAAATTTGAATTAACATCAAGAATATATTTAATTATATCTTTAAACTATCAATTTTCTAACAATCCCCCACAAATCCATATAGAAATGTAGACAGGTTCTTAACATGACTTGGTTTTTCAGAGTCGGTACCCTTCCGGGTTTGAACCATCCTAAGTCCCCTACTTCGATGGCTACCGGATTCAGATGGAATTTTTTCACCTTGAATCTTAATTCGTTAAGTGTAACCATTCTCCATAGACGATGACAAGTCAAAGGCTATGGTGCCAATCTACGGCTTTGAGACATTTAAGGTCTTGTCTCGATCCTGTTCGTCGAATGCTTCAAGGAATAACCCTTTCCTCTAATTGCGACCTCACAATCACATTCGCTTAGCTGGGCATCTCCAGAGATGTACTGCAACCATCTCGTCAAATGACTTGACCCCATTCAGAGTTTTTAAACTCTTACTATTCAGAAGTTTCAGTACCTTATAGGTTTACAGGGGATAGACTCAGATACTAAGTATCATCTATGTATCAAGGTACTACCAACTCATCCTTACAGCTTGTTATTACCACATTGAATACACTTCGAGGGATCTCCTCTCATGTGTATTGGGTTCCCACTGTTGATGAGTCGTGATGGGTTGTCAGTCCCATCCCCAACCTTGACTTAAGGACCACTGTAGGTTCCAGTCCTTTAGTCAAAGGATCAGCTATATTTTCCTGAGTTCCAATGAACTCTACAACTATAATCCTATTAGACACTAATCCCCTTATAGCCTTAAGTCTAACTTGGATGTGTCTCTTTGTTTTAGCATTGTACTTTTTACTGCTAATCTTGTCGATAGTTGTTCGACTATCACAATGAATAGCAATAGCAGGAAGCGGTCTGCTTACTACAGGTATCACGGACATCAGTCCGTGTAACCATTCAGCCTCCGTCCCAGTGGCATCAAGTGCACACAACTCAGCCTCAAAAGTAGACCGAGTTACTATAGTCTGTTTTGTCGACTTCCAGGATATTTCTCCACCCCCCAGGGTGAACACGTATCCAGTCACTCCATTGGAACCAGACTTCTTAGCTATCCAACTTGCATCACTGTACCCTTCAAGTACACCAGGAAATCTCCTATAGTGTAATCCAAGGTACATTGTGCCTTTCAGATATCTAAGCATTCTATCAAGAGCATCCCAATGAGTTCTATTCGGACAGCTTGTATATCTAGCTAGCTTAGACACAGAATATGATATATCTGGTCTAGTACAGTTAGCAAGATACTGCAAGCTTCAAATAATCTGAGAATACCTTAACTGAGACACAGGGACTCCCGAACTATTCTTGACAAGGGCAACTTTAGGATCATAGGGTGTACTAGCGATTCTACATTGTGAATAACCATATTTCTCAAGTATAGATTTCTCTATATAATGAGATTACGATAGGGTTATTCCATCAGCTGACTGAGTCAGCTTGATACCAAGAATCACGCTAGCTTCACCCATATCCTTCATCTCAAAGTGCCTTTTCAAGAAATTCTTTGTCTCGTTAATAATCTCAATATTGGTTCCAAACAGTAGTATGTCATCCACATATAAGCATAATACGACACATTCACTACCTTCAACTTTTGAGTAGACACACTTATCGCTATCATTACTAACAAAACTGAATGTCACAATCGTTTCATCGAACTTCTTGTGCCAGTCCATGGGACCTTGTCTTAAGCCATAAATAGATTTGATTAACTTACATACTTTCCTTTAGTTGCCAGATGCAACAAACCCCTCAGGCTGATCCATATAAATCTCTTCTTCAAGTTCACCATGAAGAAAAGCTGTCTTTACATCCATTTGATGGATGATCAGACCATGTACGGAAGCCAATGCTACAAGCATTCGGATTGTTATCATTTTGGCAACAGGAGAGTATGTATCAAAGAAACCAATTCCTTCCATTTGCTTAAAACCCTTAGCCACCAGTCTAGCCTTGTACTTCTCTATTGAGCCATTAGGGTTCAACTTCCTTTTAAAGATCCACTTGCACCCAATAGTAGAACACCCAGGAGGGAGATCAACTAACTCCCATGTTCCGTTAGAAACAATAGAGTCAATTTCACTCTTTACAGCGCCCTTCCAGTGCCTAGACTCCGAGGAGTCCATAGCCTTTCGGAAAGTTAAAGGTTCATCCTCGACATTGTAAGTGATGAAATCACTTCCAAAGTCCTTGACTACCTTTGCACGTTTACTCCTCCTAGGTTCCTCTTCCTCCATAGGAGTAGAGCTACTACCAGGTTCCGCCCCCACATTTGTCATCTTTTCCACATGATCAGGAATAGAACTTGATGTGTGAGTGAGATCTTCCTCAGAAGTACCTTGAGGTATACCAGTCTTCATAGGGTAGACATCCTCAAAGAATGTAGCATCACGAAATTCAACTATCATGTTAGCCACTATACCATCTATGTCAGATTTTATTACTAAAAATCTCATAGCTGTAGTGGTTTCAAGATAGCCCAGAAAGATACAATCAACCGTCTTCGGACCTAGTTTCTTCCTCTTGTGTTCAGGGACAAGTACCTTTGCAAGGCACCCCCACACTCGAAGATACTTGAGACTAGTCCTCTTGCCTTTCAATAACTCATAAGGTGTCTTATCCATGTGTTTCAGAGGGACTCTGTTCAGAATATGGCAAGCCGTATTCAGAGCCTCTCCCCACATGTATTTAGGCAACCCAGAGTTAATAAGCATACTATTAATCATATCTTTGAACTTTCTGTTCTTTCGCTCAGCGACCCCATTAGACTCAGGTGTGTATGGTGGAGTAACTTCATGAACTATTCCATTGCTTGCGCAAAATTCATTAAAGGAGTTACTCGTATACTCACCACCTCTATCTGATCTCAACCTTTTAAGTACCTTACCAGTTTGTTTCTCAACTTCAGTTTTATAAATCATGATTTTGCTAAGTGTTTCATCCTTATGTCTAAGTAAATAAACATAACAGTATCTACTACTATCATCTATAAAAGTAATGAAGTATCTAAAATGGTCCTTAGTTAACATACCACCAAATTCACAAATATCAGTGTGTACTAAATCTAACAAGTCTGAATCCCTAACAACATTATGAAAAGGTTTCCTTATTTGTTTAGCAGACACACATACTTGACATTTAGAATTCTTTTCTATAGTATGTTTTGGAATCAACTCTAAGTTCATCATATTTTTAAGAGCACCAAAATTTAAGTGACCAAGTCTAGCATGCCATAAGTTGGATGATTCTACACAGTTAACAGAAGGAGTAATTTCATTAAAGGAAGTGCCCAAAACAGGCTCAACATTTATAACAAATACACCATTTGACAAGTAACCCTTGCCAAAGAAAGTACCAGTGTGAATAAGAACTACTTTATTACATCTTTAGGAAATTTCAAAACCATTTGTAACTAAACGGCTTCCACTTATTATATTTCTACGCATGTCGGGAACATGATGCACTCTTGTTAGGGATAGAATACGCCCCGAAGGAAACTTCAGGTCCACGTCTCCCACTCCATGAACTTGAGCGGCACTCGCATTCCCCATCGTTACTGTCATGCTATGACTCTGTTGATAAGATACAAACAAACTAATATCAGCACAAATATGCACATTAGCTCCAGTATCAATCAACCATTCATTTGACATATAAGTGGAAAATAGTACAGGGTTGTAGGTCACATACCAGTTTTCATTGGTTTCAGAAGCCGAAGCCTCACCAACAACCATGTTCACTACAGGCCCACTTGTGGTTCCAAGCACAGCATTCGCTTGAGCTACCACCTCGGTTTTCTTCCCTTTCTTTCCAGGGTAGTCCTTACTCCAGTGCCCAACCTGCCCACAATTCCAACATGGTTTGTTTGCCCTTGGTTTCTTGGCCTTATCCTTGTCTATCTTAGGTTTATTAACATTACCCTTCCTAGCAACAGCCTTCCTTTTCTGTCCTACGGTTACTACATTCACCATCGAGTTACCGTGTTCAGATGGCATCACATGTCCCTGTTTGGACTTGTGTTGTTCTTGCACCGAGATGTCCAGCATAAGGTTGGTCCAGGTGATCTCTCCTTTCTGTCTTTTCAGGGAGAGACCAAACTCTTCCCAAGACTTCGGAAGCTTTTCAATCACGCTCATAACCTTGAACTTATCAGGGAGATCCATGCCGGATTCCTTCAAAGCATGCACTATCATCTCGAACTCATGCACCTGTGAAAGGCATATGCAATAGCCTATTTGTAATTCGAGGATTCTACTCAACTTAAACAAGTATGTAATAAGTAAATATTAGATTAGATGTCACGGGAATCTCAGAAGATTATATCTGTCAAAAGAATGAAGATTAAAGTCATCTACAGACTTGAAGTTATTCTACTCTGGAAGAAGTTCATTTATTTGATCAAGCCTCAGTGAAGTATTCAAGAAAGTGGATCTATTTAAAGTGACAGAGATTTCAGAAGTGTGACGAAGAAAAGTACAGGTTACAGTCCTTTGTTTAATTAGAAGGAGAAAAGAATCACAGCTTAAAGTCAAGTATGAAGAACAACCATTAAAGTTTGTCGCTCATGAACCAGACAGTACATGGAGTGTCAACGTCAGCCAGTGGAAGTTCTTCATCAATTTTAGTGGTTCTAAGAATTAGTTTAATTCTTTTTTAATATTATTCTATAAGATAATTAATTTAATCTATGAATTAATTCTTTCAGAATTAATTCATATATTAAATTAATCAATCTAGTTCTTAAGTAATTTAATGTATAAATTAATTCTCAAGAATTAATTTATTTATGAAATTATTTGAGTCATTTATTTAATTTATTTAATCAGTGAATTAATTCTAAATGAATTAATTCATTTGTTAAATCAATTAAAAGTAGAATTTATTAAAACAGATTTATCCTAATTCTAATTAGTACTAGTAGTACTATCTGATTTGTACTAGTAGTACTATCACTGTTAGTACTACCGATAGTACTACCAATACAAGTTGATAGTACTACCGAAAGTACTACCAGCTATGTTGATAGTACTGTCAGTATTAATATCTAGAGAATGGTTCTGGCGCGTGAGGAATGATGCATGTGACTTGTATTAATACAAGTCATTTGTAATCAAAACAAGCAGTTCATTTAACAAGACAGAAGACATACAAAACATTCAACTTTTCTTTCTTCTGCCATTTTCAAGCGAACCAACCAGAAGCATTCAATTTAAATCCTTGTAATAAATTCTAGACATAAATGTTATATCCAATCCACTAGAATTCAATTACTTGTATTGCTTTGACAATCTAGCAGATCATAATCCCAAGAATTACTATCAAACTACTTTTTAGTATTCGATCCTTTTATTACAAATATAGATAAATTCATGTCGAATTTATTCTAGATTTGTTTTAAGAAGAACTCTGTAATCTGTACACAGATTTGTAAGACCCTTCAAGTTCAATAGAGTTTTATTTAACTTGAATCTTGTTTCATTTTATTCCGCAGATAATTTGTTATTGAAATTGTTAAATCTTCTATCAATACAAATTCGATTAAACGGTACTGTTTGTATTCAACCCCCTTCTACAAACATATCAGGACCTAACAATTGGCATCAGAGCCTTTTGATTGATATACAAATCAAAGATCCAATTGTTTTGAGATTTTTCTTAAACTCTGAAATTTTTATTATTCCTAAAAATCTCAAAAGATGTCTAATACACAGAAAGTGGGTACAGTCAAAATCCCAATGTTCAGCAAGGAGCATTATCCTATGTGGAAGAAGAAAATGCTCCTATTTCTTAAAGTTTCTAATCCTAAATACTTTGATGTGCTGAAGAATGGTCCCAAAGTCCCTATGATTATTGAAGGAGAAGTTATAGAGAATAACATTGTTACTAGGGCTGCTAGGATGTACCCTAAGGATCCCAAGGATTTCACTCCTGATGAAAAAGAGGATGTTACCTTGGATGCCTGTCTTCAGTTGATCCTTGTTGATTGTCTTGATCCTATCATGCATAATCATGTCCTAAACTGTGATACTGCCAAACACATTTGGGAAACCATAGAGATAATCAATGAGGGGACAGAGGAAGTTAGAGAGAATAAGCTGGAAATTCTCACCTCTCAATATGAGCATTTCAGATCAAACCCTGGTGAAGGTATCTCTGAGGTTTTTGAGAGATACAACAAATTAATCAATGATCTGAATCTTAATGGGAAGCGCTACACTATCAAGGAAATTAACAAGAAGTTTCTACTTACACTTCCACGTCATTTGGAGCACAGAATATCTGCTATTAGAGAAGCAAGAGATCTGGGAGAGATTGCTTTGGAAAGACTGTATGGTGTTCTGAAGACCTATGAGCTGGAGCAGATTCAACAGGATGAGTTATATGGAACTGGGAGGATAGTTAGTACTTCTACTGCATTGGCTGCTGAAGTCCCACGGAAACTGGAAGTGAAGGCTGTTCAACCTTCCAGTTCTAACATGAATGTTATTGATGCTGAATATGGATTAACATCCATTGATCAATCTGGTGGTGACTTCTATTCTTTAGAGGAACTTGATCAGCTGGAGGATGGTGATTTGGCTTTGATAGTCAGGAAGTTTGGGAAGTTCAAATTCAAAAGGAATCCCAATCTTAAGTTCAGGCCCAGATTTCAGAGAGGTGAATCTTCCTCTTCAAGTAGCACAAGGGGTGGCTACAAAACTGGAACTGTGGAAAGGAGCACAATCAGATGCTACAATTGCAATGAGTTGGGTCACTTTGCTACTGAATGTAAAAAGCCAAAGCAAGTGACAAGGAACTCATTTGATTCTAGCAAGAAGAATAAGATTGGGAAAGCTTATGTTGCTGAAGGTAAGAGTTGGGATGACACTGACAGTGATGAAGAAGCAGGTGAGATTGGGAATCTTGCTTTAGTGGCTAAAGAGGCAAGCACTTCATCTGCATACATGTCAGGGGTAAAGTTCACTGACACTGAAACGATTCGTCATCTTGCTGGCACCTTAGATTGTGCACGCATTGAAAATGATAGAATAATTCTTTTAAACACAAATCTTGAAAATGAGATAAAAGAATTAAAACTAGTGCATGTTAATCAGGATGAACTTACTGAAAAAATTGCATTTCTTGAGAATAGGGTTAAATGTTATATTCAACTGGAAACCATTCTCAAGGAAGAGAATAGTGAGCTTAAGACTAAAGCTAATGCCTATTACAACTCTTGTAAGACGGCTACAGAGATTCTCAATAAACAAGCTATTGGTAATCATGTCAGTATAGGTTATGATTATAATGAGGCTATTGGATTGCTTGGCATTAATTCCCCTTGTAGAGTTAGTACTGAAGGAAGGAGTATTCCATATGTGCTTAAGGGTATTGAAACACCCTTCTGTAAAGAATCCGAGGCAGATCCTCTAAATGAATACTCTATCATTATTGCTGAGGAGATTCGTGAAGAAGATATTGCTTTGGAAGTTGCACAGTCCAAAAAATGTATATATGATATTCCAGTCAAAGTTGCTACAACTAAAAAGACTAAATCAGATATCCATAAGTTGGATCAAAACAACTGTAGAACTATCATGCCTGCTGTTAATTCTTCTCATAAAGCATGTGGCGTGATTAATTGCATGTCTTGTGCTTTCAATGTTATGTATGCTTATTTTAATAGTAAGCATGTATCTAGTGATAAGACTGCTCCACGTCAACATGTTAATAATAAGAAGCATGTTAAAGCTAAGACTACTAGTCCTCCTAAGATTAGAGTGGATTCATTTATCCCTAAGCCTACTCAGAAATGTGTTAAGGCTGGCTATAAATGGAAACGCTCTTTTGTGAAAGAGGTTGAAGTAGTTTTAGTTAAAAATGTTGTTTTGCCTGACAAAGGCCAGTTCTTTAAATATGTCGGACCCAATCAAGTGTGGGTTCCGAGGAAGGACTAATCAATCTGATATTTCAGGGAGTTAAACAGGTAAACCGTGTTATGTGGATTCTTGACAGTGGTTGTTCAAGGCATATGACCGGAGATAGAGCCCTGCTATCAGATTTGGTTGAGAAAGCTGGCCCAGTAGTTACCTTTGGAGATAACAGCAAGGGTATTACGAAAGGATATGGCTGTTTGAAGTACGGAAATGTTATCATTGAAGATGTATCATTTGTGGAAGGTCTGAAGTTCAATCTTCTCAGCATCAGTCATTTCTGTGACAGAGGATATGTTGTTTCCTTTGAAAGAAAGAAGTGTCAGATCCTTCACAAGAAGAATGGAAAGCCTGCTCTTCAAGGAGTAAGGAAAGGTGACTTGTTCATAGCTGATCTGAACTCGGGATCCAAAGATGAAGTTAATTGTTTTTATGTTAAAGCTTCATCAGATGAAAGTTGTCTATGGCACAAGAAGATGTCTCACCTTAACTTCAAAACCATGAACTCTTTAGTTAAGAGGGAATTGGTTAGAGGTTTGCCTCAGATGGAATTTACACAGGAAGGACTGTGTGAGGCATGTCAGAGAGGAAAGTCAAAGAAAGCTTCTCACAAGGGCACTGACACATCATCAATAACTGAACCACTTCAGCTACTGCACATGGATTTGTTTGGTCCAGTTAATGTGATGTCCATGTCAAAGAAACAATATGCACTTGTGATTGTTGATGACTATTCAAAATATACATGGGTTTTATTCCTACATTCCAAGGATGAGACCCCACACCTGGTGATTGACCACATAAAGTTGATTGAGCTGGATTCTAGATTCCATGTCAGATCCATAAGGTCAGATAATGGTACTGAATTCAAGAATGCCATTCTAAATGACTTTTGTGCTGATAAAGGAATAACAAGACAGTATTCCGCCCCTAGAACTCCTCAACAAAATGGAGTAGTGGAAAGAAAGAATCGTACTTTGATTGAAGCTGCAAGGACTATGTTAAGTGAGTCTAAACTTCCAATGTACTTTTGGGCTGAAGCATCGAATACAGCTTGTTATACTCAGAATCGAACTTTAATCAACAAGGACTTAATGAAGACTCCTTATGAGATCATGAACAACAAGAAACCAACTGTCAAGTACTTTCATGTATTTGGAGCAAAATGCTTTGTGCTTATAGATGACAATGTTAAACGTGGCAAGTTTGATGCTAAGGCACAAGAAGCTATTTTTGTTGGTTATTCCAGAAGATCTTACATGGTCTACTTGGTTGGCAGTCACACGGTAAAGGAAAGTGTCAATGTTACTTTTGATGACACTAAGCTCCCTAATATCCAAAAAGAAGACTCATCTGAAAAGCTGAAGTTTGATAACTTGCCAGACTCAGAATCAGATGATGCAGCCCCACCTAAAGTTATTGCTGTTAATGATAATAACAATGATGATAATGATCATGGTGGTGGTGGTGGAAACACTGGTAACAATGGAGATACCACCAACACTGGAGAAGAATCATCAAGGCAATCAAGCAACAACTCAGGGGGGGCAAATGAAGGATCATCTAGTCACTCACAACATCAAAGTGAATTTCAAGGCGAATCATCAAGATCAAATCTTCCAAGATAGACTGTATGGAATAGAGCTCATCCTTTTGAGCTGATCATTGGTGATCCAGATGTTGGAGTTAAAACTAGAAGTGCAACTCAGAATGAATGTCATTATTCAGCATTTCTATCTGAAATGGAGCCAAAGAAAACTGAGGAAGCACTGACTGATCCAGATTGGGTGATTGCTATGCAAGATGAACTCAATCAGTTTGAACAACAGCAAGTCTGGAAGCTGGTACCCAGGCCAAAGAACAAGAAAGTAGTTGGTACAAGATGGGTATACAGGAACAAGCTAGATGAGGATGGCATTGTTACAAGGAACAAGGCAAGACTGGTTGCACAAGGGTATTCTCAAGCTGAAGGCATTGATTATGATGAAACCTATGCACCAGTGGCTAGACTTGAGGCCATTAGGATGTTCTTAGCATTTGCTGCTTACTCCAATTTTAAAGTCTATCAAATGGATGTTAAGAGTGCATTCCTGAATGGTGAGCTGGATGAAGAAGTGTATGTGGAACAACCCCTGGCTTTGAAAATCAGGAGCTGCTGGACTTTGTATACTTTCTCTTCAAGGCTATCTATGGTCTCAAACAAGCCCCAAGAAAATGGTATGACACTCTCTTTGGTTTTCTTTTAGAAAATGGTTTTGTTAGAGGTATCATAGACAAAACTCTTTTTTCAAAGAAACACAAAGGTGATATGATATTAGTCCAAGTCTATGTGGATGACATCATATTTGGGTCTACTAATGATAATCTCTGTAAGAGATTTGCTGAGCTTATGCAGAGTAAGTTTGAAATGAGTATGATGGGGGAGCTGAAGTTCTTTCTTGGATTGCAAGTAAGTCAAAGGACAAATGGTATATTTATTTGTCAATCCAAGTATCTTAAAGAACTCCTCAAGAAGTATCACATGGAGGATTCAGCATCAGCAAGGACTCCATCTTCAACAGCAATCAAACTTGGAGCTTCTGACAATTCTATCAAGGTAGATGTTACAAGCTACAGAGGTATGATTGGCTCCTTACTCTATCTTACTGCTAGTAGACCAGATATTATGTATGCTATATGCTTGTGTGCAAGGTTCCAAGCGGACCCTTGAGATGTACATCTCGTTGCTGTGAAAAGAATCTTGAGATATCTTAAGGGTACACCTAATCTAGGTATCTGGTACCCTAAAGATTCTTGTTTTAATCTTGTTGGATATACATATTCTGATTATGCATGTCGTGTTGTGGATAGAAAGAGTACCTCTGGGAGTTGTCAATTCCTAGGAGGTAGGTTGATTTCCTGGTATAGCAAGAAACAGCAAACAGTTTCCAATTCAACAGCAGAAGCTGAATATATTGCTGCTGGAAGCTGTTGTGCTCAGATTTTATGGATTAGGAATCAATTAAAGGACTATGGCTTTGCATTAGACAAAATTCCCATTTTGTGTGATAATACAAGTGCCATAGCAATCTCCAACAACCCTGTGCAACACTCGAGAACAAAGCACATTGATATCAGGTATCATTTTATTAGAGAGCATGTCATGAATGGAACTGTGGAGTTACACTTTGTACCCACAGAAGAACAGACTGCAGATATATTCACTAAATCTGTTGACGAATCCACATTTATCAAGTTAGTTGGTAAATTGGGTATGTTAAACAGTCTTAGTGATTAACAATATCTTTGTCATGTTTGTTCTTTCAAAAATTCATTTTCTCTTGTCATTTAATTGATATTTACTGCCAATTCTCATTTAATATTACATGCTTGTAAATTTAAATAGCTCTGAATAATTTATTTTCTTTAAAAATATTTTTCTCATATTTTTTAAGTGGAGAAATGTATTTTTATTGAAAATATATTTATTTAGAATTATTTAGGTGTTTTTCAGATTGTAAATATTGTTGTTTAAATATTTCTGCAAGTTTATATTAATTTAATGCACTTCCATAATTTTTTGCATATTTTTCTAGGATTTATGGAATTTTCTGTGAATTTTTCTAGAATTGTATAAATTTTTCATGCATTTTTATTCATATTATGTACAGTTTATTAATTCTCAACATTTTCTTTTTATTTATTTGTGATTTTTGTTAGTATTACTAGTTTTGAACTAGTAGTACTATCGGTAGTACTATCCCTTGATAGTACTACCAGTTCTTTTTAATAAGTACTACCAGCATTTTATTTGTGTTTTTCCGTTTTAAGTCTTAGTACTACTAGGTCTTTTTGCCATAGTACTACCGTAGTCTGTTAGTACTACTAGGTATGTTTGGTATTCCTTTTATTTTTTTCTTTCTTTCTTTTTCTCTTTTATTCTGGATAGTACTACCGTGTTTATTTTACCTTAGTACTACTAGGCATTTTATGTATATATTATTTTAGTTTGTATATATATTATTTTATTTTATTTTTATTGCTTATTATTTATTATCTTTTATTTTCTATTTGTCTTAGTTGTTTTTGTAAATATATTGTATATATTATTTTTGATCTAGCTCTTGCTTTGCTGGAACTTCAGTGTCAAATCCAATTCAGGTATTACTTTCTATCTCTCAATCCACTTCTTCTACTGTTGCTGAACCCAAGTGGTTGTTAGGGCTGACCAAGGGATTGTAGATCCACAATCTCTATCCCAGGTCTTAGAGCCAAACAATGAGTCTACAACTTAATTACTTGACCTCTCAGCCTGAACAGAAATCAAATGTTAAATAAAGAAGTATTTTGATTGAAACAGTGAGTGATCCCACAGCTCTGCCTCCTCTAAAGGAATTCAACATATACCGAGGCATCTGTCAGCCCATCTGTATCCTCTCAATAGGATATGGACTTTGAAATGGCCAATGAACTATTTCTAGAGACATTCTCTCAACAGGATGAATCTATTGAAATTCGCCATAGGGCCATGGCACTTTGTACTGAGTCAAGCACACTCTCATTACTCACAATGGGAGAAGACAATTTCATTAGATAAAACTCAGGACACAGTGAAAGCAGAGCACCTGCAACTGGTTACAGTGCCTACCATTGTTACGGTAGAAGTGCCTTCATAGGCATCTGAGGGAAAATTTGATTCCTTGCCAAATCAAATAGAATCATTTTCTCCCCTCCCAGAGGGAACATCTCTGGCTCCCAAAGGGATTTTCCACTCGCAGATTTATCTGGAGAAAGTGGAAGGCAACTTGGTCAGTCTATCACTGAAGCAATTCAGATTTCAAATCCAAGTGATTTGATAGACATGATTGAGGATCGGGATTTGCGAACTCCCATTGCACCACCACTGACCTCTCTTGAAGAGGCTAGGGTGAGTTTCAATGCAGGTACTGATCAAAAAGGAGCAAACAGACAGCTAATGTTGAGTGATAAGAGTCAAACACTGAGTGAAACACATGCACGTGAGATGAGTGATACACTTACAAGAGAAATTCAAGTGAGTGCACACACAGACACATACACTGCAATGTAGTTAGCTCACATAGCTGATCTACAGGAACATCTATTCAAAACCCAGGCTGATAAAGAAATTTTGCAAGCACAAGTGGTTGAACGGTCTTCTTCTTCCACCTCTGTCAACAATCAGCTGGGACTGCTCAAGGAAATATTGAAGACAAAGTTACTTCCCAAGATCAACTCCATCAACTATCTCAACTCCTACTAGCTTCAGAGACTCATAAAGTTAAATCTGTAGAGAATTCCTCAACTAAGGGGGAGAAGTTTATAGAGAAGTTTGGAGAAGCTAGGAAGAGGGAGCTGAAAAAGATATAAAAGGTAAATGAGGAGTTTCAGGGGAGTAAAGGAAAGTTAGCTCTGTTTTGTAAATGTTATATGTATAGAGCTTAGGTAAATCAAGACAGGTTCAATGTTATCATATGTTCAGTCTAGAGGAACATCTGTCTTGCATTTATCTTTACTGGTGAAATCTGGAAATGTCATATTTGATCCAGAACTTTCTAGTATTTACTTAGGCTTAAGAGTCCTATCTTTTTCTTGGTTTTAGTTGAGTGATCCTCTAGGTATTTGGTTGTTATTCTCTAACAAACAAATAGGGGGAGATTGAAAGGCATATGCAATAGCCTATTTGTAATTCGAGGATTTTACTCAACTTAAACAAGTATGTAATAAGTAAATATTAGATTAGATGTCACGGGAATCTCATAAGATTATATCTGTCAAAAGAATGAAGATTAAAGTCATCTACAGACTTGAAGTTATTCTACACTGGAAGAAGTTCATTTATTTGATCAAGCCTCAGTGAAGTATTCAGGAAAGTGGATCTATTTAAAGTGACAGAGATTTCAGAAGTGTGACGGAGAAAAGTACAGGTTACAGTCCTTTGTTTAATTAGAAGGAGAAAAGAATCACAGCTTAAAGTCAAGTATGAAGAACAACCATTAAAGTTTGTCGCTCATGAACCAGACAGTACATGGAGTGTCAACGTCAGCCAGTGGAAGTTCTTCATCAATTTTAGTGGTTCTAAGAATTAGTTTAATTCTTTTTTAATATTATTCTATAAGATAATTAATTTAATCTATGAATTAATTCTTTCAGAATTAATTCATATATTAAATTAATCAATCTAGTTCTTAAGTAATTTAATGTATAAATTAATTCTCAAGAATTAATTTATTTATGAAATTATTTGAGTCATTTATTTAATTTATTTAATCAGTGAATTAATTCTAAATGAATTAATTCATTTGTTAAATCAATTAAAAGTAGAATTTATTAAAACAGATTTATCCTAATTCTAATTAGTACTAGTAGTACTATCTGATTTGTACTAGTAGTACTATCACTGTTAGTACTACCGATAGTACTACCAATACAAGTTGATATTACTACCGAAAGTACTACCAGCTATGTTGATAGTACTGCCAGTATTAATATCTTGAGAATGGTTCTGGCGCGTGAGGAATGATGCATGTGACTTGTATTAATACAAGTCATTTGTAATCAAAACAAGCAGTTCATTTAACAAGACAGAAGACATACAAAACATTCAACTTTTCTTTCTTCTGCCATTTTCAAGCGAACCAACCAGAAGCATTCAATTTAAATCCTTGTAATAAATTCTAGACATAAATGTTATATCCAATCCACTAGAATTCAATTACTTGTATTGCTTTGACAATCTAGCGGATCATAATCCCTAGAATTACTATCGAACTACTTTTTAGTATTCGATCCTTTTATTACAAATATAGATAAATTCATGTCGAATTTATTCTAGATTTGTTTTAACAAGAACTCTGTAATCTGTACACAGATTTGTAACACCCTTCAAGTTCAATAGAGTTTTATTTAACTTGAATCTTGTTTCATTTTTTTTCGCAGATAATTTGTTATTGAAGTTGTTAAATCTTCTATAAATACAAATTCGATTAAACGGTACTGTTTGTATTCAACCCCCCTTCTACAAACATATCAGGACCTAACAACCTGCTCAGTCATGGATTTGTTGTCTACCAGCTTAAATTCAAGGAACCTCGCTACAGAATACTTTTCCAGACCTTGAGAGTCAGTATTGTGAGTGAGGTCCAGCTTCTCCCATAAGAGCTTAGCACTATAGGCATCAGATGAATAAACATCAAACAGAGTGTTCGTTAGGGCTGCCAGAATGGCTGCCCTAGCCACCCCATCCTTTTCAGCCCACATTGCATAAGCCTTAACTGTTTCAGCCTTTTCTTGAACCACCACCGGTTTCTCATACTCCACAACATGCCACAGACCCTTTACAGTCAACCACAATTTCATCCTTTTCTGCCAGCGAGAAAAGCCGACACCACCGTTGAATTTCTCAGGTAAGCCCGTTAGTTCAACGGGTTGTGGGAAACGGTAAGTGGTCCAATCAATGACCCCAGCAGATGCACCAGAACTACCACTAGCAGGAACTTCACTCTCGTTAACCATAATGCTAAATAATATATAACAAAATAACTCTTCAAGAATGTTGGAAATACTAAGTACTACAGCAACATGGAGGCAGTTATATAATAGATATAGCATTGACAGGCCAAGACCAAAGTTAACAAAACAAAGCATGAAGGTCGAAAGCATGCATATCAGAAACTGATAAATAACCAGGGAGACAGAAACAGTACCTATAGCCATAGATTAACAGTGTATAAGAACAGAAATAACGAAGCAACAGCTGAGTCGTCAGGACTTCGAGAAACCCTGACTGTTCTTGAAGAGTTATTCGCCCCCACTTACTGTGTCAGGTTATCGGCGAGATACTACTTCCAGGATAAAACAGCTCCGAGCAAGGTGTTCACAGCAACAGCAGCGCTCAACTACGACCAGCACCTCAGTCGCCGGAGAACCAGAAAACTACAGGGAAAACTATATGGAGAGGGAGGGCAGAGAGAGTTTTGTTTTTGAGAGAAGTGTGTTTGCAAACTTTTGTGTGTTTCAACTATGCTACAAGGGCCACTATTTATAGTGGTTCCTTTCTGTAACTGAAGCACAGGAGCATTCAAATTCAGCACACACATTAATTTTCGTAACAACTGCTCATATTAAATAAAAAATCAAAACTGACCAATTAATGAATAAAACGTTTTTGATTTAAATTTAATAACCTGTAGCTGTTACATCTTTTTCATGTTTATCCACATTTTTTGTTACAGATTTTATTTTATTAATCTTTTTAATCTTGAATTATTTTGACTTGGTCAACTGGTCCATCTGATAAATAAATCTGGCCCAGCCCATCAACGGTCCATCTGATTTAATTTAAATAATTAAATCTGGCCCAGCCCAATAATAATTCAATTAAAAAAAATAATATTAAAATCATAGAATAAAACCCCTCGCCCAGGTCGCCTCGCGTACGCGAGACGCCGAGACATTCGCCCAAATCGCCCTTCGACCCGGTCCGTGGCGGGCGGCGGCGGCGCGCGCGTGTGTGTGTGTGCGCGTGAAGCACACACTAACACCATGCACCATCACACACCTTAGTAGTTGTATACTACTCATGTGTGTAATGCTATATAAAGCCACCAAGTCCCCTTATTCTTTTCTATGTGGGACAAATGAAACTTCATTTTAACAAGCTTTTTCAAGCTACTACCTTCATCTCAATTTCTCTTATGGATTTAAACAAGAAAATTATTAAACCCATACATGAAAGTTTAAGTTCCCATAGAAAGGAACAACTTCCAATCATTAGAAATTTGAATTAACATCAAGAATATATTTATTTATATCCTTAAACTATCAATTTTCTAACAATAATTTGTAAAAGAAACCACTGAAAGTAAACAAGCTAATAAATTTATAATAAATCTGACCTGGGGCTATCAAAAGTGGATCATACAGAAGGACAAGAGTTTAATATTTTAATACTATAAAATACAATACATGTCCTGGTAGTTTAGTTTGTTAAACACCTTAATCATGATCTTGTAATCTAATTGGAACATTAATGAATTATACATTATTAATAATATAAAGAAAGTGTAAGCTTTAATACCTATTTAATGTTAAAGCCATGCTAGTGTTTTTGGTTTGCGTCGTCACTAACTGGTGAAAGAAGCTTGACACTTAAATCATGATCTTTGTCAAAAACTGGTAATTTTTATAAAACCAGTTAATTGCTCTTGTTATCGGGTCTTCCATCGTTGATCAGCTGCTCGCAAGGTCTCTCGCCTCTCTATTCTTTTCTTTTTAGGGTTTTGAAAAAAAAAAGACGTAGTTACGCAGCGGGCCGATATATTTATACAATCCAAAATATTCTTATCCTGCTTTTTTTTAAGTTAAAAACAAATTTTAAATTCAATCAAATATGGTATTATTATTATTATTATTATTATTATTATTATTATTATTATTATTATTATTATTATTACTACTACTACCTAAAATTCTCATATATTACATATATAGCCCCTTAAAAAGGATTCCGTCCCCGGAATCAAACGAAGCTAAAATTCGTACCTAAATCGAAAAAGTGCAGATATTTCTCTGATCCCTGGATTACCTATCGCTTAATGCTTCTTCCACAAAAATTTTCATAAAAAGAATGATTTCCTTTGTACTAACTCGCTTCTCACAAGCTAATAAAATGACTTCAACTTCTTCATTACAAATGTAATTTATAAAAGTATATAACAAATATCGAAAAAATGTCTAACAAATAATAATGACACTTATAATCTTTTAAAACTGGAATACGAAACATATCCTCGTGATTTTAAACTATAAACAATTTCATTCGCTTACTCTACTAAAACACAAACACATATAAGAGTCGTTTTTTTTTCCCTAAATATTTATTTCTTGCATGCAATACTACTATTGCATATAAGCATGACTAGCGTAAATAATTTCACATGAAACATGTTTCAAGATAATAATAAAATCTTTTAATTGTTTTTGCTACTAGTAACTGAGAAATACTCGTTGACAAGTGTACATTAAAATTAAATACCATAGTTAATACATAAATAACTAAAAACAGGTACATCATAATTTGCTTACTTAATAATCACATTTTTTAACGTAAGTACCTTCATTAATCATTGCTTATTATATTAGATAGTAAATTAACATATTCTTTTTAATATGAGTAATAACACCAATATAATTAGTACAAGTAAACCAACATATATAATATACATAACATGCAGCCTTGTAAAACAAATTAATAGATATTTACTCCAAATAGGCGACAACCTCTAACACCCATAATAGGTAGCAAGATTTGGAATACGGTCTAAATAATTAAAGGCTACTAAATTTATTTATAACTAATTATTAACTTGTGTTGCAAGTCCAGGTAAAAGAATGATGCATCTCACAAGTTATGAATGCATTTACTGTTGATCAGCTAATGATCACGTTCTAACAGCCAAGTTATCGATAAATTCATTATTTTGTTATGTACTCTCGTACAAATACTTATGTCTGTCTTTGTACAATAAAAAAAATATTTAAATTAACATTTTTAGTATCAGAAACTAGACAAGTTACTGTTCAAATAATTAAAAAAAAGTCTCTTGCTACAAATATACCAATTTAACTAAATTAGCCACAATCTAATCTTATACTATTCAATTTAATCAAGGCACATTACACACATTAATAATATAACTTTTTTTATACTACTCGATGAAATATCAAATAACTTGACTCAACGCAAAAAGAAAGAGCGAAGAACTTAATATGCATACATAAACAACTAATATACCGTAAGCTAGAAAATAATTAAGCATAGAACAAATGACCAAAATTATAGAACATTTACGGTTTTTTTTTATTCTCCTCTTGGTTCTCTCGTTATGAAGCTAAATACACATTACGACCCCTAATTCTAGAGTTCACTAATGATGACATATATTTATTAATTTATAAAGCTTTATTTTATTTATTTTAATTACGAAGATTAACAACATATGGACGTGTAGATGTTTAGTGGTCCTATGTCTGGATTAACTGACCCAACCTTAACAAATATATGCAGATCATGTATCAAAGCTGAAACAAATTTAAATATCATATATTTGAAATAAAATGTAGCTCAACTTAAAGCAATCAATACGTGTATACATATCAAAATAAATTAAAGTAAGATAAACTAAAATATATCCCACTTACAAAAAAAAAATGTTCTCTATATTACATATTTGCTGATATTCCAATAACTCGAACTAATAGACAAATTGATTCCCTAAATCGCTCATCGGATATTGAAATTCTTTAATAGCAACTTGACAATTAAAATTGATTTACCATGCATAAGTTATTTTAAAGAAATTAAATAAAGTCAAGAATTAAAATATAGAATACTTTTTTTTGGCACTAAAATATCACGTTTAAACTATACTTG
Organism: Heracleum sosnowskyi; assembly: GCA_030848705.1. Classification (NCBI taxonomy): domain Eukaryota; kingdom Viridiplantae; phylum Streptophyta; class Magnoliopsida; order Apiales; family Apiaceae; genus Heracleum; species Heracleum sosnowskyi. The sequence continues at coordinate 83,804,058 of CM061242.1, forward strand.
TTAGATGCACAAAAATAGTAGTCTCAAATAAAATTATAACCTGAAACGCAAAATTAAATATTAAATAACGTGCATATAATCTGTATTATAACAAATAACTAACTATCGAAATCCAACTGAAACTGTTTAATTATAACACTTCAACTTTCTATTATATACATACAATTCGAACATTAAAGAAAACAAGTGTCCAATTACACCACAAGAAAATAATTCCACTTTTAGGGCACGTTAAGCTAAGTTATTGGTTTGTTTTATAATAATTCTTCATACTAACAAAATAAAAATAAATCAAAATTAAAATTATATTTACAAGTTTTAAAAGCCTATTAAGGATACCAAATGATGGTCATAGTCATGGTTCTAAAAATTCCCGATTTTTTTTACAACATTGGTCGTAGTGTATAATACATTATACACTATTCAGATAATTCTAAATTCCTTGAAACTTGTCAAAATAATAATAAATTCTTAAGAATACACCACACTTATATTCCTCCACTGAATCATTAATTCCAGGCGTCACTAAAATTAATAATATCATATCATTTAATTATTTATTTTGAGCGTCCCCAAAATAAAATAATTAAATTATAAAATTTTGGAACATGAGTGCTTTAGACATAATTTGCTTAAAATTGAGAGAAAAATATACATTCTAATAAGTAAACTACTGAAACATATACGAGTTTGGAAAAATTAAAATAACTATATCTATAAAGGACTCAGAATATTCCAGAAGACTTGAAGTTTACTTAGTTTGGATAAGCAAAAAAAAATGTTGATATATTTCTACTGCATAATTCAAAATGAAAGCATGACCCATATACACGAAACAAGTAAAACTGTTATAAAAAAAATTAAAATAATATAAAAATAATAATTAAGAAGATTAAGTTAGTACTCAAGAGATAATTTATTATTATATATATCACAAAATACATAAGCATAATATCATAAATTCAAAATCAGAATGCTTAAAACTATGCATACGAAGTCAACCCACAACTCACATGTCAAGCCTATAGACAATTTACAAAATCACATCCTAAGCTCATGTCATCTTATCCTTGCGTAAAATCTAAAGTTAACAAAATTCTTATCTAAAACTTTCCTCTCTTCTTAAGCTAACAAAAGTTTCAAGACTCTTATAAGTTGTTGATCTTATTAAGCATATTCTTATATATTCGCATCTTTAAAGACCATTCACTTTTCTTGTCGATTAACTCATCATAATATTAACTTAACTCTTTCACAATGTTAACTTAACTAATCCATGTGAATTACATGTCTAGGGAATGTATCACTATCAAAATCAAGTTGTCTTATGCTATATAATTTCTCGAACTTCTAAGCACTCTTGATACCAAACTAACATATAACATGATTTTTATTATGAGTAGCAAGACACACAAAAAGAATTTGATCATGAAGACATAAATCCAAAATTCTGAACAAATGACAAGGAAATGATAAACTGGGTCAAAGCAGAATCAATTAACACCATAGTTTCACGTCTAAAATGATCCACAATATCATATTCATGTACGAATGTAGTTCGCAAGAAAGAAATCAGTCAAAGTAGTTTTTTTTTAAAAAAAAATTGTCATAAAAGCATAATAGGTGTCAAATAAACATGACTAAATGAAATTCTAAAGCGGAATACCCTTCCTAACGCCTACCCACTCTCACAGGTCAACCTAAATAGGTTTTCTACAAGAAAAAACCTGGCTCTGATACCATCTTTGTAACACCCCCATCTATAAATAAATGAGGGGCTACTTATTAAACGATAAACATGTATACAAAGCACTAAAATCTCTTAAATAATAATTAAATAGTCTAAATAATTCTAGAAGTCCATAGTCTTAATCAATGAAATAGAGGGTAGCTCTCCTTCACACAGTCCCAGATCCCCCTAAGCACCTTCCAGAAAAAGAATACGGCATGAGCCAAACGCCCAGTACGGATTTGGAATACAGATTATAAAACAGAAAACATATATAACTATTTAACAGTTTATAACAAAACAGTTATTTTAAACATAAGTATGGCTGAAACAACGAAAGGGGTAGGATATTTCATACCGAGATCAGAACAGAACATATACAGACACATACATCATAGAGTATCGTAATGTATGCAACAAACCGGATAACGTGTACGGCATATACATCGTCACCGCCAAATCAAATCACAAATCAAATAAAACTCTGGGTGCACCCACGTATCCTGAAACAAATATCAAAATGCGCAAATGCTCGCCTCCTGAGCTATCAGAAGGATACGCCGTGACCAATCACACTGTCATGGAAGTGTCATGTCACTGGTGCCGCAATGACATGGCTGTAGTACCCCTACAGCTGGTTAACTCGGTATACCCTATATCACTAAGGGTTCAAATAAATATTTCACAATTTTCATAATCACTTGATACACATATTTCAAATATTCAAAACAGATACAAAACGTACACAATTTTTGGAAAGCGCAGAAACAGATATTTATAAGCAAAATTTCTAAAATCACCAAGACTTGTATTTAAATGTTTCAGATCAAAACTAAAACAAATACTTTAATATTATGGAACAAAACTGAGAGATATTCAAATATTTGAAAAGGATATTTAAGATGCGTATTCTTTTAGAAAACCTCAAAGTTAGATTTTTAAATATTGCAAAATATTTTTAAAAAGTCAAAATCGTCAAAACGGATACTAGCTGAACCAATTTGAGAACTGATGGAAACATACATAGTTATTCCTAATATGAGTAGCGCTGAACGAAAAAGAGAGAATCCGTACCTTGAAAATAGCAACCTCAGTTCTAGCGATATTTGAAATCAATCCACTAAATTTCTGTTTTTCGATCTAGAACATAGATTAAATTTATTATTAATACATGTCACTTAAATATAACAGTCACGCATAATTAATTACAAAAATGTTATACATCATCCGTTACTTATATCATCGTTATGACTACTCCATTAATATAATATATTACTAATATATAGATTACATGTGCAAAACTTGAAACATTGATGTTTTGATCATGCACTGGGATAATGGTGTTTATAAAATAATAACTTGTAATATTAACTTTGTTAATTATATGGCATAATTTGTAAAAGAAACCACTGAAAGTAAACAAGCTAATAAATTTATAATAAATCTGACCTGGGGCTATCAAAAGTGGATCATACAGAAGGACAAGAGTTTAATATTTTAATACTATAAAATACAATACATGTCGTGGTAGTTTAGTTTGTTAAACACCTTAATCATGATCTTGTAATCTAATTGGAACATTAATGAATTATACATTATTAATAATATAAAGAAAGTGTAAGCTTTAATACCTATTTAATGTTAAAGCCATGCTAGTGTTTCTGGTTTGCGTCGCCACTAACCGGTGAAAGAAGCTTGACACTTAAATCATGATCTTTGTCAAAAACTGGTAATTTTTATAAAACCAGTTAATTGCTCTTGTTATCGGGTCTTCCATCGTTGATCAGCTGCTCTCAAGGTCTCTCGCATCTCTATTCTTTTCTTTTTAGGGTTTTGAAAAAAAAAAGACGTAGTTACGCAATGGGCCGATATATTTATACAATCCAAAATATTCTTATCCTGCTTTTTTTTTAAGTTAAAAACAAATTTTAAATTCAATCAAATATGGTATTATTATTATTATTATTATTATTATTATTATTATTATTATTATTATTACTACTACTACTACCTAAAATTCTCGTATATTACATCCAACTTCAACCATCATACTACAAGCCCATTTGGTACAATTTTAAAACTCATCTGCCCCATACTTAAATAGCTCTTATTGTATATTTTGTTTGAAATTATTCTAAAACTCATTTCATGTTTAAAACTCACTTGACACAACTTTGAAACTCATCCAACACATGGTACATATGTTCTATATGTAAGATAAAATCGTAAAATATATAGGAAACTAAAAATATCATAAATTTAGACTCCATTTTGGTTATCGGTTAAATAGGTAGATAAGAACTCGAAAAATATTGTCATGATCATGTTATCCCTTTTATAATTTGTAATATCAATATTATAATATATCGATACTTTTGCCTAAACTTAACAATTTTTGTACTCGACACAAACCCGATAATAAATTTAATATTTGGGGTTTGGATTTTCGGTATATGAAACACGTGAAATGTGTTTAAAAATGTACGAAATAAAATTAATATACTTGTATAATTATTTATACAAGCATATTAATTTTGTATCGTAGACTTTTAAATCCACACCAACATGATAAGAAATTTAATATTTGAATTTAGATTTTTGGTATATAAAACTACATGAAATATATATATATATATATATATATATATATATATATCATGTTTAGAAGTGTACGAAATAATATAAATATTATATATATATATAATTTAAAAAAAATATGTAGAAGATTAAGTACTGAATTTTAAAAGTGAATTATTTTGTGGTAGATATGGCTTAATACTATAAAATAAATATATTATTAATAAAATTACATTTTCTATGAAATCATAATGATAGTTTTATGATATTATAATATTAAAATATTTTCTTCATATTATGAAAACATAAGGCTAATTCACGTGATACACGAGATGCCATGAATTTATTTAGTGTCAAATTTGTACCTTTGGTACATGCATGATAATATATTAAAATATTTTTTTTTTGTATTATGCATATGACACTAAAACATGGCATACACGACAAGACATAAATCCATTTAGTATCAAATTTAGGATTCTAATACATAAAACACGGAACTGGGATAAAATTACTTGATCTTACCAAGCGAAGTATAATTATGACCTATAAGTAAAAATGTAACTAAGTTTATAGCCATTTAACCAAAATAGTATCTTATTTAATTGATATGAATTTATTGTTTTATATTAAGTATAATTATAATGAAAATCTTTTAAAAATTATCGATATATCATTAATAAAAATGATTTTGATTTGAAATTGTAATATTATTATTATTATCATTAAATTATAATATTATTTTTCTTTTATATCATAATATGTTATGGAAAAAGAACATGAATTCACATTACATATAAGGACGATATGAATTTATTATCTATCAAATTTGGACATATGGTACACAAAATACAAAATATGACATGATTTCTTGGTCATATCAGGAAACTGAATTTCTGCACGTTATAACAAATAGAATTAAATTCAACCTAAAATATGTCTTATTTAGTTGATACTAATATCATATTTTATATCAAGTACACTTAATTAAATTTATTTAAAATGTGTTTGTTGGAGTTTAGTATCTTAATCTAAAATTAATGTTCGCAAAAGTTGATGTTGTCAAAAATATGAAGGGACCTGTTATTTCTAAAAGTAGCTTTTGATCAAAATTGTCATTGAAAAAGCAGATTTTAGATTTACTGAACAATTTTGAACCAGTTTTTCAGCAAAAAAAATATTTATAGCAAACGAACCCCTAATAGGATTGATAGTAGAAAAATATATGCCTAAGTGACAAAGATAAATAAAAAATGTCAATATATGAGATTTATACTCTATATCAATTATCTGTTAAATAAATGGATAAAATACATAGTTCTCTTATAATTGAGTATTGTAAATTAGATTATACATACTAAACAAATTAAATTAAATCCTTAGATATAATAAGTGTAATAGGGATCTTATCCAAAACTTTGGTCATGTACCGCCAAATCAATAAGAACTGTTGATCTTAAAATATATGAATCAGAACCGTTAGATCTAATATTAAAAACTTTATTGTAATAATAACCAAATATGAGTAGGTTTTCTAAATTGACTAGAATTCTCAATGTAAAAATTCATAACTTCACATTGTAAGTTGAGTAGGTTTACTTGATTCTTGGTCTATACTTTAATTCTAAGTTAGTTGATTTTCTTTATTTTAATTCTATTCCTAAGTTGAATAGAACTAATGTAAAAATTCGTTATTTTATTATTTCTTCAGTTTCAGGGTAGTTTTAATTGGAAAAGAATTTGTTAAATTATCACTAAATTAAAGATTATTTTGTGAGTTTTATGTGGACTGTAAATTTATTTTTAAATATGATTTTTAGAACGAAAGATACAAAATAAATAATGTATTGAGCGTATAAAACATAATAAATAAAATCTTAAAACTAATAATATAAAATTAATATAATTATAAATGTTAAAAAAAGAGACGTGAATTGCACGAGGTGAGTATTACGACTACAGGGGAACAATGTGCAGTTTTATTGATGATGGTGATATTCAGTAATGAGGCGTTTGATAACATATATAATTACCTAAGATCTAATGATCGATTAGTCATATTTTATGATTATATTAAAAAAACAAATGTTTCTGTCCCAATAATGTATATAAGTATGTATAAACACTTATTAGTTTATTTCTCGCAATGTTAATATAGCTTGTATTCTTGTAATCATAATGCATTTTGTGCCACATAGGTAATGATCTACCTACCTCCTACAGGTTTGTTGTTACTACAGAAAATTGCTCTTGAAAAATAGACTAAGATCATACTATTGTTACGATAATACTTGGCATTTAACGATTAACTCTTATATATCATTTTTGTCCAATCATTTCTTCTTATATTCAACGAAAGCCGTTATAAATATGATACATTAAAAAACCTTTAAATTATCTCTCTCTAAAAGATAACCTCTTTATATGATTAAAAATCTCGGCCCAAGTAATAATCAATATTAATATATATATATATATATATATATATATATATATATATAAGAATCTTTTATAAAAATGAGAATTTTTTATTTTTAATGATGTCACTTTATAGGGTATCTACTGTGCTCAAGATTTAAATTTTGTTATTATTTTTAAATTTAAACGATTATCAATTGCTGATGTTAAATTAATCGGGACAGATGAAATATATTGAAAGAAAAATATGAACATCTATCATGATTTGTGAAATAAATTATATGAATTAGAATGTGACCGGTACAAAGCAAGGGCTATCATGCTAGTTTTATATAAAACCTAAATCAGGTTTTTGTCCGGCCAAATCGAAAATAAGGCATTTCAAAAAATCGGAACACACCCGAGATTTGCCGTCCGAACCGGACCTGACCTTGTCTCAAAATATAAGAGCTTATGAAGGCTCTAAACCCAGCCCGGACCGGGCTAGGCAAACTCGGACTTTTGGGTCCGGATTTTTTGTGCATGTCTAGTACCAGCAGGATACATTCTCTTAGATAATGTCACACTAAACATATAAAAAATCCGCAAACATAGTTCGATCTGATTTAGGTTCTGTTTGAGATTGCTGTTAAAAATTGCTGTGATGTTGAAAAAAGTGCTGTTAAAATAAGTGATGTTGTGAAAATCAGATAACTGTTTGGTAATATTTTTGATATGTGCATGTTTTGGTGTATAATATAAAAAATTAATGTTTTTGGTGAGTTTTGATGTTGAAACCTGATAGGCTATGTTAGCCCGGACCTATACAGGTCCCCGGACCACTCTCGAACCCGGATTCATATTTAAGTCATGGCTCACCAGGTAGTCTAGATTCATACCTTGAGTTAGGGCTCAACTATTGATCCGAACTCATATGGGAGTCATGGCTCACTTACAAATCCGAACTCATATTGGAGTCCTAGTTCATCATCAGGTCCGAACTCAAGTTGGAGCCCGAACACACCTACAAACCCGAACCCACAATTAGAATACGGCTCAATCCCAAAGTCTAATCCATCCCTGGCGACAAAGGCAATAACTCACATGAAGACTACACATTGGTACATGACGTGGATAGGTCATGACTGATGGCCACACCTGGTGACGACACGTAAATATTCCCAATGATTGGGATGATTATTTCCTATTTAAGCCACACGCCAGCAGGAGCCTGGCACACGATGCCACAATCCTTCACCTGGACACGTGCAATCCATCAACATCGCCCAGGTGTCCTACCTACCTAGGATTCAACGCTCATGATTGCAGGTACAACCCCTAAACCCTAATCCTGGGCCTATATATAGACCAAGGAGGAAAGGTGTAGGGGTTACATTCTCTTTTACACACTCAACCCATACACACACCCTCCATATTTAGATTTCTCTATAGTCCTGTCTTCCTTTCCAGAACCATTACTTATTCTCACGCCGGAGGCGCCGCCAGGGTTCAGACCCCCCTCCGGTGTTGTTTTACAGAGTCCCAACCGCAGCGACACCGCTTCCAGGCGTAGGATCGGCTGGGAAGGACTAGATCAGGATTTGGAGTTATCATTGGCGCTAGAAGGAGGGGAACCAACCCAGTCTTGTGGTCACGGTGCCGCTAGACTCACCATCATCAACAAGCTCCTTCATCTTTGAAGGAGTCCTAGTTAAATCCAGTAAGATCTAAGCAAACTCTTTCGTTTTAACAACTAAACATGAACTCTTTAGCCCATATCTCCAATGTATGAATGTTTTTAACCTTATTTAGCCCAGATCTGTTTGCTTTTAGCCTTGTTTAGCATTATCTAGCTTTCTTGCTCCCGTTTTTTCTTAGATCTACATTGCTCTCTTATAGATCTGTCTTTAAAACCAAGTTTCTTGCTTCGAAAAACACCAAACCCAGAAATAACATGCATAAATTGTCTCGTTCTCCTTGATAAACCCAGATCTATCAGAAATTTACTTTGATTTTGAAAAATTGTATTACCCCAAAAAAAAAAAGTTGTATACATTGTTTGCTCTTGAATCATGGCTCGAGGTAGCAAATCTGCGTTAAGACCCACAACCAGTACCCCAAGACAAGAACCACGCACAAATTTGAACCCGATTGTTGGTGAAGTACCCCCAGTCCTGACTCTGGCATCGCAGATAATCCGGCCTGATGATGCCCGGGTTGAAATTGAGGTTAATAAATTCAAGTATACGGATGTCAACATGGAACCCGGTCTCATGGAAAACCTGACCGGGGACCAGCTTGCTGACGCAATTCGGATGTATAAAGAAGCTCGGCTAAATGAAGTTGATCAGGTTGAGAACTCACATGACTCTGGAGACTCCCACCGATCCCGCGCCTCAGTTTTCGACAGAATCGGAGGCAAGGACAAGGAAACCCGAAAAAGGACCCACCACAGGACCAACAGTCAAAACCAAGATACCGAAGCTGAAAAGCTCAGAAAGCTAGCTGACTTGAGGGAAAGGATCCGAAATGAAGAGCAAGCTAAACTTGACCTCAAAATACAAAGAAGAATCCAAGAGGAGGAGGCCCGGATTATGGGCAGAAATCATGAAAAAAGGAGAACCCGGGCCCCTAGCCTCGACATAGTCTCCGATGATGAACCCCAAGAAGACTTGATGGACATGATCCATGAGCTCCAGAAAAAGGTTGGCCAGGACTCGGGGATTGACATTGGGGATACATTGACACCCTTCAGCTACTCGCTCGAGGCGACACCCAGGCAGAGAAATCTCAAACATTACAACTTTGATTCCTTTAATGGTTTGGGTGACCCTGAGGAACATATAAACTATTTTGAACAAATTGCAATGATATATTATTACAATGATCTAACCAAGTGCAGGTTCTTTGCCTCAACCCTCAAGTCCGGAGCCCAAAGATGGTTCAGCCGAATCCCTTCTCGAAGCATCCACAATTGGAAGCAGTTTCGGGAATCCTTCTTGAGACGCTTCCGAGCCAATAAGACCCACGAAATGCACATGTGCCACCTAGAGACAGTCCGGCAAGCCCGGGGAGAGGCATTGACCACTTATATGAAACGCTTCCAGGAAGCCATCAACAACGTGAGTAACCTGGACGAGCGGGAAGCCCTTACAATCTTCCGAAGAAACCTGGATCCTGACAACAATGAAAGATATGTCCTTGACCTCATCCATAAAGAACCACAAAGCCTGGCGGCGGCCTATTCTATGGCAGCTCGGTTCATCAAAGAAACAGATGTCCTCCAAGCAATGAGGATGACTAGGCAGGGTATTTCTCCAACCCGAACTCAAGATCCACCCAAAAACAACTACAATCATCAAGACAAAAAATTCAAATCCAATAGACAAAGCAACTACATCCAAAGCTCTCAACTTGCACTACCAGCACCACCCCCGGACTCCAGGCAGAAAGATGAGTCCGGACAGCCTAAACCCAGGCGTGAGCCCAGACCCGAACCCTCTTGGACTCCTCTCAACCGGGCTCGCGCGGACATTCTGAAAGAAGTACGAGATAAGCCATTCTATTACCCTCCCAAGCCAATGCTCACTGCACCGGAAAACCGATCAGTCCATAAGCATTGCGACTACCATGGAACCCATGGGCATACAACAGAAAATTGCCTCTCTTTGAAATTTTTTGTGGAAGACCAAGTCAAAAAAGGCAACATGGGGCAGTACATAGCTCGGCGAGTGGCTGACCGAGGAGAGGGATCCGGAAAAGACAAGAATTTTGTGAATGTGGTTATGGGCGGATCCAATTCACCTCCAAGAAGCCCGGGCTCAGGAGACGAAGTAATGATGGTGCAGGCCTATCCGGAACAAGTAATAACCTTCAGCAAGGATGACTTTGAAGGAATCAACCCCAACCACAACGAAGCCTTGGTCGTGAGCCTTGACATAGCAGAAAATGAGGTTAGAAGAGTCCTAGTTGACAATGGGTCTTCTGTCAATATCCTGTTCAAACACACAATGGACCGGATGCAGCAGGGCAGCATAAGGATGAACGATTGCAGGGAAGATCCCCTCTATGGATTTGGAAACAATTTGGTCCCCATTCAAGGAACCCTTTATCTCCCAGTCCTGTTCGGGACCTTCCCGAAGCAGGTAAACAACATAGTAAAATTCTATATCATCAACACCCCATCATCTTATAATGTCATTCTGGGAAGACCAGCCCTTACCAAACTCCAAGCTATAACTTCAACACCCCATCTCAAATTCAAGTTTCCCACTCCCGGAGGTATTGGAGAAGTCCGGGGCGACTATGAAATGGCCAGCCGTTGCTATGGGCAGGCTCTGGTAATGGCAGAGACCGACCCAGAGAATAAAAGGAAAGCAAACTCCTACCACAAAAATCTGAGCAGGAAGAAGCATAGATACAACAAAAAGACTGAGCCCGGTAAGGATGTCCATAACATTGAAAACCCATCAGCCCAGGTCTTCCTTGACCAGATTGTACAAGCCCGAGTCCAGCAGTATGTCTCTAAGGCGGAAATGACAAAAGTGGAGGCTGCTGTTGAGCTCGAATCAATCGAACTAATAGAAGGGAACCCGGATAGACAAGTCAAAATTGGAACCGGTTTAGACACAGTGTTCAAGAAGGAGTTAACTGAGTTGCTTCGAGAATATGCCGATGTATTTGCTTGGAGCCCGGATGACATGCCTGGGCTCCAGGAGTCTGTTGCTATGCATAGCCTGGATGTTGATCCTAGAAAGAAGCCAGTAAAGCAGAAACGAAGGAACTTTGCCCCGAAGAGACAGAAAGCGATCGATGAGGAAGTTGAAAAGCTCCTAAAGGCCGATATTATCTGTGAGATAAAGTATCCGGAGTGGCTAGCCAATGTTGACTTAGTCAAGAAACCAAACGGAAAGTGGCGAATGTGTGTGGACTACACTGACTTGAACGCTGCATGCCCCAAAGACCCTTACCCGCTTCCCAGCATTGACCAGCTCATCGATGCGACAGCCGGGCATGTCATGCTGAGTTTCATGGATGCCTTCTCCGGTTATAATCAAATAAAGATGAACCCAGCTGATATAGCCAAGACAGCATTCATAACACACCGGGCGGTCTACGCCTACAAACTTATGCCTTTTGGATTAAGGAATGTCGGATCTACTTACCAAAGGGCAATGGTGGAAATCTTCAACAGTCAACTGGGGAGAAATCTGGAATCATATGTCGATGACATGATAGCAAAGTCAACAACAGTCCAGACACACATTTCTGATCTGAAAGAATGTTTTGAGAACTTAAGGAAGCAAAAGATGAAACTGAATCCGGACAAATGCACTTTCGGGGTTGGAGCGGAAAAATTCTTAGGTTTCATGATTAGCCAAAGGGGAATCGAAGCCAACCCAGAAAAAATCAAAGCAATAACTGAGATGCAAGCACCCCGGACCCAAAGAGACATACAGAAACTTGCAGGATCGTTAGCAGCGTTGAGACGGTTTATTCCTAAGCTCGCAGATCGTTGCTTGCCTTTCTTCAACTTGCTGAAGGGAGCTCAGAAAAAGAAAGATATTGTCTGGGGCCCGGATTGCCAACAAGCTTTCGACTCACTCAAAGAATACCTAGCCGCACCGCCAATCTTAACCAAACCCGAGCCCGGGGAGCCTTTAAGCATTTACTTATCCGCAGGTACCCTGGCTGTGGGAGCAGCACTAATCCGGGATCACGACGGTGAGCAGAAGCCGGTTTATTATGTGAGCCAAGTTCTCAAAGATGCTGAAACCCGTTACCCAAACCTCGAAAAGTTTGCTTTCGCTCTCGTCACTGCATCCCGGAAGCTGAGGCATTATTTCCAAGGGAGGGAAATCAAAGTCATAACTGATCAACCACTCAGGAAAATCATCCACAAACCTGATGTCTCGGGGAGGTTGGTTAACTGGGCTATTGAGCTAGCCAATTCTCCCTAACTTTTATCCCAAGAACATCTATCAAATCCCAAGCTCTAGCCGATTTCATTGTGGAATGTTCTTTCCCCGAACCTGTTCACATTTCAATGGAGACAGAACCCGGGGAGGAGTCCACACTTGATCATGAAACCTGGATTTTGCATGTAGACGGCTCATCAACAAATGAGAGATCTGGAGCCGGGCTCATACTCAAGAGTCCGGATGGGTTCAAGATAAAGCAAGCAATTGGATTTCAGTTCCAAGCAACGAACAACCAGGCAGAATACGAAGCTCTTCAAGCCGGACTCCGTCTAGCCCGAAGTTTAAAGGTGAAAAAGCTAAGGATTTTCAGCGATTCTCAGATAGTGGTCAAGCAAACGACCGGAGAGTACGTGGCAAAGGACCCAACATTGGGAAGGTATCAAGCCCTGGTTCAAGGTTTCCTAGCTATGATACCCAAATTTGAAATTTGTCAAGTGAATCGAGAAGACAACACAGAAGCTGACATCCTATCTAAACTAGTCCAGAACTCGGCTGATTTGGATAGCTCAGTTTACTTTGAGGAACTGAATAAACCAACAACGGATCAAGAGGAAGCCATGGAAATTGATAATCAACCCAGTTGGATGACGCCCATAATTTTGTACTTGGAGAAGGGAGAACTGCCTTCTGAGAAGAGTCAAGCTCAAAGACTCAGGAATAAAGCTGCAAAGTTCTTTCTGGAAGAAGGGATACTCTATCGCCGGACTTACTCGGCACCAATTCTAAAGTGCGTGGGACCGATCGAAGCTACCTATTGTCTGCAAGAAGTTCATGAGGGAATTTGTGGAGATCACCTATCTGCAAAGGCCCTGGCTCACAAGATTATAAGGCAGGGTTATTACTGGCCTACAATTCATAATGATGCTGTGGAGTTTGTGAAGAAGTGCAAGAACTACCAACTTTTCAGCAATGTCCCACGACAGAGCCCGGTCTTACCATCCTCAGTCCTGTCTCCTATCCCGTTTGCAGTTTGGGGTATTGATATCATGGGTCCGTTTCCCCGGGCTAAAGGCGACCTGAGATATTTGCTAGTGGCAATTGATTACATGACCAAGTGGGCTGAAGCTAAGGCAATGAGAACAATCAACCAACAGGATTGCATCCGGTTTATGGACAACATACTGATGAGGTTCGGGCTACCAATGGTTCTAGTTTCTGATAATGGGCCACAATTTGTGGGATCCGATTTCGAGGGCTACCTGAAAGAAAGAGGAATCAAGCATAAAAAATCTTCTGTTGCATACCCAAGAGGAAACGGCCAAGTTGAAGTTACAAACCGGATTTTGCTTAGAGGAATTGAGAAGAGGTTACAAGAAAGTAAGAATAAGTGGCCTGAGGAGCTGCCAAATGTGTTATGGGCGTACAGGACTAGTCCCCGAACTAGCACTGGTGAAACCCCATTCAGACTGGCCTACGGCACTGAAGCTTTACTACCCATTGAAGTCGGAAACCCCTCCCATCGAGCGATAAATTTTGAAGAAGTGGCTAATGAAGAAGGGTTGCAGACTAACTTGATTTTGATTGACGAAGTCCGGGATCAAGCTATTGAGAGGATGGAAAAATACAAGGAAAAAACTAGAGAGTACTTTGGGAAGAAGGCCCGGGTTAAGAACTTTCAAGTTGGAGACCTGGTCCTTCGCGATACGGAGGCGTCTGATCCTACCAATACCGGAAAGCTCATGCCAAAGTGGGAAGGACCCTACAAGATAATGGAGGTAATCCGGCCTGGAACATACAAGTTGGTTCATATGGATGGTTCTGAGGTCCCCAATACTTGGCATGGCCTTAGACTCCGAAATTTCTACCAGTAAGACGATTGCAGCGACCGGATAAAGAATAAGGAGCTCCCAAAAGCCCAGATTAGAATAAGAGCTTTGTATTCCTGATCTTTCTATAAATAAAACCGGTCTCTTTGTTTTGTTTTATTTTTATATTATCATGTATTTTTTAACTTACAGTAAAATTTAATTTCTTGTAATGACCCGGGTTCAGAGCTATAGGCATAACATGTAGCCCGGGTCCCTAGCAATACGCGAAACTAGTAACCCTGGCTCGGAGCCATAGGCAAGTATTGCAGCCAGGGTCCCCAGCAATACGCACCAAAACCAATAAAGAGTCCGGCTCATAACCAAGCTATGAGACCGGACTCATGAGCAATATGCTCCAAATGAAAATCTTAGATTTTATTCTAAGTACAAAAGAAAAGAGTCCGGCTCAGAATCAAGCCATGAGACCGGACTCACGAGCAATAATGAAAAAATCACTTACTTGGATCTTATTCTAAGTAAGAGTTCGGTTCAGAACCAAGCTATGAGACCGGACTCATGAGCAATATGCACCAAATAAAAATCTTAGATTCTATTCTAAGTATAAAACAAAGAGTCCGGCTCAGAACCAAGCTATGAGACCGGACTCACGAGCAACATGCATCAAACGAAAATCTTAGATTCTATTCTAAGCATAAAACAAAGAGTCCGGCTCAGAACCAAGCTATGCGACCGGACTCACGAGCAACATGCATCAAACGAAAATCTTAGATTCTATTCTAAGTATAAAACAAAGAGTCTGGTTCAGAACCAAGCCATGAGACCGGACTCACGAGCAACATGCAACCTAATGACCATGGCTCGGAGCCATAGGCAAATAACGTGGCCAGGATTCCCAGCTATAGGTATTCATAAGCTGAGGAAATATTCCTAAGTACAAGAAAAAGCAAACAGGGAATTGTTAAGAGAGCAAGGAAAGAAAAAGCAAAATATATTACCAAGGTCATAATAAAGATAGAAGCCCGGGTTGTCCGTACAACCCAGAAACACTTCCAATGTTAAGAGAGACAAGTCAAACGGAAAAGTAACAGTTACATGGGAATTCAACCCCAACAGGCAAACGCAGTTGCACCAGTTTATTCCGGAATGTGATTAGTTCATTTGGATGGCTAAGGAGAATCCGGACCAGCTGGAATGGTAAATGGATTCGGACCATCATAAGGCATAGGCTCTCCAAGACCATCTTCAATGTCCTTCTTGGCCGCAACAAAGTGGTCTATGAAAGATTCCCAGCAAGCGCCCGGATCAGTCTTGAGATGCTTTTCAGCAACAACAAAGGTCCGGTAAATCTCAGGAGCACCGGCGTCAGCAATAGCTTGGTCATAAGCAGCAGATTTCTGAAACTCGGTGATAATCTCCTCCTTTGACTTGCTAAGCTCAGCCTGCAGGTCATCATATTTATCTTTCATAGCCCCGGACTCCTCTGTAGCGCTCGTGACTTGGGCCTTCAAGTTAGCAACCTCGGAGCTTAGATCGGCAACCTTACTCTCATAAGTCGTCTTCAAAGAGGACAACTCATTTTCCAGGCTTTGATTCCGGTCTTTCTGCTCCTTCAACTCTTGATTCAAGCTTTCCAATTCATGAACAAAAACTGTGGCAGCCCCACTGATCAACGCCCCGGACTGCGAATAAACATTTTAGTGACACGAACATTAATAACTCAAATTCACAAGGAAAAACTATACTTACATGACCCCAGTGCCCAATAGCACGTTTAAGAACAGCTATAACCCCGGATCGTTTCATTTCGTCAATATCTTCATCCGTGGGGATTTCAGAGGCCAAACTGGCAAGCTTCTTCAAATCACAGGATCCAACCATGACCGTTTGTCCATCAGCACCTTTACCTTTGTCATCAGCGTTGATTTTCTCCACAACAACTCGGGGCTTAGAGGGTGGTTTCCGGCCAATACTAATTCTCCTTTTCTTAGTAGTCCGGTCATCAGGAACATCAATGTTCTCCACATCAACAGCTTCAACATCAGGGGCGGGGTGGGTTAAGACCGGAGCAGAAGACTCAGCCCCGCCCTCTTTCAAAAAACTGGAACCGGACCCCTCACCAACTTTCTTCACCTTGTCATTATGAACCCCGGAAATCTTCCTTAGAGCCAAGGAATAAGTGTTGTAAGACATGATATCCTCTAATTCCGTATTGTAGTGGGGAAAACCTGAAATGACACAAAGGTTAGCAAGAGGCTCGGGCTATAAAATATTGGAAATAAAGTCGTGAATCAGAAACAAACAACTTACATCCTAAGTCAAAGAGTTTCTTATGATCCATAAAGGTATCACGGGTACATTGAAACCCAAGAATCCCACAAAACTTACGAATTCTTCTCAAAGCAGAACCGGTTAACTTAACTGTTTCAAATGCCTTGGCTTCCTTATCCAAAACAATATGGGGCATGCCACCAAGATCCCAGCCCCTCGACATCAAAACCTCCCCGGACCAACCTTTCAAGGTACTTTGTTGAATAACAGGCTGGGCAGATCCTGACGGAAATCCACATTCCTTAGCACGAAACCGGAGCTCATAAAGAGGTTTCTTGTTAGACCGGACTAATTGGAAAAGCTGATGGAAAAGTCGGAATGTGGGGATATATTCGGATTTCTCGCAGCAAGCCAAGAACCAAACAACCCATTTAATCCCGTTAGGGGTAACTTGCATAATTGAGATTTCATATTCATATTTAAAGAGGTGCTTTACAAAATTGTGACATTGTGGATTCCAGCCGGACCGAAGATGCTCCAACCAAACCCCAATATACCCATCGTCATCCCGGTCATATATGTGCTCATGGGGTTCGGGCCATCTCCACTAAATTCCTGGCCCGAGTTGGAAAGCAGCCCGGATGGCAACATCCATTTCCTCTTTGGGAAGATCCACAAAAGGCATCTTGAGTGGGTTAGGAGCTCGGCCAACAATAAGCTGCGCGCAAGCCCGGTCCATAATCTCTTTATTTACAGGCCCGGGAATTCCTCTAGCACCATGGTTATTGTTATAGTGATGATTGAGATTTTGGTAATACAGATGATGGTCATAGTCAGAGGGTTTCTTAACAAACATATAATCGGTATCGTGGTAAAATCCTAACGGAGTTATAAGACCTCGGCCAGGGGCCAACACCCTCTTGTTCAGTTGAGTTACTACTGGGGGGTCCGAGCTAGTTGACATTATACACCAATCTAAATCTACAAGTTCAAGATACTGATTTTGGCTAGATGACGATGAAGATGTACAAGAGAAGAAGGAATTACTACTATGGCTTTCAGAAAGTGGAACACACACCCTGTTGGCACGCTTCGCTATCCGAACCATACACACCTATTAAGAATCCGGATTAACTATGGTTAGTTTATTCAATTTATCCTTCAAAACATTACATGATTTTTCATACATGTTAATGTTTGTTAAGGTACAGTAAACCAAGTATAGGAAGCTAGTCCGGACGATCCCCAAAAACAAAAAAAATTATAGCTAATCCGGACTGGGACATAAACGCTAAACATGAAATACCAAACCCGGATTCGTCTACAAATCTAAACCACAGAAACACAAAGGCAAAATGACACAAACATCACACAAGATCAAAAACCACAATACTCATAACTTATACAATCCCCAAACCAAGAACACCAAGAACACAGAAACCCAAAAACTCGAAAATGCCCAATCCACAGTACTTACAAAACATGCAACAACAGGTGTGACCAGCAAAACAAACACAAATAAGTATACAATCAACCAAGCAACAATATCATAGAAAATCAAAACTTTTTCAAAACCCCCAAATCGAAGCCAAGGCAGTTCATACAAAGGGCAAGTATGGAATAAAAGAGGAAAGAATAGAAGAGATATGAAGGGAAAAGCAGAACAAATCAGAAACACTTACAAAGAGCAGGAGAATTGTATGGCTTCCCGAGATGAGCACTATGCTTGCCGGAAGTTGAGGTCGGCGGGAGGAGAGAAAAAATTCAGGCGAAGTAAAGCGGAATGGAAGTGAAAGATGCATTTTATAGAGGGTTAAAAGATAATTCCTAAGAGGACAGGTGTCACGATGCAGTTGGTGGACAAGAACTGGAAGTAGAAAAATAAAAAATAAACAAGAAAGTAAAAGACACAGCATTTATTGCTGACAGCGGTTATTTCCGAAAATCAAGACAAAAGGAGGGCGTGGCTTTTCAAAAAGAAAGGGGGGAAAATTGAAATCGTTTCATATTATACAGGCTAATGAAAGAATAACATAGCCCGGACTAAACAAGCGATTCACAAAAAAGTCCAAGAAACTTTAGCCCGGATTCTTATCTTGGAAGAATCAAGGATAACTCTCAAACCCGGATCACAATCCTCGATAACAATCCGGATTGGGGGGCAACAATCAAGCCAGAAATTTTTTCTAAGTCACCCAAAGCCCCACAGCTTTGGACTTGAGAAAGAATCAAGGCTCACTCTCAACCCCGGATTGCCATCCTTGATAACAATCCGGGTTGGGGGGCAACAGTCAAGCCAGAAATTTTTTCTAAGTCACCCAAAGCCCCACAGCTTTGGACTTGAGAAAGAATCAAGGCTCACCCTCAACCCCGGATTGCCACCCTTGATAACAATCCGGGTTGGGGGACAACAATCAAGCCAGAAATTTTGTCTAAGTCACCCAAAGCTTCACAGCTTTGGACTTGAGAAAGAATCAAGGATAACTCTCAACCCCGGACTGCCACCTTTGATAACAATCCGGGTTGGGGGGCAACAGTCAAGAAAGAAATTTTTCTAAGTTACCCAAAGCTTCATAGCTTTGGACTTGTGAAAGAAACAAGGCTCACTCTCAACCCCGGATGGGCATCTTTGACAACAATCCGGGTTGGGAGGCAACAATCAAGCCAATAAATTCGTCCAAGCTACCTATTTAGGAGTTTATACTCCCCCATCCAGAAAATCTGCATAAGGGAGTGGGGGGCAAATGATAGGCTATGTTAGCCCGGACCTATACAGGTCCCCGGACCACTCTCGAACCCGGATTCATATTTAAGTCATGGCTCACCAGGTAGTCTAGATTCATACCTTGAGTTAGGGTTCAACTATTGATCCGAACTCATATGGGAGTCATGGCTCACTTACAAATCCGAACTCATATTGGAGTCCTAGTTCATCATCAGGTCCGAACTCAAGTTGGAGCCCGGACACACCTACAAACCCGAACCCACAATTAGAATACGGCTCAATCCCAAAGTCTAATCCATCCCTGGCGACAAAGGCAATAACTCACATGAAGACTACACATTGGTACATGACGTGGATAGGTCATGACTGATGGCCACACCTGGTGACGACACGTAAATATTCCCAATTCTCACACCGAAGGCGCCGCCAGGGTTCAGACCCCCCTCCGGTGTTGTTTTGCAGAGTCCCAAACGCAGCGACACCGCTTCCAGGCGTAGGATCGGCTGGGAAGGACTAGATCGGGATTTGGAGTTATCAAAACCAGTAGTTGCTTCCCGCAAAAGCTGAAAAACAGCTTTTTTTCAAAAGCATGGGGGCCTGCTTTCTCTAAAAGCAGCTTTTGAGCAAACAGCGCTTTTTTCAGAAAAGCAGCTTTTAAATTTTACCAAACACTTTTTAGCTGCTTTTCAAAAAAAAAGCTGTTATTGCTGTCTGCAACAGCAATACCAAACGGACCCTTAACTGACATCTACCAACAATACAAAATAAACGCTGAAACTATAACCTGGTATCACCAAAATGAAATTTTGAATTTTGTTCAGGAGTTCAGAGAAAAAAAATCTACATTTCAAACATGTACAAGCTTTATTCCTTTGCAATGCAACCAAAATTTGAAACTATCACAATTTTGCCCCCAATTGTGACATAAAACTCTATTAACACCAAAAATCAGAATAAATCTACCATAACCTCGCAAAGTTTATTGCCAAAAGGGATGACTCCTCAAAAAACTTAACTTTCTTCTGTGCCTGCCAATGCCCACAAACATTCCTAATGCTGCCAAGGAAAAAGTGGGTCTTGATTCAAACCAAGTAAAAGGTATAGGAGCCCTTGTAAAAACACAGAAATAGCAACAATCAAAACCCCAAGCCAACTCATAATAAGATTTGACTTGTAGTTGGATATCATAAAAGTCAAACTAAAAATAGAAACCGGGAGCAGATAAAAATAGAGAATATCTACAAACCAAAGTATTTCAATAACATTTATAATCCAAGAAATAAAAATAAAATCCGAATCTTGGGAATGCATCTGAACCGCAAAGGAGAGTTTAATATCTCCAACATAATAATACTCTGCAGTACTCGATACTCTGACTCAGCCAACATAATATCCATTATTCAATATTCATATTAAACAGACCGAACAGCCTACCCATTTAACTACCACTCGGAATTAAAATCTCCCATTCAACACTCACTGACCCGATTATCACCTGTGGCCGGAGTCAGGAGATCCATCCCCATAAGAGACTAAACCTTTCTTTGCTGGTGGGCTTTCAGAAGATGATAAAGATTTCTCTTTGCCAGCCCTTTTGGGTGATTCTGATGGTGAAGAGCGAGATACAGACCGGCTCATACTCCGAGGTGACACTCGTCTTTCACCACGAGGTGATGCACGGTACCTAGTTGTCTCTACAGGAGATCGGCTGCGGCTATGATGGCGATTGCGGTAGCGGATTGGGCTTCGTGAAGCACTGCGACTCCGAGTCCTGCTTCTTCTGCTTCTGTATCTGCGGCAAGTGTAACAGAACTCATAAATGTCACAATTAATAAAAGGATATCAGTTATCAAGAACTTCAAATAAATTGGTCTTGGACTAAACACAACCATAAAGCATTTATAGATAAGAAATATCTATCCCCTAAAGGACATTCGGGGTTCAAAAAATCAAATCATACGGACAAGAGTATAAGATGTGGAAGTGCACTTTATCTTGTTCTTTTCTTTTGTTTACTCCCTCTCCTCTTGGTTACAGTTCCCTTTTACCAAACAAACACTACAAGCTACAGATGTGCACACAAACATGTGTGCACCAAACTGTTTAAAGACTAAAACGATGCAATATTAATATCCATCATATATACAAACTTTACATATGCAATAGATCCGAAACTGCAACACTACAGAACATAGCCAATTACTATAAATCATACAGACAAAGAGTATAAGACGTGGGAGTGCACTTAATCTTGTTCTTTTGTTTACTCCCTCTCCTCTTGGTTACAGTACCCTTTTACCAAACAAACACTACAAGCTACAGATGTGCACACAAACATGATACAAACTTTACATATGCAATAGATCCAAAATTGCAACATTACACCAATTACTATAAATTTAATGGTAACGAATATTGTATTAACAGGTATAGTTATAGGTAACGAAGTAAACAGACCTTGAAGGAGTTCTTTCTCTCGGCGGAGTTCTGTTACGCCTGGGGGATCTCCTGTAATTCTGATATCTAGAATGTGTAGTAGAAAATTATTCAGTAAACAAAAAACTCATAAGTAGCTTCCTTTGGCAACAATATATAATTTATTACCTGTCTCGCTCACTTCTACCATAGCGATACGGCCTTATAGGCGAACGATCTGAAGAATGATATCTGCGAGCATTAGAGTACCGCTGACTGAAACCTCTTCCTCGTCTGATCCGCTTAGTTGAACCATCTGGAGAGGGGCTCCTAGAAATGCTCCTTCCACGGTCAGCATAAGGTGACCTTGCCCTACGACCATGACCAACAGGGCTCCTGGAGTAACTGCGACGGTTATTCCTTGTATGCACTCTAGTTGGACTTCGACTCGTACTCCTCCTAGGAGGGGCCCTACCTGAGCCTCGGCTGATGCTTCTTCGAGATGATCTAACAGGGCTGGTACTTAAACTTTTACGAGATCTAACTGGGCTTCTGCTTTCAGGTTTTCTAGATGAGGTTCTTGGTGGGGAAGGACTAGCACTTCTCTGACGTGGAGATGAAGCGGGACTTTGTGAACTGCCTCGTCGAGGTCTGGCACGTTCTGATCTCGGGCTGATGCTTCTTCCCATTTTAGGGCTTAAAGGGCTTCTGCTAACACTTCTAGCTGGACTACGTCCACTTCTAATAGGACTTCTGCTAAATCTTCTGTTTCCACGAGATGTCTGTTGAGGGCTACCACTGACACTTGGACTCTCACTCATGCTCCTCTTGGGGCTCACATCCGGGCTCTTCCTCAAACTTGTTATGGGACTGATGCTAGTACTCCTGCTCAATTTCCTTCTGGGACTGATGCTTCGACTCCTGGCCATCAAAGTTAACTTATTTTCAAGATCTGATAGAGCATTGAAAGCATAAACAGGAACTCAAGTGCAAGGAAATGCAAAAAGGACCTAGATTTGCCAGGATGATCATCTACTACATCAGGTTGTCTTTCTGAACTTTTTTCAGATTTAGTTTCCATTTCAATCCCGTTGCTTTTTCGCTGTCCATTTTCCCTTGGGAATTCACCGTCCTCCCTCTCAAGCATATCAGGTGAAACTACATTTTTATGATGAAGTGAAAGGTCTTCTCGTTCTCCTAGCAAAAGTGAATGAAATTCAGCTGCATATTTAAATAAACGAAAGCACACAACACTATGGACACATCTGAAATAAGGTAACAAGTGTATCATGATGGTTAATATGGATGAAATGTTACAAAACAGAAAATGGGAGATACAAGGAAGTAAGGAACAAATGTGGCATAGAGGTTTATAAAAGATGATGGGTAAGAATTGCTAGTGTTTATAATCTATACTTACATACTGCTAATTACATAAGACATCGTAGAGATGTGGTGACATGATTTCTACTATAGAACATGTTCTACCAGAACTTGTAAACAATCATTAAGTACAAGGCATCAGACCAAAACATTCAAGTCCTCCATATGTTTATTTACCAAAAACAAATATGAGTGTTTAGAACCTAGGAACTTGGCAATTACCAAGAATACTGGCAAGTTACTGTATTACCGAAAGCTATATTTAATAGAAAGGGCAGTCTAAGAGTTTCATCTCCCAGGCAGCAGGTTGCTACATATTATGGTTGCACGGTTGAATTTGTTTGTTCAATGAAATTAACTTTCACATAAAGTGATAAAACACACTTCCCTTTCTTGCATATTACACAAAATTTCATCGAACAACAAAGTATAGCTATTTTCAAAAAAACAGTTGACAAATTAAGCATACCTGTAAATCCAGCAGGATTATTATGCTTCTTGTCATGTTTACGAACAGTGCCAGTATCATCGTCTGTGCCACTTTCACTTCCACTAGAGCCTCCCAAAGCCCTGCATTAATAGAGTACACGGAATAAAATAATGATTACACACTGGAAAATCTGCAACTCTTCCCCTGCTGTTGCTCAGCCTTACTCTGTCTAAAACTCAAAACTAAATTAAACCAAACGCAATACAAAATCAAATCTTATAACCTTTTCGATTTATGCTTTGATCTCTTATTACGCCTTTTGCGTTTTTTGTCTCGTTTTCTATCCCTCTTTTTTCCATGTTTACTTCGGTCTCTCTTAGACCTTTTTCTCTTCTTCCTTTTATCATCACTTGATGAGCTGATATCAGATGATGATGATGATGACAAATCAGAGTCTGACTCGCTATCAGATTCAGATGTTTCCGTCTCCGTATCCGAGGTGGTAATAGAATCAGATGTATAATACCTCCTCCTCTTCTTTCTTCTATCTTTTGAGGATTTTTTATGCTTCCTCTTACGCCGCATTTCACGACTGTTCGACTCTGATGAAGCATCCTTCCCATTTCTCAGTTTACTTAATTTTCTTTTGACTGTACATGAAAATAATACCTTCAGCAATTCAGCTACATAACAGAGCCACAAGGACATACATAAACACTTGCTATTCAAAATTTGACATACCTAAATTCTGGTTGTCATCTTCTTTTTCACCGCAGTTTATGATCTTTACAATAACATCAGGGTCATCCCCACAATTCTCAATCTTCTCCAAAACATCATGTCCTTCAACAAGTTTTCCAAACACAATATATTTCCTATTGTGCCAAAGCCAGATTTAAATATTATGCAACATGCTAATATCTTCCATTAAATGAACAAAAATTTACTAGGTAAAGAACTGAATGCTATATGCTATACATCATTTAATAAATTGATTTCACACTTGAATATGGTCAAATGCCATGTAATAAAATAACTACCTGTTTAATTGATGATTAGCTTTAAAGGTGATGCAAAACAAGGACCCATGCGTATCCCGATCTGCAATCGCCATTGAGAGAAGACCGGGCTCATCATGTAAAAGTTTGGGTCTTTCATCTGCAAGTTTAAATAAACATTAAATTCCTACAAAATTACACCCAATACCCTGATTGTTCAAGCATCCACAAAACACAAAATCAGACCAATGCATTCAAGCATCCACAGTGATCCAGGACACAATCGTAAGATTCACCATATATAGATCTTGGCCGACGGAAACACTAATATGATGAGAAATTGCATAGCAGCCATGCACGTCAAATGTAACTAGATAAAATGGAAGATAGTTCAATGTGATACAAAAGGTGCCTAAAATCCATGAGCACCCATATACGCCACAATAAGGTTTTAGAAGCAGACTAATTCACGGATTCTTATACATGCAGGTGGTCAATGATCTTGTCAAAGCAACAGTAAAACATTGTTGGTGTGATGCACCTTTTAACACAAGCTGGCAACCATAGAGCACCTGTATGGAAGTTTTTGTTGCAATTGATTCAAATCAAAAGCATCAAACTACTCTGCTCGCATGACTTCTACATTAATAAAAAATCAAAGTGATTCTAATCCATCCAACCCAATCATAGGTGCTTACTTGTACACTATTCCAGTGAATAACAACAAAGAACAGATGGAGTGGCAAATCTCCGAAGAGGAAACTCTGACTATAGATGCATGATAATTAAATCAACATACAAGATGGAACATATCCATCTTTTATGTAGAGATATTGACATCTTCCATTGTAAGGAAGCTCAGGCATCTATTATATCACATCCGATTCTTATCGCCCGCATCTTTAAACTTGCAGCAGGGAAACATAACTCATACTATAACATATAGTATAAAATTTAATATACATACTCAAAACTACAAGATGAGCACAAGTTACAAGGTAAATGAGAAAATACAGCGAAGTGCAAACACAGGCCTAATGTTCATTAAATACATAACATATACTTGGAACAATACCAACAAAATCAAAAGTTGCACGCAATTAGGCAAAATATTCATACACCCTACCATTTTAAGTGAAAGATATACAATGTCCAAATTCATTGGGTCGATGCTCCCATGCAGCAAGAATAAGATCATAGTCATCCCACCTTCACAGGCAACGCAAAAAGGAAATCCATTTGCTCTCAAGATACAAATGATTTGTGGGATAATAAATATATAGGAATGCACATGCATAAGTTTTTTAAAAAAAGGCTTATTCAATCTTATACAAGTGGAATCATGAATGAACATAGCTCCACAACTAACTTGTTTCAGGCAACCAACAGTGCAGGCTTCAAAATTTAATGAGTATACATCCATTTAGAGAAACAAAATCACATTGAATTATTCATCAACTCTCACCTGGAAATTTATCCCCGTATATACTCTCTCCACACTTCCCTGTCAAACACAACATACGGTTCAATAGACTGTCAAGGAGATGTAGCTACATGGTTTAAAAAGTTATAGAGCAACCAGCATAACTATAAAGGAACAGAAAAAAGTAAGTTTTCCTAATTAAAGAAATTATGAATTAACCAAGAAAAGTAAAACAGGCATTGCTCGGTATTTGAAGTTTACATTTAATGAAAGCAGTGTGCAAACCCTGTGCAAACTGCTTAACCTCATTGTTTATGAATTTATAATGGCCATGTGTACAGATTTAACTCTAATATTTAGGTAACACTGTAACAGTACAAATCATCGCATTCGAATAAAATATAGGCTTTCCATTATTTACACCGTCTTCTATAGTGGGGTTTCAAATGCATCATCACAGTTTTTGTTAAATGACAAAAGGCTTTACTAAATATGGCTTGAGAAGAGCTACGAACACTTGAACATAAATTTTTCTTAAACAAGATGTGACCAGTGCTAGTAAAACAGAAAATTGCAAGACCATCCTGCAGCCGAGGCACGAAGCGCCGAGGTGAGGTGATGGCAAGCTTCATTGAAGCGAAGCACGCAAGTTGTAGAAATATTAATATAAATATGGTATGCATATTTATATATATATATATATATATATATATATATATATAGAGAGAGAGAGAGAGAGAGAGAGATTAAAGAGAAAATTATACAACACGCTGAATGCAACACAAAAATACTGTAAAAAAGAATAGAAACTATAGTTCACTCCTTAATTGCATGCCAATGAGAAATTAAAGAAAGAGCACATATACCGACATAATACTCAGAGAACTTACCGCCACGCCTCAACAAATCACCAGCCTGTAAAACAATTAACAGTTGTCATTAAAATGTAAATCAAAAAGCATTTCATATATATAGCGATGGACCAAAATCAGACTAGTCAAATACACTAGTACAGACAATTTTGTAGTACAACCTTAATAACTAAATCACACACAAAAAAAATAGTGACCATCAGCCCTGTATCCTACAGCATAAAAGAGGATAGCTGACTGGAAGACAGAAAGGACATTTAAGTGGTTAGCCTGTAAACTAAGCCTAGCACATATAGGTGATATTTACTTTCACTACAAGCTAGATACAAGTGCATACCTGAGCCATCGATCCTTTAATAATGCGATGGAAGAATGTTCCTTTGTAGTGCAAGGGCTTCCCTATCTTGGAACTAAGTCCTTTCTCTCCTGAATGATAACAAATCATCCAAAATAAGAATGGAAGCCCATATCAGGTAGACAAAAACGAATAACAAGAGAATTCAACAGGTAGACTGTCTCTTGCAGATACGATAGCAGGCAGAAAATAGCTGTACTTTAAACATTAAATACATTTAATATGTGACATTTTTCCTCGGGTATTTTTTAAGAAAGTATAGCAAGCGTTTGGTTTATAATTAATTAGCCCGGTTGACGGAACAGGAACCCGAACACCATATCCCATGTGATATTGTTTTGATTAGCAATTTCCTTGTACGGAATGCGAACCTCATTCCCATAAAATGGGTAAACCATGCCCTACATTCCCCTAGGGATTCCATATAATTCCCATTCCAAATTACCTTCATACCCATTCCAGTCAACCAATCAACCCCCCCCCCCTCCAGTACGTTTTTCCTTTTGGGTAAAGATGTTGAGTAACAAGCCTTCAGTTTCCAATTCTGAGCTAAAAATATATCAAAAGATGGATACTTAACCGACAAAGCAAAGTAACTATAACACGAACCAAGACTACAACATCATAATGATTCACCTGTGCACAGTGCCCGGAAATTTTCTGCAGTCTTGGGGGCAAGGTCGTAGTAAAGCTGCACACAAATATACATTAAACATAATCAAAAAATAGTACACCCAACAATTTTACATAACAGATGAAATGACAAGTGACTGTAATTTGTCAAATAAAACTACAATGCCTATCTACTTCACATGATACTGGTTTAACATTCCATACAGGTATACCTCAAAAACCATTCTTTCGATGGGATCTCCATCGATTGATACGTCCAAGAAAACGAATGAATTGTTTTTGCTCATTTTCTTCGTGTTCCGGCTAAACTCGAGCTAACAGTACCAACATCTGGGATAATCAATTCAAACAAGCAAATGTCTTGATTTTTGAACAGGAGTTAAATCAAACAAAAATATATATAGCACCAAGGTGTTACCTCAAATTTGTAAGCCACCATAACTAAGTACAAAAACCACAAAATTAAAACTAAATCTTATCAAATTCAACACAAAATTTGAACTTTAAAGTAACAAAACCGAATTATTATTATTATTATTGTAAAAATCTGGATGTAGCAGAACTTAAACAAGGATCATCTGATCAACTAAACACTATACAACACCAAAAATTAACACAACCACAAAATCAAAAGCTCACGAACAACACAAAACAGGGTGTTCACAGATGAAATCGAAAAATCCTATCAAATTTCAAACATCTTTCGAGGGGACAAACTAACAAAACTTACTAGTTTAGACTTGTATCCTGTACGAAGCCAAATTCAAAACAAAGAACAATCAAACACGCACAAATCAAAACATCCTGTGAAGCAATAACTTACAAATAATAAGAAATCGAGAGTTTAAAACGTGCAATCAATAATAAAACACGTATAAATTTTACGGAGCTGAAAAACATCCGCAATACACTAACAATCAATAAACTAACAAAACACGATCGTCTCAGAGCTAGACGTACCAAAATTCAAACACGGAGCACAAAAACACAATTCAGCAGCAGAATTCAACAAATCGAGAAAATCAAAACTCACAAACACCACAAAACAAAGAATTCACAGATTAAATTACAAAATGATATTAAATTTTACACAAATTTATACGATATAACTCATACATCTTATTATTATCATCATAGAGACGAATGAAGCAAATTCACACACGGATCGATACAAATGTAGCAATTAACGAATTATAATCAGATAAATC
This sequence comes from Heracleum sosnowskyi, assembly GCA_030848705.1. Taxonomy (NCBI): domain Eukaryota; kingdom Viridiplantae; phylum Streptophyta; class Magnoliopsida; order Apiales; family Apiaceae; genus Heracleum; species Heracleum sosnowskyi. The sequence continues at coordinate 83,833,221 of CM061242.1, forward strand.
AAAAGATTGAGCTGCAAAAGTGATATATACATATAAAACATGTATGGATTATAGAGATTGTAACCCTAGGTTGGTACCTGAAAGAGGCGATGCTACTCCACAGTGACGACGAAGAAGAGTGAGAAATGAAAACCTAGACTTATATGGGTGAACCTAATTAGCCGCAGAGGTTGTTTACTATTTTACCCCTACGTTTGTTTATCTTTGATTTTTATTTTTTCAAAACAATTGTTTTTTTCTTGCTAATTGCAAAATATGTTCCAAATTTTACTAATTCATAAATATATCACCAACATATTCTTTTAACATACAGATTTAAGAAAAACGTTGGAAAAAACATTCGAATTTTTCTTCTTTCAAGTAAAGTGTGTCGACCTATTCAACAAGATTGTATTTCTGCAACTTCGTATAATTAACTGCAATAATCTATAAGGTTCGAACTATTAATCTATATACGATTGGAAAGTTAATGTAGTTTCTTGCAAAACTAACTAACAGTTCGTAAATTGAAACTTTCTATGAAGAAATATTATTATTTTAGTGAAAGTGTTTTGTCATGTCTAGTATGAACAATATGTTGTGAATAAAAATTATTATGCATGAACGAGCCTTGTCAATTATCAGGTTGCATGTTTTGCATGTTAGAGAGAGCGAGGGGACTTTGACAAAAAAAATTCATTATTTTGATTAGGTTTCCGCATAAGGAATTTTTTTTTACGGCACATGTGGATATATGTTCATTCACACTGCAACAAATAGGAAGGAATCGGTATCAATTAATACATGATTTTTTTTTATTTATTTATTACTTTGTAGGTCTAACGAAATGTTTGGCACACTATCTATCTTTTTTTATCGGACTCAGGTGTGTATAGGTAACTATGTGGTATATTTTCCTAATTATATTGTATTTATTATTGATTCTTAATTAACAACTCGCAATCTTAATTTGCCTTCAATTATAAAGAGTTATTTATAGGGATAAATATCAAAGAAATCATTATCTATATTAAAATGTATCATAATAATCACTCATTAAAAAATTGACTCATTTTAATTATTAATTTGAAAATATGTATCAAAGAGATCACATGGGAATTACTTGACTGATACAAATTTACAACTTTTCAATGACTAAATTGATACATATTTTTAAATAGATGACTAAACGAGTCATTTTTCAAGGAGTGATTATTTTGATACATTTGAATCTAGAGAATGATGTATTTGATATTTATCCCATTTATTTATGTTATGAATCTTTTTTCTTCGACCTTTTTTAATGTATGTCTACACAAGTCTGGTTTATTTAGTTTAAAGGACAAAGTAGTTCTCTTTGTTTTAAGTATTGTTCATGTGTAATGATTGTGTGTTTATCAATATTGTTCGTATGTAATAATTCAAAACCATGTTCCAGGAAGAATCTAGAGGTCATTAGTGTGGGAAGAAAAATAATATTTTCAACACATATAATTTTGAATATTAATATCCAAGATTTGAAAATATTTCAATTGCCTTTAAAATCTTTACTAATAAAGAAAATATTTTTCCAAAATTTTGAATTATTAATATTAAATATTCGAAAATATCTTTGTATTCTTTATTAATATTTAAGGTTCTCACTTTCAAATTTATCATATCTATACTATTATATAATAGCCGAAACATTGAAAATCTTGATTTTCGGTCATTTATTCTATTTAATAAATAATAAAATAATATAAAATATAGTAACTAACTCATGATCTTTTAATGAAAATATATTACCTTTCATAAACAAGTCTAAAAATAAAAATTAGTATAATATATATTTTGATCATTAATATTGCATTTTTTTAATTATATATCTTCTTAATATTTTTTTAATATATATCTTCTGAATATTATATATCTTTCAATTATTAATACATTCTAAAAAATATCAAACACTATATCTTCTTAATTAAAATGTCAATTATACTATATTCTATAAATTTCTATTATTAATAAAAAAAAAATATATAAAAATATTTTTACTATAAAAGTAATATTATGTAATATTAAAAAAAGCTCATGCTTCGCACAGGTTATAAGCTAGTATATATATAACCCGCTCATTGTACGGGTTATATGCTGGTATTTGTTATCCTTAAATAATTGAATTTATTTTATTTAATGTTTTTATAATTTTCATAATCTTAAATTCAAAAAAAAAGTTATTAAAGTATTATTTTGAATCAGTATATCATGAAAGCTCTAAAAACTTAATTTTTATTACTTTTCAATGTAATTATTTTTTTAAAAATTTTAATAATTCTTATAATCAAAGATTTCTTGTACCACAAAAATTACACACACATGCACACAAACACACGTGCGCGCGCGCACACACACACACACATATATATATATATATATATATATATATATATATATATATATATGTCTTACTCCAATAGTGTTGAGTATGAGTTTCAATAGAAGATAATGTAGAGGGTGGTGAATATATTATCAGTCGTATATTTGATTATCTTCAATTTGAATCGATTTTTACTTGTAGCTTAAGAGTGTATGTTGTTTGAAAAATATTAGGGAATAAACAAACACGCAAACTAACTATCAATCTAACTTTTTATTAGATTCAAAGATGCTACAAACTATGATCCCGACTCGACTTGTCCTTTTGGTGCTGTTTTGGTTGGCAATCAACCAGTCATCATAATAGGTCTTGTTGTACTCATCGACTTGAAGCAAAAATCTCAATGTAGCATCAAAGTTGAACGCATAGTCTTCGAGAGGAGGACAAACAAGTCCATCCCAAATCAAATCATCACCATGACCGAAAGAGTCATCCATATCTTCTATCTATACGCTTCGTTTACTTATTATTACGATATAATGTATAATGTATTCTTCATAAGGTTTTTCAGAAATACAAAGTGCACACTCACACCAGATAGGAAGGAATTGTATCTATAGTAACGATTTATCAAACCCTAGTTTAATTTAATTACTTGGAGCCCAATCTCAATAGCTTTGTTTAAATAATTTACTATGTTTGTGTTTGTTTGTACTAATTAAATAGGGAATCACATACTGGTTTACATGTGCTTTCAACCGATGGCCCAAATTAAAAAGTTCAAGATGATCTAATGGTTGTAAGGAACTGCTAGTATTGATCCGGATTACTTCAATAAAACTTTTTTTCCCTTAAAATCATGTTTTCCAAAAATAATACACTACTTCAAAAAAAAGGAGAGCAAGATAAATTTGTTTTTTAATGAAACAGTGTGCAATGTTATAAATTTAATATTTATAACAGTGTATTACATTTTCTTAAAGAAAATGTTCAACTTAAAACTTTAATAAAAAGGAAAATTTCAATTAAAAATATTAATATATACAAAAATTGATAGATATAATTTATGCATGATAATAACTAAGATGTTTTGAAAAATATAAATTTTTAATTTTTTTTTGGAAAAACATGTTTCTTTAAAAAAATGTGTAAATTCAAAGATGTTTCTTGTAGTGCAAGAGAGTATTCGCAGCTTCGTTTTTCTCTGAGAGATTGTCTTGAAATTACAATTGAAAAACTTAAAAACTAAGGTTATGAGTCTGCATACTTATATCATGTACACAACTCATAGTTATAAAAGTAGTAACAGACAAAAAGATTTCCAAACTCTGTCTATGCTATTTTGGTGAAAATTGGCATAATGTAATTTCTTCTTGTTTTGCATACTGCCAGATCCACTTCTTTAGTTGTTCTTCTTTGACCATCACTTTGAGCTTCTTTGTAGGCTTTTCCATGTGCACTCTGCATCAGTTGCAAGTGTCTTGGCTTACATGTAGATTTTTTGTCATGTGAATCTTCTTTGAAATTTGTCTTTGACACGTTCGAGAATTAGCTAAGTACTTGATTCGAGAACTATACTTTAAACTACTAGATATCTCTGAGTTCTCGATCAAGTCTTTTTGAGATATCGAATTGCACTTCTCGAATGAGTCTTTTTACTTCTGGAATCCTTGAGATATCGAGTGAGTGTTTTGACTTGTGGAATCCTTGGCATGTCAAACAATGTATTCCTCCTGACATCTCGAATGATACACTTCACTTCTGGAATACTTGGGATCTCGAGTAAGTAAAATATTCTTGACATATCGAACAGTGTATCTTACTTCTCGAATCCTTGATATCTCGAGTCCTTGACTTCTCGATCAATTCAAACTTACTTCTTGAATTTGTACTTAGTGAAATTTTCAATCTTCGAACTCCAACTGTTTTATTCTACAGTCTTCATCTTTAGACTTGAAGCATGATCCATGGATCTTGTTTCAAGAGTTGTTTCATGACTGATTTTTATACAATACAGGAAATTTGATTTCTAATTCTAAGTACAATTCTTATGACAGAGATTCTACAAAAGGGTTCCCCAGTTAAGGGTTCATATAAGCAATACACAGTATTACTAATACCAGTTAGGCTTGTTATTTGATAAGTACAAACATGCCTTTGTGACCAACAAATAGAAACCACTCTTAGACTAGAAACTAAATAAAAAATTATTCAATCACGTCGAAATATAGGACATATGGTATGCAAATTGATCATTGGGAGATGGAGAAAAATACAGTGAAGTCAGATTTCAAAAAAAGCTCACCGATTGACGGGAAAAATCAAATTAGAAACGGAGGAGATTGGGTGGGTTTGTGTATGAGAGGGTGTATTTTTGTTGTGTGTGGTGCCTTAAAGGGGTCATTAGATTAGATTGATCTAAATGCTTAAATTAGCTTCTAGTTTTTATTTTAAAACTGGTTTATATCTGATCATTTGCATATAGTGTATTATATAATCAAATGATCAAACAGAAACCAATTTGAAAATAAAAACTAGAAACTAATCATGACCACGTATTTTTTAAGGCTTATGAACAATCTGGACCACACATATACATCTCCCCTTATTTCACAATAACATTTGAACATCTCACCCACCCACCCACTTTCTCGACTTCACATACGATTTTGGTCATCTTCTTTATTTCATGTACGATTTAGTGTTTTTTGTAGTACAAGTTTGTGATTTGTGTAATACAAACCGGTGATTTACGTCACACGAATTAGTGATTAAAGTGTAGATCTGGTATTTATATTCATATATCAGGTTTTAATTTTAGATCTAATAATTTTTTTGGATGGTGGCTGTGTTTTTATAGAAGATTTTGGTTGTTGTAGGTGGTGGTTGGTGTAGATTGAATTTCGAGAATATAGAAATATAGAGATCGAAGATGAAGAAATAAATAGACATCATAATCAATAGTGGTTGAAGGTGGTGATCGGAATTAATGGTGGTTAGACGTGGTCGCTGGAATAAATATTGATTGAAGGAGGTAGTTGATAGTAGTCATGTTACGATGATACATAACGTGTGTGTGTGTATTTACAAATATTTGAGTTAGTTTCTAGTTTTCATTTTTATTTGGTTTTTATTAGACATGTATGAAATTAGATTTAATGAATTAGGCATAGGGTGCCTAAGTTAACTAGTTAAAGCAAACAACAAAAATATTATTGTCAATTTTTTGTCCTCGAATATTGTGTAAAGAATATTAAATTAGAATTAACTTTCATTTAAGGGTCATATATATTCGATTTTCGATTCAGTCTTGATTTTATTGGTTCGTGTTAGTCCTAGTATCGGATTGAACAAATTTAGTATTTAATTATGAATCTTTAAAAGTATAATTTTAATCTAAGTTGTCATGGTTCGATTTCAAACATTTATTAAGTTCTAAGCCCAATTAAGTATCTATTATGTAATTGAGGGAATACTTGTTCACTAGATTCGAAATTCAATCTTATATATCTCCATAAATCTTAACTAGATTTAAAAAGTATTTTACAAAAGCGTATCACAAATGATATAACTTTATCTTATAGAATAAGAGTTAGGCTAATGGCAATTTTAGAAAAAAAAAATTGTGATTTACTTAAATTTGGAATTATGCGAATTTTGATCTTTATATATAAAATGCAGCCATATATGAGTAACAATTTTTTTTAGTACATTCAGAAAAATTCCGAAACTCAATCAATAATCAAAATCAAATACATATACCGAATCGCTATACCATCTAACCTTAATAAATATCTTAATGTTAAACTTTCGCCCTCAATGGAAATTATCTTAAGAATCCGGTGTCGCCAGTCTGAAGGCATATAAAGTTCTTAAATCGTTACTGAAACTTCCAATTCAAGTTTTTACAATGTTTTGCAATTTTACGATTATTTTGAATATAAGCTCGATACTATAATGAGTATCGATCCTAATAAAATAATAAAAGATGTACGATGAATCATAAGTCATTATCCTAAAAAGTAATATAACGAGAAGTGTCGTATACAAGTTAACCCATGTATAGATATCTTTCTCCAAAAAAAACATGAGTATTGGACTAAACAAAAAATCATACGAAATAGTTTACCTATCCTAATAGAGCTCCATGTAATTAATTCATATATAATAGAATATGTATGCACCTCGGGAGGGGATCCTAGAAATTTTAGTCTCTCGTAGAATTGATTCTTTAAATTGTAGGCACGTTATCCTAATTCTCTCGCTGAATAATCATAATTTTTATATTCCAGTTATTATTGTTCTACATGAATACATGAATCTAAATATTAACTTTGATATTTTGTCCATAATGAAAAATTGCATTAACATTTGACTCTTTGAAAATCATATATAGAATAATATCATCGATGCAATTTTAAAAATTCTCAAAATCTAAGGGCAATGAGCGATGACATTGTAATAACTTGTGAATGACATACGAAGAGAGGTCGCAATCACCGTTTATTACACTTGCATCTCGAAGGAAATTGTATTATGATGCCCGATCCATATATTTTTGAATACCACTAGATTTTAATGGATATTTAAAATCAAAATTGAATATACCCATATTTTAAAAAGACATTTCAAAATCCTATTTGAATACACCCAAAATTTTAAAAGATTTTTTATAATCCAAATAATATAGTATTAAAATTTTAAAATTTTAAAATTTTAATACTATATTATAAAAGACGAAACATTAAAAGTTTTGGTCGGTCGGTCGGTATTTGGGCCGATTCACGGGCCTATTTGTAACCAATTTATTAATAACCAATTACTTTTTTCGTCACATTACCTATTTTTTATTTTTTTTAAAACCAAATCAACTCATCTTCTAAAATTAAAACGGGGAACATGTATATAAAATGGTAAAATTATTATATATTTATAACCAGTTACCTTTTTTAGATTAAATACATTATTTTTAGATTTTCTAACTAAAATAACTCATCTTCTAAATATGACACATGCAAACCAATTTATTAATAAAATAACTAATTACCTTTTTCAGCTAAAACACATTATCAATTTCATATATCTATTTAACTAAAACAATTCATTTTCTAAAAATATTAAATATGAAATATTTTAAGTTTGGTCGGTACGGTACTTTTTGGTACATGTTTTTTGGTTCTTCGTGATTTTACTTAATTACCCTTACTTATCAATAAAAAAATATTATTAAATAATAAAACATATTTTTAATCGTTTACCTTTTTCAGCTAAAACACGTTACCTTTTCTATTTTTTTCTAACAAAATCTCTTCTTTTTCCAAAAATATCACGGGCAATTACATTTTTAAACTAAAAATGTTACTTTTCCTATTTTTACTTACTAAAACTCATCATTTTCCAAAAATATTACAAGTAAAGCCATAATTATTTATTTTAAACGAGCAATTACCTTTTTTAACTAAAACATGTTACATTTTCTATTTTTACTTACTAATACCTCCCTGATATAGGCTAAAAATAACCCTAGAAATGTAATTAATGATGTATTAATTAGACCTAGATTGGTCCAAGAATACGACCCAATATTCAAGGCCCAAAACCCTGATTATTTATTAATTTCGTAATTAATAATTAGGGAAAATATACAGCTCATGAAAAGAGTCCAAAATATGGTAAATTCATCAAAGAAGGATCCAGAATCCCAATTAATGAGTCATAGCCTTTATCAACAAGGAAAAGACTTATTCAGCAAGAAATACAATGTTTATCAATTATCAAAAAGGATACTTATTAACTAAGACTCCTAAACCTACCATAAATATGAGGCTCCAGACGCCTATATAAAGGACCTGATCCTACAATCAGAACTACGTCTTTGGCTTGATTCTCAATTACGAATTGAGATACGTAGCCATCTTGTGAGGACCGATTTAGTCTCGAAACACAAGTGCAACCATTAAAGCTCGAAGCTCTCTAACCCTAGCATTAAATTCGCAAGCTTAGTTTTTATTCCACAACATTTGGCGCCGTCTGTGGGAAGACAACATAAACCATGGAAAACACACGAAGAACGACTCGAGATACTCAAACTTCTGAAGAGCTTCCTCTCACCTCTGAGGCAGGCGCTCAAGGAAGCCAGCCACCGTCGATCACCACCACTCAAGGACCGGAAGTCCCAATTTCGGTTGAAGGGACGAATCCCCTGCAGATGGTCGTTCATGGATCTAATCCACAAGAGACCACTCTCCAGCAACCAATCTCCCCACTGCTCATGAATGCACCAAGTGGCCTTCAACTCCATACTACGGATCTTCCCCAACACGCAACTCAAACTCTTGGGATGCCAAGCTATGGCATGCCCCCTCGACCCCCGATGGGCAGTAGTGGTCTCAATCCCACTTATCATGAAGCATATGTTCCCCCTTACATACAAGGTCTGGGACCCCAAAATCAACAAACTCAAACTCGACGGACCCCTTTGATTCAAGACTACTCGGGTCCCTACACTGAGGACGAGAATTATACATCTACAGAAGAGAGGGATGTTGCCCCAAGGAGGAGGCGTTCTTCCCAAACAAATCGGGAACAACATCAAACTACTAAGGAAAAGATTGCGGCCCATGAAATAGAGGCTGCAAGGCTCAAAAAATTACTGGCAGAACAGGAGGCCGCGAAAGCACAAAGCCAAGCAAGTGGAAGAGTCCCGATAATCAACTTGGACCCAACACCGAGAAGAACCAAGAGGGCTGAAGCTCCAAGGGGTGATCCTAGTGTTTTGTTGCCCCTATGAGATCCTGATGATCCTACACCACCGTTTACTCAAGACATAATGAAAGCTACCATATCCTGGAAATTCAAGATGCCAACGATTAAAGCTTATGATGGAACGGGAGATCCCGCAAATCACATAAGAACCTTCTCTAATGCACTGCTGTTGCAGCCAACCAATGATGCGGTCAAGTGTAGGGTGTTTCCACAAACCTTGGCGGGCATGGCCCAACGTTGGTATAGCCGTCTACCTCCCAATTCCATTGGGTCTTTTAAGGAACTAAGCAAAGCATTCATCAACCAATTTGTTAGTGGAAGGGTGCACGAGAAAAGTTCTGCATCACTCATGGGAATCCAGCAAGGAAAGAATGAAGCTTTAAGGGATTATTTCAACTGATTCACCCGGGAGGCTCTGAAAGTCCCAGACTTGGAGGACAAAGTAGCTATGATAGCCTTGCAGCAAGGAACCACTGATGATCACTTTAAAAGATCATTGGCAAAACATCCACCCGAGAGCATGCTGAAGCTCCAAGATAGAGCCGGAAAGTACATCAAGGCTGAAGAAAGCATGAGAAAGTATGAACCCACTGTTGAGGGAAGTGAAAACGGAAAAAAGAGAAAGGAGACTCAAGAGTATGACGCTAGGGACAAATATCCCAGGACAACGAAGGATTCTGACTCTCCACCTAAAAGGAACAACTTTGGACCCAGGTTCAATGAGTATGCAAGATTGAACACCTCAAGAAGTCAAATTCTGATGGATATTGAGAAGGAAGATGATCTTCGATGGCCAAAGCCGCTAAGATCCGACTTGGAGAAACGGAACAAGAATCAATTCTGCCGTTTCCATAAAGAAGTTGGTCATGACACCAACGATTGTAGACAACTGAAAGATGAGATCGAGTTCTTAATCCGAAGAGGAAAACTCGATAAGTTCACTAAGGATGGGAACCGAGGAAATCAACAAGGAAACTATGAAAGGAAAGACTATGATAGGAGGGACAACGACCAAGATCGTAATCCCAAGCCCTGAGGGCCTGTCATCAACATGATATTTGGAGGACCGACTGCTGCTGGGTCCTCCCGAAACTCAAGGAAAGCTTATGCCCGAGAGGTAATGACTGTTGTAGGAGAAGCACCGAAACGTGCCAAGACAAAAGTGGCTATTAGCTTTGATGATTCTGATCTTGAAGGGGTGAATTTCCCCCATGACGACCCGTTGGTCATTATACCTGTAATAGGCAACTCTAAAACCAAGAGGGTTCTGGTAGATAACGGAGCTTCCGTGGACATCTTGTTCCATGATGCCTCCATCAAGATGGGATATACCGATTCGCAACTGACTCCTTCAAACATGCCCATATACGGGTTCAATGGGGTTGAATCTAAAGTAGAGGGAACTATTCAGCTCCCTATGACAATAGGGCAAGGTTCACAAACAACAACTCAAATGCTGAACTTCGTGGTGATAAAGGCAACCTCGACTTATAATGCAATCCTTGGGAGGACAGGCCTTCATGCATTCAAGGATGTTGCCTCAACTTACCATTTGAAAATCAAGTTCCCGACAAGGAACGAAGTTGGTGAAGAAAGAGGAGATCAAAAGATGGCTAGGAGTTGCTATGTAGCCGCGTTAAGGCCTGATGGAGTCGGGGGGCAGGTTCTCCCAATCAAGGTTATGGATTCGAGAGACGATGAAGAAAGAAGGGACTGAGATGCCAAGAATATGACATGCCTCAAATTTGAAAGTTTATTATGTTTAAGTGTTTCCTAAAAGGATCCACAAATGCGACAAGTAGCAATAAGGTCGACGAAACCATTCTGAGCTCTTAAGCTCTTAGTAGGAAGTAAAGTACTATGTAAGGGTCGAACCCTCTTTTCAAAAAATACTTCCAGTTCTTTTTCACTATTTTATTACTTATCTTTGTTTGGGCATTTCCTTATTGTTTTACTAAAGAGCAAGTTGTACCAATTGCAATTGATCAAAGTGCCAGCCCATTCAAGAGGCCAAGTACTAGGAATTGCCTTACAAAAGATAAGTTAAATAAATATAAGTGAGCAAGAATGACAAAACAGAATATGCATAAATAAGTTGCATAAACCCCGAAGAAGAAGTATAAAAAAGATAAGACTACAAGATATAACATAAATAGCACCCGAAGGATCAAAGAGTTATGTTACAAGCATCAAATAAAGTCTTAAAGTTCATGAAAGGACCCTGAATTAAAGCAAGATATAGATAAATAGAGCCACACATGGCCAATAAAATCTGATCTAAGTCATCAGACGAGTCCTTGTCAAGGACATGGGCATACCTACGAGGGGCATCTAAGTCCTCTATGAAGTCATCAGTAGGCTCGGACTCCTCCATTTGCAAGAAGAAGTATCAGAAGTATGCCAAAAAGGCAAGCTGCCTCGAAATGGGTAATCCTATATAACATGAAATGAAGGCTCGAATCTTAGTTTTGAAAATTTTGAATCCTAGTCTTGAAGACCTCAATTTAATTGAACACTTGAGTTTATCCTATCTAGATCCCCAATTTAGATTAAAAAGTCATGAAGACCACGATTCTTAAAATCGGAAGATCAATTATAGTCCTAAAGATCTCAAGCTCAACTAAAAACTAAAGAGGCCTATTGGAAGAAGGTTAATATATGGGTTGAAACCCCTGAAAATTGAGGAAGTAGAGCTCAGAACGAGCTTCGATTCAATATACTGCAATTTCAAATTAAAGAAACGAGTGAAACGTTATGTCTGTCTTCGTTCATGAAGATCTCTCGATGTGAAACTTAAGGTATTAGAACTCAAGTTAGTTCTTGTATCTGTAAGCCACGTTTGGCGTTGTTGAAACCTTAAACGAGGATGAAGGGTAACGACCTCTCAAATACATGAAAAGCCGAGGTCGTTTTGTTCGACCTAGGACCAAATCGAGGTCGAAAGACCGAGTCCGAAAATACATGACAAGCTGAGGTCGTTTTGTTCGACCTATGACCAAATTGAGGTCGAAAACACCTCAAAAAACGCCTAGGAGACCGTCTGGGACGCGTGGTTCATAACCCCGTCTTGTACACGGGGGTGACCATCGCTCAGAAGACATTTGAAAAGGCAAGTATGATGAAAAACGCCTAGGAGGCAAAAACGCCCCAAAAGCTACGAACAACGCCTAGCAAACCGTCTCGGAGACGTGGTTTTCAACCCTGCCTTGTACACGGGGGTGACCAACGCTCAGAAGATATTTGGAAAATCAAGGAAAGAAAAGACAAAGAACGCCCAGGAGACGTCCTTGAAGGCGTGGTTCACAACCCCGCCTTGTACGCGGGGGTGACCACCGCCCAGGAGACAAAGGAAATGCAAGTATTTCTTCGGCAAAAAAAAAAAATTGTAAACCACGCCTGGGAGACATCCTCAGGCGCGTGGTTTATTGTCTGCCTTATACGCGGTGCACACCAACGCCACCCTGCTCCCCTGCGGGGGACAAAGCCTAACACGGCTATACATGGAAGGAGACAAAAAGAAAGAATTCTAAAAATTAATAATAAATAGCAAAAAACTATTTAGAATTCTTAGAAAATTTCTAAAAAATCAGAAAATTTCTGAAAAAATAGAAAATAATTTCCAAAATAATTTTCTTAATTTAGGAAAATATTATATGTTGGTTGGCACTTTTGAAATATTTCAAAAAATATTTTGGAAAATACCTGTGGGTACATGAAATTCCTAAAATATTAGAAATAATTATTAAAAATACGTGTGGGTACATGGAAAATTCCTAAAATATTAGGAATAATTATTAAAATACCTGTGGGTACATGAAAATTCCTAAAATATTAGGAATAATTATTAAAAATACCCGTGGCTACATGAAAATTCCTAAAATATTAGGAATAATTATTAAAAATACCTGTGGGTACATGAAATTCCTAAAATATTAGGAATAATTATTAAAAATACCTGTGGGTACATGAAAATTCCTAAAATATTAGGAATAGATATTAAAATATCGTTGGGTACATGGAAAATTCCTAAAATATTAGGAATAATTATTAAAAATACATGTGGGTACATGAAAATTCCTAAAATATTAAGAATAATTATTAAAAATACATGTGGGTACATGAAAATTCCTAAAATATTAGGAATAGTTATAAAAATACCCGTGGGTACATGGAAATTCCTTAAATATTAGGAATATTTCATATAAATGTCAAATTAGCCTCGAATAAGGCAACAATCGTCGTAAATGTGTAGGTCGCTCCACACTTTGCAATAAGGCGATACTTGTGAAACACTAGTGTAAATAAAGTCCTAGGTAAAGGATAAAAAGACCCCGAATCTCGAAAAAGGTCAATATAATTTCTACGAAAGCTTGAAAAGTTTTCCTAGAAATTGGGGGGCAAATGATATGGGCTAAAAATAACCCTAGAAATGTAATTAATGATGTATTAATTAGACCTAGATTGGTCCAAGAATACGGCCCAATATTCAAGGCCCAAAACCCTGATTATTTATTAATTTCATAATTAATAAATAGGAAAAATATACAGCTCATGAAAAAAGTCCAAAATATGGTAAATTCATCAAAGAAGGATCCAGAATCCCAATTAATGAGTCATAGCCTTTATCAACAAGGAAAAGACTTATTCAGCAAGAAATACAATGTTTATCCATTATCAAAAAGGAGACTTATTAGCTAAGACTCCTAAACCTACCATAAATATGAGGCTCCAGACGCCTATATAAAGGACCTGATCCTACAATCAGAACTACGTCTTTGGCTTGATTCTCAATTACGAATTGAGATACGTAGCCATCTTGTGAGGACCGATTTAGTCTCGAAACACAAGTGCAACCATTAAAGCTCGAAGCTCTCTAACCCTAGCATTAAATTCGCAAGCTCAGTTTTTATTCCATAACACTCCCCTTTTCCCAAAATATGACTGGTAAACCCTATTTTAATTCTATTTTTACTCACAAAAACCCCTTGATTTTACTTAATTAACCTTACTTATCAACAAAAAATATTTTTAAATAATAAGCCCTATTTATAACTGGTTGCCTTTTTCAGCTAAAACACATTACCTTTTCTATTTTTTTCTAACAAAATCTCCTCATTTTCCAAAAATATCACAAAAATATCACAGATAATTCTATTTTTACTTACTAAAACCCCTCATTTTTCAAAAATATCACGAGTAAAGCCGTAATTATTTATTTTTAAACGGGCAATTTTCTTTTTTAAACTAAAACATGTTACATGTTACATTTTCTATTTTTACTTACTAAAACCCCCATTTTCCCTAAATATCACGAGTAGACCCTATTTTAATTCTATTTTTACTTACTAAAACCCCTAAATTTCTGAAAATATCACGGGTAAACCGTTAATTATTTATTTTGAAACATATTTTAATGCTTTAAATTTTTTTAAAAAAAAATTACCTATTTTAAAATGTTTACTCATTTATTTTTACTAATTGTAATTAATGAAATATTATAACGCAAAAAATTATTTAAAACAATTTGTGCATCACACGGGTTTTAAACTAGTTATAATGGAATTTGTGAAATGTAAACTGAATATGCATAAATTCCTATAATCCAAAAAAAATCTTTAAAATCTCAATCGAATATACCCATCTAAAATCAACAAATATTTTTTAAAATTTATAAATTATTATTAGTCCATTTAAATATTAAATGAATAATACATGCCTGAACACTAAATTTTGATGTTGTTTTTGTGTCATTCTTTTAGTATCATGTAGTAAAACATAATGATAGAGGTACCGAATCGGGTATCAAAATGACATGTGTCATTATCTGATTGGCTTGAATATAATAGACTGTTATTCCCAGAACAACGCAACCTGGATTGTAGAAGGGGGGGGGGGGGGTTGAATACAATCTAGTTAATTTTACAAAACTTTTTCAAACCTTTTATAGTATGAGTATATGAGTTGGTAAATTAACTAAGAATTGAAACAAACCATGAACATATATGAATTCTTCGAGTTAAAAAGACATGCAGGAGACAAGCAAACTTTTTAAACTTTTCAGGTGGGTTTCTCGGAAAAAGCCCACCTGAGGTGCATAATGAAGAATTCTCTGGTTTTGTTTTTCAACAAACTCCAGCTGCTTACACAGATGATGGAAGAGAGCCTAAGTGTTTTTTCTTTCAGCTTTGTGCTCTCTACACATACATTTCTATGCTACTCAAAACAGTCTTATATACACCAACTGTATGTTACAAACAAAACCTACAACATAATAAAATATTACATTTTTGGTTCTGCTTGTTCACATGCTCGTATCAGAAACTATCCTATTCGGGAAATGCCTTGGCTGGCATCAAAGATAAACTTGTATACTCCCAAATGGTGCTTTCTGATTGAGTGTGCTGCTCTCTTAAAAAATTACTAAGTCCATGCTATTGACCTAGCTTCCAAGCCCATGTGACATCTGCATGAAAGAGACCTCTCCTCGATAACCCGACTGTCAAGTCACTATCAGCTGAGATAAGTGAGCTTGTAGTATTCTTCATGCTTGTCAAGCTTTTCCTTAGTGTTCAGTTAGAAGTTAAACTTCTAGGTAGCTACCTTAACTCTTATTTATCCATCGAGACATAAGAGACAATAGATGACTTCACATTTCATTTGTAGGAATTTGAGCCTTCGCATATTTACAATTTTGACTCCCTATTCCATACATCTTTTGCATCGTCATCCAACATCTTTTAGTCACGGGTTGTGTAATGATAATCTCTGAGACTGTCCTCCATTCAAACTGCTAAAATAAAGAAACCTCCAAAAGATTCCGTTACATAGATTTGTTTTCCATGTTGAATGAGATGAACATCAGTAGGCGTATTAATTCCATATCCGTAGACTACCATTTTACGTCAATTATCAGTAGAAAGGTAATCTCAGAATATCCATAGAAGTAATATTCCATAACTGTATCCATAGATGAGACATAACATTCTTGACTGCATCCATAGATAGACCATGACCTCCTTAACCGCATCCATAGATAAAACATGACATCCTTAGCTGTTTCTGATGATCAAATTCCTTCAGCTTTTATCCGTAGATATGATGTCCCCAGCTTTTATCCGTAGATGAGATAAGTTGTTCCTAGCTTCTATCCGTTGACGAGATAAGATGTTCTCAGCTTCTATCCGTTGATGGCATATGATGTTTTCAGCATGTATCCGTAGATGAAATAAGATTTCATAGCTTGATCCGTAGAAAGGATACTCTTAGCTTCATCTTTAGATAAAACACCTTATCATCTTTATTGATTCACCATTACTGAGTTGTTTAGGCAAACTTACCACTGAAACACTTGGTGCTTGATTAGACGTCCATTGGCTTGCTTCTGAAATGCTTCCTAACTTGATGACGACATATCCTCCAATCATTTGATGTGGCTTTTAGACCTTGGATAGATAAAATGCCTTCCAGTTAGCTTCCTGATTTGTCAGCTTCTGTGAACTAGCTTTCTGACAATCAGCTTCGGTGTCAAGATCAAATTCTTGTCTTGAGGATTTTGTTATCATCATTCCAAATCGGTCAACCCTAACAATCTCCCCCTATTTATGACTGTTAGAACTGGCATAAATCCTTAAGTTGATGATAACAAAACCCTTCAATGTTCTCAGTGATCCTCAGATAGAGATTAATACTGGACATAATTTGATGATGCTGCAAAAAAAAAAATAACAACTTGAAGCTGTCAGATTCCATATACTTTCCTGCAACTTAGTCTATACCGTCTTCTAAGGGGTTTCAATAGATTGCAATCGAGAGAAGAGAAATTCTGAAGTCTCGGATCTCCTTCTAACTTCCCCTGAGAATAACCTATCTTCTCTTTAACTTCTCCCCTTTTTTGTTAACAGCAATTAGGATAGAAGAGGCATAATCTGAGTTACTGAATAAGATATCTGGGTACAGGATTCCAACACTTCAAGGATCGAAAGATTTCTCTCAGGAATCTCTCTATTCTTGCATCAGGATCTCATCCTGGCTCACTTCACACAACTCACCTTCCCTTACTAAAGGGGTACTCAAAAGAAAAATCTCTCATTTTGCCATGCTGGAAGAAATAGCATGGCTCTCATTTTCTCCCTCTCCTTTTGTCTGGTCTCAAGACAGCCACTCCACTAACTCCCTTCCCACAAACCTATAGATGTCTCAACTATATTGAATTCCTTGATACTCAGTCAGAATGAGCCGAATAGTTTTTTTCAAGAAATAATCATGGAACTCAACATTGTTGGTCTATGGATAATCACTGGTTAAGCTTATCCGTAGATTGAAAGACACCTTTCTACGGATGAAGGATATCCGTAGAGGATTTTGAGAAATGGGCCTGTGAAGTAGAAATTGATGTAAGTTCTGTGAAGATTGAATGTGACATTTAAGTGCACAGTGCTTACATCAAGATCATCAAAAAGAGACTAGTGATCCAACCAATTCTCTGAGAGAGAATGATCACTAGGTGAGTGGAGCTTCTTCAAGAGTTCAGAAAATGGAGAATCAAGTATAGATGAGTTGTATGCTGCAATGATCACTTAATGAGATGAAATGAACTGGGGACTGCATCCTCACATTTGAAGAAGATGCATCAAACTGAATTTAAGAATAGTGTGTGCTCAACCATTGTCAACTAAAAGACCTAAAGAAGAGCCGCCGCCGCCCCCCCCCCCCCCCCCGCGTTTTCTTCTCCTGCTTTCTTCTGCAACCCCTGCCTAGGTCGGTTAGCCTGATGAGAGTCGGTTAAAGATCATCTTCGCGAATAAAAGGGTACTCTTTTTCTTCAATAGGTTTTTAATGAGGCCCTCCAAATAAAATTTAGCTATAATTTCTTTTCATTCTTTTCATTATTGCTTTTTCTTATTTCATCGGATCTAAGGTCTTTAAGCCTTTTCCGATTTGTCTCGGATCAATCTTAGTTTAGTTTGCATTTTGTTTCTCAGTTTGAATTTGTAATTCGTAATTTTATTTTGGTAGTTGTAATATCGGTTTATTTGGGTGTCTCACCGTTTTGTGTGAGTTTTGTTGGTTCTCACCGATTTGTGTGAGTTTGGCGTTTGATTTAGTGATGAAAGTGCTTAGGGTTTTGCATTTACGGTCGATAGCTCAAACTGGTTGTGGCAGAAGTGGCGAAGCGGGTACTGTAAATATCATCTTCAACAAATCGCGTGATTCCATCTCCAATCATGGATTAATCAGTGATTGTTTCTGTATTTTGTTTGTTCGACGCGACTGTTTATGTAGATGCCGTATGGCTTTTTATTATTGAATTAAATTTCCATTGCTCAAAAAAAAAAAAGAATAGTGTGTGCTCCCCTTGTGCCCGTGCATATATTTTCTTTCTACTTCAGAAACAGAAAGGATAATAATCCACATTATGCACATAGTGTCCCAATCCCTCATTAGCGCTCCTGGATCAGAGCATTTTTCAATGATCATAGTCTTTTGGGAGACTACAACCAGAAAAGAGCTAATGCTTTTTTACCATTATGCCTTTTTGAGAAGACATAATGCAGTTTGGTTGATAATCTCACCCTCACCTTTCTTCTAGTGGTTTCTTGATATTCACCACTGCCCTCACCCTCACTTAACTCCTTTATCACTCCCCACTGGTTAAGATTTGCTAGAATTTTGCAACTATAGTTTGTTGAGAAACTGTAGAGGGGGTTAGGAGTTGTTTATCACAAATTAGGGTGTAACTGATAGGGTAGAGAACTTGGGGGTCATTCCAAACAGTTCTCATCTCAGTTTTTGAAAAGGCAAAGAAAAATGATTTAGATTTTAGTAAGTGAGAGTTTGATAAAGATAAGATGATTACCTTTCCTTTATCAATGATGAACTGTTAGGAGCCTTCTCCATTGAAGGTTTATTCTCCTAAAGTCCAAGATTGCCAGCTTTCCCGTTAATTGTTACAACATCCTCATAGAGACCATCAGAAGCTGCAAGAGTCTTAACTTGATAGATTGTCAATTTCTTTCAAATTCCTTCAAGTTTTCTTCTGATGTTTCTTCAGTGAGTTCATGCAAAAATGAAACAGTTTTTGTGTTGCTCAAAGAGCTCACTATTCTGTTAGTTGAACAATTAGGGCTTCTTGATAAATTAATCAAAGTTATCCTTAAACAGATAGATTTTATAAATTAACCTTTGATCAATTCATCGCAACAAAAAAATGTAATTAAATTTCATTGTTGGTGTTTTTGAGATGTTTTTCTTTTTATTTAAGGAAATGAGTCCATTTAACATGCAAGCCAATTTTTAGCAGGTTAAACAGGTTAAATGGATTCAAATGCAAAAATGAAAGAAAATTAAGCATGCACATCACACACAGCAATCTTAATAAAAATGGGGGAAAACCCCATACTTCATTAAAATAAAATAAAATTACATAGATAAAAAAACTTAAAAACATTAAGGACTGGAAAACATCCCAGTCCCCCCCCCCATTGTCCCTCTTGCCCTCTCCCCGGAGAGACAAACAGATAGCTGTTAAGCAGCTGCTGCAGCCTCCCCGGAGGCTCCTTCAGGGCCTCCATCAGGACCTCCCCAGCGGTTGCGAGCCATGAGAGCATGGAGAGCAGCTCTCATCCTTAGAATCTCGTCCTCCTCCTCCCTGATGAGGAGGTCAATCTTTTCTTGAAGTAAGAAGATTTTGTCCACAGTGGACAAACGGTTGAACTCCTCAGGAATAATGTCAAGAATTGTTGAAGCCATTTGGAGAAGTGTTTAGAGATTTAGATGAAGAGATGAGAGCTCAACCTTTGCCTTTAAATAGGCAGGGAGCTACAAGATAACCGTTGTGTTTAACTAGGGTTAAACGGGGGTTAGAAAAGCTGAAGAGACATGCATTAAATCACCCTAGTGTAAATGAAGAGACTACTCGAGTTCCTAGAGTGAAAAATGTGTCTCATCTCAGATAACAAAAAGAAAATTATCATGACACAGATATTATGAATAAAGATGAGAATATAACTAAATAGACGGTCATATAAATATGTTCAGCTAAATAATATTAAACTGAAATCTCTAGACAAAAAGAATTAAAAATATCAATACTTTTGAAAAATGTAACATGCAGATAATTTGAATTTTTGAAACACTTATTCAGCTGACATCATTCATTAAATGTATGACATTTGACAAATGATATCCCTGAATATTTATCCATGGAAAATTCAAAGAACAGTAATGCACTTAGCTTGTTAATGTCTAGATATGATCAACTATTTAATATCAATGAGAAAAGTAGCTTGCTATCTCATTGAATATTACTCAGAAGATCATTTCTAGACGACTTTACTTAGTGCATAACATCATT
Source organism: Heracleum sosnowskyi (assembly GCA_030848705.1). NCBI lineage: Eukaryota > Viridiplantae > Streptophyta > Magnoliopsida > Apiales > Apiaceae > Heracleum > Heracleum sosnowskyi. The sequence continues at coordinate 83,853,677 of CM061242.1, forward strand.
CAATTGTATTGACTTGTCATGATAACTAAAACAAAACAAACAAATAAACACATAAAATAAACAAATAAATCCAGAGATTGAAATCACTGGCTGCATGAATTTAACATAGATATGTAAGAGAGTAAGAAATCATTACCTGCCACACTCATTTATCAACTCAAGTGAGTTGCTGCATTGAAAGCTTTGGAAAAATATCTGGTTAAATGTTGTTCCCTTGGAACATAGTGTAGTTCCACTACAGCATGCACATCACTTCTTCCAATAGCATTGTGCATGAGGTTTATGTGTTTGACTCTTTTGAGAAATGCTTAAATGCTTCAGCTGCATCTTGTGATTTGTCATTAATCTAAGCATTTCTTCTGAGCCATGACCTAAACCTTCTTTCTTGGGGTTAGCATGAATTGTGCTATGTCTTCTTGATTAGGAATTTATCCTGCAAGTATCAACATCTAGACAACCAATTAGAGCATATCAAGTATCTCTTGGATTATCAATTACTGAATGAATGATAATCTTTTGAGATACCTCAAGAATTCCAAGAAAAGTTAAGGTACTAGTACATAAACAGGTGCTTAACATAATTTCTAGCATTCTGTTACTTAGTCATGAGAAAGATCACCAATTATCTTTTCAAAACACAAATTTCCTACCAAGGTATTCAATTCAGTAATTTCAATAATTGGTATGAGAATACTCACTTATCTCCTCAGAACTTCTTTGCATGAGCTTTTCAGCATAATAGCAAAGCTACTGATCAGTGATGCTAGATATTACGTACACCACACGTATCTCAGCTAAGGATAAGACATGCAAGGGCTGAGATTTAGATTTACAAATTTCTACAGATATAGACACTGTCTTTTTGCACTATCCGTAGAAGAGCAAAAGTAGTATCCATAGGTGTAGAAAATTATCTACGGATAGTCAGTATCCATAGACAAAGCAAAGAAACAAATCCAGTGTTATGAATGACTATCTACGGATAAGGATATCCATCGATAAAGTAAATTTTGACTTAGACAAAATTTTCACTCCTTCTGGAAAACTTAGTTTTCAAGAAGGTCATTTAAACACTGGCTACATATAAGACATCAAGAAAAATATTGAAATTTGGTCGTACCTCACTTACTTACCATTCTGAAGAAGATGGTTGATAAGCAGCTTGGTACTGATGTCTTCTTTACAAGTCACACTTGGATCAAAAGGTATTTCCACTGCACTGTCCAACACAGAATCCCTTTACAGAAAATCTTTGAAGAACCTGATCTTAGCACAATAGATTTAGAGATTTGCAAGGCATGTTCCACTCATTTCTTCAACCATTAACTTTAACTTCAAGGAGAAAGATTGGATGTCCAGGAAGAAGACATGCAGATTTGTGGGAGCTGGAAGATCTTGCCTTGATCCAAGTGAACACCTTATTCCTTCAATCCAAAAATTGTCTTCAAGAGGACTTTCTTCTGGATTTTTGGAATAAGCTTCTTATGGTTGGTGCAGGTCTTGAAGATGTAAGAATATTCCCATCAGTATGATTATGTGAGGTAGATCTTTAACTCAGAAAAACTCCCCCTAAGTTCATTGGGGTGATAATTCAGAGTTGTGATCCACCTACGGATGCTTCACTTGCTTCCTACGGATGTTCCATTCTGGCTTCCTACGGATGCTCCATTCTGGCTTCCTACGGATACTCCATTCTGGCTTCCTACGGATACTCCATTTGGCTTCCATCAGATACTCCACTTATCCTTTCTATGGATGACTCATTTGAACTTGAATCATTTATAGTCCAGGAGAAAACCCATGGAGATACTGATCCATCCTCATAATCATCATCTTCTTCATACCAAAACCACCTTCCATTTCAAACCCAAATATGAGAATTCCAGAAAATCTCTCATCAATACGCTTGATTTATCTGGCATCATTAGAAACAACCTATATGGACTCCATAACAGTGTTGATTCATTGACTTAAAGCCTTGTGGGCTTTTCCAGCTACATGCACTCCTTATGAGTTGCACACCCATCATGGGTTTCTGAGTAGATAAAAGATCCGATCTTTGATAGGATGTCTTCTTGAAGTTGCAGAAGTAGATTAACACTTTCTGAGAAATGCTCCCCCTGAGTAGATGTTCCATAAAGAAAGCCTTTCAGAGAAGAACATAAAATACCGTGGATGGCTACTTACTTTCCCCTACACAAGAATGTCATTTCTTATGAAAGATAGTCAGAAATGCACGTAGAAGAACCCACCACTCTCAGCTACACCTCTACTTCCTCTTAGCAAAGATCTTCTCTTCCACTCATTTATTTCTTGAGAATATTTATCCATATGTCAGTTAAACTTAACCAATGTGAAAGGTTAAGTATTCGATAGTGGACTTAATGTTATTCAAGCAATTTTCCCACACAGATTCCCTTATCTCCTTTAGCTAAGCTTCTATTACTTCCTTGGCTAAGGACTGTGAAAAGAGAAAACTGTTGGCTACACTTATACACACAATTTGATGATCCCTCCTTCAGGTGCTTGAATGATCAAGAAAACATTCTGGCTGTAATAAGTAGCACCAGCCACAACTTTCTAGAACTCAAACAGTTATCCTGATTTTCCAAGCAAAGTCTCTGCAGATCTTGTCATTTGTTTAATAAGATCTCTTCACACTGAATTCTTGAGCTAAATTCTTTGGCGAGATTTCATGTGCAGTGGCTGAAGGAGTTTATCAAACGTATGATATGTCCCATCTTTGATAGAGGTCTTCTATTGCTTCCCTTAATGGCATGCATCTTTAACCTCATCCTTGGCAAAACTTGGGGTTCCTCTAATCACGACTCAGACAGCTTCTTATTCACTGGCTACAAATATCCTGATTTTGCCTTGATACAAAGAGGTCAAAAACATGCAATCCTCCAAGGCAGTAGACAAATCAGCTACATACACTTTTCTATCAAGTGTCCAGTGTTTACCACTTCATTGTCTTTCCATTGATGGACAATGCAAGCTATAATTACAAAGTTTCCTTTGTCACATGCTTGATAGATAGATAACAAGTAATGCTTATATCCATCAACTAGTGCTTCAACCCTAACTGATGATATTGTTTGCCAAAGTCATGCTTCATTACTTAATCATGACTACAAATATCATCTTTAATTATCAATAGAGGGGCTACGATCCTCTGAGCAATTAGTGAGCAGGACAGATGCTCTAGTAGGAAGCTAAAGCTCTGTATCTTCCTCCTGCACACTTTCAAAACCACATCAAGCTGGCTTAGGTACCCAAGTTTCCTTGAGCTTTGGCTTTATAGCTTTTATGACTGTCATATTCTTTTTCTGAGCTTTGAGCTTCAAAGGTTTCGAACCCTTCTCATCCCTAGACTCTGACATTGAGAGATCGACATCCACATGTTGCTCAAGAATATCAAAATTTGATGCTCGGCAAGGAAATGTTTGAGCATACAAATCATTCAAGTCAGGCATGCTCCATGACATTTGAGGCATATTGAATTCATACAATATGGATGGGGAACAAATGGCATGTTTGCATATCTTGTTGAATCTCGAGCATTGTGAGCAAAAATGTGATGCATGACAGGCATATCAGTCATAGGCAGTTGAGTAGATCTTGTATGAAAAAATCTGCATGAAGTATACAAGTGATTAACTCTACCACATCGAATGCAGGGCTTTCTGGTAGCACTTTCTTCTGATGGGTAGCTGCTGCTACAGTCAATCCTTGTTGTTTCATTCAAGCATTCCTCTTCATCTGCATCTAACTCTTCTTCCTTGATGGTTTTGCTTCTTAGTGATTGAACCTGATTCTTGAAGCTTGGTCCAACCCTATTGCTCAGTTTCTCTAGAGTCTGATTACTCCTAAATGGCTTTACCATCTTTGGAGCAGTCTCCACATCCTCTAGCTTCTTGTTATTGCACTTCCAGGTCTCTTTATAAAATGTGTCCATTCCTTGAGATTTGATAATGTTGGACACAATGTAACTGGAATTATTCCACCTTGCAATAATTTCTTGTTCCTTTCTCAGATGCTCTTTCAAAACCACTTCTCTTTTTAAGACAACCTCAAGTTCATGTTTAGCATTCATGCATTCAACAAGTGTTTCCTTAAACTCAGAGACTTGAGTTTCCAACATAGCATTTATCTCACTAAGCATAACATTAGTTGCTTTGAGTCTGACATTCTCTTCAATGAGATTGTTAAAGGAAATACGCACAACATATAATTCATCAAATAAACTCATTGCAGTGCTGCAACATACTTCTTTAACATGCTTAGTTGGCTTCACAGAAAATACCTGATTTCTGGTTGAACTTGCTTCTTGATTGTCATAGGCTGTGGGTGCAAGGTTGATAGATCCCTCTGTTGATGTAGAACAACCCTTTTCAGTTGAAACCCTTCGCTCAAAAAGGACTTCATCTTCCAGTGTCGTTCCTTCCTTGCCCTTGTCTTTTGTGGTCTTGATACATTCACAGATCTTCAATTTGAATGTTGAGCTTGATGCTTCTGTTCTCTCCTCTTCTTCCAAATCTTGGTTGGAGATGACCACATCTCTTGTTTCTGTTTCTCCTTCTTCACTGATAATCTTTGCATCCTGCATAGCCTCAAGATTTGAGCACTCAAGAGTACTTAACAGACTGCTAAGATTTAGATCTTTGGGTTCAGGAGTAGATCCAGAGATATGCTTCCATTTTCTGGGTAAAGAGTTTGCAAACTCCAACTTTGAGTCTTTGTTCGACAACTCATTCCCAGCTTCTTTAATGTCACCTCTTTCCATGGTTGCAGTTGCTTTTGATCTTTAAACTTCTTGTGTGTTAGAAGCCTGCTCTGATACCAATTGTTATTCCCAAAACAACGCAACCTAGATTGTAGAAGGGGGGGGGGGGTTGAATACAATCTAGTTAATTTTACAAAACTTTTTCAAACCTTTTACAGTATGAGTATATGAGTTGGTAAATTAACTAAGAATTGAAACAAGCCATGAACATATATGAATTCTTCGAGTTAAAAAGACATGCAGAGACAAGCAAACTTTTTAAACTTTTCAGGTGGGTTTCTCGGAAAAAGCCCACCTGAGGTGTATATTGAAGAATTCTCTGGTTTTGTTTTTCAACAAACTCCAGCTGGTTACACAGATGATGGAAGAGAGCCTAAGTGTTTTTTCTTTCAGCTTTGTGCTCTCTACACATTGTTGGGATTTATGGGTGATAGCATTGAAACAACTTAACTTCTTATGTACTTAATTCTTTAATTAAGTAGAACATACTATCACAACCAAAATATGCTCTTGTAATCAGTATGCAATGTTATTTTATTTGTGTAATTTGGAAGAAGTTCACTTTCTGTGTTCAAGCCTCAAAGAATGCATATTAGATGACATCATGAATAAAGGTTACTGTCATAAGCATTGACAGTAAGATTACAAGAAGACAGAATGTTGCAAGTCACGACAACATATTCACTCTGACAGCAACATTGGCGGAAGACTACGTGACATCAACTTTAGCCCTCGACAGCAAGTTTGGAAACCTCGACAGCACTCTATGCGGGGAACTCATACTGTCACCAAAAGTACATTCCTGTGACAGCAAGCTTTGCGACAAAAGTAACTGTCTCAAGAAAGATCCATGTTCTAGGTATCTTCTCAGTCAAATCCCGTGATAGTTTCAATGTTCAAGAAACAGGCGTGTTGCAGTATCCCTAAGCTGCACCAAGTCTGCAAGACTACGACAGAAGCTTCAAGCACTACAAAACAAAAGCGAATCAATTCAAGAGCAAGGTCAAGTCTCTATTTGCTAAATTGTTTTAGCTAGAAATAGAATGAATCTAGGTTGCTTTCTTTGTAATGTATATCTAGCATATTAGCAATTTAAAAAAGTCACATGGGTAGACAGTTTGTAAGAAGCTGCCACTTGATAATGACAGCAGCTTCACAGACCCGTGTTGACAGTGATAGGATTAGTTTTATACTTAGACTATCAATTCATTCTAGGAATGTAACTAAGATAAGGAAGTGTCTTGAAGAAAACCGAAGCTCAAGAATTCTCTCTTGAGGTTGTAGCAACACTTTGCAAAATAAAGAAAAACATTTATTTTGTGAATCCTTTCTTCATATTATACTGTTTGTGAATGCATACATATTATTGATAACATTAAATCTTAGTTTTGGTTGTTGAAATTGAGATTGAATTTTATCAGTATTGCATTCATCCCCCCCCCCTTCTGCAATACACGAGGACCAACAACTGGTATCAGAGCCAACAGATTAACATACATATCTGTGATCACGACGACAATGCAGAAATCAAACAGTATCAAGATCCCAGCTTTTGATAAAGAGAACTACAAAGAAAGATCTTGTTGTTTATCAAAGCTGTGAATCCACTATATCCAGGTATTCTCGAGAATGGTCCTTTCATTCCAAGGAAGGAAATTGAAGCCACAACAGTAAATGGTGAAGTCATTCCTGCACATTGGGTTCCTAAAGATCCCTCTGAATTTTTGGAACCTGAGAAGGAGAAAATGGTGCTAGATGATCACTTGCAACTCATCTTGCTCGATTCTCTCACGTTGGATAAAGCCATGTGTGGAAGTGTGATAAGCTGCACATCTTCCAAGGAGATGTGGATCAAGTTAGCTTTACTATGTGAAGGAAGTGAAGAAGTTAAGGGCAACCAAAGGCAAATACTGATATCACAATATGAGGCATTCATGGCCAAGCCTGGTGACGACTTAACTTCCATGTTTGAAAGGTTCAGTAAGCTCTTAACTGAACTACAGATACATGGCAAGTACTATGACAGAAAAGAATTAAATGTCAAGTTCCTGCTTACACTACCTGATCACCTTGAACACAAGACAACAGCCATACGAGAAGGAAGAGATCTCAACAATATAACCTTTGAGACACTTTATGGCATTCTGAAATCCTATGAACTTGAACTCTTTCAAAAGAGAGCCATACAGAGTGGAACAAGGAACAAGATGGCCAATATGTCAAGTGCCCTAGTAGCACAAGTGCCAAGGATCACACAACCAAGTGAAGTACTACAAATCACACAACCAACCCCTGTACAATCCCTGAAGATAGAAGAGGTTGTTGAAGATGATGAGAAAGTAGTACTACAGCTCAAGGATGTGGAAGATGAAGACTTCTACACAATGGAGGAACTGGAAAGCATGGACAATCCTACTATGGCTTACATGGCCAAAAAGTTCAAGAATTTTAGGTTCAAGAAGGATAGGTCATACAAGCCCCAAGGCCAAGCATCCAAGTTCAACAGGGGAAGTTCATCAAAGGCTGCTGTGGGAAGTTCAACCAAGGGAGAATACAAGACTGGATTTGTGGATAGGTCAAAATTCAAGTGTTACAACTGTGGTGAACCTGGTCATTGTGCTACTGAATGCAAAAGACCCAAATAGGTTCAGAGGTTTGAGAAAGGAACTGGTGGATACTCTAAGAAGAATCAAGGTAGAGCCTATGTGGTTGAAGGAAAGTGTTGGGATGAGTCTGATGATGAAGATGAAGAAGAATATGTCAACCTAGCTCTCATGGCTAGCACTGATGAAGTAACATCAACATCTTCAAGTCAGGTACCTTCACTTGTCTTACTTGATATGTCCATTGATGAGTATAAGAAAACCATTAAAGACTTAAGTGCTGAAATGTTCAATGTCTATACTAGCTTATCTGCTGCTAATGAGGAAATCACTAGGCTGAGTAAGCTAAATGAAACACTAAAGTCTGAAAATGAATCTCTTGTTCTCAAAACCAGTCCACTAGACTCTTTAGCTCAGGAGAATGCTAGACTTAAAAATGAATTAAAATGTGCTAAAGAAGTTGAGGAATTCCTGAGGAATGAGATTGCTGAAAATGAATTCAAGATCAAGGCTTATAAAAACTCATCTAAGATAGTTCAGGATTACAATGATAAGCATACAGAAAATCAGACAGTTGGTATAGGTTTTTCTTATGGTAGAAGACCTGGAAAGGAAACAGTGATTCAAGATTGTTCTGGAAATGCTGCTGTCAAACCCACCATTCTCAAGAAGGTTAAAAATCCTATTTTCAAAGCTGCAGAAATTGAGTTTGATGAAGAAACTGTAAGACCCCAGATTTTGGGTAGAATTAAAACTTTTATTGTATGATGATGTATATATATATATGTGGATGGTGGTAATGGTTTTTGGAGAATTAAGTATGAAATGAATATGGATTTCAGTTTTCAAACATTTTGAGAATAATAAGAATGGACGGAACATATAAATAAGGACAATCAATCTGGAAGATAAGAATACAATACTCCAGGGAAGGAAAGTATTTTTATGTCATCCAAATCAATATCTGGAATACATCCGATAACTCCGTAAACAAGATAGCGTATGCCCGAGAAAGCACTAGAACGTTTTCTAAGTGCAAAGAGTAAAGAGAAAATAAATCAGGAATATTGGAACGGATTTTGATCCAAAGGATTATAGAAAAACCACTGATGAATAGTAACTCTTCATTTAAAAGTTTTCCAGACCACCCTATATGCGGAACGATATAATAAACTTTCAAAATCGCATTAGTGATCTACGATGGAAATAAAGGAATGCAAAAGCTGTCAGAATCGGAAAAATAGCATTTTTCGTTTTCTCCGAAGTTTCACCAAAAACGGACTAAATAATTATTATTTGAGGATATTTAAGGATTTAAATTATAAATTCCATGGATATGGATTTGATAAATGAATTAGAAGTATCGAGAACGATTTTGGTAAAATACCTCGATAAAACCCTCGAGAAACCTTGCGAGCATTCTACGAAATTAAACGAACCAGTAAAGCTACTTTAACGGAGCCAGTGCATGCTCGCCATGTGTCACAAGAAGAGGACATCAGGGGTGATGACTCACCACTTAATTGGATAAATATCTAAGTAATTATACAAAGGAAGAAAGAAAAGAAAAATCAAAACATTTTCCCACCATTGAAGAGCAACATTCGGCCAAACTGTAGCAGCCATATCTCCTTCGTTTCTTACTCAAATCTTGCGTTCTTTAGCTTGTTGGAAAGGTCTTGAGATAAGCTACAACTTCTATTTCACAAGCGTTTTCCATTTAAGCATGGTAAGGCCTTCGTTTCTGCAGTTCTTTCACTGGATGAATAGTAACTCCGAAAGCTAACTCTTGATTCTTGATTTCTTTTGTGGATTCAAGCTATCTTAGGACCATACAAGGATCATACAAGGATTATTAGGCTTATATAAACTCCAAAGAAGGTATAAATCTTGAAACCCTTGAAGTAGTGTGAAGTTTATGGATGATTAATGATGTTGATGCATGTTTATAGCCTTAGTTGACATTAGTAGCTATGTTTGAGCTTTGTTACAAGTAATATTGAGTATTAAGAACGTAAAGGCATTGCTTGGCCTCAGTTCTTGGTTGAATCAGATGTATATGTTGATTGGAGTGATTTATGAGCAATTTAGATGGTTTGAAATTTGGGATTATTCGAATTACAGCCGTCGTAATGACGAAATTTCTAAAGCCCTTAAAAACAGAGCATAACAGTTAAGATAGGTCTCGGGCATGAATGTTTATATGACTTATACTTATAGATATTTGAACGTAGATCGTCTTGGTGCGAAAATCGAAGCAATCCGATTTACGGTTTAGGAGATATGGTCAAATTAGTGAAAGTGGTTCGAAAACGAGAAGAAAAGTTCGTAACTGAATTTGAGATTACTTAACTTGATCTTTGCAGGGGTAAACATGATAATTAAATACTAGATACAGAAAGGAAAGTGTGGGAGAAGACCTTGGGTGAAAAAGATCGTTTTTCGATTTTATAAAAATGTTTGAAGTTAGGTTAAATGCGAGAAACCCCTTAAAACTAGTCCTTGGGTATAACTTTGGAAAACTTTGAGTAATAAATCGAAAATCATGAGATGGATCATACGAGGTTAACCCTAGAATAGTTATAACTTCAAGACAGGTCAAGAGAAAGTCGGGATGATGTCCCTTGATAACAAACGAGTACCTAATTATAAGGTGTCAGTAGAAATTGCAAGGGTTATGAATATATAGTCGCATTAGTGCGGTGCTTAAGTTTAAGAATAATGTTTTGCTTGGTGCCTAAGTATAAGTTATTGATGGAAGGCATTTTATTGTTGATAGATCGCCGGACTACTGCAGGACACCACCCTCGGGCTCAGAGATCAGGCAAGTTTTCAAACCTATACCTTTTTAAAACTGTTGTGGTGATAACTAACGAATTTGAGATATATGCTATATGTGTATGATTTCGAAATGATTTCTATGATGCTAAATCAAAGTATTGATATAAGTTGAACTTATAAGCTATGGATATAGTAATATTTTGGAGCTGATGTGCTAAGTAAAACCCTCGGTAGGGGGAATATACTCTGCATTTATACTTTGGACCGGGAATGGTATCAGTTGTTATCTAGAGATATATTATATATTCTCTATATTTATTTTACATACTAAGAATGGTATCAGTTGCTATCTAGGGTTATTTTATTGTGTTATTACAATTAATCTCGATAAATGATTTACAAATTAAAGATCATTTGAAGTTTAATCTATTAAGGGTATATTTTAAATATATGATGAATAGTTGTTATCTACCCTTTTTGATAAGAAAGTACTTGAGAATTATTTCTAAATAAATATTCTTTATTAAATATAGTTTGATTTAATTATTTAAAACCCTACTTCTTAAGGAAGTATTTCGTGAAAACTATTTTTAAACCCTAGATAGCTAATAAAGTTTTATTCAGACAATTATAAATATAATTAGAGAAGGTTCCTAAAACTATTTCCCGTTTAAGTCTATATTCAGAAAGACTTAAATGTTCGCTCAAACTTCAAAGATACATGGAACCTTTCTCAAGATTTTATGGTTGTTTCAAGTGGACTGCCCGGTCCTAAATCTTTTAAATCAATGAATTTATCAGTCTGGTTTACTACCATCAAAATGATTTTGATTACTTCCTCAAGATTCGAGGGGTAAGATCAGTGGAATTAGTTGTATCCATTAACAAGCGTCAGCTTGGGAAATATGGGTGAATTTTCCTTTCCAACCAGATATGACTACTTTGTGGAGTGTATTCTTGGGGAAAAAGGGAAAGGAACTTCATGTTTCAGTGTTATGGATTTACTCGAACTTGGAGAATGTGTGAGGGACTGAGTAGCGCCGGTCCCCTAAGGGAATTACAATATGGCCGACGGACTGGTGAACGGGTCTGTTCTTCCCTTAGTTTATCAGAAATTGCCCGACCGTAGGAAGAGGAGAGCAACAGGCCGACGGACTGGTGAAACGGGTCTGTTCTTCCTCATAGGAGAGTACCAGGCCGACGGACTGGTGAAACGGGTCTGTACTTCCTGCCTACAACCGATTGGCGGGGAGGTAGGTCAGTCAGATACTGCCTATTCTTCCCTTCTACGTAGAAAAAGATCAGGGGGATACAGCTTGCGACTGATCATCGTAGGGGTATCCTTGGCGCCCAGAATCTCCAGTTACAGTTCAGCATCCATGAAAGAGCATGTTTCATGCAAGATTTCAGAAAAAGAAAGTTTGTTCCACTTATTCAGTTTCATGAAAGTTTTCAAAGAAAGATAGTTTATTCCAGTTATTCAGTTTTCATGAAAGTTTTCAGAAAGGTTACTCAAGAGTAATCCAGTATGTTCCAGTATATGAGTTTATAAGAAAGAGCATGAATTTACGAAAAGTATATGATTTTATCTACAGGATATACGTGATTAGATGAGTTTAGAAAATGAATTGGAAATAAATTTACATTGTTTTATTTCCAGATTATAAATGAAGTAAATGTTTCCTATGAAAGTTGATACTTGATTATATATATATTGTTTATCAGTTCAGCATTATTTTGGTGGGCCTTGTTGCTCACCCTTGCTTGTTTTTATATATATCACCACAACAGATAAACCAGATGTTTCGCACCACCAGCCGCAAGAGGGTTTTGGAACCCAGAGGACTCTCCCCTGATACTACAGCCGCCATAGCTGAGGTAGAGCCTACTAGTGATATAGACTGGTAGTTCAGATTCAGCTTTTAATTATATGTATGACATAACGTAAGAAGTGGCAGCAAACTTAAACTTGTAAATTATATTTGGGCTTGTAATCACTTATGATATGTTTAAGGACCCTGTTAGCAGTACTTATTTCAAGTTCATCTCTGGGACTATAACTTGTGTGTGTGTGAGATAGATGGTGGGGTCATAGCATGTTGTTTATTTGTATTGATTCAAGTCAAGCATGATGTATGGAATGATGACCGTAACGACCAGATTCCTGACCCCGGATCTGGGGCTGTTACAGAGATGGTATCAGAGCTAAGAGTTAGACATCCCAGAGATGATGAGACGTTATAATCATAAACCCACTAAGATAATAAGAACCCTTGCCAGGTTCACCTAAAACCCTTATGGGAACCCTTAAGTACCATGATAGATATAGTTCGTGATTGTGTAGGCGGGCGATATCCCAGACCCAGAGGCGTTTGAGCGGCAGCATGATGAGGAGGTACTCCGGGCCTCAGACCCACACTATGAGAGATCAGGAGATGAGCACCAGGAGGAGGATCCGGAGGAGGACCCGGAGGAGGATCCAGAGGTGGATCCAGAGTGGGCTCCGGCCACTGAGTTCGACGAGGAGATTTCTGTTGCTGAGGTAGATCCAGAGGAGGAGATGGGGGGTGAGGCTCAGGCTGAGGAGCAGGGTTGGGATGATTCGGAGAGTCCCCCTAGTTCCCCACCTCTCCCGCTGAGTCCTCCTGCGGATCATGAGGAGCAGACCCCAGAGACCACTCAGGCAGAGGATGTCTCGCCAGTGATCCCAGTCACTCCGCCCCATGCCCCCCTAGATGGTGTGCCGGTTTTTGTGCATGAGTGGATTGTGAGCAGGTTGACGACAGACTTGACAGCAGCAGAGGCCAGGTTGGCAGAGTCTCGGCTACAGCTCGCCGCGGAGAGGACTGAGAGGCGTAGGCTCCAGCGTATCAGGAGGACCATTCGTCCCCAGATCTTTAGGAGGGAGGTGACCCGCATCGAGCGCCGGGCACGAGCGAGGATTAGGGCCTTACAGACAGACGGAGGTGGCAGAGTGTCCCGGTTTGATACTGAGGAGATTGTTCGTCTTGCTATGGTCAGGGTGAGGGCCCTGAGCCGCGCTCGTGGCTGATTCCAGATACAGTGATATGGTAGTCTAGCTTTCTAGTCTTGCCCGACCATGGTAGAGTGCCGACTTTTGGAGGGTTTGTTTTGTTGTATATAGTTCCCGTAGGCAGACTAGACGGATGGACTTTGTATTTCACTTTCATGCTAGTTGTTGTTTTCAGGCAGTTGTATTCTGAAACTATGATGTTGGTTCAGACGTTGTATTTTGACAGCACTATGTATATATGGGTTTCGTTTCAGTTACATCAGTTGTAGTGAAATGGTCACCAGCGTGTTTGATCTTTATCTGTGCTTACTTTTCGATTAAATTGCCATCATATATATAGAACTGGGGATTTTAAATCCCAAATATACTATCATTGTGTAAGGAGAAATCCTACAAAACAGGTGTATAAGTTTAATGTGATTTTCTGAAATTTCAGTAAGATGCCTCCGCGGAGAATTGCGACCAGGGCTAATCCCCGTGAGTCTGCCGACCAAGAGAGTCACAATCAACATAGTGACAACCCTGAGTATGATGAAGAAAATGACGAAGACTATAATGAGCAGGAAGACTCCCAGTATGGGGAAAGAGATGAAACCTTCTATACCATGGATTTTGAGGATGAAAGGGAGGAACCTGAGGTTGAGCAAGAGAGGGAAGATCGGAATAGAGACCCTATGGGTCAGTTCCTGGACTTACTTAGACAGAATTTGGTTCGACAACCCCAACCACCTCAAGGGGACAACAGTAATGTGGCCAACTCTTTTAGGGCCTTTAAATCATTGAAGCCTCCTGAGTTTACAGGATCAGCCGACCCAGTAGAAGCGAGGGCATGGATTAAGGAGATGGAGAAGTCATTTGAAATTTTGAGTATTGAGGAGGCACAAAAGACTGTTTTTGCATCATACATGTTAAAGGGAGAGGCCAACTACTGGTGGGAGGCCAAGAGAAATATGGAAGCAGGTGCTGTGATAGCTTGGGAAAGGTTTAAGCAGTTATTTCTGGAAAAGTATTTTCCGAGGTTCATGAAAACTCAGATGGAGCTCAAGTTCTTGGAGCTAAAGCAAAATAATCTATCAGTGGCGGAGTATGAAGCGAAGTTTACTGAACTGTCAAGGTTCGTGCCCGAGTTCGTGGACACGGATGAGAAGAAAGCTAGTAGGTTTCAGCAAGGGTTGAGGCCAGGGATCCAGAATCGAGTGGCTATATTGGAAATCTCGGATTATGCCACCCTAGTACAGAAAGCCTCAATCGCAGAAGCAGGCATCGACCAAGTCCAGAAAGAGAGAGGAGGAAGAAAAAGGAAGCACGTGAGTATGGGAGGGGGTTCCATTGGAGGCAACCCTTCAAACAAGTTTAATCGCAGGGCGTTTTCCCTACCTGGTAGAAATGAAGGACCCAAACCAATCGTGAGCACCAACATAAACCAAGGTAATAAGCAGTCGAGAGCACCACAGTCCCAATCCTCTCGACCTTCATTTCCGATATGTGCCACTTGTAAAAGGAGACACCCAGGTGTATGTAAAGTGGGTACGACAACTTGTTATAAATGCGGACGACCAGGCCATTATGCCAATTCTTGTACCAAGGATTTCCTTAGTGACAACAAAAGCCCTACTTGTTTTAACTGTGGTCAGCAGGGACACATATCAAGAAACTGTCCAAGGAGTAAGCCGGCAGCATCAGGGGCCAGCAAAGCTGCCTCCAACAAACCACCTACAGCCAGAACTTTTAACATGACAGTGCAGGATGCGGTGAGGGATACCGATGTGATAGCAGGTACTTTTTCCCTAAACTCAGTGGATGCAAATGTTTTATTTGATTCTGGAGCGACTAGATCTTTCATATCAAAGGACCTTGCTAATAAGTTAAGACTTAAGGCTCAACCCCTGAAAGATTCCTTGCAAGTAGAAATAGCCAATCATGAGATAGTCCTAGTTAATCAGATTCACCCCGAATGTGAGTTAAAAATAGGAGATCAATCTTTTTCTGTTGATTTGATTCCTTTCAAGTTAGGGGAGTTTGATGTTATTTTAGGAATGGATTGGTTGTCCCGTAATAATGCCCAGATAGACTGCAAAGGGAAGAAAATTAGACTGAGTACCCACGGAAAGAAAGATATAGTGATTAAAGGGATAAGACAGACACAAAAATTCTTAACCATGGCCCAAACCAAGAGATTGTTGCGAAAGGGAAACGAAGCTTACTTAGCTTACGCGGTGGACACCCAGAAGGAGGTGCCCAATTTGCGAGATATTCCAGTAGTAAATGAATTCGAGGATGTGTTTCCCCAAGACCTTCCAGGGTTACCACCTGATAGAGAAATTGAGTTTGCAATTGAGCTAGCCCCAGGAACGGCGCCAGTGTCCAAGGCCCCGTACAGATTAGCACCAGTAGAGATGAAGGAGCTGGCTACCCAGTTGCAAGAGCTGTTAGAGAAAGGTTTTATAAGACCTAGTGTGTCGCCTTGGGGCGCACCAGTGTTGTTTGTTAAAAAGAAAGATGGGAGCATGAGATTATGCATTGACTATCGCGAATTAAACAAGTTAACCATAAAGAACAAGTATCCTTTACCAAGAATCGATGATTTGTTTGATCAGCTAAGAGGTGCTGTGTACTTTTCTAAGATTGACTTGAGAACTGGATATCACCAGTTGAAGATTAAACCTGAGGATATTCCTAAGACTGCATTCCGTACCCGTTATGGACATTACGAGTTCTTGGTGATGTCATTTGGATTAACCAACGCCCCCGCAGCCTTTATGGACTTGATGAATAGAGTGTTCAAGAAATATTTGGACAAATTCGTCATAGTTTTCATTGATGACATTCTTATCTATTCTAAGACAGAAGCAGAACACGCCGAGCATCTGAGGATAGCCCTAGGAATTCTCAGGAAAGAGCGGTTGTACGCCAAGTTTTCGAAGTGTGAATTCTGGAAGGAGGAGGTGCAATTTTTAGGGCATGTGATTAATAAAGAAGGAGTGTTGGTTGACCCCTCCAAGATAGAAGCAGTTTTGAATTGGGAGCGTCCAACCACTCCAACAGAGGTAAGGAGCTTTATTGGACTGGCCGGTTATTACCGGAGATTTGTGCAAGATTTTGCAAAAATAGCCGCCCCGTTAACACGACTTACCCGCAAGACGGAGAAGTTTGAATGGACAGATAAATGTGAGAAAAGCTTTCAAGAGCTGAAGAGAAGGTTGGTGACGGCCCCCGTGTTGGCGTTGCCTGATGGAAAAGGAGACTTCGTGATTTACAGTGATGCATCGCACAAAGGATTAGGGTGTGTGCTTATGCAGCATGATAAAGTAATCGCGTATGCGTCAAGGCAGCTAAAGGACTACGAGATTCGATACCCAACTCACGATCTAGAATTGGCGGCGATAGTTTTCGCCTTAAAGATTTGGAGGCATTACTTGTATGGGGAAAAATGCGAAATCTACACTGATCATAAGAGCCTCAAGTACATCTTTACCCAAAAAGAGCTTAACATGCGCCAGAGAAGATGGCTAGAACTGATTAAGGATTATGACTGTGAAATTCGTTATCACCCGGGTAAAGCCAATGTGGTGGCTGACGCCCTTAGCAGAAAGGAGAGGCTTAAGATGATGACTTTGGAGGAAACCCTGATAAGGGATATGGAGAAGTTGGAAATTGAGGTCAGAATGCCGGGAGATGGTCAAGAAAAGTTGATGGAAATTCAGGTCCAATCTCCATTGTTAGAAAAGATCAAGTTGTGCCAAGAACGAATGTTCCAAGAAGAAAGAGAATCCCTGACGGGGGAAGAAATGAGGACTGAGAAAGACAACCAGGGCATAAGGAGATATACTTACAGAATTTGGATTCCTAATGTCCCAGAGCTAAAAGATGAGATTCTGCATGAAGCTCACAATAGTAGATATTCAATTCACCCAGGAGGAAATAAGATGTACCAAGATTTGAAAGAGTACTATTGGTGGCCTAACATGAAAAGAGATGTGGCGGAATGGGTAGGCAAATGCCTGACCTGTCAAAGAGTAAAAGCCGAACACCAAAGGCCCAGTGGACTTCTACAACCTCTGGAAATTCCCGAATGGAAATGGGATCATATAGCAATGGACTTTGTCGTAGGTCTACCAAGGACCAAGGCCAATCATGACGCCATATGGGTGATAATAGACCGACTAACGAAGTCAGCCCACTTTCTACCAATTAACGAAAGATTCACTGTAGATAAATTAGTGGATATTTATATGAAAGAGATTGTGGCCCGGCATGGAGTCCCGGTGACCATCGTATCGGATCGAGATCCCAGATTTAATTCGAGATTTTGGAAGAGTTTTCAGGAATGTGCCGGAACCAAACTGAATATGAGTACTGCCTATCACCCTCAGACAGATGGGCAAAGTGAAAGGACCATCCAAACACTTGAGGATATGCTGAGGTTCTGTGCCCTAGATCTTAAAGGAAGTTGGGATGATCACTTGCCATTGGTTGAGTTCTCTTATAATAATAGTTTTCATGCGAGCATTGGAATGCCGCCTTATGAGGCCCTTTATGGAAGAAGGTGCAGATCTCCCTTATATTGGGATGAAGTTGGTGAGCGTAAGTTGCTAGGGCCTGAAATGGTTCAAAGGACAAAGGACATAGTGGATCTAATTCGAGGACGGCTAATAGCAGCCCAGGATAGACAGAAAAAGTATGCAGATTTGGCTCGGAAGGGCAAAGAGTATGAAGTAGGAGACCTAGTGTTCTTGAAAGTGTCTCCTTGGAAAGGATTGATGAGATTTGGAAAGAAAGGAAAGTTGAGCCCTAGATACATTGGGCCATTTGAGGTTTTGAGACGTATTGGAAAGCTAGTGTATGAACTGGCACTACCCCCATATTTGTAACAAGTCCACAATGTGTTTCACGTTTCGATGCTAAGGCCCTACAAGCCGGATGCTAAGCATATAGTGGAATACGAGCATGTAGACATACAACCAGACTTGACCTATGTGGAGCAGCCAATGGAAATTATAGATCGAAAGGAACAAGTGCTCCGAAACAAGGTCATCAAACTAGTCAGAGTAGTATGGAGAAATCATAATGTGGAAGAATCAACTTGGGAGCTAGAGAGCGAGATGCTAGAAAGATATCCCCATTTGTTTTCAGAATGATTCCGGGACGGAATCCTTTTAAGGAGGGGAGACTGTAAGACCCCAGATTTTGGGTAGAATTAAAACTTTTATTGTATGATGATGTATATATATATGTGTGGATGGTGGTAATGGTTTTTGGAGAATTAAGTATGAAATGAATATGGATTTCAGTTTTCAAACATTTTGAGAATAATAAGAATGGACGGAACATATAAATAAGGACAATCAATCTGGAAGATAAGAATACAATACTCCAGGGAAGGAAAGTATTTTTATGTCATCCAAATCAATATCTGGAATACATCCGATAACTCCGTAAACAAGATAGCGTATGCCCGAGAAAGCACTAGAACGTTTTCTAAGTGCAAAGAGTAAAGAGAAAATAAATCAGGAATATTGGAACGGATTTTGATCCAAAGGATTATAGAAAAACCACTGATGAATAGTAACTCTTCATTTAAAAGTTTTCCAGACCACCCTATATGCGGGACGATATAATAAACTTTCAAAATCGCATTAGTGATCTACGATGGAAATAAAGGAATGCAAAAGCTGTCAGAATCGGAAAAATAGCATTTTTCGTTTTCTCCGAAGTTTCACCAAAAACGGACTAAATAATTATTATTTGAGGATATTTAAGGATTTAAATTATAAATTCCATGGATATGGATTTGATAAATGAATTAGAAGTATCGAGAACGATTTCGGTAAAATACCTCGATAAAACCCTCGAGAAACCTTGCGAGCATTCTACGAAATTAAACGAACCAGTAAAGCTACTTTAACGGAGCCAGTGCATGCTCGCCATGTGTCACAAGAAGAGGACATCAGGGGTGATGACTCACCACTTAATTGGATAAATATCTAAGTAATTATACAAAGGAAGAAAGAAAAGAAAAATCAAAACATTTTCCCACCATTGAAGAGCAACATTCGGCCAAACTGTAGCAGCCATATCTCCTTCGTTTCGTACTCACATCTTGCGTTCTTTAGCTTGTTGGAAAGGTCTTGAGATAAGCTACAACTGCTATTTCACAAGCGTTTTCCATTTAAGCATGGTAAGGCCTTCGTTTCTGCAGTTCTTTCACTGGATGAATAGTAACTCCGAAAGCTAACTCTTGATTCTTGATTTCTTTTGTGGATTCAAGCTATCTTAGGACCATACAAGGATCATACAAGGATTATTAGGCTTATATAAACTCCAAAGAAGGTATAAATCTTGAAACCCTTGAAGTAGTGTGAAGTTTATGGATGATTAATGATGTTGATGCATGTTTATAGCCTTAGTTGACATTAGTAGCTATGTTTGAGCTTTGTTACAAGTAATATTGAGTATTAAGAACGTAAAGGCATTGCTTGGCCTCAGTTCTTGGTTGAATCAGATGTATATGTTGATTGGAGTGATTTATGAGCAATTTAGATGGTTTGAAATTTGGGATTATTCGAATTACAGCCGTCGTAATGACGAAATTTCTAAAGCCCTTAAAAACAGAGCATAACAGTTAAGATAGGTCTCGGGCATGAATGTTTATATGACTTATACTTATAGATTTTTGAACGTAGATCGTCTTGGTGCGAAAATCGAAGCAATCCGATTTACGGTTTAGGAGATATGGTCAAATTAGTGAAAGTGGTTCGAAAACGAGAAGAAAAGTTCGTAACTGAATTTGAGATTACTTAACTTGATCTTTGCAGGGGTAAACATGATAATTAAATACTAGAGACAGAAAGGAAAGTGTGGGAGAAGACCTTGGGTGAAAAAGATCGTTTTTCGATTTTATAAAAATGTTTGAAGTTAGGTTAAATGCGAGAAACCCCTTAAAACTAGTCCTTGGGTATAACTTTGGAAAACTTTGAGTAATAAATCGAAAATCATGAGATGGATCATACGAGGTTAACCCTAGAATAGTTATAACTTCAAGACAGGTCAAGAGCAAGTCGGGATGATGTCCCTTGATAACAAACGAGTACCTAATTATAAGGTGTCAGTAGAAATTGCAAGGGTTATGAATATATAGTCGCATTAGTGCGGTGCTTAAGTTTAAGAATAATGTTTTGCTTGGTGCCTAAGTATAAGTTATTGATGGAAGGCATTTTATTGTTGATAGATCGCCGGACTACTGCAGGACACCACCCTCGGGCTCAGAGATCAGGCAAGTTTTCAAACCTATACCTTTTTAAAACTGTTGTGGTGATAACTAAAGAATTTGAGATATATGCTATATGTGTATGATTTCGAAATGATTTCTATGATGCTAAATCAAAGTATTGATATAAGTTGAACTTATAAGCTATGGATATAGTAATATTTTGGAGCTGATGTGCTAAGTAAAACCCTCGGTAGGGGGAATATACTCTGCATTTATACTTTGGACCGGGAATGGTATCAGTTGTTATCTAGAGATATATTATATATTCTCTATATTTATTTTACATACTAAGAATGGTATCAGTTGCTATCTAGGGTTATTTTATTGTGTTATTACAATTAATCTCGATAAATGATTTACAAATTAAAGATCATTTGAAGTTTAATCTATTAAGGGTATATTTTAAATATATGATGAATAGTTGTTATCTACCCTTTTTGATAAGAAAGTACTTGAGAATTATTTCTAAATAAATATTCTTTATTAAATATAGTTTGATTTAATTATTTAAAACCCTACTTCTTAAGGAAGTATTTCGTGAAAACTATTTTTAAACCCTAGATAGCTAATAAAGTTTTATTCAGACAATTATAAATATAATTAGAGAAGGTTCCTAAAACTATTTCCCGTTTAAGTCTATATTCAGAAAGACTTAAATGTTCGCTCAAACTTCAAAGATACATGGAACCTTTCTCAAGATTTTATGGTTGTTTCAAGTGGACTGCCCGGTCCTAAATCTTTTAAATCAATGAATTTATCAGTCTGGTTTACTACCATCAAAATGATTTTGATTACTTCCTCAAGATTCGAGGGGTAAGATCAGTGGAATTAGTTGTATCCATTAACAAGCGTCAGCTTGGGAAATATGGGTGAATTTTCCTTTCCAACCAGATATGACTACTTTGTGGAGTGTATTCTTGGGGAAAAAGGGAAAGGAACTTCATGTTTCAGTGTTATGGATTTACTCGAACTTGGAGAATGTGTGAGGGACTGAGTAGCGCCGGTCCCCTAAGGGAATTACAATATGGCCGACGGACTGGTGAACGGGTCTGTTCTTCCCTTAGTTTATCAGAAATTGCCCGACCGTAGGAAGAGGAGAGCAACAGGCCGACGGACTGGTGAAACGGGTCTGTTCTTCCTCATAGGAGAGTACCAGGCCGACGGACTGGTGAAACGGGTCTGTACTTCCTGCCTACAACCGATTGGCGGGGAGGTAGGTCAGTCAGATACTGCCTATTCTTCCCTTCTACGTAGAAAAAGATCAGGGGGATACAGCTTGCGACTGATCATCGTAGGGGTATCCTTGGCGCCCAGAATCTCCAGTTACAGTTCAGCATCCATGAAAGAGCATGTTTCATGCAAGATTTCAGAAAAAGAAAGTTTGTTCCAGTTATTCAGTTTCATGAAAGTTTTCAAAGAAAGATAGTTTATTCCAGTTATTCAGTTTTCATGAAAGTTTTCAGAAAGGTTACTCAAGAGTAATCCAGTATGTTCCAGTATATGAGTTTATAAGAAAGAGCATGAATTTACGAAAAGTATATGATTTTATCTACAGGATATACGTGATTAGATGAGTTTAGAAAATGAATTGGAAATAAATTTACATTGTTTTATTTCCAGATTATAAATGAAGTAAATGTTTCCTATGAAAGTTGATACTTGATTATATATATATTGTTTATCAGTTCAGCATTATTTTGGTGGGCCTTGTTGCTCACCCTTGCTTGTTTTTATATATATCACCACAACAGATAAACCAGATGTTTCGCACCACCAGCCGCAAGAGGGTTTTGGAACCCAGAGGACTCTCCCCTGATACTACAGCCGCCATAGCTGAGGTAGAGCCTACTAGTGATATAGACTGGTAGTTCAGATTCAGCTTTTAATTATATGTATGACATAACGTAAGAAGTGGCAGCAAACTTAAACTTGTAAATTATATTTGGGCTTGTAATCACTTATGATATGTTTAAGGACCCTGTTAGCAGTACTTATTTCAAGTTCATCTCTGGGACTATAACTTGTGTGTGTGTGAGATAGATGGTGGGGTCATAGCATGTTGTTTATTTGTATTGATTCAAGTCAAGCATGATGTATGGAATGATGACCGTCACGACCAGATTCCTGACCCCGGATCTGGGGCTATTACAGAAGCCATGCTCATCAAACAAGAAATTCTTGATGAGGATGAAGGTGTTGACAGCACATTCAAGGATGGAAAGGATACTGTCACAATCCCCAAGACAGTAAATTTACCAAACAATCAGACAGTAAGTTCAAAAGATGCTGTCACAGTTGGCAAGACAGTATCTTCCAAAGATGCTGTCAAGAATGGTTCCAAGACAGTAGCTTCCAAACCTTCTGTCAAGAGAGTTGGAATAAAAGGTACTGTCAAGGAAAGTTCGACAGCAACTTCTGAACACACTGTCAATCCAGTAACTCCCAAGTCTAAGAATAGGAATGGTAAGGTAGGTGTCAATAAAGGAAATGGATACACTAATGTTGGAGTTGCTTCTAGGAAACTATGCAATAACTGTGGATCTTCACATCATTTAACACACGTTTGTAAGAACCCAATTGAGGATAAGATCAATGCTACTGAACTCAATGGTAACTTACACAGAACCCCTCTTATGCATAGAACTATGAGTGTCTGTAATAACATTGAATGTATGCCATGCAAGATCACTGCCATGAGTACATGCTTTAACTTACCTATTCTCACTACTGAAAAATGTTCATACATGCACACTGTTGAGACTTCTGAGCCTGCTGGCAACAGCAAAAAGGCTTCATCCACTAAGAAAAGGATCAAGTCCAATTCTAAACCTAAGTGGGTGAAAAGAGAAGTCAAACAGGAGATCATTGATGATGCTTGTGATTTTATAACTGGAAGAAACTCAGGAGACACTAAAACTGCAGGACCCAACAAGGATTAGGTACCATATGCAACCTAAACACATTCTGTTTTGCAGGGCAAGAAGAAAGATCAAGTCATGTGGATCATTGACAGTGGTTGCTCAAGACACATGACAGGTGATAAAGCCCTGCTATCACACTATGTAGAGAAAGCTGGCCCAATCATAACCTTTGGAGACAACAGCAAGGGTTACACAGTGGGATATGGCTGTCTGGAAATTGGAAATGTTGTCATTGAAGACATTGCTCTTGTGGATGGATTGAAGCACAATCTACTCAGTGTCAGCCAATTCAGTGATATGGGATTCAAGGTTGATTTTGATATGATGCTGTGTAACATCTATCACAAGAAGGATGAGAGCCTCTCTCTAAAAGGGGTTAGAAAAGGAAGCTTGTTTGTTGCTGACTTAAACTCAACAAAGAAGGATAAAGTTTACTGTTTCTACAGTAAAACAACTGTTGGTGACAGTATGCTTTGGCACATGAAGCTCTCACATCTCAACTTCAAGACAATGAATATTTTGATGAAGAAGGAGCTAGTGAGAGGTTTGCCCCAACAGGAATTCTATCAAGAAGGACTGTGTGAAGATTGTCAAATGGGAAAACTAAGGAGAGCTGTGCACAAGTCCAAGCAAATGAACACCAACATAGAAGCACTCAAGTTGATTCACATGGATCTTTTTGGTCCAGTCAATGTACCATCTATGGCCAAAAAGAGATATGCCTTAGTAATGGTGGATGATTACTCAAGGTACACTTGGGTGAAATTTCTTGAATCCAAAGATGAAGCTGCTCAAGTGATTATTGATCAAGTCAGAGTTCTTGATAGAACTCCAAACTCAAAAGTCCAAAACTTGAGGAGTGACAATGGTACATAATTCAGAAATGCCACACTTGGAAATTTCTGTAAAGATGAAGGAATTGTACAACAATTCTCTGCTGCAAGGACTCCACATCAGAATGGAGTTGTAGAAAGAAAGAACAGGGCTCTCATTGAAGCAGCTAGAACTATGTTGCATGATGCCAAACTACCAACATATTTCTGGGCTGAAGCTATCAACACAGCTTGTTATACTCAAAACAGAACCATGATCAACAAAACTCATGCAAGTACACCTTACTGTCTGCTAACTGGGAAGAAACCTATTGTCAAATACTTTCATGTGTTTGGGAGTAAATTCTTTATGATGAAGGACAACCATGAGAAGAAAGGAAAATTTGACACCAAGGCATTTGAAGGACTATTCATGGGTTACAGCACAGAAAGGACTGCCTATAGAGTTTATGTTATGGAACACGAAATTATTGAAGAGAGTGTTAATGTCACATTTGATGAAACCAAGTTTCCAGGACTGCATGAAGAAGGAAAGATGCAGACATTCAGATTTGAGAATCAAGGATACTTGGAAGCTGAGGAAATTGTTGATGAAGAACCTAGCTTCACTCAAATTGTTGAAGTTGACAAAGATACTGTCAATACCATTAATGTCAACCAAACTCCAGCTCAGTCACAGACCATAACTTCTAACATTCATAATAGTGATAATTCTGGAGACAATGAAGAACATGGTGAAGACAATGGAATTGGTGAGCATTCAACTCAACAAACTGAAGCAACTGTTCCTGTACAATCAAGTAGCTTGCCCAGAATCACCAAGTGGAACAAGGATCACACAAATGACCTTATCATTGGTGACCCTACTTCTGGAGTGAGGACAAGGAACAAAGTCTCCGATGACAGCATGTTTTCATGCTTCCTGTCTCAAATGGAACCCAAGTCAACTGATGAAGCATTGTTGGATTCTGACTGGGTGATAGCCATGCAAGAAGAGCTAAATCAGCTTGAAAGAAACAATGTATGGAAGTTGGTTCCAAGACCCAAGGGAAAGTCAGTCATTGAGACCAAATGGGTTTTCAGAAAAAAGCTTGATGAAAATGGATCAGTGACAAGAAACAAAGCAAGGCTAGTAGCTAAAGGTTACTGTCAACAGGAAGGAATAGACTATGATGAGACATTTGCACCTGTTGCAAGACTTGAAGCTATAAGAATCTTTCTAGCCTATGCTGCACACTGCAACTTCAAAGTATTTCAGATGGATGTCAAAAGTGCCTTCCTAAATGGAGAGTTGGAAGAAGAAGTGTATGTTGAACAGCCACCAGGGTTTGAGGATGCTGAAATGTATGATTTTGTGTACAAACTCTTCAAGGCTTTGTATGGACTAAAGCAAGCACCCAGGGCTTGGTATGACACACTTTCCACTTTTCTTTTGGAAAATCAGTTTACTAGAGGAGTTGTGGACAAGACACTTTTCTACAAACACCATGGCAAGGACATCATTCTGGTACAAATCTATGTGGATGACATCATTTTTGGTTCTACAAATGAGAAGCTGTGTGAGAAGTTTTCCTCTCTCATGAGTAGCAAATATGAGATGAGTATGATGGGAGAATTGTCATTCTTTCTGGGATTACAAATTCTTCAACAACCTGATGGAATCTTCATTTTTCAAGCTAAATACATCAAGGAACTTCTCAAAAAGTTCAACTTGGAAGATTCATCACCTGCAAAGACACCAATGTCCACATCAACTAGTCTGGATCTTGACCCTAAAGGAAAGAAAGTTGACTCAAACACCTATAGAGGCATGGTAGGATCTCTCCTATATCTAACTGCTAGAAGACCTGACATCATGTTTGCTACATGTCTCTGTACAAGGTTTCAAAGTGATCCAAAGGAGTCACCCTTAGTAGCCATCGAGAGAATCTTTAGATACTTAAAAGGCACTCCTAATCTAGGCCTTTGGTATCCTAAGAATACTGGATTTGATCTAATTGGTTACTCAGACTCAGACTATGCTGGATGCAAGATTGACAGAAAGAGTACTACTGGTAGCTGTCAATTTCTTGGTGGAAGATTGGTCTCATGGTTTAGCAAGAAGCAGCATTCAGTTTCGACCTCAACTGCAGAAGCTGAATATATTGCTGCAGGCAGTTGCTGTGCTCAAATTCTATGGATGAAGAATCAACTTCTGGATTATGGTCTAGTGCTAAGAGACATTCCTATTTACTGTGACAACACTAGTGCCATAGCCATTTCAGACAATCCAGTTCAACACTCTAGGACAAAGCATATTGATATAAGACATGACTTTATCATAGAGCATGTTGAACAAGCAACTGTGAAGCTGATCTATGTCCCAACTGACAAGCAACTTGCTGACATCTTCACTAAGCCATTGGATGAAGCAACCTTCAACAGGTTGGTAAGTGAATTGGGAATGCTGAATCTGGTATGTTAATTTACCAAGTTTTTCTGCATCTTCAAATTTTTTATTGAAGCTCATGACAGCAACTTCAAACCTGTTGTCAAGAGAAGTTATTGTCTACTTGGTCTACGTCTGTTATGTGACAGCATGTGTTGATTTGACTTTACATGTCTGTATTTTGTGCCAGTCTCATACTTTTAGACCCTGTATGATATTAATGTGATTATTTTCTAAGTTTGAGAGATAAATATCTATTCCATTGGACTTTCACATCTTTTGCATAAATCTATAGGTTTAAAGGAGGACACGACCATTAATTACTTTTGTGGTAGTTGTATGGGTACTCTAACTGTTGACCATTAGACTTTAATCCTTAGACGGTTTTGCCTATAAATTAACCTTAGGTTTCACCAGTCTCCTCTCAGTTTTAAAGTAAATCATGGAAAACAAAGTAGGAATAGAGTACAGGCCAAAAGTCTCGTGTGAATCTCACATCAGAGATGAAGTAGAAGTCCTGTTTGATGAACTTGAAGACTTGCTTAATGAGGAAGATGAAAAGTCTTAAGCCATTCAAGCACAGGAAGAGGAAAAATGGAAGATTCAAGAGTAAGAACTTCAGGCACTTCTCAAGGAAGAAGGTCGCACTGAAGAGGAGATTAAGAAAGAAGTTTTAGAATTAGTTAATAAAATCAAAGATTGATGTACTCAATGCTATATTCAAATGATTTTATTAATAAAAATAAAGCTTCTTGATGTTTTGTTTATTGAGTCTTTGTTTTGTCTGTGTTAACTGCATAGTATCTGTGTTCAAAAGATTAAATTGCTAAATCTATACTCTGTTGATTTTAGGTTAAGTGTGTGAATAAAGCAATCTGAAAAGTTCATGACAGAAACAATTCCCTAACTAAGTTACTGTCATTAAGAAGGATACTGTCCTGTGTCACTTGACAACAAACTTCTTGACAACAGGGAAAGACTTTCTGTCAAGACTTTTAAAGGATACTGTCATTCCAATGCTTAACGGTGACAGCATGTTTTTGCGCAATAGTTGCTGTCGCGCATAACCTACTGTCACCATCTCTTATTACTGACAGATTGTTTCTAGCGCACAGGTTACTGTCAACAATAGTGGACCGTTACAATTGGATATTCATCCCACGTTTGCCAGTAATTAACGAGTAGTAACTCACGTGCTTTATGAGTGGGTTAAGACACGTTCTTTAATCCAACTTTTGCGCCAACGTTTGAGATACTCCTTTTATTCCCCAGTTACTCAGACATATCACTCACATCGAACTCAAGGCAAAATACTTTTCTTCAAGCTAAAAGCTACTTTCTTACTTTCTTCTTTTCTTGAATCTCCATGGCACCCAAACAGTCTCTCTCTCAAACAAACTTTGCTGGCATCTTTTCCCCAAATGATGCTGGTGAAGGTTTCAAAGGACTAGTGTTTTTCTTGAACAAGTCCTATCTTGGTTCTGCCATTACCTCAACCCCCATTCTCGACTTAGACAGAATTGAGGCATTTTGGCAAACTGATGTTGCTCAAACGGAGGGTGAGAACCCATCTATTCAATTCACAATCAATGGGCAACACTACATTCTTACAGCTGAGGTCATCAACACTGCTCTTGGTATCACACTTCAAGCAGGCCGGAATTTTGCTGAACTTGCTAATGATGACACTCTCAAGAAGCTCTTCTTGAAGATTGGGTATGCTGGCCCTATTCTCGAAGAGGGCACAACCAAATGGTATCCGTCTGGTGAAATGGATAGGAAACATCTGAGAAAGGAGTGGAGCATGATACTTGATGTGATGGTCAAGGTGTTCTCTACCAAGTCCACAGGCTGGAATGAAATACCCTCCTACATCAAGAAACTGACACATTCTCTTGTCCATGGATACAAGGTGAATGTTGGAGCTCTCCTCTTGGCACACCTCAGGGCTGCCATAGGTAAGAAGGTATCAATCTACCCTCGCTTTCTTATGATGTGCATCAATTCTTTCTATGATTTTAATAATGATGCCCCTCGCTTAGAGGCTTGCTCTGTTTTGAAAAAGAACACACACACACACACTATTATCTTCACAGAATCTCAATGCACATATTCCACTTTGTTTCACTCAGCACATGGTTGATCAAGTGTCCAACCTTGATTATCCATTACCTTCTGGTTATGCAACTTTCACTCTTGAGAATGAAACTGAATTAGACCCAAATTCAGTTAACCCCCATTCAACACCATACACTCAGCCTAGGCCTTCTAGACTTCCCAAAGCCCAAAGAGAGGCCTTACAGGAATCCAGGAAACGACCCTTAGAAGCTGATGTTGGTGGTAGCTCTGTTAGTCAAGAGGGAGACACTGCACCTAGTGCAGCAAATAAGGAGGCTAGTCAAACAGAACCCTCAGTGGTTCCCCCTGAGCCTAAGAAGAAGAGAGCTAGGAGGACCAAAACCACTGTTAGGCAAGTTGCAGTTTCTCAACAAACTGTGGTTACTGAAAGGGATTCATACACCTCCCTAGATGTGCCTTCTCAACAAGGTGCGTCTATTGAAATTGGTCTGTCTCCCAAGGCACCCTGTACAGAGTCTGCACAAACTCATGGTTCACAACCTGAGAACTCTCCACTTGAAGAAACACACAGTGAGTTAGGGCACAGTGAGGATTTCTCTATTCCTTTTGATGATTCACATGTTTCTCCTGTGAATCAGCCCCCACTCTCTGCTACACTTTCACCTTCTTCCTTCCCTACACATTCTTTTGTTTCTTCTCCACAACCTAGAGAAGGGGACAGTCCCAACCCTTCAGGTTTTGATCATCCATCTCCAATCATGGATGAGCCCCCATCTAGTGGTCCACAAGAACCCATTTCTCAAAGTGAAATGGTCACCACTACTTCATACACTGAGCAAGGGCAAAGTGGTATTCTGTCAGAAACTGAAACAACCAACACTTTGTCTGAACTCCAAGGAGCATCTTACCTTCAGGAAGATGCTGTCACAGCCTCTGTTGTTGTCAAGGACATTGGAAATGTTGCTGTCATGGACACAGCTGCTGTCATGAGTGGAGAGAAAGATACTGTCCACACATGACCTACTGTCACTCCACATCCCAAAGATGCTGTCATTCCAGAACCCGCTGTCCACACTCCAACTGACAGTAACATTCCTGCCAAAGCTGCTGTCCAATCCTCTCAGCTAGATTTTGATGATGTACTGCTTGAGGATGCCTCTGATGATGACCTACCTCTTGCCAAACTCTTGAAGGTACATTCTAAATCTTCTCCTCTAATGCATGTTAGTACTGCTCATACCCATGCATTTAGGTTGAGTGAGGGTGTGAAAAAGAAAAGAGAGATAAAAGAAAAGAGAGGTGAGCCTAAAAATGAGAGGCAGCCAAATGAGCTGGCAAAAGGAGAGGGACTTGAGCATGTCCAGAGAGATCTTGAGGGAGCCCACACTATTCAGGCATTAGGCCTTGAGAGTCAATCTGTGAGGAGTAATGAGATCACTCAAAAACACCCTGAGAGTGTGAGAACCCCCATAGCCTCCAAGCCCCTTTCTTTTCCTTCCCCTCCAAGAAGGTTAAGGAATGGTGGCCCCTCTGCACTTTTTGGAAACATGATTGAAGCTCTGGAAAGACAGTGTGCTACCTTGAACTCCAAGATGGACTCTCTCTCTCAACTGGTGGTTGATGGCTTTGCTGCTACTCAACTCTCTATCCAGTTCCTTACTGACCTGGTAGCTGCCAACTCAACTAAGGGGGATAAGGTAGCAAGATCAGAATCAATATCTATTCAGGGATCAGGTGGAACTCAGGGGGAGCCAGCAGCTGTGAAGACCAAAGGGGGAGCACAACAAGTTTCAGGTGTCAAGAGTAAAGCAATGACAAAGGGGGAGCAAGTCAAATCAAGCAGTGGACAATCAAAGGATAAAGCTGAAGAGCTTGTTGAAGTTGACTTGGATGGAGAAAGGGTGTTGATGTCTAAGGCAACTCAAGATGCTCTGCAAAGAAGACCTGCATCTAGACACCCAATTCTACCCCCTATGACAATTAGAAAACCAACTTCAGCAACTCAAGAAACTGCTCTACAGAAAAGATGGAGAGAAATGGAGGAACAAAATAAGCTTGGGAAAGGTAAAGGGAAACTGCCTGAATCCATCCATAAGGGACATACTATAATGCCTGAATCCATCCAATGGTACTGAGTTTGATCAAGAAGAAGCCAATACTATAATGGTGGATTACAGGGAGAGCACATTACAGAATCATGACATTGAATTTAGCAGTCTAGTGGAAGAAGCAATGAATGCTCCAAGCAACAGTCCAATCAACACCTCAAAACTGCTAAAGGATCAAATCATCAGTGTCAGTGTAATGGTGAATGATGAGAAAAGATGGGCTGTAAGTATCTATCTCACTTCTGGTATATCTTATTTCATCACAATGGAACTACTGCAGAGTCTGCCAGCAAAGGAGTTGTGTGCAATGAAGGGAAATATCAAGGCAACTCAAACACCATTCAATGAAGTGTTAAATATGCAAATCCAGAACATGATCACAGAGAAGCTACCTGAAGTCTACACAAATCCACCATGTGTTTTCTACAGATCTACTACAAAGGATGGCACAAGAAGGAACAACTTTATGAATTTGATCAGTCCATCCAGGATGCAAACTGAATCAATTCCGAGAGTGTTAAATGAAATACTAAGCTCAAATGCCAATCCAGGAAGAGTCTTTGCTGTTCAAGAGATCTACAAAATGCTGGTGTTAAGAGACAAGGCACTGGGGACTAGAGTGAAGGAGCTAATCTCTAGAGCCAATGCCAAAAGAGCTGATCAAGGAGGAAGCTGCCTCTATGATATTCCTCTTCAAGATGATGATGATGATGAGATTGGAGGTGGTGAAGCTTCTGGAAATGCAGGCAATGCTGGTGGAAGTAATTCTGGGAATATTGGTATTCAATCTCAGAATGAAGGCAATGAAGAAACTCCTAGTCGGGAAAAGAAAAATGTTGATGCAACAGATGAAGAGGAGCCAAGAATACTGGAAGCTTTGGAGGCAAGCATTCTTAGATGTGCTATTGATTGCATAAATGCAGAAAAAGATGTTGTCACCAAAGGTACTGTCGATAAGGAAACTGTCATAGAAGATGCTGTCATGGAAGATACTGTCGACAAAGGTACTGTCAAGGATGAAATCAAAGCTACTAACAAGCCCAAAAGATTGAAAGCTAAAGCAAAAGCTTGGTTGTCTAGACAGAAACCTGAAGGAAAGCACAAGTACTCAGGAAAGGAAAAGGCCACTGGATTTGGCAGGAATCTTAAGAAGCCAATTCAATCAATACCTCCCAACAGTCTTAAGATACAACAGATGCAATCTAGAGAAATCAAGAGTGTTGAGGTTAAGATGGATGCAAATCAAGAGGTCACTGAGTACATTCTGTGGTGGGAAGAATCAAGATCTATCAAGGTTGATAAGGATTTCAATCTGGTATCCACATCAACCAGTGGTAGGATATCAACCTTAGATAAAAGGAGAATTGACTTCTTCTACTTGGAAAGAATGGTAGAGTTGCTGGAGAGCTATGATAATGTTCCAGAGTCTGTCATGGAACATATTCTGAAATATCAAGCTGATAGGGATGCTGAATTCTATCAGAAATTTGGCTACAACTTTGCAGATTTTGATGATGCTGATATTTCAACGGATCTACCAGCTTCTCCTATACCATATCACTGGTACTATGAGTTTGATGATTCACCCACAGAAGAAAGGCAAACCCAACCCACAGAGGAAGGGCAACCCAAGCCAAGCAAAAGACCTGACTCTTCTCAATACTCTCAATATCAGTCAGAACTTGATAAGAAGGAAGCTGAACTCCTGGAAAGATGCAAGACCGCCAACAAGGCAGAAAGTGAAGCTCCATATTATCAAACATGTATGCTGGAAAATCCCTTAAGAATCAAGCATCTAAAAGAAGAAATCTATGTTTGTAGCTTGCACAAGCTAAAAACAACTATTCTGAAGGATTTACAGTATATGGTAGCTGGATCAATTCATCCCCTGGAGCAGATCTGTTCTGATAAGATAGAGGAATTATTGGAAAGGAGAAAAGGAGAAGATTCAAAGCTGGACAAGCAAAGGAGGATGTCTCTCAATGCTTATCGTGGAAGTAGATTCAAGCTCATTCATGAAGAACTCCACTTCAGAAGCTATCCATTTGATCAAGAGCAATGGTTGAATCTCAGGGATGCTAGTTCTCTTGTCTCTCCTACTATCAAGAAGATTATTGAAGAAATAGAAGATGTTGCAGTCACTCCTGCTGAAATCTCTCTAGTAGAAGGTCTAAGAGGCTGCTTGGTAGAAGCTCTCAAACGAGAGGATGTATCAAGACAGAAGAGGAAATCTCAAGCTAAGTAAAAATTCTTAATCCATTCTGATCTTGTTAGTTAAGTTGTCAGCATATATTGTAAATTTGTTGTTATTGTCCATAAAAACAAATTGGGGGAGATTGTTGGGATTTATGGGTGATAGCATTGAAACAACTTAACTTCTTATGTACTTAATTCTTTAATTAAGTAGAACATACTATCACAACCAAAGTATGCTCTTGTAATCAGTATGCAATGTTATTTTATTTGTGTAATTTGGAAGAAGTTCACTTTCTGTGTTCAAGCCTCAAAGAATGCATATTAGATGACAGCATGAATAAAGGTTATTGTCATAAGCATTGACAGTAAGATTACAAGAACACAGAATGTTGCAAGTCACGACAGCATATTCACTCTGACAGCAACATTGGCGGAAGACTACGCGACAGCAACTTTAGCCCTCGACAGCAAGTTTGGAAACCTCGACAGCACTCTATGCAGGGAACTCATACTGTCACCAAAAGTACATTCCTGTGACAGCAAGCTTTGCGGAAAAAGTAACTGTCTCAAGAAAGATCCCTGTTCTGGGTATCTTCTCAGTCAAATCCCGTGATAGTTTCAATGTTCAAGAAACAGGCGTGTTGCAGTATCCCTAAGCTGCACCAAGTCTGCAAGACTACGACAGAAGCTTCAAGCACTACAAAACAAAAGCGAATCAATTCAAGAGCAAGGTCAAGTCTCTATTTGCTAAATTGTTTTAGCTGGAAATAGAATGAATCTAGGTTGATTTCTTTGTAATGTATATCTGACATATTAGCAATTTAGGAAAGTCACATGGGTAGACAGTTTGTAAGAAGATGCCACTTGATAATGACAACAGCTTCACAGACCCGTGTTGACAGTGATAGGATTAGTTTTATACTTAGACTATCAATTCATTCTAGGAATGTAACTAAGATAAGGAAGTGTCTTGAAGAAAACCGAAGCTCAAGAATTCTCTCTTGAGGGTGTAGCAACACTTTGCAAAATAAATAAAAACATTTATTTTGTGAATCCTGTCTTCAGATTATACTGTTTGTGAATGCATACATATTATTGATAACATTAAATCTTAGTTTTGGTTGTTGAAATTGAGATTAAATTTTATCAGTATTGCATTCATCCCCCCCCTCTGCAATACACGAGGACCAACACACATACATTTCTATGCTACTCAAAACAGTCTTATATACACCGATTGTATGTTACAAACAAAACCTACAACATAATAAAATATTACATTTTTGGTTCTGCTTGTTCACATGCTCGTATCAGAAACTATCCTATTCGGGAAATGCCTTAGCTGGCATCAAAGATAAACTTGTATACTCC
This sequence comes from Heracleum sosnowskyi, assembly GCA_030848705.1. Taxonomy (NCBI): domain Eukaryota; kingdom Viridiplantae; phylum Streptophyta; class Magnoliopsida; order Apiales; family Apiaceae; genus Heracleum; species Heracleum sosnowskyi. Next base: position 83,888,087 of record CM061242.1, read on the forward strand.
CAAATGGTGCTTTCTGATTGAGTGTGCTGCTCTCTTAAAAAATTACTAAGTCCATGCTATTGACCTAGCTTCCAAGCCCATGTGACATCTGCATGAAAGAGACCTCTCCTCGATAACCCGACTGTCAGGTCACTATCAGCTGAGATAAGTGAGCTTGTAGTATTCTTCATGCTTGTCAAGCTTTTCCTTAGTGTTCAGTTAGAAGTTAAACTTCTAGGTAGCTGCCTTAACTCTTATTTATCCATCGAGACATAAGAGACAATAGATGACTTCACATTTCATTTGTAGGAATTTGAGCCTTCGCATATTTACAATTTTGACTCCCTATTCCATACATCTTTTGCATCGTCATCCAGCATCTTTTAGTCACGGGTTGTGTAATGATAATCTCTGAGACTGTCCTCCATTCAAACTGCTAAAATAAAGAAATGTTAATCCCAAATGACCTAACAGAATTGTAGAAGGGGGGGTTGAATACAATTCTTGATATTTCTTAAATCTAAAAACAACTTACAAATAAAACTGAACTTAAAGTAAAAATCACAAGCACTTAATAATTTCAGTTGGATTGTTTGATGATCCAACTGAAGTGATTTTTATTGCGGAAATATTCTGTGATACAAAAGTACACAGCTGCTCAGTTACAAGAATGTAGAGAAGTATGCTCTCAAAGATAGCTAATACAATCTATTTGTTTTTCTTCTCTTACAATTATTTTAACTGCTACACTTGGTTATATATTCCCAAGTTTACAAAGCTATTTTTGGCTACACTAAAGTACACTAAAGGTAACCGCCAATAGTTTGCTTTTCATCCCTTTGTCCAGTGGTCCTTGGAGATCCCTGCTTTTGTCTTCATGCTTATTATGATCACTCCCAAGAGCCCAATTGGAAACTGGGATGTTTCCTTATTCCCCATGTCCATTTTAATGGTTTCCAATGCAAAGTACACTTCCACATCTCCTTTTTGATCTGTCAGAAAACTGTCACTATCACTTTGTCAACTATTCAGAAAAGCAATAATGATTCGTTGATAGCATGGAGATGTGTTTCGTTGATAGCTTTATTCTCCATTTCGTTGATGAGTAAACTTCATTCCGTTGACGGTGTTTCCCTCGTTTCGTTGATGGGTAAACTCCATACCGTTGACAGAGTAATCTTCATACCGTTGACATGTCTTCACTTAGGCAAAATTACAAGGCATAATATATTTACAATTAACCAACCTATTTTGCTTATCTAGTACTTAGTCAACATGACTTAGAAAACCTATCTAATACATACAACAAAATGCCTATCATATTGAGAAGTATTGTACAATGCAATTGCTACAACACTCATTTCGTTGATGAGCTTCCTGTCAACGAAACACTGCAAAGCATGCCATTTCGTTGACAGCTACAAAATGACTTTACACAAATTCTACTAAGTGTTTTATGTTTATCATCAAGAACAACATATTCCTAACAATCTCCCCCAATTTATGACTGATAGAATAACAGCCATAAATCAAGAGACTTGATGATAACAAAAACACTCAGATACATTATAAATAACAAAAGTAGAAAATGCATTAAGCTTCATAATATTTTGAACAAAATACAAGACTTACAAGACTAATGCCCAGAAATGCTCCTCTAGACTGAGCAAATGATTCATCTTGGTCTTCTTTGTGGCATAGTCTTCTTCCCTCTCTTAGAGTTGTTTTCCTCAATATGGACCTGTAGCCTTCTGTAAAAGATCTTCTCTTCCTCATCTTGATCACCAAGCTTGGATTGCATAAACTTTAGAGTTTGATTAGATGCCTTATCCAGCTGGTCTTCCATCCTGAAGAACCTTCTGCAGTTGTCCTTGTCCTTAAATTCCATCATCCAGTAAGGTTGAAGATGGATCTTCTTTCCTGTTGAGGGCACTCTAAGCATCCTGGGAAGAGCCTCAGCCTTGTTCCAGCTAGCCTTTATTTGACATATTTTGGAGACCACCTCAGACTTGGCTGTTTTGGTGAAGCCAAAGTCCTTCTTCAAGCATCTAAACACTGTGAGTAGTGTTTGGTAGTCTTCTCCTAAAATTCTGTAGAGAGGCCACTTGTTCTCTACCACCCTTGAATATGAAAACTAATCTTTCAGGCAACTTTTGAGAAGCTGCAATGCCCCTTACTTCCACCAGGTTGTCTAAATCAAGATGTAAGCTAGATTCTTCCCTGATGTCAGCAATGTACATGCAGTCCTCTGGATTTGCAGGGGGTTTCTGAGGTTGTGGCTTTCTCACAAATACTGGCTTTGCCTTGACAGCCCTTTTCTTTGACTTTATTGGCTGATCCTTTTCAAATAGGAACCTTGGAAAATAGGCTTCATCAAATTCAATAGGCTCCTCTTTTGGCATGATTGGCTGATCATGAAAGTTGACAGGATGTGCAGGATCACATGCCAATTTTCCTTCATGAGGTTGATCAGCAGGAATTTGATGTGCATATGTTGTGGAAGAGGCTTGAGCATTGTCCTGAGAATCCTCTCTATCAAAATTCAGATTCCTTTTGGCTCTAGCCTTTGGTTGCCTTACACTTTTCCTTGCTTTTTCAGCTTCCTTAGCTCCATCCTTGGCTTTTTCTTCCTGTAAGGTTTCTTCATCTTCAAGTGCTTGAGCAACTGCCAATGCTTGCATTGCTGCCCTTTCAGATTCTTCAGCTTTGGCCTTAGCAAAATTTGGGTGACCAACCCAAATGCAGATTTCCTTGTTGTCCCTGTAGATGATGGCCCTTTGATTCCTTATGCTTGGATGATTGCTTTCCTTGCACTTGATGATCAGCTTCCCTAGGACTTTGAACTCATCTGGCTTTGGTGGAGGATAAAATATCCTTTCAATGTTCTTGCCTTTGGGTTTGACAAGTGATATTGGAGATATCCCTCTTGCATCCACATTCCTAAAGCATGAAGATTGGCCTCTCTCATTTCTTGAATCTTGAAGGATTCCATGCTGAAGGGGCTCTATAGCATAAGAGCTCTTGAACTATGGCTCCATTTGTACTATCACCATTGCATTTGTTGATGGTGGTATTGAAGTAGCTTGAACCGTTGATGCCTTTGCAGTGTCAGCTAGCTTCTTGACTTTTGCTTCTATATTTGACCAGTGATCCTTAATCTGTTCTGCAAGTTTCATCCTCATAGAGGCTTCCTGGATCAGGTCAATACCATCCTTTTTCTTCTTTCCAAACTCCCCCATTGCTAATGGCTCTTCTGGTAAGGAGATGGCTGGGACCAAAACCTTTGTGATTTGTATCTCTAGCTCCTTAGTTTTCTCCCCCTTTTTGTTATCATCAAGTGAGATGATAGGGATTCCTTGAGCTGCCAGAAGCTGGGTGAGTAACCTAGTTTGCTTCTCCTGTTCCTTTTGCATGTGAGAAAGTGTAGCCTCAACTTTGTCCACTCTAGAGGAGAGAGTTTTCAAAGATGAGGACACTTCAGGTTCCTTGGTGAAAAACCTTGACATCTTGGAGACAGTGTGAAGAGGAAGCTTTTCATCTAGCCTCCTGTCAGTAGCATCCTTAAGGTTGCTAATTGAATCCTTGATTTCTGTAGCCTCAATCCTTGTCTGCAACATTTGTAGCCTTTGAATTTCCAGAGAATCCATTATGGCCTTGTAGAATTTCTTGTCCCTTGCTCCTGCAGACTCATGAGCTAGATATGCCTCATTGTACTGCCTTGTGATAGCAGCATCCAAGTTGCATCTACCATGCATATCCTGAGAAAGCCAGTTTGGTGTAGGAGGCACCACAGAAGTCCCAGTCTGTGAAGTAGTGGCCACCTGTAGATTATCACCATAGCTGTCCTCATCATCAGAAAACTCAAAGTCTCCACTTGCTGCAGCTCCTGGAGGTAGATTGGTCAAGGCATCCTTTGCTCTTTGCATTGATGCAGTAGTATGAATTAAGTTGAGTGACCTTTCTGCCTCCACATTGCCCTGTTGAGCCATAACTTGATAGGCTGGCACAGGATGAGTAAAGGTCTCAGGATCCAGGGAAATACTATCCAGAGTTTGTTGATAATGCTCTTGGAAAGTAAGTTCCCTTTCTCCCTCACTGACCTCCATTAACTCACTAGTAATGGCTGCTTCCATCCTTATTGCTCCTGTAGTCCCTTCTCTCTCTCCACTCTGTTCTTGCATCATGGGCTCCCCATGGCTCACACCTCTCACACCCTCACCTTCACCTACGAAGGTGGTACTCTCAATCTCTCCTTTTGCCTGGCTGGAAGAAATAGCCAGCCTCTCACTCTCATTCTCTCCTTTTGCCTGGCTGCAAGCCAGCCTCTCAATTTCACTCCTTTCAAACCTAAAAGTGTCTCAACTACCACCAGGTCATCTACACTAGTTGTGGAAACAACTTGATTTTCAATAAGGGGTGTAGAATGACCTATCAACGAAATGGTAGTTTGAACTGTCAACAGTATGGATACCTTTGATGGAGAAACACTTGTCAACGAAAGAGGCTGTTTCGTTGATGAAGTCAATAATGCACTTTGAGAAAGTGAAATTACAGTAGAATCTGTGGTGATTGATTTGAGATTGGGGTCCACAGATTCTCTTGAAGTTTCAGAAAAAATTGGTTGATGGCCCAACAAATCACTTAATAAGTGATGACCATCAGCTTCAGAGTGGGGCTTCTCCAAGATAAGAGTTGGAGAATCAGGAAAAGATGTATGGATCATGTCCACATCTAAAGATTGAGTTGGTGAATTGGATGGAGATAAATCAAGATTAATGTTTAGAGAATGGGACTGTAACCCCAGAGTAATAATAGGGGTTACATCAAACTGAATTTGAGAAACTGGAAGTGTTGCTTCCAGTGTGTGTGCACCCTGTGAACCCTTGGACTTTTGCTTCACTCTCCTTTGGTATTGGGAAAATGTAGACTGTGGGTTTGAAGTGTCCCTTACCCTTTTGGACTGTGCTCTTGGTGGAGAGCTTGTTTCAATAATCACATCCTTTTGGGAGGATGCAATTAGACTTGTGTTTAAATCCATTTTACTCATTGTGCCTTGTTGGGAAGACACAATGGGGCTTGGCTGGATTTCACTCATCTGTCCTGCCTTATCCTTAGGGTTTCTTTTATGTTCAACCCTTCCCTCACCTCTCACAGCTCCAGAAACACTCCCCTTTGGTTGTGAAGTAGTTTTTGCAACAGGTGCCTTTTGGGAAGCACCTGAGGTTGACTTGGAGGATTTCTTTGATTTTGGTTTTGTTGCTGGGGCAGGAGCCTGTTGGGTCACAACTACAGACTCCACAGCAACAGGATTGGGTGATACAGTTGAAGTAACAACTATACTAGAAGGGATAGCAGTAGTTACCTCAATTATTGGCAGATACACCACTGGAACATCACCATTGTGGTTCAGCCTCAGTATGTCTGTCAATACTCTCTTTTCTTGCACAAAACACTCAAACTTGGAAACAGGGTTAGAGATTACTAATGGTGTTGGACTAACATGATTAGCCAACATCATCAGAAACCTAGCATAGTAGATATTCTTTTTCCTATTAGCCTTGTCACCCAACTTAGCACCAATTTCATACATAAGTTGGGTGCTAAAGTTGTAATATCTATCAGTTAGGAGCATGGTAAAAAGAATCAACATGGAATTAGTTAATGCATCAAAATTACTAATCTTTCCAGAAAAGACCTTGATAAATGCATCAGCTAAATAACTATATTCCCTAACGAAACCTTTCCTAATTATCCTACCCAAATTATCAGTAGCCAATGAGTAGTTTATTGAATTTAGCATGTTAACCATTTCAGTGATTGTAGGCAAAGTATCACAGTTATTTTCAGGAATATGTAGACATGCTTGCAATACATCAGAATTAACTATGTACTCATTACCTTGGAGAGTGAATTGCAGTGTGCAGTTTGTTCCACTATACTCACATGAGATCCAAATCTCCTCTATTATTTCATTGTAGAGTAGTGTAGAGTGAAACATTGCATAGTTCAACTTGCAATTCTCATGAAATCCATCATTTTGAAGAAGATTTTGTTCGGGTTTTCCTTGACAACAAAAGGGATGGAGTTGTTCTTCTCATAGATGAACCCTCCAGCAGACATAAGCTTGACTATGGGTGCCATTGTTGAGAGAGAAAAAGCTTCGAACTGAATTGCTTGTTAGAGAGAAAAAGAGAGAAAAGCCTTTGGAATTTTTGAGAACAGGTAAAAAGAAATTAAAGAAAATAGAATTTCTTAAATACTCCCCCAAAAATTCTCAGAAAATGAGTCCAATAATAAATGTAAATTACTGGATTGGCTTAAAAAAAATATAACCGTTACTTTTAAAGTATTACCATGATTTATACTTACAAGGGTGTATGCATAGATCGTGGTAAAAGACGTGTCAATTTTCAACGGTTCAGATTAAAAGCGCTAAATCAACGAATCAGAATTGGGCGTTTACAGTCCCGTCTATTTCGTTGATAAAGCTGCGTTTCGTTGATATAAAAGAGCTATCAACGAAACACCCAGAAAAATGCTAAGCCTATCAACGAAATGGTTTATTTCGTTGACATAGTGATTTTGACTTAGACAAAATTTTACTTTTCCTGAGAAAATTAATTCACAGAAAAACATGGCAAATGTCTGGCTGCATTATAACTTGCAAATATCTCAAAAATAATTAAGAGAAATTTAGCATACCTAGCTCACTTACTAATCTTGAGAATGTTGATTCATCAAGTGGCTTGGTAAAGATGTCTGCAAGTTGTTGTTCACTTGGAACAAAATGTAACTCCACAGTACCATTCATAACATGTTCTCTAATGAAGTGGTACTTGATGTCAATGTGATTGGTCCTTGAATGCTGCACTGGATTCTCAGTAATGGCAATGGCACTAGTGTTGTCACAGAAAATAGGAATTTTCTCAACTCTTAATCCATAATCAAGTAGTTGATTTTTCATCCATAAAATCTGTGCACAACAACTTCCAGCTGCAATATACTCAGCCTCAGCTGTGGAGGTGGAAACTGAGTTTTGTTTCTTGCTGAACCATGACACAAGCTTGTTTCCTAGGAATTGACAGGTTCCAGTTGTGCTTTTCCTGTCAATTTTACATCCTGCAAAATCTGCATCTGAATAACCAATTAGTTCAAAACCAGATTCTCTAGGATACCATGCCAAGGTTTGGTGTTCCTTTGAGATATCTGAAAATCCTTTTAATAGCAACTAAATGGGATTCCCTAGGATCAGCCTGAAATCTAGCACATAGACATGTAGCAAACATAATATCAGGTCTACTAGCTGTTAAATATAAAAGTGAGCCTACCATGCCTCTGTAACTTGAAATGTCCACAGATTTTTCCTTAGTATTCAATTCAAGTTTGGTGGCAGTAGGCATGGGAGTTTTGGCAGGAGAGCATTCCATTAAGTTAAACTTCTTTAATAAATCATGAATATATTTTGTCTGACTAATAAAAATGCCTTCATTAACTTGCTTTACTTGAAGACCAAGAAAGTAAGTTAATTCTCCCATCATGCTCATTTCATATTTACTTTGCATAAGCTTGGCAAACTTTTGACAAAGATTCACATCTGTAGACCCCAAGATTATGTCATCTACATAAATTTGAACAAGTATAGTAGAGCCATTTACAACCCTGTGAAAAAGAGTTTTATCTACAGTACCTCTAGTGAAATGATTCTTAAGGAGGAACTGTGAAAGTGTGTCATACCAGGCTCTTGGTGCTTGTTTCAAACCATAGAGTGCTTTGAAAAGGAAGTACACATAGTCTGGAAAATCATCATCTTCAAAACCAGGAGGTTGACTTACATACACCTCCTCTTCCAATTCCCCATTCAGAAAGGCACTCTTCACATCCATTTAATAGACTTTGAAATTGGCATGGGCTGCATAGGCTAGGAAAATCCTTATTGCTTCTAGTCTTGCAACAGGAGCAAAGGTTTCATCAAAATCAATTTCTTCTTCCTGTGAATAGCCTTTTGCAACCAATCTAGCTTTGTTCCTTGTGACTATGCCATTTTCATCCATCTTGTTTCTGAACACCCATTTTGTGCCCATGACACTCCTGTCCTTAGGCTTGGGCACCAGTTTCCAAACATTGTTCCTTTCAAATTGGTTTAGCTCTTCTTGCATAGCCAAGACCCAATCTGGATCTAGAAGTGCATCCTCAACTTTCTTTGGCTCATCTTGAGACAGAAAGCTACTATATAGACATTCTTCTTGAGTTGCTCTTCTAGTTTGGACTTTTGAAGAAACATCACCTATAATAAGTTCAAAGGGATGATCTTTAGTCCATTTCCTTGAGGGAGGTAGATTTGCTCTTGAAGAGGTAGCTTCATGATCATGATTGCCTTGATTGGATATTTGTCCTTGAGAAACTCCCCCTGAGTTTGTTGTCCCTAAATGATCACTTCTAGAAGCATTTCTATGACTGTCAACGGTATGACCATTTTGGCTGTCAACGAAACGCTCATTCTGACTGTCAACGAATCCACCATCATGACTGTCAACGAAATGACCATTTGGTCTACTAGCAGCTATTCTTTTCAATCTTAATGCAACAATTTCATCTTCACTGCTGCTTTCATCTGTGCTAGATACAACAACTTTAGGCTGTTTCTCAGTAGCCTTAACATGATTCACTTGATCTCCTTCCTCATTCTCAAAAGAGAGGCTTTCATGGAAACCTTCATCACAGAGACCTTGTATTTTGAGATCATCAAAAACAACATGTAAAGATTCCATAACAATGTTGGTTCTGAGATTATAGACTCTGTAAGCTTTCCCTGCTGCATATCCCATAAATATTGCTTCATCTGCCTTTGCTTCAAATTTCCCCAAATGCTCAGCTTGATTTCTCAAAACAAAACACTTGCATCCAAAGACATGAAGAAAATCCAATAGTGGCTTCTTTCTTTTGAGTAGTTGATAAGGGGTCATTCCCTTGGCCTGATTAATCAAAGAAATATTTTGAGTGAAGCAAGCTGTGTTAACTGCCTTAGCCCAGAAATAAGTAGGTAACTTTGATTCATCTAGCATTGTCCTTGCAGCTTCAATAAGTGTTCTGTTTTTCCTTTCAACTACACCATTTTGCTGTGGTGTCCTTGCTGCTGAGAATTCATGCAAAATTCCATTTTCTTCACAGAACACCTTCATGCTTGAATTCTTGAATTCTGTCCCATTATCACTCCTAATCCTTCTTACTTTCAAGTCAGGATGATTGTTTACCATCTTGATGTGATTGATAATGATTTCACTTGCCTCATCTTTGGAGTGCAAAAAGAAAGTCCATGTAAATCTAGAAAAATCATCAACAATCACAAGACAATATTTCTTCTTTGAAATAGACATGACATTTACAGGGCCAAACAAATCCATATGAAGCAACTCAAGCTGATGGACAATTGATGACTCTGTCTTGCTTTTGAATGATGCCTTCTTTTGTTTCCTTTTTTGACAGGCATCACACAAACCATCCTTGGAAAACTCCACCTGTGGAATTCCTCTAGCAAGATCCTTCCTCACCAAATCATTCATAACTTTAAAATTCAGATGAGATAATTTCTTGTGCCATAGCCAACTTTCATCCTTGCTTGCCTTGCTGAAAAGACAAGTGATGGTGTCTGGACTTGTGCTACTAAAGTCAGCAATGTACACATTCCCTCTTCTGAATCCAGTCATTACCACATTGTTGTTTCCTCCTTTAGAAACAACACAGGCTTCTTTAGAAAAAGTAACTAAAAATCCTTTGTCACAAAGTTGGCTGATACTAAGCAAATTGTGCTTAAGACCATCCACCAATGCAACCTCATCTATTATGACATTCTCTTTTGAAATCAAGCCATATCCCTTTGTGTAGCCTTTGCTGTCATCTCCAAAAGCAATACAAGGGCCAGCTCTTTCCTGAAACTCTGTGAGCAGGGTAGAATCACCAGTCATGTGTCTTGAACAACCACTATCCAAGTACCAAAGATTTCTTTTGTCTCCCTGCACACAATAAAACCAAATCAAGTTGATTTTGGTACCCAAGTTTCCTTGGGTCCTGTTTTGTTAGCCTTTGATTTTCCTTTTATATCATTTTTCACCTTGGGCTCAGATTGATTTAAATCAATCTTTATCCTTGGTGTTGATTTATGAGGGTTGCTCACATTTTCATTCACAGCATGCATAGTTGGAGGAACAAACATGTTATTCATATTCCATGGCATTTGTGGCACATTAAACATATTCATGTATGGATTAGGCACAAATGACATGCTGGCATATGGATTTTGAAATTATGCATATGGAGCAAACATGTTAGGCATAACAGGCATTGTAGACATAGAACTGTTCATTACAGGCTTGGGAATTTTCACATTAGTAGTTTTCTTAACAGATTTGCAGTTAGTAGATAAATGACTAACACTTCCACAATTGACACATGTCTTTCTAGGAGCATATTTATCAGGTGTGTAATTGTTGTGTTTGTTAATCCCTACTTTGCCATTCCTGTTATTCTTTTTATTTCCCTTAGCCTCAACATGAACTTTCTCTAACTTGTCTTTCAATTGCTTGTTAGACAAGTGACCTACATTAGCTCTCTCAACAGGCTTCTCAACTTTCTTTGATTTACTAGACTCACCTTGAACAAAGTTCTTGGTGGCAGGACCATACTTGTTATTAAGTCTAGTGAGTTCATCTTTTCTTTTCTCTGTCAACGAAACAGCCTGATCGGTTGATGGTTCATCTGTCAACGAAACATTGCATTCCGTTGACATATCAACCTTCAACAAATGATCATTGTTGTTTGTTGACTCAGTTTCTGATTCTAAGGTTTCACCAACATACCCTAGCTTCTCCTTGTTCTTTTTCCATGATTGTTCATAGAAAGATTCCATACCTTGAACATTAATGATGTTGGTAGCAACATTCCTGGCATCTTTCCGTTTAGCAATCACACTTTGTTCTATTTCAAGTTGTGTCTTAAGAATTTCTTCCCTTTTTAACACGTTCTCAAGTTCCTTCTTAGCATCCCTACTAACACACCTCATTTTCTCAAATTCAATGAGTTGTGCTTCTAACATTGCATTCCTATCACTTAAGAGCAGATTAGTCTCTTTTATTCTTGAATTCTCTTTGGTAAGTGATTTAAGAGTAACACGCAAATTATATAATACAGTAGACATTTCATTTACTGCACTATCGCATTCCTCTTTAGAAAGCTCAGAAAGATTAGTAATTGTTACCTGGTTGCTTGAGGAGCTTGCTTCCTGCTCATGATTGTCAGCCATAAGAGCCAAGTTGACATACTCAACATCATCATCAGAATCTTCACCATTACCAGCCCAATCATACTCCTGAGACATGAAAGCCTTTTCTTTTTGCTTGAGAAGTTCAAAGTATTTCTTTTTATAATCAACAGGCTCAAATTTCCTGTTGCCCTTCTCAACCTTGGGCTTTCTGCAGTCTCCAGCAAAGTGACCAAGCATTCCACAATTGAAACATTTAGACTTAGACTTCTCAATCCAGTTAGATTTTCTAGGTTGAAAGTCTCTTCTTGGTGGCCTTGCTTCTGAGTTTCTTTTAAACTTGAACTTAGAGAATTTTCTAGACAGAAAAGCAATGTGTTCATCAATCTCATCTAAGTCATCCAAGTTGGCTGGTTCTGATTCTTCTTCTTCTGTCATCTTGCCTTTACCCTTGCTAACATCACTCCTACAACTAGCTCGACTAGTTGTGGCCTTTGCAGCTTCTTCATTGTCATCTTCCAGTTGGTTCACAGATGCAATCAATGCAATAGATCCACCTTTCTTCTGTACCTTTTCAATTTCTTCATCTTGCTCCATTTCCAGCTCATAAGTCTTCAAGGTTCCATAAAGCCTTTCAAGAGTGTAGTCTTTGTACTCTTGAGTGTTTCTGAGAGAAATAGTCATAGGATTCCATTCTTTTGGAAGAGCTCTAAGAAATATAAGGTTTGAATCCTTGGTTTGATAGATCCTCCCATACAACTTTAATCCATTCAAAAGCTTTTGAAACCTACTAAACGTGTCATTTAGGGTTTCACCAGCTTTAAAATGAAAATGCTCATATTGTTGTATAAGGAGCTGCATTTTATTTTCCCTAACTTGCTCAGTTCCTTCACAAAGAGTTCTAACAGTGTCCCATACTTCTTTGGAGGTTGTACAGTTGATAACATTGTCAAACATCTCTTGCTCCAAACCATTAAACAGAATGTTCATGGTTCTCTTATCTTTATGGATTTCTGCAAGATCTTCAATAGTCCATTCTGAGATAAGTTTTGGAATTTCCACATCAGGAGCATCATCTGGCACTCCAATTCTAGATGCAAACTTCATGGGAACGTGTGGACCTTTCTCAATGCAGTCTACATACCTCTCATCCATAGACATGAGATGTAAATGCATCTTTACTTTCCAGTGAAAGTAATTGTCCTTATCAAGAACTGGTATCTTTACTCCTGCATCCTTCTTCACCATGGTTTCTGTTTTTGGTCTTGATCTTTAAACTTCTTGTATGTTAGAAGCTTGCTTTGATACCAATTGTTAATCCCAAATGACCTAACAGAATTGTAGAAGGGGGGGGGGGGGTTGAATACAATTCTTGATATTTCTTAAATCTAAAAACAACTTACAAATAAAACTGAACTTAAAGTAAAAATCACAAGCACTTAATAATTTCAGTTGGATTGTTTGATGATCCAACTGAAGTGATTTTTATTGCCAAAATATTCTGTGATACAAAAGTACACAGCTGCTCAGTTACAAGAATGTAGAGAAGTATGCTCTCAAAGATAGCTAATACAATATATTTGTTTTTCTTCTCTTACAATTATTTTAACTGCTACACTTGGTTATATATTCCCAAGTTTACAAAGCTATTTTTGGCTACACTAAAGTACACTAAAGGTAACCGCCAATAGTTTGCTTTTCATCCCTTTGTCCAGTGGTCCTTGGAGATCTCTGCTTTTGTCTTCATGCTTATTATGATCACTCCCAAGAGCCCAATTGGAAACTGGGATGTTTCCTTATTCCCCATGTCCATTTTAATGGTTTCCAATGCAAAGTACACTTCCACATCTCCTTTTTGATCTGTCAGAAAACTGTCACTATCACTTTGTCAACTATTCAGAAAAGCAATAATGATTCGTTGATAGCATGGAGATGTGTTTCGTTGATAGCTTTATTCTCCATTTCGTTGATGAGTAAACTTCATTCCGTTGATGGTGTTTCCCTCGTTTCGTTGATGGGTAAACTCCATACCATTGACAGAGTAATCTTCATACCGTTGACATGTCTTCACTTAGGCAAAATTACAAGGCATAATATATTTACAATTAACCAACCAATTTTGCCTATCTAGTACTTAGTCAATATGACTTAGAAAACCTATCTAATACATACAACAAAATGCCTATCATATTGAGAAGTATTGTACAATGCAATTGCTACAACACTCATTTCGTTGATGAGCTTCCTGTCAACGAAACACTGCAAAGCATGCCATTTCGTTGACAGCTACAAAATGACTTTACACAAATTCTACTAAGTGTTTTATGTTTATCATCAAGAACAACATATTCCTAACAAGAAACCTCCAAAAGATTCTGTTACATAGATTTGTTTTCCATGTTGAATGAGATGAACATCAGTAGGCGTATTAATTCCATATCTGTAGACTACCATTTTACGTCAATTATCAGTAGAAAGGTAATCTCAGAATATCCATAGAAGTAATATTCCATAACTGTATCCATAGATGAGACATGACATTCTTGACTACATCCATAGATAGACCATGACCTCCTTAACCGCATCCATAGATAAAACATGACATCCTTAGATGTTTCTGATGATCAACTTCCTTCAGCTTTTATCCGTAGATATGATGTCCCCTGCTTTTATCCGTAGATGAGATAAGTTGTTCCTAGCTTCTATCCGTTGACGAGATAAGATGTTCTCAGCTTCTATCCGTTGATGGCATATGATGTTTTCAGCATGTATCCGTAGATGAAATAAGATTTCATAGCTTGATCCGTAGAAAGGATACTCTTAGCTTCATCTTTAGATAAAACACCTTGTCATCTTTATTGATTCACCATTACTGAGTTGTTTAGGTAAACTTACCACTGAAATACTTGGTGCTTGATTAGACGTCCATTGGCTTGCTTCTGAAATGCTTCCTAACTTTACGACAGAATATCCTCCAATCATTTGATGTGGCTTTTAGACCTTGGATAGATAAAATGCCTTCCAGTTAGCTTCCTGATTTGTCAGCTTCTGTGAACTAGCTTTCTGACAATCAACTTCGGTGTCAAGATCAAATTCTTGTCTTGAGGATTTTGTTATCATCATTCCAAATCGGTCAACCCTAACATAGACCCCCTACATTCACATCATTTTCACCAATTAAAACATTTCAAATTCCCATATCATCAAGCCCACGTCATTTTATACCTAAATTTTGTGTACTTCCAGCTTTAGTTAGTAGTAAATACTTTATCGTACATTGTAGTAAATTGTGGTGAGTGAAAAAAATAAGATTGACAAGGCAATCCAACACCCAACCCCCACTTCAAATTACTCCCACCCCGGTCAAAATAACCACCATCCTACAAACCTAGAGCTGAACAAAAAGACCATTCTCAAAAAGCCCGCCTGGATTGGACTACTAAAAGCCCAGATAAAGCCTGCTTATAAAAAGTCCGGTCCGACTTGGCCTGGCCTTGAGGTCCTTACAAGTCCTTCGATTTCTACTAAAAAACTAGTCCGGTAAAAATTTTGGCCTAGGACCGGTATGGCTGTATATAAACACTGGATAAAAAAATACTATACGTAACAATTAGTTACATGTATAATAAATATATGTTACAAACAAATAATGATGTGACACTACCATATAATATATATTCATCACATATATAATGATAAAAAAACACAACATAATATTATTTTTGTATTGTTGAGTTACAATCTTTAATTTTTCATGTGCTAATGTCCCAAATTGCCAACCAAGTCCATGTTTTCACCAACTTCCAACACAAATAAGTAGACTCCATAATTTGAGAACATGATCACTATATTCATATCTCCATGACTCCATCTCCTTGTAATAATGTGTCATTGTAAAAAAAAAAAAATTATGTCAATTACATATTTTACCCCTCTAACTGCTATAAAACGACTAATTGTGAGGTTGGTTTTTGACCAATTATTTCAATAATCACACACACACACACACACACACATATATATATATATATAGTATATCATTGGTGTAATCTTTAAATTCTATCTACTCCTTTGGGCTCTGCATTCTAAGTTTTCAACTCAACATAGCTTTTAAGTTATCAGTTATCACCTTCAAGTCTTTTATCATCTTTAACACTTTTACAATATACAAGTTATACTTACATGGCATCAAGTCAAAATCCAACAATTACCAATCCCCATGTCTCCGCCGTTGGATTACCATATGAAGTGGTAAAACATAAACATACAGCTGCTTGTTGGAATTACTTTGAGAAAGTAAAATTTGAAAATGGTGATTTCAAGGCAAATTCTATTAATTGTGGAAAGTTATTGGCATCCGGTGGAAATTCTACACTGGTAAGACATATTAGTTCTTGCACATCAAGAATGGCTCCAAAATTACTTTGAAGAAGAAGTTTGGGAATACGAAGAAATTCAAGATGAAAATCAAGCTTGATACTTTAATAGAGATAACAGAAGACTACACAACGACTCTGAAATTTTGAAATATTTCAACAATCATATTATTTCTCTATAAATATAATTTCACATTCTCATCACACTATCAATTTTAAAAAATTACAGCTTATATTTATTATTATATTGTTAATAGCTATGGAGAATGTAAGCTATGAAGTTGTCGAGCATATATATGCCCATCTTCAAAAAGTGAAACTAACAAATGGAACTTTTAAGGCAAAATGTGTTAATTGCGGAAGATTTTTCATAAATGCTAACAATGTAATACTTGCTAGACATGTCAACTACTGCCGAAGAAACTTAGAAATCTGTAAAAACTCAAGATCAAATTCACCAGTGAAGCATTTAAATTTATGTAAGCTCATAGCTAGTTCTCAAATTGTTGTATTTGTTGTAAATATTTGATTGTCAAAGATAAGGCAAATAGATTAAAGTATGTGAAAAGGAGAAAACTTACTCAGCCCGCTTTATGATTTCCATGCAAGTAGATTTTAGAATACCAATACACGGATGCAGAGTTTGCAATAGATGTACTTATTCAATACATTAAGTTTATTCACATTATAGGCAACGGCTTCTTCTCCTATAAATAGGACCTGTAACTTTAGTGTGTATAACAAGAGAACAAGCATATCATCAATTTCTCTCTTCCTTTTATTCTGATTATACTTTTGTTTTTACGTATACTTAGTTTAAATTCTTGTTCGGTTTGTAATATATTTGGATAGTAAAATTATAACACGTTATCAACACAAGTCTCTGCCCGAGCTTTATTCGACGAAGAAGGTGCAATTTAATTTCTTCTATCTTAGTTGAGCCTTTGCCCGAGTTTTATTCGATCAATAAGGTACACTCGAATTCTGTCTATTTTAATTTTATAAATGTTGATATTATCATGCATGTTATTTATACATGTATTGATATTATTGTTAAATTAAAAGTTAGTTATATTATGCAAATTTAATTTATGTTATTTATCATTTTATGCTACAAATTTTATTATGTGATACATGGTTAAATTGTTTACGTCTTAATGTGCTATATTGTTATATCATGTTTTAAATATTATTTTATATCATGCCAAAGCTATTATTTTTCTCAGGTACCACATTCATGAAAATTTAAAATCTGAATACTTGACCGTCAAAAAACCACTCACCCTCTGGACCAACCTCAAAGATAGATTTGATCACCAAAAACTTGTCCATTTGCCACATGCCCGTTATGAGTGGATTAATATAAGGTTGCAAGATTTTAAATCTGTTGCTGAATACAATTCTGCCTTGTTCAAAATAAGCTCAAAATTGATTTTATATGGTGAGAATATTACTAATGCTGACATGATTGAAAAGACCCTCTCAACCTTTCACCCCAACACTATGATTCTGGCGCAACAATACAAGGAGCACAATTTTCAGAAATTTAGCGAGTTGATATCTCTCCTTCTTGTAGCTGAAAAGAATAATGAGTTGTTGTTGAAAAATCATCATATGCGTCCCACAGGCTCTGCCCAGTTACCTGAAGTACATAACACGTCATTCCGGAAGACTGAATGTGGGAAAGGGTATAGAGGATGACGAGGTTACGGACGACACTGTGGGCGTGGAAATTTTCGTGGTCAGTTTCGAAATTCTGGTCACCAGAAGTGGCAGCGTGATGGCTACAACAACTCAGGCCACCAGAAGTGGCAGCGTGATAGCTACAATAACTCTGGCCACCAGAAGTGGCAAAGTGAGGGGCCAAATAAAAGGAAGGCACCACAAGAAGAAGATACTAGAGATATGTGTTTTAGATGTGGGGCTCATGGACATTGGACTCGTACTTGTCACGCACCAAAACGTCTTGTAGATCTTTACGAGGCATCTGTTAGATATAATTACTGATGTTTGTTTAATCAGTGTTTAAGTAACAGGTACTGTTCAGAGTTTAGTCTGAAGTACTTATCAGAGTTTACATGGAAGCCGGTCAGAGTTTGTTAAAGTCTGACAGGGTGAAAGTCGATTTAGCTGTCGGTGCATATCATGAAGATTCTAGAAGCAATATATTCTGAAGATGGAAAGAAGCAGAATATATTGATACAGCTAAGGAGACTGGACAGAGGACTGAAGCAATTCTAATTGATTACAATTGTATAGCTAATTTGTAGGAGTATCAATTAGAGATTGATTGTAACTGTGTACTATATAAACACAGATAGGTTATCCCTAGAAGGGATGCGATTATTGAAAATATTATTCTTGTAACCTAGTAGCTCTTTGTGATTCATTAACATCACTAAGAGAGAATTATTTAATATAATTCAGTTTGTTGATTTACAAACTTGTGTTCTTGATTGTTATTCTCATACATACTTGATTATATTGTGTATTCGGCCTAACAATTGGTATCAGAGCCAAGGCTGTTTAATATATACAGTTTTTCGATTCAAACACAGTAATAATCATGTCTGAAGAAAATCAAGCTCCTCCCAAGGTTGAACAGGTTAAACCTAATTCTGTGAGTTGGTATGAAACAATCAGGGTTCCAATTCTCAGGACAGTGGAGTATCCAATTTGGAAGGTGAAGATGACCATGTTTCTGGAGGCTACAGATCCAGAATATCTTGACAGAATCTATGATGGTCCTCATATGCCGACTAAATTGTCTCCTGTTGTTGATGGTCAAGAACAAAAGACTGTTCCAAAGGAAAAGAAAGATATGACTCCTGAGGACATCTCATCAATTGCAAAAGATGCAAAGGTTAGACATCTTCTCCACAGTGCTTTAGATAATGTTATGTCTAACAGAGTAATTGGTTGCAAAACTGCAAAAGAAATCTGGGATGCTTTGGAAGTCAGGTGTCAAGGAACCACTGCTATAAAGAAGAACAGGAAAACAATACTCACTCAGGAGTATGAGCACTTTGATTCAAGAGCCAATGAAACCTTGACTGAGACATATGACAGATTCTGTAAACTGCTGAATGATTTATCTCTAGTTGATAAAGAATATGATCTTGAAGAATCAAATCTCAAATTTCTCTTATCTTTACCTGAAAGATGGGATTTGAAGACAACAACTATAAGAGATAATTACGAACTTGCTGAAACTAAACTTGATGAGATTTATGGGTTACTGAAAACTCATGAATTGGAAATAGAACAAAGAAACAGAAGATCAAGCAAGAAGACAAAATCTGTTGCTCTCAAAGTTGAGGAGAAGCCCATCAAGAAGGAATCATCAAGGAAGAGAGCCAAGGGAAAGGCTTTAGTCATTAAATCTGAAAGTGAGTCATCAAACTCTGATGATGACTCAAACTCTGATGAAGCTTCTGACTCCGAGGATGATGAAGAACAGATGATGCAAATGGCTGCATTGATGGTGAAGACCTTCAAGAAGATGGGATTCAAGAACTTCAAGAAAGGAAAGAGATTCTCAAGGAAAGATTCAAACTCTGAAAGGAAAAGTTTTAAAAAGTCTGATGGAAGGGAGACCAAGTCTGGCAAGAAGGATAAATCTGAAATCCAGTGCTACAAGTGTAAGGAGATGGGTCACTATGCCCCAGAGTGCAAGAAAGGCAAATCTGAGAAAGCACTCATCTCTAAAGGCAAAGACTGGGCAGATACTTCAGACTCTGATGATGGAGTAAATTATGCTCTTATGGCAACTGTCAAAGATGAGACTGAATCATCTGAAAATAAGGGCATAAAAGAGAGCACCCTTATCTTGGACAGTGGATGCTCAGGACACATGACTGGAAATACAGCCCTGCTATCAGATTTTGAGGAGAAGGCTGGCCCAAAGGTTTCCTATGGAGATGGCAACATAGGACGTACTATGGGATATGGCAATATCAATCTTGGAAGTGTCATCATCATAAATGTAGCTCTAGTCTCAGGACTCAAGCATAATCTGCTATCTGTGAGTCAAATCTGTGACAGAGGAAACCATGTAGATTTTCATACTGAACACTGTGAAGTGATCAGTAAATCTACTGGAAAAGTTGTTCTAGTTGGATACAGGCGCAACAACATTTATGAAGCAAGTTTGGTAACAAACTCTGATGGAAAAACAGTGTGTCTGACTGCAAGAATGTCAAATGAAGAGAGTTGGAATTAGCATAAGAAGCTCTCTCATCTCAATTTGAACAACATCAATGAGCTAATAAGAAAGGATCTTGTAAGGGGACTTCCAAAATCAATACTCAGTCTAGATGGCCTATGTGATTCTTGTCAAAAGGCTAAGCAAAGAAAGTCATCTTTCAAGAGCAAATCTGAATCTTCAGTAGTGGAACCTTATCATCTTCTACATGTTGATCTCTTTGGACCAGTGAATGTGATGTCTATGGGCAGAAAGAAATATGCTCTAGTAATTGTTGATGAATATACTAGATATACATGGGTGTACTTCTTATCAAAGAAGGATGAAACTGCTCAAACTCTGATGGATCATGTAAATCTACTGGACAAAGGATCATAGTACAAAGTCAAAATAATAAGGAGTGATAATGGAACTGAATTCAGAAACTCAATCATGGAAGCTTTCTGCAAGGAAAGAGGAGTGAAACAAGAATTTTCTGCACCTGGAACTCCACAACAAAATGGTGTAGTTGAAAGAAAGAACAGAACTTTAATTGAAGCAGCCAGAACAATGCTTGATGAAGCAAAGTTACCAACCTATTTCTGGGCAGAAGCTGTTCAAACTGCTTGTTTTACTCAGAATGCTACACTGATCAACAAGCATGGGAAAACATCATATGAGATGGTGAAAAATAAGAAGCCAAATTTGAAATATTTTCATATATTTGGATGCAAATGCTCTGTGTTGAAGACTCATCCTGAACAGTTGACCAAGTTCGAGTTAAAAGCTGATGAAGGAATTTTTGTTGGCTATCCATTGTCAACAAAAGCGTTCAAAGTATACAATCTGAGAACAAAGGTGATCATGGAGTCTATACATGTGTCATTTGATGACAAGAAAATAACTGGACTTGATGACCTAGATAAATATGATCAACTACGCTTTGAAAATGAAGATTTATTCTCTGATGATGTAAACTCTGATAAAGCGGTTCTGACAAACTCTGACGAAGCATACTCTGAACCTCTACTGGTAAATACCGGAGAAACTGGAAATTCTCAAATTGAACAAAATAGAGAACCAGTTGAGGGGGAGCGTGAAGAAGCTCAACAAGACACAACAAGTGAGTCAGTTGAGGAAACTGATTCAAACACTGACAGATCAAACTCTGAGCCATCCAATTCAGGGGAAGCCTTAGATGCTGCAGAAAGTCAACATATGAATCAGGAGAGCATGGATCAAGGGGGAGGATTCAATAATGATGCAAGAAACCACTTACCAACAGCAAGAAAGTGGACACAGGCACATACACCTGATCTTATAATTGGAGATCCTGATGCTAGTGTAAGAACTAGAAGTGCTACTACAAATGAATGCCTGTATCATGCTTTCTTGTCTCAAACAGAACCAAAGAAAGTGGAAGAAGCTCTTCAAGATGCTAACTGGATAACAGCAATGCAAGAAGAGCTAAATGAATTTGAAAGAAATGAAGTCTGGACACTTGTACCAAGACCAAAGAATAGATCAATTGTAGGTACAAAGTGGGTTTTCAGAAACAAGACTGATAGTGAAGGTGTAATTACAAGAAACAAGGCTAGACTTGTGGCTAAAGGTTATTCACAACAGGAAGGAATTGACTATGATGAAACCTATGCTCCAGTTGCAAGATTGGAGGCCATAAGAATTTTTCTGGCCTATGCTGCACACAAGAAGTTTAAAGTCTTTCAGATGGATGTGAAAAGTGCTTTTCTCAATGGGAAGCTTGAAGATGAAGTGTTTGTTGAACAACCACCAGGATTTGTAGATTCCAAGCATCCAGATTATGTCTACAGGCTTGACAAGGCATTTGTTAGGTCCAAAGTATCGTAGAAGGGGGGGTTGAATACGATACTCACAAATAATTTAATTTCGTTCGCGGATTAATCTTTCAGTTCTATAACGAAATCAAACACACCAAACCAAATCAAGTTTCGGGGAATATATCTTTTTATAAATATAAACCTCGAGGGGTGCTACAATTTCTAATCCATAGATTAGCGTCAATGAGTTTAAGGTAACACAAATACAAAACAATAATCAAGTTCTGAGCACTATTAATTTCTCTGATAATTTTCTCCGGCTCTTCTCTCTCTCAGTTATGTCTCTGTGTTAGAATCCTTAACTGAAGAAGACACACTCTTCTCTCAGTATTAATTGTAGACTTGATTTGAAAAACCATCGAACCATTTAGAATAGAATATTCTTGGCCGTTGGATCTTCATCAACCGTTCACAACAAGTTACTTTTCACCTACTCCTTGAAATGCAAAACCATCGAATGGATTAAAAAACCATCGAATGGAATTACTTTATTTACCATTCGATAGTTTTTAATTCAAAACTATCGAATACTAAATAAAGTAAAAGTGGTTTGCCAATAATTACTTTAACCACCATTCGATAGTTTTCTCAATTGAAAAACTATCGAATACTTTTCCTTGTCTTTTGTCCTTTAGTGATTACTCCTGAGCTCCTGGGTGTTTAAGTTTTAGACAGTATCAATTCCTTCTGAGACGATAAAACAACTTGATCTTTTCAGTGCCATCACCTAGTGCAACTGGTCTGGTTCACAGATGAATAACACTTGATCAATTCTTATTTTATGTCTTCAATACATTGCTGCTGATACGTCCCTTGTCGTTCTGGTTGCTTCATCACTGGAATCCCGTGGTACTGAACCCTAAATCATTCACATACTTCTGTCGTCTTCAAAGTCTTGTTTCTTTTGTTGTCACTGAGGCTTGAACATTTTCATGAACTTCTTTCCGTGACCTGTTTACGGACTTCAAGAATACATAACGTATTTTGATTTTTTGTGTTTACCTTTTCTTCTTTGATTCTGGATTCCTGTGCTTCTGTTAATATTATTGTCTGTCTTGTCCTTTGTTGAGTTGTAGTTATCTCTTTTAGATCTTATGTTACATTATGCTTTACAATCTCCCCCTATTTGATTGGATAGAGTTCGACAAGCAAATACTTCGAGGATAACTCAACTAACTAAGGAAACATTAAACTACTTAAAGTAAGACAGCTTAATAATATCAATGCATTCTGGATCAGATATATATACATTTCCAGATTTCATAATTCAAAAAACAATTAAACTTTATACAATGAAGTTGCTCCTCTAGTCTGAGCTGATAGTTCTCTTGTTCTTTGCTTCATCATTCAGAACATTCCAATCTCACCTTCTTCAATCATTGGATCGGAGTTAGCAGCTTGATAATCAATCACTGATGGATAGTGCAGTGGTTCTCCAGGTTTAAGGATTGCTCCTCGGATGTGTCTTCCAATATACTCAACCTCTTGACCCACTCCAGTCCACAACCATGCAATGTTAACATCTTTCTTGTTTGGCTTTGGCATGTTTGGCAGTCTGGTATGCACTTCCAATCCTCTTTCCACTCTTTTCCTATAGTAAGGAACATTCTCCATTAGAAATCTTCTAAGAGTGTCTGCTGCTTTGTCCTTCTCCGTTGAAGAGAATCCAGTGGATCTAAGATACTTCTCAACTGAGATTAGATAGTTGCTTGGGTAGTCCCTCAGTTTGTCCTCAGCCAAATAGCAGATTCTGAACAAGTCATTCGTCATGAATCTAACCATTGGAGGATCTTCAGTAATCTCTGGACTGACTTTCATCACGATCTCCTTAACATGCTCTCGGAGCAGTTCATTTAGCCTTGTAGTTCTTTGGATCTTGATGAGTATAGCCTGCAATTCTGTATATGTCCTCTGTTCTAAAAACTTAGTAGAAATCACAAATGTACCTTTCTCCAGAAAACTGATTATTAAGCTCCAGGCACCATTTGCTTTAACCCCAGCATTCAGACAGATTATAGAGCTTCTCAGTGCTTTGAAGTAAGTCTGATCATCAAGATTAGCACTTCTGATGTCCTGAATAATGACTTCCACCTCCGCATTGTCGTTGACTTGTAATCCGTCTTCAACTCCACAAAAGGTTTTATAAGCCATTTCCCATTCAGTACCATCTTTCTTTGCCAGATCTATCATCTTCTTCTTCCTCACTTCATTATACACCTTCATTCTCTTTAGCTTTTCACTTCTCAGAATTGCTTGCTGTTTTTCTTTCTCAGCTTGCCTGGCATCTATTGCAGCTCTCTGAGCTCTTATTGCTTCCAAGGCAGCTTCTTCTTCTGATGACAGAGAATTTGATTCTTCTTCCATAATATCCTCATCCAAGATAGGATGATCTATTGGTTCAGGATAATATGGTTCATGCTCCTCTTGAATAGGTTGCTCTTGCATGAATTCAAATTCCTCTTCACTCTTCTCTTCCTCCACAAGTTCTTCTATCCAATACTGCCTGATAGGAATAGCTTCAACTGTTTCCCAAACTCTCCATCCATCCTTAGTTTGCTCCTTCTCCCCTTCTCCAACTTTCTCCCCCTTAGTTGAGGAATCGTCGATAAAAGCATCCTCAGCATAAAAGACATTAGAAGGATCAGGTTGTTGATAGGAGGGACCAGGTTGTCCAGATTGTTGGTTTTTCAGCATACTCCATATAGACTGTACTCCATCGCCTTGATTCTCCAAGAAATCCATAAGCTGCTTATTAAAGTCATTTATAGAAGCTAACGACAGGTCAATGTTTTCCAATCTTGAGTTGGTAGTCTTTTCCATATGATCCAGCCTCCTGTTGAGTCTAGACTCTACTCTTGAAAGGTTGTCCATTGCATCCTTCACCCGCGCTTGACCATCCCGGATAACCAGAACGTCCTCTTTCAAAGCTTCATGTCCCTGGGACAGTGCAGTTACTTCATTCATGAATCCATCTTTAAGCTCCCTTACGTCCATCCTCAAATCGACCAGCTCTTCCATAGCTTCCTTCTTTAAGGAGTCCACTGCCTGCTTCGTACCTGTTATAGTGCCAGATGCACTGCCAATGACCCTGAATGTTCTTCTGGAATCAGCTGCAGCCAAGTCAACTTTCTCTTGAATAGACTTTAAAGAAACATTGTCTTGACTGGAGGTGATCCCTTGGTCAAAGGAAGGTCGCAGTGGAACCTTGAATAATGGATTTCCTTCTTTATCATGAACTGTCATCTCCTTGAGGGAAGATTGAACTTGTAGCTCTCTTTCTGTTGGTAACAGCAGATCATCAATATGAGTTAGGGTTTGGGTGTCACTCCTCACGTTTGGCTCTGGGTGTTCACTCACAGTTTCTGTTAGTGTTTCACTCATTTTTCCTTTCCCACTCAGGCCAGGTGTAAGTGTTTGTGTTTCACTCAAATCCATTGTGCTGGTTGTACCTGCAGAAGAAAACACCGTAGCCGTCCTTAAGGAGGTCACCGGTGGTGCAATGGGGCTTCGCAAGTCCCCGTCCTTGGTTAAACCAAGTTGCTGATCATCCTTAGATGATATATCCTTTGTAGGATCTAGAGTTTGAATCTCTAGGGGGTTAGAAACAGGCTCTTTTAACAGCAGAGATCCCGAATCTTCCCCGTGAGTCTGTAAAGACTTCACCTCAGTTGACTCCTCAATAGTAATTGATTCACTGTCAACGAGTTGCCGATCTGCACCTACGTCAGACCCTTTACCCGCAGGATCCAGATATGTTCCATCTGGGGAGGTAGACAATGACCTTTTAGATTGTGCATTTAGGTCAAAGCCCTCTCTCGACGTCTGTGAAGACCCTTGGTTCAGAGAACCTTCAACCAGTGAACCTGACCGTAATATGGTCGGAACACCAGTTGCTTCCGTCAATTCCTCCTTACTTGATTGAGCTATTGGTTCAGATATTGCTTTCGTTAGCGTAGCCCAATCAGCATCAGAAAAATCAGTAAAGGGCTCTTTGAATGAGAGAAATGAAGTATCAGCAGTTGCCTCAGTTTCTGTTCTTCTCCTTTTAGAGGAAGGCAGAGCTGCTGTTGAAGGGTGTATCTCCTTATGTGGTGCTGCTTTGGCACTATCTCCCTCTACACTCAGGGATGTTTCTTTACTGGGTATAGGAGGGGAAGGAGCATCATTTATGTTTTCATTTGGCTCGTTCAAAGGCTCTTCGACCGTGGTTAGAGGTTGTGGGTTTGCAACCTCCTGGTCAGGAATGGCCACTGAGGGCTCTGGATCAACATCCATTGGTTCAGGACCAAGTTCAGGTTCAGGTTGAGGAAAGTTACCTTCATTTACCTGTTCCCCTGGGGGTAGAAGAGGTAGGGGCACCGTTCTTAGATATTCAGTGAGAACAGTGGGTACCCCTGGAAGATAGTTGTTCTTCCTTATTAGAGCGGTTATGGCATTGCTCTTCATCTTCATACACTCCATTGTGTCTTCAGCTTCAAATGTCTCACGTTCATCATCTGTTAAGACATCATTGAGAATTAGCTGTAGGAACCTAGGATAGAAACAGAGCACATCTTCATTTATGCCTGTTCTCTCATCCAGTGGTCCCATGCACAGAATTACTTGATCAATCACTGTCCGTCCTATGTCCGTCCTATGTTAATATGCCTGTTGTTCGCAATGGCAAACCCTATCTTTTGAAGGAATAAGGGAATGCCATGCAGATTTGTTAGCTTGGCAGTAAAAACATGTATCAGGGTATGAAAGAAAAAATTCCATGGCTTTGGCAGGTAATGCTTTAGGAACTCTCCCACCAAGAAGTTAGGTTGTTGACTTCTGATAAGAGTGAAGAAAGCATGTATTTCCTCAGTTGTGGGATCCGGAACAAGGTTTTCTGTTGGAAAATGTAGAATTCTATTGAAGTCATGTTCCGTCACCCTTATTGTTCTGCCCCCTGGCACAACAAAACTGAAGGACCGTATGTTATTCTCAGTTGTATCCGTGGCGGTTGTGTACAACGCAGTCAATTGATCAATGCAAAGGACCACGGGAGTACTTACAGCGTATGCCACTAACGAACGTGTATTCAAAAACTCTGCCCATGCACGAATTTGAGGATTCGTTATGGATTGCAGATTTTGAAACGAGACATGATTAGTCTTGGTAACAATGAATTCTCCAGCCATTTGTTTAAAATTTCCAGAAAATTTAAATAACCAAAACTAATTTTCCTTTTAAATTTAATTAATTATTACTAATTAATCAAACTCAACAAAATTACCCTAAAAACAAAATTACCCTTTTTCTCAAAGATACACAAATTCGAACACTTTTATCAGAAACCCTAATTTGTTAACTTTTAGAAAACAACCTTCTCTGTAATCACTAAAGAAATCAATTGACAACCAATTTCTTTATAGAATAGAAGAGTGTTAACAGAACTTAGGATTTAAAAAATCAACACACTTTCGATGGTTTCTTCTTCACAGGAGAGAGAAAACACAAAACAATTCACACTTTCACGGTTAAAAACAAGTAACTGTGAAAGAACAGTAAAATTTTGAGTTTTAATCGGTTAAAAACTGAAGAAAGTATCGATGGTGATGTTCTTGGATTGTGTATATAGCTTGTATGTATATAAACGAAAGCTTAAGTATTTTCAGATCTGTGAAAAAAGAAAAGAAGTTTACTAAGGCAACGTTATATACTATTGAAACTGCAGGGGCAAAACTGTCTTTACAGGTTTCGATAGTTTTTAAAATAGCTTTCGATGGTTTTCAGAAGGGGCAAAACTGTCAACTCACCTTCGATAGATTTTTGAAAACTATCGAAGATTTTTGAAATCAGAATTCTAAAAGTTTTCTTGAAAACTATCGAACTTATTTCCTTTGCAAAACCACAAAAACTATCGAGGGTTTTTAGAAAAACTATCGAGAATTTAAATATTTAAATTACATAAATTCACTTCGATACTTTTTCTATTAATTTTCAAAATCTATCGAGGATTTAAATATTGAATAAAGTAAATCCACTTCGATACATTTTAAATTAAACTCAAAAACTATCGAGAATTGTTTTCGATAGTTTTTATTTTCCTTTTCAAAAACTATCGAAAATTAATTTCGATAGATTTATCTATGTACTTGAAAAACTATCGAATTTCCTAAATTCGATACTTTTTGCTTCTGTCTTCATTTTAAAACCTGTTCATGTTCTAAAAATCAGACTTTTTGTATCTCCTGTCAAATTTTAATTCTAATAAATTATTTCAAATTTACCAAAATCAATTCTTAACAGAAAATTCACAATTTTCTTAGAATAAAATCAATTAAATATCATTGAGTGATATTAACCAATTAACAACTAATCAATTGTGCTGCATTAATCTACAATATTAAAAACAAAGTAAATTAATTCCAACTAAATAAATGCTTGAATATTTAGAACAAATATTAGCACTTAAATAATTTTTAGAATTAATAACTAATTAAATGCCAGAAGATATATCATCCATAATCGTGACATGAAATTAGTACAGTAATCCTAACTACGAGAATTGCTCCAGAAAATAAATTCACGAGTCCTAAGGATATAGCGATTCTTAAACTCATGTATTCACCAGGACTCTCTGCAGTTACTGACTTCTAATCAAAATCAATTAGAAAGATTTAACATCCCAAGTTCACCAACCAGCTTATTGAAAGTGGATTCATCAAGCGGTTTAGTAAAGATGTCTGCAATTTGATCCTCTGTGGGTACAAAGTGTAACTCCACAGTTCCATTCATGACATGCTCTCGGATAAAATGATACTTGATGTCGATGTGCTTCGTCCTCGAGTGTTGCACTGGGTTGTTTGAGATTGCTATGGCACTTGTGTTGTCGCAAAATATAGGAATCGTTGTCAACAGAAGTCCATAGTCACGGAGTTGGTTTCTCATCCACAATATCTGAGCACAACAGCTACCAGCAGCAATGTATTCAGCCTCAGCTGTTGATGTGGACACTGAATGCTGCTTCTTGCTATGCCAGGAAACCAATCTTCTTCCAAGAAACTGACAGCTTCCTGAAGTACTCTTCCGATCAATCTTACAACCTGCAAAATCAGAGTCTGTGTATCCAATAAGATCAAATCCTGTATCTTTAGGGTACCAAATTCCAAGATTTGGGGTCCCCTTAAGATATCTAAATATTCGCTTAACAGCTATTAGATGAGATTCTTTAGGATCAGACTGAAATCTAGCACACAAGCATGTTGCAAACATTATATCTGGTCTACTTGCAGTGAGATAAAGTAATGAGCCTATCATACCTCTGTAGCCTGTGATGTCAACCTTCTTACCAGTTTCATCCTTATCAAGCTTAGTGGCAGTTGGCATAGGAGTCTTTGCTGTAGATGAGTCTTCCATTTGATACTTCTTAAGAAGATCCTTGATGTACTTGGACTGACAAATGAATATACCATCTTGTTTCTGGTATACTTGCAATCCAAGAAAGAATGACAATTCACCCATCATGCTCATTTCATAACGACTCTGCATTAACTTAGCAAATCTCTTGCATAGATCATCATTAGTAGAACCAAATATTATGTCATCAACATATACTTGCACCAATATCAAATCATTTTTATGCTTTTTGACAAAGAGAGTTTTGTCTACAACACCTCTTGTGAAATCATTTTCAAGTAAGAATTCAGAGAGAGTGTCATACCATGTCCTTGGAGCTTGTTTGAGTCCATAGAGAGCTTTGAATAGAAAGTACACAAAGTCTGCCAGTTTTGAATCCTCAAAACCTGGAGGTTGTTCCACATACACTTCTTCTTCTAACTCCCCGTTCAGAAAAGCACTATTCACATCCATTTGATATACCTTGTAATTGGAATGTGCAGCAAATGCCAGAAACATTCTGATGGCCTCAAGTCTTGCTACTGGTGCATAGGTTTCATCATAATCTATACCCTCTTCTTGAGAGTAACCTTTAGCAACCAGTCTGGCTTTGTTTCTCGTTACAATGCCATCTTCGTCCAACTTATTTCTGAATACCCATCTTGTTCCAATAACAGATTTTCCCTTAGGCCTGGGTACCAGCTTCCAAACTTTTTGCCTTTCAAACTGATTGAGTTCTTCTTGCATAGCAATTACCCAATCTGGATCATCTAGAGCATCTTCAACTTTCTTAGGTTCTGTTTCTGAAAGAAACCCAGAATAGTGACATTCATTTTGTGATGTTTTCCTAGTTCTCACTCCTGTGTCCGGATCACCAATGATCAAGTGAAAGGGATGATCTCTATTCCATACCCTTTGTCTTGTCAGATGCGATCTTGATGATTCTCCTTGTTCTAGATGTTGTGGAGTGTGACTAGTTGATCCTTCTCCTGCTCCCCCTGAGTTGTTGACGGTTTGATCTGTTGATTCTGAAGACTGACTAGTGGATCCTGTATGTTGAGGATTTCCACTTTGGTCACCACTTGGTCCAGAATCATTATCATTATGATTATTATTAATGACTGTAACAACTTCAGGTACTTCTTCATTGTCAGAGAGATCTCCTGATAGATTTTCAAATACCAAGGATTCAGAGTTCTCTCCAGTTTGCAGGCCTGGTCTTTTAGTGTCGTCAAATGTTACATTAAAGCTTTCCAACACCTTCTTATCTTCAATCACATATACCCTGAAAGCCTTAGATTCCAGAGAATAGCCCAGAAAAATGCCTTCATCTGCTTTGGCATCAAACTTGCCAAGATGTTCTCCATCTTTAAGTACAAAGCACTTTGCACCAAACACATGAAAATACTTCAGTGTTGGCTTCTTGTTGGCCATTAACTCATACGGAGTCTTTTCATGATCTTTGTTGATCAGGGTTCGATTCTGAGTGTAGCAAGCTGTATTCACTGCTTCAGCCCAAAAGTAAGTGGGAAGTTTTGATTCACTCAACATGGTCCTTGCTGCTTCAACCAAGGTCCTGTTCTTCCTTTCCACTACTCCATTCTGTTGAGGAGTTCTTGGTGCTGAAAACTGTCTTGATATTCCTTTCTCTGAGCAGAAATCATTTAGAACTGCATTCTTGAATTCAGTTCCATTGTCTGATCTGATTGTCCGCACAGGTAGCTTAGCTTCCACTTCTATCTTCTTGATGTGATCAATGATTAGTTGTGTTGCTTCATCCTTTGTTTGTATGAACAACACCCACGTGTACTTGGAGTAGTCGTCCACCATCACCAATGCATATCTGTTTCTTGAAAGTGACATAACATTAACTGGACCAAATAAATCCATATGAATCAGCTGTAATGGTTCAGTAATACTTGTCATTCCTTTGCTTCCATGTGATGCTTTCTTCGACTTCCCCTTTTCACATGCTTCACATAGTCCCTCCTGATTGAATTCCATCAGGGGCAACCCTCTCACTAACTCTCTCTTTACCAAAGAGTTCATAGTTTTGAAGTTCAGATGTGAGAGCTTCTTGTGCCATAGCCAACTTTGTTCTGAAGATGCCTTTGCATAGAAACATGTAACTTCTCCTTCACTGGTAGAACTTAAGTCAGCTATAAACAAATTTCCTTTTCTCACTCCCAGTAGAGTAAGCTTCTCATCCTTCCTGTTGGTGATCAAGCACTTGTCCTTTCTGAAATCTACATTGTAGCCTTTATCACAGAACTGACTGATGCTTAGAATATTGTGCTTTAATCCTTCAACAAGAGAGATGTTTTCAATGATGACATTTCCAGCTTTCAATTTACCATATCCCGTAGTGAATCCTTTGCTGTCATCTCCAAAGGTTACAATCGGGCCGGTCTTCTTAACCACCTCTGTAAGCAGGGACTCTTCACCTGTCATGTGTCTAGAACAGCCACTATCCAGAATCCACACAACCTTTGAGCTTTTAACCTTACCCTGCAATCACAGATTGATTAAGCGGACTTTGGTACCCAAAATTGTTTGGGTCCTGAAGGTTTAGATGATTTAACAGGAGTAACATTCAATTTAGTCTTACCCTGTTTGATATTCATAGTATCTGTGGATTTAACATTACTAGAGCTATTGCTACTATCAGACATCAACTTAAAATAAGCATGCATAATGTTGTACTTACATAGCAAACACTCTTTCTTTCCACAGGGCTCATGATTATCAGGCATGTCAGACATGTTATGCATTTCAGAAGTATTAGCAGTTTCTACTTTAACCTTTTTACATGCATGTGTAAGGTGTCCAGCAGAATTACAAATAGAACACAACTTCCTAGATGCAATGGGAGAAGATGGAACCAATTCCTGATTAACAATCTTTTTCCTCCCATTCCTGTTCTTTTTAACATTACTAGCTAAGGAACCTACTTCAGTTTTAGGTAAATCAGGTTTAGGTAATACATTCTTTACTGATTTCCTAGGTAACTTAGTCTTTACCTCTTTTTCCTTCACTAAATCCTCCTCAAGCAATTCTTGAGCTATGAAAAGATCATCCTCATAAAAGAGAGGTGGAAACGGCTTAACAAAAACTGGACAATCAACATTCTTAAGAACATGTGGAGTATTCCTTTTGACAACTGAAGGTGTCACAGGGAATTCCAAAATCTTCTTACCAGCTTTCTTGTTATAGTCAAATCCTATAGCAGTTTTATTCTCTACGGCCTGAGTATCAATGATTTCCTTAGCCACTAGAGCGGAATTCTTAAAAGCATTCAGCTTCAAATCTAGATCTGAAATCTGCTTCCTGAGGATAGTCTCTATCTCATCATTACACTTGACCTTGTTCTCTAAGTACGCATTCTTTTGCTTAAGATCTTCTAATGTTACAGCTACAAGCTCTAGTTCTTCATTTTTAGATTCTAGCCTTTTAATCTTAAGAACTAGTTTAGCATTTTCCATTTCAGATGCTAGCATGCTTGTGTGTACATTAAACAATTCTACACTAAGATCTTGCACAGTTTTCTTGTACTCAGAATTAGACATATCAATTGTAGTTAAGATAGGTACCTGAGATGATTGAGGTGATTCCTCTGAAGAGTCAGCCATTAGAGCAACATTTACATATTCCTCCTCTTCATCCGAATCAGTATCATCCCAGTGCTTTCCCTCTGCTATGTAAGCCTTCCCTTTCTGCTTTCCAGAGAATGCCTCCAACTGCTGTTTAAGCTTGGCATTCTCCTTCTTCAACTCATCATAAGAATCCTTCTTTCCATAGACATCTTTCATGTCTCTTGCTTGACGAGGCTTCCGGCATTCAGTGGCGAAATGCCCTAACTCATTGCAGTTATAGCATCTTGATTTGCTTCTATCAATCATGCCAGTCTTGTAGCCTCCCTTAAAGCCTGTACTAGGTGTATAATTGCTCTTCTGGAATCTGTTGGTTGAGCCCTTGAACTTGTACTTAGGGTTTCTCTTGAAACGAATATGACTAAACTTTGCAGCTAAGTACGCCATGGTTTTGTCTTCCATTTGCTCAAGCTCTTCTAGGGTGTAGTAATCACTTTCATCAACACCCAGATTCACAGAATCCATTTCTGCTTCTATTATCACCTCCTTTCCAGCTCTAGGGGTTTGAACCTGAATCTCAGAAGTTATTGGTTCATCCACTACAAGTGCTGCTGATCTCACAAGTGCATTGTGCTTGCTGTCCACTGTCCCTGATCCGTAGATTATCACCCTTTGTTCCTGTTCCATCTCATAGGTCTTCAACTTGCCATAGATCATCTCTAATGACATCTTTGTGAAGTCAATTCTTTCCCTAATGGATGATGACTTGTGTTCTACATGATGGGGCAGCGTCATCATGAACTTCCTGTTCGATTCTCTCAGTGGATAGGTCTTTCCTTTCATTGCCAATTCATTGAGGAGCTTAGTATACTTCTCAAAGACCTGAGTTATACTTTCTCCTGGCAGGGACCTAAACGCTTCATATTGAGAAGTCAGAATGTCCAATCTGTTTTCCTGCACGTCTTCAGTTCCTTCCATAATTAGGTTAATGGTATCCCACATATGTTTCCCGCTTGTACAGTTCATCAACTGATAGCTCATTTCCTTGTCTGCGGAGTCCGCCAATATCAACATTAAACCGGTGTCCAATCGAATCAGTTCTTTGTCAGAATCTGTAAATTCACTTATATCCTTAGGTTGGGTGCCTGAAGGAATCCTGCTACCATCAGGAGCTGTAGATTCACTAACTGGTTTCATTGGTACAAACGGTCCGTTTTCTAATATGCCAATATACAACGGATTAGATGCCTTGATGAATAACAACATCTTCATCTTCCACAAACCGAAATCATCTCTAGTAAACGGGGGAACTTTAATACCAGCGGTTGTCTTTGGAGCACTCATGGTCTCTGAAAATTTCAAATTGTTTAAAATTCAAGAAATTCCAATTAAATGAAAAATTTTGAAAGTTAAAAAATTTGCTTCGAATTTTCACGCTACGTTTGATTTTGGTCTCATTCACCGGATCTGATTTGTATATCAATCAAGTAGCTTTGATACCAATTGTTAGGTCCAAAGTATCGTAGAAGGGGGGGTTGAATACGATACTCACAAATAATTTAATTTCGTTCACGGATTAATCTTTCAGTTCTATAACGAAATCAAACACACCAAACCAAATCAAGTTTCGGGGAATATATCTTTTTATAAATATAAACCTCGAGGGGTGCTACAATTTCTAATCCGTAGATTAGCGTCAATGAGTTTAAGGTAACACAAATACAAAACAATAATCAAGTTCTGATCACTATTAATTTCTCTGATAATTTTCTCCGGCTCTTCTCTCTCTCAGTTATGTCTCTGTGTTAGAATCCTTAACTGAAGAAGACACACTCTTCTCTCAGTATTAATTGTAGACTTGATTTGAAAAACCATCGAACCAATTAGAATAGAATATTCTTGGCCGTTGGATCTTCATCAACCGTTCACAACAAGTTACTTTTCACCTGCTCCTTGAAATGCAAAACCATCGAATGGATTAAAAAACCATCGAATGGAATTACTTTATTTACCATTCGATAGTTTTTAATTCAAAACTATCGAATACTAAATAAAGTAAAAGTGGTTTGCCAATAATTACTTTAACCACCATTCGATAGTTTTCTCAATTGAAAAACTATCGAATACTTTTCCTTGTCTTTTGTCCTTTAGTGATTACTCCTGAGCTCCTGGGTGTTTAAGTTTTAGACAGTATCAATTCCTTCTGAGACGATAAAACAACTTTATCTTTTCAGTGCCGTCACCTAGTGCAACTGGTCTGGTTCACAGATGAATAACACTTGATCAATTCTTATTTTATGTCTTCAATACATTGCTGCTGATACGTCCCTTGTCGTTCTGGTTGCTTCATCACTGGAATCCCGTGGTACTGAACCCTAAATCATTCACATACTTCTGTCGTCTTCAAAGTCTTGTTTCTTTTGTTGTCACTGAGGCTTGAACATTTTCATGAACTTCTTTCCGTGACTTGTTTACGGACTTCAAGAATACATAACGTATTTTGATTTTTTGTGTTTACCTTTTCTTCTTTGATTCTGGATTCCTGTGCTTCTGTTAATATTATTGTCTGTCTTGTCCTTTGTTGAGTTGTAGTTATCTCTTTTAGATCTTATGTTACATTATGCTTTACAGCATTATATGGACTAAAGCAAGCACCAAGAGCATGGTATGAAACTCTTGCTCAATTTCTTTTAGAAAGTGGGTTCACAAGAGGTACAATTGATAAAACTTTGTTTTATTTTAATTCTGGTGATGATTTGCTTTTAGTTCAAATTTATGTAGATGATATTATTTTTGGATCTACTAATGACAAACTTTGCAAGAAGTTTGCAAAGCTGATGCAGTCCAGGTACCAAATGAGCATGATGGGAAAGCTTAGTTATTTTCTAGGCTTACAGGTCAAGCAAACAGATGATGGGATTTTTATCAATCAAGCAAAGTATACCAGAAATCTTCTAAAGAAATTTGGTATGCTTGATAGTTCATCTGCTCCAACTCCCATGGCTACAGCAACAAAGCTAGACAAAGATACAGGTGCTACAGTGGATATGACAACCTATAGAGGCATGATAGGGTCTCTTCTGTATCTCACAGCAAGTAGACCTGATATCATGTATGCCACATGTCTTTGTGCAAGATTTCAAGTAGCTCCCAGAGAGCCTCATCTAACAGCTGTAAAAAGGATTTTCAAATATCTCAAAGGAACCATAACCTTGGGCTTGTGGTATCCTAGAGAATCAGAGTTTAAGCTAATTGGTTACTCTGATGCGGATTTTGCAGGCTGTAAGATAGACAGAAAAAGTACAAGTGGCAGCTGTCAATTCTTAGGTGACAGATTGGTTTCTTGGTATAGCAAGAAACAGAAGTCAATCTCCACATCCACTGCAGAATCAGAGTATATAGCTGCTGGTAGCTGTTGTGCACAGATTTTATGGATGAAGAATCAGTTGCTGGATTATGGGTTAAGGTACTCTAAAATACCTATTTATTGTGATAACCAAAGTGCTATTGCTATGACAGGTAACCCAGTACAGCATTCCATGACCAAGCACATCAGCATAAGGTATCATTTTATCAGGGAACATGTGGAGGAAGGAAACATTGAGCTTCATTTTGTGTCTACAGACCAACAACTTGCAGATATCTTCACCAAACCTTTGAGTGAAGCCACTTTTACAAGATTGGTAAATGAACTTGGAATGATCTCTGGTTTTGATTAGAGATACGGGTTAGACTCAAAAACTATAAATGTTTGATTTTTATGCTCATGATTCTTTGCATGTATTAACTGTTATGAGTACCAGTGTCATAAACTCTGAAAGTAAACTCTGATGCTAAACTCTGTTAGTCATAAAGTGTTGGTCATACTCTGATAGTTATAGTCTAATGCTATACTCTGATTGTAATTTTGTCTGAAACATATGGACCAATGAAGAAATTTGTATGAAGCATAATTCTCAGTAAGTAATTATGAATCCTTAAGAGTTGTATAGATTCTGATCTCAAATATGTGCAGAAAGTTAACACAGCATGATACTGTCTCTATATTTCGAGCATCTCTTAGTTTATTGATCCTATACACTGAATCTGTATTAGCTGTTTGCACTTTCTCTCATAAATTAATTGTATTAACTGATGAAAAGTCTAAACTCTGCTAATTAATAGCAAATATTTCACCCTCATAACAAAAGATGCCAAAAAGAGCACAAATTCCTTTGAGATCATGTTGTGCCTAGGAAGATCCAGGAACTTATTGTATGAAATAAGAGCTAAAATCTTTGATTTTTGGTGACTAGTGCCAACCACTGATTACTGGAAAAATTAAAAAAAAAAAAACAAAAAAATAATTAAAAAATATATATATATAAAGGGGGTGAAGAATAAAAGATATATCCAAATGAAAGGATATCAAAATACAGAGTTTAGATATAAAAATCAGATTTTATGTTAGATGAGAGTTTGAGCAATCAGTTTTTACTGTTTTAGTTTGTGGATTTTATGCACTTTGAGATGATCTAAATATTGATTTCGGTAAACTCTGCTATAGCACACACAATTATTCACTCATGTACAGTTTGAGAAAAGAGTTTATTGACAAAGAAGGACAAATGGTAAACACTGATGTATTGTGTGAAATACGCCGAGGTAATTTTGTTTTAATCTCTGATGGTTAAAATGATTTCTTTGTTTCAGACATTTTATAATTTTGAGATTAGACATTTGTTTAGAAATTTGAAAGAATATGATTACAAACGGTTCATATTTGTATTAAATAGAGGAGAGAGAAGTTGAGTGTTTTGAAAAGTGTGAAAAGCGGTAATTATGGCTATTTTTACTGCGCGTGTGTATTGGAAGTTGTTACATACAGCTGTCAGCGTATGTATGTTGGACATCTGTCCCACTCACACATTTTTCAAAGACGCCTGCTGTGTGTAGTAATGATTAAAACGATTCAGTTTTAATTTTCACAGTCATTATTTAAACTTACTACACATAAACGGTTCTTTCTTTTACACACTTCATTTTTTACTCACAAACACTGTCTCAAACACTTTCACTGCATCCATTCTACACTTTTCTCTGTCTCATTTCTTGCTTTCTTCTAAACATCTCTACTGGCTACAACAATGTTTTCTGCTTCTGGGTTAGAATTTGTCCCAAACAACTATGCTGCTCCTTTGGCAAATCAGAACGCACCGGAGGCGTTTCATTTGATTCAGGATTTCTTGTCAAACTCTGATGTTGGTACTGCTCTCACCGCACCGTTGAAGCTGTCTGCATCTCAAATCAGGACTCTTTGGCAGACAGGTACTTATGATAATGGAGGAGAGTCTGGGTCTCCGTCTATTATTTTTGAATTTCAAGGAGAAGAGTTTATAGTTACTCCAACTACTGTTCGTGATGCTTTGGGTCTTGAGGATTTCAATGCTTTCACAATCTCTATTGGTGATTTTGAGTTGGTGAGAATGATGAGAGAAATAGGTTACTCTGGACCATTGACAAAGATTGGTCAACTAAAAAGGCCGTTTTTGCGCAAGGAATGGAGTTTCTTTTTCGACTGCATCACCAGGGCTTTTGGAAAGAAGTGCACGAATTGGGATGCAATTCCCACTGATAGTCTGCAAATCGGGTATTCTCTTCTTTATGGAGGTAATTTTGATGTTGCTAGGCTCGTTTTAACTAATATTGGTGAGAAAATGCTAGAGAATAGGAATGTTGTTTATTTCTCTAGATTTTGTCAATTGTTATTCAACTTTTGCTGTCCTGATGTTGAGATCTTAGAGGATGATGTCATTCTCTCGTTTAAATTGCATAAACGCATATTCTCTGATCTCACTAATAAAGATAACAAGAAAGGAGATGTTGGTGTTTTAATGTTGCCTGAGTCTGTGCAACAATTTCTGGTCAATTCCCAACAACAACAACTCCTTGCCAATGCTGAAGCTGGACCTTCTGTGTCTCAATCACAGAGGTCAAAGAAGTCTAAATTGAGGGCTGTTAAATCTGCTAGAGTGAAGCCATCAACTGCTGAAGCTGGGGTATCAAACACTGATGATATGCCTCAGAAGAAAAGGTTAAAGAAAAGAAGGGCCAACAGGTCAAAGACTGATGCTGTTGATGAGGAGAGTGAAACTGATGATGAAACTCTTCATCAGAGGAAAAGAAGATTGGTAGCAGCACATTTATTTGGTGCTGAAAATGTTTCCTCAAAGGTTGTTGAAGCTCCTGAAGTTGAGTCTCAGGAGGATGAAGCTGTCAATGTGGACAGAGTGTCTATAGAAGCTCCTACATCAAAGGCTGATGATGTAGCTGAGGAAGCTGCTGATTATTCTGACAGCAGAGTTTTTGAACATGAAGCTGAGGCAATGGATTTCATTGTTGATGGAGATATTCAAGTTGCACATCCTAGTATCAGTATTTGTGATACTGAGGATGTGGCAGCTGATCAAGCCACCTTAGTGATTGAAGACTCTGTGGGTTCTCACACAGAGGTTCTTTCAGTAAATAATGCTAATTCTGAACAAGGTGAGGAAGTTGATCAGAGTTTGGAGGATGTAGCAAAGAATGTACAAGAGGCTGCTGACAAGCTAATCTCTGAGGATTTTATTCTTGAAGCTTTACAACAATCTGTTGTTGAGGTTGTAACAAAAGAAACAGAGTTAATGCAAACTGCAAACTCTGAGATTCCAGAACCTGTTGCAGAGAAAGTTATTGATGGAGCTGCACAGAGTAATTTTGAAACTACTGCTGAGAATGTTCCTGCAGAGAATACAGCGGAGAATGATAATGATGATGATAGTTCTGCTCATTCACAAGAGGAGTTATCTGATATTCGAGTAAACTCTGATGAGGAAAGAGAGGTCAATCGAGCCACTGCTGAGCATTTTTAGGATATGTACTACAAAAGATGGGCAGCTGCAGATTGTATCTTTTCTGCACAGAGGGTTGCTGATTTTCTTAATGATTCTGTGAAGCAGATTTCAAACTCTGATGTTCTTACCAGTTTAAAAGCAACTATTGTTCAAGTCAAATCTCTTAATAATAGATTTGATGAGAATCAACAGATGGTCACAAATATTAGGAATGAAGTTGGTCTAAGGGATCTTACATTAAAGACTGATAGGTCTTATTATTCGGCCATGTTCAAGCAGCAAGCCAAGGATTCTGATGACATTAAGAAGAGGCTTGGGAAAGTTGAGGAGAATCAGACTGCAATGTCTGCTCAATTGAATTCTATTTCTACTGCTATCGAATTGCTGACATCAGTATTACTTTCTGATGATGTCAAAAAGGGGGAGAGTGTACCAAATGACAAATGCAAAGACACTCAATCTCTGAGACGGAGGGATGATTCTTCTGATGGTGGAAGCAAGGAAAGTGAGGGGAAGCAAATTTCTGAGCAAAGGCAAAGAAGATCAAGATTAAATTCTGACAGGTTGAGAAACTCTGGTAAAGGAATCTCAAACTCTGCCAGTGGTTCAAGACTTAAGAGTTTAATTATTTCAGCGAATCCATCTACTGATGAAGAAATTGCTACAAAAATATTTCTAGAAGAACATGGAAATGAAGCTACAGTTGAAGACATGGAAGCTGAAATGCTGAGTCTTGCTGAAGAGCATGAGAAGAAATTGAAGGATGGTACTTACAAAAAGAAAGCTGTCAAGGTTCCTAGAAGGAAAGAAAAGGGTATTTTCATCAAGGAAATTTCTCAACAGAGTATACAAGACTCAAGGAAGCCTATGATAGCAAAGAATGATAAAGGCAAGGGTAAACTGGTAGAAGAAGGACAGTTACCTATGAAGAATTTTTCAACCTCTGACAAAGCTCAAGTTGAAGTTTTTGAAGCTAGATCAACCTCTGACGCTGCTCAAGTTGATGTTTCTACTAAAATTGTGACAACCTCTGACAAGGCTCAAGTTGTACAAACTCAACTAGCACCTCAACTCCAAAGTACTTTTAGAAGACCTGTAGTCTCTGAAACTCTGACACTTCAACCTGTGGACTT
Source organism: Heracleum sosnowskyi (assembly GCA_030848705.1). Lineage (NCBI taxonomy): Eukaryota > Viridiplantae > Streptophyta > Magnoliopsida > Apiales > Apiaceae > Heracleum > Heracleum sosnowskyi. The sequence goes on from CM061242.1 coordinate 83,928,698, forward strand.
TTCTCAAACCAGGACTGTACTTGGAAAAGAATCTTTTGATAAGTCTGGTTTAGGTTCACATAGGGAGAAGAGAATAAACAATAGATCTGAAGATCAATCATCATTGGCAGTATCTGGTATTATTACTCAAGAGAGTCTTGATATGCTAGAATCTGTTCAGATGATATTTCATAAAGTATTAAAGAAAGAGTTTTTGCTGTATTTCATGGCTGATGGAAGAGTTTACAAGGTTGCAGAGTCTGACATCAATCTCAAATCTTATGAAGAATTGGAGTATGTTCTATATTTGTTAAAAGTCAAGAATAGAAGTACTCATGATGCTGCTTTAGTTATTAGAGAAAGGATGCTTAGATCAAAGATAATGCTTGGAGGAGGAGTCTCGAGTGCATATATTCCTAAGTACAGAGATGCTTATGGAAAAATTGTGGAGATGAAGAGGAATAGTGCTAGGTTCAGGACTGCACTGGAAATGAAAGTTCTAGAATTTAATCTAGAGTCTGACAAGCCTTTCTATATAAAACTTGGAAATGAAATGAGGAAAAACAGTATCTATTCTCTGAGAGCTGCCATATATCAAACTGGTGAAGGAGATCCAGAGCTTAAGGAGCTGAAGGAAAATATGATTGCTGAACTGGAAAGAGCTGAGAGAAGATTACTTACAGACTATCTCAGGACAGTGCCTGATATTCAAGAAATCAAATAAAGTCTGACTGTAAGTTTTTGTTTTTTTAAAGTTTTCTGTTCTAAGTTAAAATTAAACTCTGTTATGATTAAACACTGCATTTGTTATATGTTTTGACATCATCAATTATCTGTTTAACTTGTACATTTTTATTATGCACAAGTTGGGGGAGATTGTTAGATATAATTACTGATGTTTGTTTAATCAGTTTTTAAGTAACAGGTACTGTTCAGAGTTTAGTCTGAAGTACTTATCAGAGTTTACATGGAAGCCGGTCAGAGTTTGTTAAAGTCTGACAGGGTGAAAGTCGATTTAGCTGTCGGTGCATATCATGAAGATTCTAGAAGCAATATATTCTGAAGATGGAAAGAAGCAGAATATATTGATACAGCTAAGGAGACTGGACAGAGGACTGAAGCAATTCTAATTGATTACAATTGTATAGCTAATTTGTAGGAGTATCAATTAGAGATTGATTGTAACTGTGTACTATATAAACACAGATATGTTATCCCTAGAAGGGATGCGATTATTGAAAATATTATTCTTGTAACCTAGTAGCTCTTTGTGATTCATTAACATCACTAAGAGAGAATTATTTAATATAATTCAGTTTGTTGATTTACAAACTTGTGTTCTTGATTGTTATTCTCATACATACTTGATTATATTGTGTATTCGGCCTAACAGCATCTAAAAGACAGAATGCACAAAGGGTAGAAACAAACTTGGCTAGTTTTAATACTGAACCAATAAGTAAGATTTCAAATGAACTTGACACTGGTGCTAATCTTTACTACAGATTTGATGACTAGTTTCTATATGTATTTCTTTCATGTCATGTACTTGTTTTAATTTTCTGCTTCTATGTACTAGTTTTATGTTCTGGTTTTATGTACTTTGTTTGTCTTAATAAAATTGTTGTTCATTTATGAATGTACACAGCATAAATATGGAAGATATATGCATTGCTGACTGCGCCACCACTCACACAATTTTACAAAATCAGAAATATTTCTCACAGTTGACTAAAACCAGTTCACATGTCTGGACGATTTCAGGCACATCAAATATAATATAAGGTTTTAGGAAAGCTAGTTTTATCCTACCAAACAAATTCACATACCCGATGCTCTATATTCTAGTAAATCCACTATGAATCTTCTGAGTTTTAAAGACATTCGTCTTAATGGCTTCCACGTAGAAACTACTAGTGAGAATGAAAAAGAATATCTCCTTATCACTTCAACTATATCAGGCCATAAGAAGATCTTAGAAATATTACAATCAATCTCTTCTGGATTATATGCTACCCAAATTAGAGTCATCGAATCTCACACTATCATCATTCCTAAAGTCGTAGACCCAAAATCACTCACCCTTTGGCATGAAAGACTTGGTCATCCAGGAGTATCAATGATGCGTTGTATAATAGAAAATTCTACAGGACATCCTCTTAAGAATCAAAAGGTTATACCACGTGATGAGCTTCCTTGCTCAGCATGTTCTTTAGGAAAACTCATTGTCCGACCGTCTCTAGTTAAACTTCAAACTGAGTCTCCAAATTTCTTAGAAAGAATTCAGGGTGACATTTGTGGTCCTATCCATCCATCATCTGGTCCATTTAGATATTTCATGGTTCTAATCGATGCTTCAACTAGATGGTCTCATGTATGTCTACTCTCTACACGAAATACAGCCTTTGCCAAGCTACTTGCTCAAATAATCAAAGTGCGAGCCCAATTTCCTGACCATCCCATTAAATCAATTCGACTAGATAATGCTGCTGAATTTACATCTGCAACTTTCAATGATTATTGTATGTCAGTAGGGATCTCAGTCGAACACCCTATAGCTCACGTACACACACAAAATGGTTTAGTAGAGTCCTTAATTAAAAGACTTCAACTAATTGCACGTCCCTTACTTCTAAGGGCAAAATTACCTACATCTGTTTGGGGTCACACAATTCTTCACGCTGCAAATATAATTAGGATAAGGCCATCTGCTTACCACAAACAATCCCATCAACAATTAGTTCTTGGTCAAATTCCTGATATCTCACACTTTAAGATTTTTGGTAGTGCTGTATATGTTCCTATTGCACCTTCACAAAGATCTAAAATGGGACCACAAAGAAGAATATGCATATATGTTGGTTTTGACTCACCATCTATCATTAGATATCTTGAACCATTAACTGGTGATGTTTTTACTGCTCGATATGCTGATTGTCATTTTGATGAGTCTGTGTTCCCTCAATTAGGGGGAGATAATGTTTTGCATAAATTAAATACTGAACTATCATGGAATACATCAGGATTAAATGTTATTGATCCACGTATTAAACAAAGTGAATCTGAGGTTCTAAGAATTATTCATATGCAAAATATTTCTAATCAAATGCCAGATGCTTTTAATGATTCTAGACATATTATAAAATCGCATATACCTACTGTTAACGCTCCGACAAGGGTTGAAATCCATGTTCATAAATCAATTCCTGAAGAATTGGTTGGTAATTCAAAACCACGCCAGAAGCGTGGAAGACCTGTTGGTGCAAAAATGTTGTACCCCGAAAACAGAAATTGATTTGACCTTCCCCTGGAGTGGAAATTGTTCCAGAAAATACCCCACAAGTGGTATTACCTCCTGAAGAGGCTCGAGCCCCTGAAGTGGCTATATCAAATACCCCAGTAGCGGTATCACCTCCAGAAGAGGTTCTAGCCCCTGAAGTGGTCGTGACAAAACCACCAGAAGTGGTATTGCCTCTAGAAGAGGATATTGCCCCTGAAGTGGCACATGCTTCCGTAAAAGCGAATATACCTGATAATTATGATATTTCAATGAGTTATGTACATAACGAAAAATTATTGGATCGTGGGAGTACTGATATTGATGACGTATATGCTTTTTCCGTGGCATGTGATGTTATTATGAACTCTGATCCTGAACAAAGTGTGGAAGAATGTCGACAAAGAGATGATTGGTCAAAATGGAAAATTGCAATCCAGGAATAATTGCAATCCTTGCACAAGAGAAATGTATTTGGACCTACAGTCCGAACACCAGCTGGTGTAGTCCCCGTCGGGAATAGATGGGTATTTGTACGAAAACGAAATGAGAGAAATGAAATTGTGAGATATAAGGCTCGACTGGTAGCCCAGGGATTCTCTCAAAGGCCTGGTTTTGATTACCAGGAAACTTACTTTCTTGTGATGGATGGAGTCACTTTTCGTTTTCTAATGGGTATGGCTTGTATGGAAAGTTTGGAAACTCATCTTATGGATGTTGTGACAACCTACCTTTATGGATCACTTGATAGTGATATTTATATGAAAATCCGTGAAGGATTAAAGTTAGAGGAAACTAAGCCTCGACATTTATATTCAGTTAAATTACAACGATCATTATATGGTTTGAAACAATCTGGTCGTATATGGTACAACAGGCTTAGTGAGTATTTACTGAATGATGGATATGTAAATGATCAAGTGTGTCCATGTGTGTTTATTAAAAGGTTGCAAACTGGGTTTGTTATTATTGTTGTATATGTGGACAATTTGAATATTGTAGGTACTTCTGAAGATATTACTAATGCTGCTAATTATTTGAAAAATGAGTTTGAGATGAAAGATCTTGGAAAGACACGATTTTGTTTAGGTATACAGGTGAAGCACTTATCTGCAGGAATATTTATTCATCAGTCAACCTACACGAAAAAGGTTCTTGATCGGTTTTACATGGACAAAGCTCATCCACTAACTACGCCAATGGTTGTTCGATCACTAGAAGTTGAAAAAGATCCTTTCCGTCCTAGAAAAGAAGATGAAGATGCACTTGGGCCTGAAGTCCCATATCTTAGCGCAATTGGAGCTCTTATGTATCTCGCAAATAATACACGACCCGATATTGCGTTTGTTGTAAACTTGTTGGCAAGATTCAGTTCTGACCCTACTAAAAGGCATTGGGATGGAATCAAACACATATCCAGATACCTCAGCGGGACCACTGATCTTGGGCTATTCTTTCCAAACAATTCAAAATCACTGATGATTGGATATCCAGATGCTGGGTACATGTCTGATCCTCATTTGGACGATCTCAAACAGATTATTTGTTCACATACTGTGGTACTGCTATCTCTTGGAAATCTACAAAACAGACCATGGCTACAACTTCATCTAATCACGTAGAGTTACTTGCAATCCATGAAGCAAGCAGAGAATGTATTTGGTTACGATCAGTCATTCAACATATTCGAGAATCATGTGGTTTATCAAGTATCTCAAACAGTCCCACGGTTATGTTTGAGGATAACTCAGCTTGTATTAAACAACTAAAAGAAGGATATATCAAAGGGGATTGAACAAAACATATATTGCCAAAATTCTTCTACACTCATGAACTACAAAAAAATGGTGACATTGATGTACAACAAGTTCGTTCATGTGATAATCTGACAGATTTACTTACAAAGTCATTACCTACATCAACTTTTGAGAAACTGCGCAATAATATTGGCATGCGAAGATTGAGAAATTTGCGACATCAAAATGTCAAATTGTGAGACGTTTTATTCAGGGGGAGACTGTACTCTTTTTCTTTCGCCAAGGTTTTTATCCCACTGGGTTTTTCCTTGTAAGGTTTTAACGAGGTAGTCAATATTTGACAATCAATCTTTGTAATAACTCACATTTGACAATCAATGGGGAGTGTTGTAAATATTTGATTGTCAAAGATAAGGCACATAGACTAAAGTATGTGAAAAGGAGAAAACTTACTCAGTCCGTTTTATGATTTCCATGCAAGTAGACTTTAAAATACCAATACACGGATGCAGAGTTTGCAATAACTGTACTCATTCAATACATTAAGTTTATTCACATTATAGGCAACGACTTCTTCTCCTAAATAGGACCTGTAACTTTAGTCTGTATGTATAACAAGAGAACAAGCCTATCATTAATTTCTCTCTTCCTTTTATTCTGATTCTACTTTTGTTTTTACGGATACTTAGTTTAAATTCTTGTTCAGTTTGTAATATATTTGGATAATAAAATTATAAAAGTATTTATTATTTGTATCATTCTTGTAATGTATTATTCTGTCCATCAATCAAACTTTTAGAAATCCAAAATCATCAATTTTGAAATCGTCAATTCCTTATCTATGACATAATGACCTAATAACACAAATTATGGATTCGAAACTTCTGAAAACTAATTTTCGAAATTACTCACGGTTAATTAAGATCAACCAAGGATATTAAAAAATAAAAAGAAATTGAAAGTAACCAGAGTTTTAGCAAACCCCCAACAAATCCCGGCAACATCCATGAGCACCCTCTCTTCCCACACGCGCCGCCGTGTTTCCCTCCTCACTCTCTCCCTCTCCCACCCACTCAAACCCCCCCAAATTCTTTCCACACAAACCCACAAATTCTTCTCACATTTCTCAACAAACCCCCCACTTACTCAAAACCCCAACCCCACCAAAACCAACTTCACAATAATCACTGACCTTCTCACAAACCCCAACATTCCACCAGGCAAGCCCCTGGAAACAGCTTTAGAACAAACAGGGATCAAATTCAGCCATTCCCTGTTTCTTGAAATTTTCAAACATTTCGATTCGTCTCCTAAGCCTTTGTTTACTTTGTTTAAATGGGCGGAGAGGAAGAATGGTGGGGAGTTTCCGTTGAGTGTGTTTAATTCTATGGTTAATGTTCTTGGTAAAGCTAGAGACTTTGAGTCTATTTGGACTTTGATTCTTGAGAGGAATGGGGGTCAGGAAATGCCCGATTTCGATACTTTTGCTATACTTATTCGACGATATGCACGTGCAGGTATTGGTTTCTTACTTGCTTGCATCTACATTGTGTGATTTTTTTTAGAAGCATATTATGATGGTAATGAAACAGCTTGCGTTATTATAGTAGTTGTGATATGTAGTTTATGTTTGCATTGCATTCGGGTAGAACTAGTGGGGAGTTTTGGGTTTCCCATTGTGTTTGTAAATGCGTGACTTATCAAAATTTGATGAAGATGTATTTATAAACTAAAAAGGCATCTAATTTATATAAATGAGTCATTTCAGGTTAATCAAGTCGTGTTGTGTTGTTTTTAGGTTTAGGTTTTGTCTCCGACAGTCGACATTGCTACTATAAGTAGAAATAGTTATTGTACTTTGATTTGTGAGTTTGTTATTTGTGATGTGTAATTTTACTGCTGTACTCTCAATTCTTGTGGTAATATACTGTGTTCGATGCTATTAGTCAAATAGAGCAGTAAAAAGTTGTCTAGAAAGATTTTAGTACTTGTGCAAATTCATATGAATGAATTATTTTGGTCCATACACATTTGATTTTAGAGCAAGTCCGATGCAAGATGTAAAATGGCTTTAGATATTCCGATGCAAGATGTAAAATGCTATAGATATTGCTATAATTTGACATCAAAAAGTGCTATGTGGTGCTAAAATAGAACTTCAACTCTAATGCTAGTTTTATTTTGCAACCAAATATTTCCAAATTTACCTAAGTTTTGTCTCTCTCTCATAAATTTCATTTAAAGCAAAAGAACATGCATTTCATTTATAGTTATTTGATGACGTGGCTAGATGCATAAATGCATCCTTTATGCATAATTGCATCCAAATATAGAACTCCTTTGGAGTTGAGATTTTTAGCATTGCATTGGACTTGCTCTTAGGTGGATACAAAAGAACATTTGAATCTACTTGTATGTTTTATTTCTGATTAATGTCGTTTTACTGGATATGCAGGTATGTTCTCACCATTGATTCGAACATATGAATATGCTACTAATCTAGAATCAGTATCTCATTCAAAATCAGATGTGAGCTTGTTTGAGATTTTATTAGATTCTCTCTGTAAGGAAGGACATATAAGAGAAGCTTCAGATCATTTTGATAGGAAAAGAGAACTAGACCCTAGTTGGGTTCCCACAACAAGAGTTTACAACATTCTATTGAATGGTTGGTTTCGGTCAAGAAAACTAAAAAAGGCTGAGAAACTCTGGTGTATGATGAAAAAGATGAATATACCGCCGACTGTTGTAACTTATGGTACACTTATTGAAGGATATTGTCGTATGCGAAGAGTTGATATTGCAATTCATCTGGTTGACGAAATGCAGAGAAAACATATTGAGCCAAATGCAATTGTCTACAACCCAATAATCGATGCCCTAGGAGAAGAAGGTAGGTTTAAAGAGGCATTAGGGATGATGGAGCGGCTTACAGTTTTGGAATCAGGTCCCACTATTTCCACCTATAACTCTCTGGTCAAGGGTTTTTGCAAAGCTGGAGATCTTGAAGGTGCTAGTAAGATCCTAAAGATGATGATCAGTAGAGGTTGTGTGCCAACTTCGACGACATATAATTACTTTTTTAGGCACTTCTCAAAATATGGAAAGATTGAAGAGGGGTTAAACCTTTACACGAAGATGATCGAGTCTGGATACATTCCAGATCGTCTCACTTACAATCTATTGGTTAAGATGCTATGTGAGGAGGAGAGGTTGGACTTGGCATTACAAGTAACCAAGGAAATGAGAGCTGGGGGATGCGACTTTGAATTAGCAACTTGTACCATGCTAGTTCATTTAATGTGCAAATTGCGTAGATTTGAAGATGCTTTTGGATTGTTCCGGGATATGATTCGCAGAGGAGTTGTTCCTCAGTTTCTTACATATGAGAGACTGTACGATCAGCTGCAGAAAGAGGGAATGACTGATATGTCTAAGAATCTATCTGATATGATGGCCTCTGAACCTCATTCAAAGAAGCTGCCAAATACTTATATGGGAGATCGTGATTTGTCAGAAGATAGGCAAACATCTACAATTCAAAAAGCTGAAGTAATGTGTAAAATTTTAAAGACTTCAAAGAATCCAAGAGATATTATGAAACAGAGAAGTTCAGTCAAAGATTATGTATCACATGCGAAGCGTTTGATAGATGATATCAGTAATAGAGTTGATGAAAGCTAATATTGTGATAAATATATCTCCAATGGAGCGAAGTATGTTTTCAGATTCCTCTCATTTGGACAATGCAGGTATTGCTAATTTAAACTTACTATGGCATGTTTTATTCTGAATACCTTTTAATTTTGTCGAACTAGCTGCACTATCTTCTTTTGCTAACTAAATATATATAAAATAAAGAAAAGATGTTCAACCACTTGAGGGATATATTGAAGAGAAAATGAGGCGAGAACAGTCACATACCTCAAGATACAAATCCTAGAAAGAAACAGCACCAGCCTAACGTCAACTAGACAATAAACTCCTAGCAAACTCAGTAGATAAGAAGTAAAAGAGTGGGATCCTTCTTCAGTTCTTCAAAACAAATTACTGCTCTGAACTTTGAATCACATTGTTTGCTTAATCTGCTCCACTAAATGAACAGCAGAGTGTGGAGTTCTGTAGTGCCTTTGACCATCATTCTCTTTCCATAACAAATAACTGCAGTCTCTAGTAATGAACACAAGACATGGCATTTTAGAGGTGTTGCTGACATAGTTGCTGAATAATGTTGTCCCTGTCCAGAAGTTAGAAGAATGTCAATGCCTGAATAGCGGAAGAAGAGTATTGGCTATGGATTAAGGACAGGTGATCTTAAATCTTATTATGGCTGTTACAAGGAATACTAGTTTGATCGACTATAAACCTAAAACGAAGAATTCTGTCAATAGTGGATGGTTTTTGTTAAGTAGCGATTTAAGAAATTCTTAAACGGTGCCAGAGTACTCTAGACCAAGATACCAGGTCTCTTCCAAACTGTAGAAAGATTAGCAAAACTGTAAGAATCCTTTTTTATTACAGTACGATTCCTAAAAGTAGTTACTTCTGAAAAATATGACTGTGCTTGTTTCTGATTAAAGTAAAACAAGTGTAGATCATATGTACAGTATATATATGTGTCAATGATGTTAAAGGTGTCGTAGAGATAAAGCTCTGTCTTGTTTAGGTAAACTATAATCTCCATATCATCTATCATTCTAAGCAAAGTTAATAATCTGTTACTGCAATCTATTTGGACACTTAAGAGATTTACATTTTAGTTATCCAAAAGGTTACCGGTATGGGTTCGGTTCAATTATTGAGGGCACATTTGGATTGTTGATGAGTATGAGAATGTGGAACGAGAAGGGGGAAATTAAGAATGTAAATTATTTGGAGTCCCGTTGGGTAAGTCAGGAATCGTTTACTCAATTAATAGATATGAGTTTACAATTAAACCTCTCAACCAAACACTAACACAGGGAAAATGACATTCCGATTTCCATGAATCGGGTTTAAATACCCTAAACCGAACGGTTCCCAAGGTTTATTGGGGTACCAAGTATGGAGTTTCATAATACTAGTTATATATTTGCAAGTACCAGTTGAATTTGATTCCTAACGATTTCATCTTTGGTTTTTTTAGAATGTTTTCTGAGAACCTCAAAAGAAAACCATCATCCCAACAACAAATTTAAATAAGAGAATGATCTCTAGTCAACCCTCTCAGCCATCTCTATCGACTTTGCAACGTTTGCTACCTAACCAAAGAGAATGAGGTATGCGGGGAAGATATCACTCCCAGTCAAGCTCCGAGAACTGCATCTTCGTATGCAAGTACACTACCTTCAAAAGAAGTATCTCAGCCTAGGCCAATCCAGCTAAAAAGATCCCAGGAGAAAACCTCAACTCTCTTGTGCAAGTTACTAAGAGATCTCTGATAAAGAAAACCAAGCTTAACTATCAGATCGTTTTGTAAATCTAGTTACAGAGGCATGCACTTATACATTTTATACACATGCAGAGCAGTTACTAGACATAATTCAGTTATTTGGATGATTGATTTAAGGAACATGTTATGCAAAGACAAGCTTTGAGAATTTCTGATGTGAAGTCCAATTTTGGATCCTTATACTTAGTATATAAACTTAGTCACTTTAGTCTTCAAATTCTCCACTTCATACTTGCTTTTTCGTAATTCTTGTGAAAGTTGTTGCCCCTAGTCTAATTTAAAGGACTCAATTCTTAATTCTAGTTTGGGTGTTCATCTAACAGGATGGGCAAATCTGTCAGAAATTGTCAGCTAAGTATTTTTTTTTACACTTTGGACTTGAGCTCTAGTTTTTGTACTCAAGAATTGGGCTAACGGCTTATGATATAAGTTTTGTTTCTTTGTAGGCCTGTAATTGGACCAAATTGTCATAGTTCGTATAAATACTCAAAACACGGTGACTCTTTTGCTTTAGTACTGGGCTAGAGCATTCCAACAGGGAGGAACACTTTTTTTTTTGTAGGCATGGCAAACAATTCCAATGATTTCCCTGAAAATTGTTTTTTTTGCTTAGTGAATAATATATTGCTCTAAGAAAAGATACAAAAGCTAGGGCATACCCCGCGGAAAAACTAGCTAAAGAACTAGCAACCAAACAACAGCAAGTACTAAGAAAAGCACCTACACATAAGCATAACACGAGCTAGACTAGTAGCAACAGAAACTAGTCTAGTAAAGTAACTGAACAAGCTCACAATTCTTTCTAAGCTGTTTCTGAAATAAATTACAAGAGAAAAGCTTCTCTCGCACCATTCTTTTAACCACCAGAATCAACTGACCGGTGCGCCTTGGTCTCCCATTGTTATGAATACGATTATTCCTCTCCTGCCATATAGTATAGATCACAACAGCAATATGCAAGTAGCCAATGAGACGTTCCGTCATTGTGACCTGCTCCCGAAAGAAGCTTCCATCCAACCAGTCAGCCCACAACAACCTTAGAGGAATAGAACAGCTGTGGAGAAGGCTTTAAGTCACAGGGCAAGAGGAGCACAAATGTTCCACTGTCTCATCCTTACTGCTGCAAAGAACACACCGAGCCTCAGTATTCATTCCAAATCTAATCATTCTGTCACGGGTTAACAGTCTATTCTTGAGAGCTAGCCAGGTAAAGAAAGAACATTTGGGAATGGCGTACTTATGCCAAACCACACCAGACCAGGGGGGATCAATACCATGCCTGCGATTAGAATGCAAGACTATAGAGAGATTTACTTTCTTGGAGCCATCCCACAAGACCTCATCAAAACGACCAATACTGGTATTAGACAACAGATTCTGCAGTCTGTAGCAAGGGCATGATTTGGATGAGGCATAACCCAAAGAACCTCCTTTCATGATAGAACCAACACGAGCCAGGTTACAAGAGTCCGCAATGGAGATAATAGAAACACCCATGTTTTCCCTGAAAATTGGTCATTTCAGTATTTGGTGCATTACTCAAGAATGTAACTTTCTTCTAACAATCTTCAAAATTACAATTCAAATGATGATTCGGTAGTTAGATTTCTATACTGAGATGCAATACAATTCACAAAATAACAAATCCAAAAGCATCTGTAGCAGATATTCTAGGTTGGACAATTTAATCCTTATTAATTCAGTTCTAACTCATCATCTGTAGCATTTTTCTGGACAGTTTTACGACTCGCAGCATACCGTGTGATGCAGCACTGGCTCAACAATTATCAACACGGCGAAACGAATTTTAGACCACCCAAACATCTGTTCGAAAATTATTTGTACCAACTATATTCGATGATTCGAGCTCTCATCTCATCGAGCAGCCTGCTTCCAATGCCAGTACTACAAGCAAAGATCTTCTCCTTTTTTGAGCAGTATCATCCTAGTTCCTCCCGGTTCAGTTACCCTCCTCAGAACAATTATCAATCAGTCTGTTAACTGGAATATGACAACTCCAATAACAACAGTACTCAGGGTCACAACAAGGCTTTAGCTTGGTTAGTTCAGAACCTCAGCCTCCTTCTTGAGGAGTGGTAAAACACAAATGCTGGGTAGTTGGAAAACGCAAATGCTGCACTATTGAATCTTAATCCCTGCCATGTTTAATCTTATCGCCGCAAGGAATGAATCCACATAAAGTTGGCGATGCACAAACAGGAGATTAATGGAACAGATCAACCAGCAAGAAAAGTTGCCTGGCCATGGAGTTGAATTAACTACACATGTATATGCAAATGAAAATAAGGTTCATATGGCACAATTTTAAAATAAAATGTCCCAAATAGCACAATTGAGAATCATGACCCCAAATGACACACTATAACGCTGCTTCGTGTACCGTTTTATCAAACGCTACTTCGTATCAAGTTAACCATTGAACACAAAATACATACTCCCTCTATCCCGGATTGAATGAGCCGGTCAAGATTGCACCAATTTTAAGAAACTTGCATTTGACTTGACAACTTCCTGTACTACCCTTTAAAAGTTGATTACATGTACATTACTTCACAAAGATAGAGTAAAAGTTTTTTTGGCGGCTAGTTTAGAAGACTAAAATGAAATGGGCGGTTATTTATTCATTCATTTGTCTATTCATGTCTTTTATTTTCTCTTATTGCATGTTCATGTTCTCTTAAGATGATAAGAAAAAGGTTAACCGAAACTGAGAGACAAGTAATTTTCTAATACTTATTAAAGAGAAGAGTAAATGGTAAATTAAAAAGAGGCATTATTCTCCAGGCTAGTAAGGAATTTTGTTGTTCAGTAAGCACTATAAAAAGATTATGGATTCAAGCTCAATCTACTTTCACGAGGGGATTGCCTGTTGATATTTCATCAAAATTAAAAGGTAATGTGGGAAGGAAAAGAATCCAACTTGATCATGCAGAGGTGTCCCAAATTCCGTTGCGACGTCGAACAAATATAAGATCAATGGCTAGTGCTCTTAGCAGGTCCAAGTCTACTCTTCACCGACGGATTAAGGAACGTGATATTCGAGCACATACCAATGCTATTAAACCTTTTCTTATTGATGAAAATAAAAAATCTAGATTATCTTTTTGTTTGCAAAAGCTTAAACGAACATCACTAAACACAAATCCTCAATTTGACGAAATGTTTGATGTTGTGCACATTGATGAAAAATGGTTTTTCCTAACAAAAGAATCGGAGAGGTATTATTTACTTCCCGAAGAAACCGATCCCGTTCGAACATGTAAAAACAAAAGATTTATAACAAAGGTAATGTTTCTTGCTGTTGTTACATGTCCGAGATTCGATGATGATAATAACACATTATTTGACGGTAAGATTGGTATATTTCCGTTCATCTACAAAGGAGTAGTAAAAATAGGGTGGTACATTAGAAACCAAAGCATGCAACTCTGTTACAAAAGATGTCTATCAGTCATATTTACTTGAAAAGGTTTTACCTGAAATTAAAAAGAAGTGGCCACTATTCTCTTCACCCATTATATACGTTCAACAGTGTTACGGCCAAAATTTGATATCGGACTTTTAGGGTGAATTCGGGTCAAGTAATAATCAATTGAGGATATCCAAGATGCAATTAGGGATTGAATTGCTACAAGGGAAGCTCATGACTCGTCCTTATAAGGAAGACGATGCACCCCTTTGGCCGTCCAACCCCCGAGGACGCGTCCTCTTGGTGTTGACTGACAACTTTACATGAATGGATGACTTGACAGAGAATAACAGCTAGATGGACATGGGATTAACATATGGAAGACTTAGGGCTTGCCCTTATAGGGGTAAGGGTGCGCTCCTTTAGGCTGTACACCCCTTGAGGGCACGCCCTCTTGGTTTGAATTGCTACTTGGTGGTGAAGGACGTCTCCCTTGGCTTGATACTGGCAAGATATTGAAGACTTCTCCCTCTTAGGATGAATCCTAAGGGAGGGATGTTCGTTATTGAAGGCCTCCAGGGTTTTGTCCGATGATTGAAGAATTCCCTCCTAGGATATACCCTAGGAGGGGGATGTCCGTGGTTGAAGGCCTCCAGGGGTATGCCTGATGATTGAAGGCCTCCTCCTGTATTCAATGGGCGCGTCCTCATTGGGGATGTGGGGTAAATCTTGGTGTGTTCTTTGGGAGCTCTGTTCCTGCATTCAATGGGCGCGTACTCATTGGGGAACTTTGGAGTAATCCTGCACTTTGCACCCAAACACTTGGGATCACTTGTCCTGCAATCTGGTGGGTGCTTCTCATTCGGGGGACAAGGATGCGTCTGGCATTTGGGGTAAGTCATGGCTATACCTGCAACTACTTTGGTCAGGGAGACAACTGGTAGCGGTTAGTGTCGGCTCCTAAGTTGGGTCGATGTCGTATCTGGGAAGTCCCTAGACTGTAGTTGAGCCTTGGGCCTTTGTGACTAGGCCTCATCGTTGGACATTCCTAAAGCGAGTCGAAGACCAATTCCAGAAGATGGATCAGGTATCCTAGTGGGCCTCGGAAATCAGAAACCAACCCATATAGGTTACTTGCTCTCCAAGAACTACGTTGGGCTTGATCTCCTATAAATACGGGGTACGTAGGCACATTGTAAGGGGTTGGAAGCGAAGAGCTCAACGAGCCACCACCAAGAAAACCCTTACAATCTCAGCCCCCAATTCATCACAACCACCACATTCTGGCAACTTTCCGGCGAAGAACCACCGTCATAGATCTTGATTCCGGCGACAAACCTCAAACTTTGTTAATACCAAATTCCTCCGTTAACAAATTGGCGCTAGAAGGAGGGGGGCTGATCAAGATCATAATCTCAAGAGGAAGAGATATCTCATTATGGTGAAAGTTCTTAGAAGAAGGTCTGCCAAGATTCGGAGGATGGCAATGGGTACTACTTCATGCTAGCGGCAAGGAGGAAGATCCAAAGATGGTGAAGGATATTTCATTGTATACTTGAAGGTGACAGTTTTCATGTATACTGGGGGTGATTCCGAGCAAGTTCCTAAAAAGAAGGCGCAATTATCAGGAGCACGTCATCATCTTCTGGACGCGCCCTCAAGGTAACACCTAACTAGTTTTGGTTTTGCTCTTTGTTCCTTGAGTTGTTGCAGGAAGAAGATGACGAAGGAAAATCCCCAATAACTCTTAGGGCGTGCCCTAAGGGTGATGCTCGAGGATCAGATGGTTCCAACAACTTCTGTGATGATTCGGCGGTTGCTCACGTCCACACCTCTAGGACGCGTCCTCCAGGTACATATTGAAATTTTCGATTATTGAGTTTTTTGATAGGTGGAAAATTCCTACTTGGAAGAGTATCTCAAGAATTATCAAGCTATACGTCCCAACCCGAAAGGACGCGTCCTCTACTTCAAAAATTCCCTCTCAGCATGTCAAAGGTCCCGAGGATCGTTTCTCCCCGAGGACGCGTCCAATGGAGAAATGTCTACAAACAATTCTAATGAAGAAATGATCAGACAAGCTCCAATACTTGAGCCCCTTTGTCGTCTCTCAAGTGTGTCCTTCCTTCAGGGCGCGCACTCTGAAGATACTCCGATGTTCAGAAAAATTCCAACGAGTACATGGAGAGCTGATTGACTTGTACGGCTTTCTGGTCTTTCAGGACGCGTCCTTCCTCCGTGGCGTGGCCTTAGGAAAAAGAGCTACTGCTCAACATGAACTCCATCGATTTTTAGAGGAAGATAATAGGGAGGCGAGGCCCCATGATCCAAAGAGAGTGCCCCCTAGTTATAGGTTGAGGCCCCATGGACATGAGTGAGCCCCCTCATGTGACAACTCAATTGATAATATTGGAGAGTGGCCCCGTGATCCACAGAGTGCGCCCCCTGATTCTTGAAAGAATTACAGGTCGAGGCCCCATGGAAATGAGCGAGCCCCTCCGCGTGAAGAATTCATTACTTGAATTTAAGAGGAAAGGAAGCTATTGGAAGCAGAGGCCTTGTACTCCACAGTGAGAGCCCCCTGATTACAGGTCGAGGCCCCATGGATATTAGTGAGCCCATTCACGTGATAATTCAATGGATGATATAGGAGAGAGGCCCCCTGGTTCACAGTGAGTGCCCCCTACTTACAGGTCGAGGCCCCATGGACATGAGTGAGCCCCTCCGAAAAGACAAGACTTTTATCTTCAGAGAACGCGTCGTCGCATCCTCAATAATAGAAGACATGCCCTTCAAGGCGCGCCACAAGTGTATCAACCTCATATGCCAAGGCTTCGACTTTAAGCATGATTGTACAATCCCTCAGGTTGCAGCACGAAGAAAAATATTTGGAGAAGAGGCCCCATGGACCTTAGGATGTGCCCCCTGACCAGCAGGATGCGGCCCCGAGGTCATGAGTGTGCCCCTCCTCGGAAGAATGCTATTATAAAATGGACTAGAATATTGGAAGGGACTTCGACGCTGCCCTCATCCACTTAGGCCGCCCTACGTATGAGGGCGCGCCCTCATGTCGCTGGGGGGTAGTACTGATGCATCTCCCGGCTCTTCCTATGAACAGAGTATCTTTACAAGTTGAGGCTTTGGTTGGTTAAAGAAAGGAAAAGCCTAAATAGTAGATTACAAGGTAAATTAATTACCTCATATTCTAGGGGGGTAGTCCATATACACTTTCCCTAGTCCTAGCTGAGGTGTCAAAATTTTTAAAGCTTTCGGGAATTTATAGGGCGCGACCTAAAGGACGACGCGCATCTCAGTTAAGTGATAAAATGCGGAACTCTTCCTAGTATGACAAGTAAGATAATGCAACAAAAGGTGCAATATAGGAAGATTAAGTAAAAAGCAAGCTAATTGAGTTTCAATGAGCATCCAAATAAGTCAAATAAATTAAGTCTACAAGTGCGAGGCAATAAATGGAGTGCCCGCATCTCCATTAAGTCTGGAAGATAAAAGCTAAGGCAAATAAAAATGAGATCATGGGGCTTCTTGTGTTGCTCCCTCATCCATCTCCTTCTGAAGGTTATCAACATATTTACCGGTTTCTTCTCCCAATCGGTACCAATCAAAGTCATCTACCTTTTGAAGGAACTGAATTATGAAGTCATAAGATCCCTTGGTCTCAGCCTCATCAATGATAGTGGGGAGAGTCATCTTTTTCAACCTCCAAGCATATGGACGAGTATCTCTGGTAAAGTTTTCGTTAGGAAGGAGAGAATTGTGAGCTATGCCAATGGAGTGAGGATTGTCCTACATCAATCTCTCTATACCTACAATAATTTTAGTCCTTGTGGGCTGCATACGTTAATAGGCATGCTCATTGTCACTTTTGTTCAACACAAAAATCTATTCATGGATGGTGGATTATTCAATAAAGCAAAGCACATGAATGTATATGTATGATTATGCAAGTAAGGATGAGAAACTAAAACAAATTAACGGATCGGAGTTACAAACCTTATTCAAAATCAAGTGAATAAGATGAGTATCCGGATGAACACGAAGAACCCGGAAGACGGGTACACTGAATAATTCGCATGTAAAGAGCACCGTAGATCTTGGAGCAAACTTGGTGTAAAGTTATTTGTGTTCTTGAGAAAAGGTGAATAATAATTTCATGGAGGATGTATTTATAGGTGTGATGAAGAGGCTAAATATTATATTTGATGTGGGATTTAAATTTATATGGGCCAGGATTTTTTGATTCCGAGTTTGATTCAAAAAATTGAATTACGGGCTCACATAAAAATTCAAGCCAAGTTCGTATTTGAAATAAGATTGGATTTTTAAAAGCATAAAGATTGAGAATAACACTGCCTGATCACATGCGAAGAAAATATTAGCGAGAATGTATGCGAGGTGGGTTGGCCTATCAGTTGGTCAGCTCGCGTTAAAAGAAAATTTACTAGCGAGGAGTCCTCGCGTGTTACGAGCCTACAGCGGGGAGTAACGAAGCAAATAGAAAAAAGGAGCAATGCACAGCTGCGAGGACACGGCTCTCGTTCGAGCCCACGTGTGGACTAATGTTAAAAACAAGCCAATGTCATCCTCGATTAACATGGCCTATACAACATTTGGAATGGGGACCCGAGGTGGTTTAAGTTTTAAAAGAAACTAATGTACGAGGCACATAATCAAGCTCCAAAAGAAATACTATTAAAGGTGGGGCCCATGTGGTCAAAATCTAAATCAAGGATGGCATACACGATTTTTATACACTTGATGGAA
Organism: Heracleum sosnowskyi; assembly: GCA_030848705.1. Lineage (NCBI taxonomy): Eukaryota > Viridiplantae > Streptophyta > Magnoliopsida > Apiales > Apiaceae > Heracleum > Heracleum sosnowskyi. The sequence continues at coordinate 83,947,354 of CM061242.1, forward strand.
TTACAGCGGAGCCCACATGCGGTATAAAAGAAAAGGTGAAAAAAGGAACCAGAGGTGGATGGTGTTAACACAGGTGGGGACCGCGTGGAATAAAGTAAAATAAAACAAAAGATTGGATATACTGGACATGTACGTGAATTCAATTTCATGTGCGAAAGTCAAGGATTGATAACACGGCCCACGTTTTTATAAACACAAACCTACCATGTTCAAGTGTTGTCCTCGCTCAGGTCTGTGATTTATAAAAGAAAATATGACAGGCTCGCGGAATAAATAAAACAAAACGAGGCATTGTTGTCCTCGCAGATAAACAAATGTTCAGAGATGACTCTTCCCCATAATAAAATTCTGAGGAGTGCAAAAATTTTAATTAATTATTTTTTGATTTTTATTTGGAGAAATTCTAAATAATTTCAAAAATATTTTGAAGACATCAAAATTATTAAGAAGCGCCAAATGGGTGGAGATGACTCATCTCCTCATATTAAGAAGAAGAGTCAGGTGACGGAAGAGGACTCCCCCCCTTATATTAACAAGCAGACAAGCAAAAGGAGAGGATGCGTCCTATAGATATGATGAGTTGATTTTGGTTAGAATGTTAAAAAAATTCAATGTATTATTTTCAACTTCACACTGAATTGGGGGGTCGTTGTTATAGCCAAAAATTGATATCAGACTTTTAGGGTGAATTCGGGTCAAGTAATAATCAATTGAGGATATCCAAGATGCAATTAGGGATTGAATTGGTACAAGGGAAGCTCATGGCTCGTCCTTATAAGGATGATGATGCGCCCCTTTGGCCGTCCAACCCCCGAGGACGCGTCCTCTTGGTGTGGACTGACAACTTTACATGAATGGATGACTTGACAGAGAATAACAGCTAGATTGACATGGGATTAACATATGGAAGACTTAGGGCTTGCCTTTATAGGGGTAAGGGTGCGCTCCTTTAGGCCGTACACCCCTTGAGGGCGCGCCCTCTTGGTTTGAAGTGCTACTTGGTGGTGAAGGACGTCTCCCTTGGCTTGATACCGGCAAGATATTGAAGACGTCTCCCTCTTAGGATGAGCCCTAAGGGAGGGATGTTCGTTATTGAAGGCCTCCAGGGGTTTGCCTGATGATTGAAGAATTCCCTCCTAGGATATACCCTAGGAGGGGGATGTCCGTGGTTGAAGGCCTCCAGGGGTATGCCTGATGATTGAAGGCCTCCTCCTGTATTCAATGGGTGCGTCCTCATTGGGGATGTGGGGTAAATCTTGGTGTGTGCTTTGGGAGCTCTGTTCCTGCATTCAATGGGCGCGTCCTCATTGGGGAACTTTGGAGTAATCCTGCACTTTGCACCCAAACGCTTGGGATCACTTGTCCTGCAATCTGGTGGGTGCTTCTCATTCGGGGGACAAGGATGCGTCTGGCATTTGGGGTAAGTCATGGCTATACCTGCAACTACTTTGGTCAGGGAGACAGCTGGTAGCGGTTAGTGTCGGCTCCTAAGTTGGGTCGATGCTGTATCCGTGAAGTCCTTAGACTGTAGTTGAGCCTTGGGCCTTTGTGACTAGGCCTCATCGTTGGACATTCCTAAAGAGAGTCGAAGACCAATTCCAGAAGATGGATCAGGTATCCTAGTGGGCCTCGTAAATCAGAAACTAGCCCATATAGGTTACTTGCTCTCCAAGAACTACGTTGGGCTTGATCCCCTATAAATACGGGGTACGTAGGCACATTGTAAGGGGTTGGAAGCGAAGAGCTCAGCGAGCCACCACCAAGAAAACCCTTACAATCTCAGCCCCCAATTCATCACAACCACCACACTCTGGCAACTTTTCGGTGAAGAACCACCGTCATAGATCTTGATTCCGGCGACAAACCTCAAACTTTGTTAATACCAAATTCCTCCGTTAACAAACAGGATAACGCTCGACCTCATATAGGTGTTAATGTCGAAGAATTTATACTAGTTGTAAGACAAGAAGGATTTGATATAAGGTTGATGTTGGTCCTTGTGTATTGCAGAAGGGGGGGGGGGATGAATGCAATACTGATAAAATTCAATCTCAGTTTCAACAACTAAAACTAAGATTTAATGTTATCAATAATATGTATGCATTCACAAACAGTAAAATAGAGAAGACATGATTCACAAAATAAATGTTTTATTTATTTTGCAAAGTGTTGCTACAACCTCAAGAGAGAATTCTTGAGCTTCGATTTTCTTCAAGGCACTTACTAATCTTCGTTACACCTCTAGAATGAATTGACAGTAGGTATAAGACTAATCCTATCACTATCAGTCACGGGTTTGTGAAGCTGCTGTCATTGTCAAGTGGCAGCTTCTTACAGATTGTCTTACCCATGTGACTTTCCTAAATTACTAATATGTCAGATATACATCATAACAAAAGCAACCTAGATTCATTCTATTTCCAGCTTAAGCAATTCAGCAAATAAGGACTTGACCTTGCTCTTGAATTGATTCGCTTTTGTCTTGCAGTGCTTGAAGCTTCTGTCGTAGTCTTGCAGACTTGGTGCAGCTTAGGGATACTGCAACACGCCTGTTTCTTGAACATTGAAACTGTCACGAGATTTGACTGAGAAAGATACTTAGAACAAGGGTCTTTCTCGAGACAGTTACTTTTGCCGCAAAGCTTGCTGTCACAGGAATGTGCTTTTGGTGACAGTACGAGTTCCCCGCATAGTGTGATGTCGAGGTTTCCAAGCTTGCTGTCGAGGGCTAAAGTTGCTGTCGCGTAGTCTTCCGCCAATGTTGCTGTCAGAGTGAATATGCTGTCTTGACTTGGAACATTCTGTCTTCTTGTAACCTTACTGTCGAAGCTTTAGGACAGTAACCTTTATTCATGTTGTTATCTAATATGCGTTCTTTGAGGCTTGAACACAGAAAGTGAACTTCTTCCAAATTACACAATTAAACTAACATTGCATACTGATTACAAGAACATACTTTGGTTGTGACAATATGTTCTACTTAATTAAAAATTAAGTATATACAAAGTTAAGTTGTTCCTATGCTATCACCCATAAATCCCAACAATCTCCCCCAATTTGTTTTTATGGACAATAACAACAAATTTACAATATATGCTGACAACTTAACTAACAAGATCAGAATGGATTTAGAATGTTTACTTAGCTTGAGATTTCCTCTTCTGTCTTGTTACTTCCTCTCTTCTGAGAGCTTCTACCAAGCAGCCTCTTAGACCTTCTATAAGAGAAATTTCAGCAGCAAAAATTGCAGCATCTTCTATTTCTTCAATGATCTTCTTGATAGTAGGAGAAATAAGAGAACTGGCATCCCTGAGATTCAACCATTGCTCTTGATCAAATGGATTGCTTCTGAAGTGGAGTCCTTCATGAATGAGCTTGAATCTACTTCCTCGATAAGCATTGAGAGACATCCTCCTTTGCTTGTCCAGCTTCGAATCTTCTCCTTTTCTCCTTTCCAATAATTCCTCTATATTGTCAGAACATATCTGCTCCAGGGGATGAATTGATCCAGCAACCATATACTGTAAATCCTTCAGAATAGTTGTTTTTAGCTTGTGCAAGCTGCAAACATAGATTTCTTCTTTTAGATGCTTGATTCTTAAGGGATTTTCCAGCATATATGTTTGATAATTTGGAGCTTCACTTTCTGCCTTGTTGGCAGTCTTGCATCTTTCCAGGAGTTCAGCTTCCTTCTTATCAAGTTCTGACTGATATTTAGCGTATTGAGAAGAGTCAGGTCTTTTGCTTGGCTTGGGTTGCCCTTCCTCTGTGGGTTGGGTTTTCCTTTCTTCTGTGGGTGAGTCATCAAACTCATAGTACCAGTGATATGGTATAGGAGAAGCTGGTAAATCAGTTGAAATATCAGCATCATCAAAATCTGCAAAGTTGTAGCCAAATTTCTGATAGAATTCAGCATCCCTATCAGCTTGATATTTCAGAATATGTTCCATAACAGATTCTGGAACGTTTTCATAGCTCTCCAGCAACTCTACCATTCTTTCCAGGTAGAAGAAGTCAATTCTTCTTTTATCTAAGGTTGATGTCCTACCACTGGTTGATATGGAGACCAGATTGAAATCCTTATCAACCTTGGTAGATCTTGATTCTTCCCACCACAGAATGTACTCAGTGACCTCTTGATTTGCATCCATCTTTACCTCAACACTCTTGATTTCTCTAGATTGCATCTGTTGTATCTTAAGACTGTTGGGAGGAATTGATTGAATTGGCTTCTTAAGATTCCTACCAAATCCAGTGGTCTTTTCCTTTCCTGAGTACTTGTGCTTTCCTTCAGGTTTCTGTCTAGAAAACCATGCTCTTGCTTTGGCTTTCAGTCTTATGGGCTTGACAGTAGCTTTGGCTTCATCCTTGACAGAACCTTTCTTGACAGTACCTTTGTCGACAGTATCTTCCATGACAGCATCTTCTTTGACAGTTTCCTTGTCGACAGTACCTTTGGTGACAACATCTTTTTCTGCATTCATGCAGTCAATAGCACATCTAAGAATGCTTGCCTCCAAAGCTTCCAGTATTCTTGGCTCCTCTTCATCTGTTGCACCAGCATCTTTCTTTTCTTGACTAGGAGTTTCTTCATTGCCTTCATTCTGGGATTGAATACCAGTATTCCCAGAATTACTTCCACCAGCATTTCCAGCATTTCCAGAAGCTTCACCACCTCCAACCTCATCATCAACATCATCATCATCCTGAGGAGGGAGGTCATAGAGACAGCTTCCACCTTGATCATTTCTTTTGGCATTGGCTCTAGAGATTAGTTCCTTCACTCTAGCTCCCAGTGCCTTGTCTCTTAACACCAGCATTTTGTAGATCTCTTGAACAGCATAAGCTCTTCCTGGATTGGCATTTGAACTGAGTATTCCATCTAACACTTTCAGAATTGACTTGGTTTCCATTCTGGATGTGCCAACCAAATTCATGAAGCTGTTCCTTCTTGTGCCATCCTTAGTCACAGATCTGTAGAAAACACTTGGTGGATTTGTATAGACTTCAGGTAGCTTTTGTGTGAGCAGGTTCTGGATTTGCATATCCAATATTTCATTGAATGGTGTTTGAGTTGCCCTGATCTTTCCCTTCAAGGCACACAACACCTTTGCTGGTAGACTCTGCAATAACTGCATTGTGATGAAATAAGATATGCCAGAAGTGAAATAGATACTTACAGCCCATCTTTTCTCATCATTCACCATTACACTGACACTAGTGATTTGATCCTTTAACAGTTTTGTGGTGTTGGTTGGACGGTTGCTTGGAGCATTCATTGCTTGTTCCACCAAACTGCTAAATTCACTGTCCTGGTTGAGTAATGTGCTCTCCCTATAATCCACCATCAAAACATTGGCTTCTTCTTGATCAAATTCAGTGCCATTTGACCAAATAATTCCCTTTTGGATGGATTCAGGCAGTTTCCCTTTACCTTTCCCTAGTTTGTTGTGTTCCTCCATTTCTCTCCATTTCTTCTGTAGAGTAGTTTCTTGAGTTTCTGGAGTTGGCTCTCTAATTACCACAGGAGGCAAGATTGGGTGTTTAGATGTAGATCTTCTTTGCAGTGCATCTTGAGTTTCCTTTGACATTAACACCCTTTCTCCATCCATTTCCACTTCAACAGGCTTTCCAGCTTTATCCTTTGGTTGTCCACTACTTGGTTTGACTTGCTCCCCCTTAGACATTGCTTTCCTTTTAGCTCCCCCTCTGGTCTCCACAGCTACAGGCTCCCCCTGAGTTCCACCCGATTCCTGAATAGGCAATGATTCTGATCTTGCTACCTTCTCCCCCTTAGTTGAGTTGGCAGCTACTAGGTCAGTAAGGAACTGGATGGAAAGCTGAGTAGCAGCAAAACCATCAACCACCAGTTGAGAGAGAGAGAATCCATCTTGGAGTTCAATGTAGCACACTGTCCTTCCAGAGCTGCAATCCTGTTACCATAAGTAGCAGAGGGGCCACCATACCTTAACCTTCTTGGAGGGGAAGGAAAAAAAGGGCTTGGAGGCTATGGGGGTTCTCACACTCTCAGGGTGTTTTTGAGTGATCTCATCACCCCTCACAGATTGACTCTCAAGGCCTAATGCCTGAATAGTGTGGGCTCCCTCAATATCTCACTGGACATGCTCAAGTCCCTCTCCTTTTGCCAGCTCATTTGGCTGCCTCTCATTTTTATGCTCACCTCTCTGTTCTTTTATCTCTCTTTGCTTTTGCACACCCTCACTCAACCTAGATGCATAGGTATGAGCAGTACTAACATGCATGGAAGGAGTAGATTTAGAATGTATTTTTAAGAGTTTGGCAAGAGGTAGATCATCATCAGAGGCATCCTCAATGATTACAGCATCAAAATCAGGCTGAGAGGACTGGACAACATCTTTGGCAGGAATGTTACTGTCAGTTGGAGTATGGACAGCAGGTTCTGGCATGACAGCAACTTTGGGAGATGGAGTGACAGTATCTTTCTCTCCACCCATGACAGCAGCTGTGTCCAGGACAACAACATTGCCAGTGTCTTTGACAGCAACAGAGGCTGTGACAGCATCTTCCTGAAGGTAAGATGCTCCTTGGAGTTCAGACAAAGTGTTGGCTGTTTCATTTTCTGACAAAATACCACTTTGCCCTAGCTCAGTGTTTGGAGGAGTGGTGTCCATCTCACTTTGAGAAATGGGTTCTTGTGGACCACTAGATGGGGGCTCATCCATGATTGGAGATGGATGATCAAAACCTGAAGGGTTGGGACTGTCCCCTTCTCCAGGTTGTTGAGAAGAAACAAGAGAATGTGTAGGGAAGGAAGAAGGTGAAAGTGTAGTAGAGAGTAGGGGCTGATTCACAGATGAAACAAGTGAATCATCAATAGGAGTAGAGAAATCCTCACTGTGTGTTTCTTCAAGTGGGGGTATCTCAGGTTGTGAACCATGAGTTTGTGCAGACTCTGTACAGGGTGCCTTGGGAGACAGGCCAATTTCAATAGATGTCCCTTGTTGAGAAGGCACATCTAAGGAGGAGTTTATTTCCCTGGTTTCCTCTACAGTCTTTTGGGAGACTGCAGGGTGGCTGACAGTGGTTTTGGTCCTCCTAGCTCTCTTCTTCTTAGGCTCAGGGGGAACCACTGTGGGTTCTGTTTGACTACCTTCCTTATTTGCTGCACTAGGTGCAGTGTCTCCCTCTTGACTAACAGAGCTACCACCAACATCAGCTTCTAAGGATCTTTTTCTGGATTCTTGTAAGGCTTCTCTTTGGGCTTTGGGAAGTCTAGAGGGCCTAGGCTGAGTGTATGGGGATGAATGTGGGTTAACTGAATTTGGGTTTAATTCAGTTTCATTCACAAGAGTAAAAGAATCATAACCAGAAGGTAATGGATAATCAAGGTTGGACACTTGATCAACCATGTGTTGAGTGAAACAGAGTGGAATGTGTGCATTGAGATTTTGTGATGATAACAGTGTGTGTGTGTGTGTTCTTTTTCAAAACTGAGCAAGCCTCTAAACGAGGAGCAGCATCATTAAAATCACAGAATGAATTAATGCACATCATAAGAAAGCGAGGGTAGTGTGATACCTTCTTACCTATGGCAGCTTTGAGGTGTGCCATGAGGAGAGCTCCAACATTCACCTTGTATCCATGGACAAGAGAATGTGTCAGTTTCTTGATGTAGGAGGGTATTCCATTCCAGCCTGTGGACTTGGTAGAGAACACCTTGACCATCACATCAAATATCATGCTCCACTCCTTTCGCAGATGTTTCCTATCCATTTCACTAGTTGGATACTGTTAGATATAATTGCTGACGTTTGTTTATCAGTTTTTAAGCAACAGGTACTGACCAGAGTTTATCAGAAGCCAGTCAGAGTTTAATTAAACTCTGACAGGGTGAAGAGTTTAATGGAAGCCGGTCAGAGTTTATTTAAAGTCTGACAAGGTGATAGTTGAATTAGCTGTCAGTGCTGAATTGAAGATTCTAGAAGCAATATATTCTGAAGATGGAAAGAAGCAGAATATATTGATACAGCTAAGGAAACGGAATAGAAGATAAGAAGCAATCCTTAATTGATATCAATTGTATAGCTAATTTGTAGGAATATCAATTAGATAAGGATTGTGTAACCGTGTACTATATAAACACAGATAGGTTATCCCTAGAAGGGATGCGATTATTGAATATATTATTCTTGTAACCTAGAAGCTCTTTGTGATTCATTAACATCACTAAGAGAGAATTATTTAATATAATTCAGTTTGTTGATTTACAAACCTGTGTTATTAATTGTTATTCTCATACATACTTGATTATATATTGTGTATTCGGCCTAACAATTGGTATCAGAGCCAAGGCTGTTTAATATATACAGTTTTACGATTCAAACACAGTATTAATCATGTCTGAAGAAAATAAAACTGCTCCTAAGGCTGAACAGGTTAAGCCCAATTCTGTGAGTCGATATGAAACAATCAGGGTTCCAATTCTCAGGCCTGTAGAGTATCCAATTTGGAAGGTGAAGATGACCATGATTCTGGAGGCTACAGATCCAGAATATCTTGACAGAATATATGATGGTCCTCATATGCCAACAAAATTATCCCCTGTTGTTGATGGTCAAGAACAGAAGACTGTTCCAAAGGAAAAGAAAGATATGACTCCTGAGGACATCTCATCGATTGCAAAGGATGCAAAGGTTAGACATCTTCTCCACAGTGCTTTAGATAATGTTATGTCTAACAGAGTAATTGGCTGCAAGACTGCCAAAGAGATATGGGATGCTCTAGAAGTCAGATGCCAAGGAACAGGTGCTATCAAGAAGAATAGGAGGACCATACTAACTCAGGAATATGAGCACTTTGATTCAAGACCTAATGAAACCTTGACTGAGACTCATGACAGATTTTGCAAATTATTGAATGATCTGTCTCTGGTTGATAAAGAATATGAGCTTGAAGAGTCAAATCTCAAGTTTCTGTTATCTCTACCTGAAAAGTGGGATTTAAAGACAACCACAATAAGAGATAATTATGAACTTGCTGATACAGAACTTGATGAAATCTATGGGTTGTTGAAAACTCATGAACTGGAGATAGAACAAAGGAATAGAAGAATGAGTAAAAAGACAAAATCTGTTGCTCTCAAAGTCGAGGAGAAGCCCATTAAGAAGGAATCATCAAGGAAGAAAGCCAAGGGAAAGGCTTTAGTCATTAAATCTGAGAGTGAGTCATCAAACTCTGATGATGATTCAAACTCTGATGAAGCTTCTGATTCTGAGGATGATGAAGAACAGATGATGCAAATGGCTGCATTGATGGTAAAGACCTTTAAGAAGATGGGATTCAAGAACTTCAAGAAGGGAAAGAGATTCTCAAGGAAAGATTCAAATTCTGAAAGGAGAAGTTTCAGAAAATCTGATGGAAGGGAGACCAAGTCTGGCAAGAAGGATAAATCTGAAATCCAGTGCTACAAGTGTAAGGAGATGGGTCATTATGCCCCAGAGTGCAAGAAAGGCAAAACTGAGAAAGCACTTATCTCTAAAGGCAAAGACTGGGCAGATACTTCAGACTCTGATGATGGAGAAAACTATGCTCTTATGGCAACTGTCAGAGATGAGACTGAATCATCGGAAAATAAGGTACCCCTAACTACTTATGCTTATGATACTGATAATATCTCTGAGTTAAGAGTATATCTGAAAAGTGTTCATGTTAGCTATAGGGATCAGACCTTAGAGAATGAGAGAATTAAAGCTGAGAATCTTAGTCTTAAAGATAGAAACAAGTTTCTTGAAGAAGAACTTGAAAATATGAAGCAGATTCAAAAAGAAAGAGATGATGCTGTTTATGTAGAACAGGAGTTGCTGAAAAGATATAGGCAACTAGAATCTGATTTAGAAAAAGAAAGAAAAATAATCAAAACTTGGACAGATTCTGGAAGAGACACTCATCAAGTGTTTCATACTGATTCTGTAGGTTTAGGTTATTGTGAAAATGATGAACTTAGGTTTAAAGACAAGGTTAAGGTAAAACCACAACTTAAACCTGTGAAATTTGTTCCAGAAGCCAATAAGTTAAAATCTGTTGTAATAAGAGAAGCTGATATGGAATCAGATGAAGCTTGTGAAAAACAGGAAAATATTATAACAGAAAAACTTATGGAGTTAGAAGCTGTTAGAAAACCAGTAAAAACTTGTGAAAAACAGGTTAATGTTGGCTTGATGACAGGAAAACAGTTCAATCATAAGTTGAAAGAGGTAAAGTCTGCCATGAAACCTAAAGGGTCCAAGAAAAATAGGAATGGAAAAGTAGGCATAAATAACAGAAAAAATCATTTGCCTAATGCTGGTGCTTCAAGGAAAACATGTTACAATTGTGGTAGTTCTAATCATCTTGCTAGATTTTGCACTAAGAACAAACATATTAATTCTTTATCTTCTACATCAGGAGTAAAGAATGATTATGTAAGAGTTAAACCACAAACTTTATGCAAACACTGTGGGAGCACTTGGCATTCCATTTATACTTGCAAGAGTTATCATGCTATTTATCACAACTATTATGAGCTAAAACCCAACTTGAAATGGGTTAGAGCAAACTCTGCTAGTGTAAAATCTGACAATGTTAGTTTAAACTCTGATAATACAGATTCCGCTGCAAAAGCTAACACTGTTAAGAAAGACAAAGGATCCAAGCAAGTCTGGGTCCTTAAAACTAACACTTAGTGTTTGTTTGTGATTGCAGGGTATAAAAGAGAGCACACTTATCTTGGACAGTGGATGCTCAAGACATATGACTGGAAATAAAGCCCTGTTATCAGACTTTAAGGAGAAGGCTGGCCCAAAGGTTTCCTATGGAGATGGCAACATAGGACACACTCTGGGATATGGCAATATCAATCTTGGAAGTGTCATCATCACAAATGTAGCTCTAGTCTCAGGACTCAAGCATAATCTGCTATCTGTGAGTCAAATCTGTGACAGAGGAAACCATGTAGATTTTCATAGTGAATACTGTGAAGTTATCAGTAAATCTACTGGAAAAGTTGTTCTAGTTGGACACAGGCGCAACAACATTTATGAAGCAAGTTTGGTAACAAACTCTGATGGAAAAACAGTGTGTCTGACAGCCAGAATGTCAAATGAAGAGAGTTGGAACTGGCACAAGAAGCTCTCTCATCTCAATTTGAACAACATCAATGAGCTAATAAGAAAGGATCTTGTAAGGGGACTTCCAAAATCTATACTCAGTCTAGATGGCTTGTGTGATTCTTGTCAAAAAGCCAAGCAAAGGAAGTCATCTTTCAAGAGCAAATCTGAATCATCAATAGTGGAATCTTATCATCTTCTACATGTTGATCTCTTTGGTCCAGTGAATGTGATGTCCATGGGCAGAAAGAAATATGCTCTAGTAATTGTTGATGAATATACTAGATATACATGGGTGTATTTCTTGTCAAAGAAGGATGAAACTGCTCAAACTCTGATGGATCATGTAAATCTACTGGACAAAGGATCACAGCACAAAGTCAAAATTATAAGGAGTGATAATGGAACTGAATTCAGAAACTCAATCATAGAAGCTTTCTGCAAGGAAAGAGGAGTGAAACAAGAATTTTCTGCACCTGGAACTCCACAGCAAAATGGTGTAGTTGAAAGAAAGAACAGAACTTTAATTGAAGCAGCCAGAACTATGCTTGATGAAGCAAAATTACCAACATACTTCTGGGCAGAAGCTGTTCAAACTGCTTGTTTTACTCGAAATGCAACATTGATCAACAAGCATGGGAAAACACCATATGAGATGGTGAAAAATAAGAAGCCAAATTTGAAATATTTTCATATATTTGGATGCAAATGCTTTGTGTTGAAGACTCATCCTGAACAGTTGACAAAGTTCGAGTTAAAAGCTGATGAAGGAATCTTTGTTGGCTATCCATTGTCAACAAAAGCATTCAGAGTTTACAATCTGAGAACTAAGGTGATCATGGAATCCATACATGTGTCATTTGATGACAAGAAAATAATTGGACTTGAAGACAAGGATGGATATGATCAACTACGTTTTGAAAATGAAGATCTATTCTCTGATGATGTAAACTCTGATGAAGCAGGTTTGACAAACTCTGACGAAGCATACTCTGAACCTCTACTGGTAAATACTGGAGAAACTGGAAATTCTCAAATTGAACAAAATAGAGAACCAGTTGAGGGGGAGCGTGAAGAAGCTCAACAAGACACAGCAAGTGAGTCAGTTGAGGAAACTGATTCAAACTCTGACAGTTCAAACTCTGAACCATCAAATTCAGGGGGAGCCTCAGATGCTGCAGAAAGTCAACATATGAATCAGGAGAATATGGATCAAGGGGGAGGATCCAATAATGATGCAAGAAACCACTTACCAACAGCAAGAAAGTGGACACATGCACACACACCTGATCTCATAATTGGAGATCCTGATGCTAGTGTGAGAACTAGAAGTGCAACAAATAATGAGTGTCTGTATCATGCTTTCTTGTCTCAAACAGAACCAAAGAAAGTGGAGGAAGCTCTTCATGATGCTAATTGGATTACAGCAATGCAAGAAGAGTTAAATGAATTTGAAAGAAATGAAGTCTGGACACTTGTACCTAGACCAAAGAATCGATCAATTGTAGGTACAAAGTGGGTTTTCAGAAACAAGACTGACAGTGAAGGTGTGATTACAAGAAACAAGGCTAGACTTGTGGCAAAAGGTTATTCACAACAGGAAGGAATTGACTATGATGAAACCTTTGCTCCAGTTGCAAGATTGGAGGCCATAAGAATTTTTCTGGCCTATGCTGCACACAAGAAGTTTAAAGTCTTTCAGATGGATGTAAAGAGTGCCTTTCTCAATGGGAAGCTTGAAGAAGAAGTGTTTGTTGAACAACCACCAGGATTTGTAGATTCCAAGCATCCAGATTATGTCTACAGGCTTGACAAGGCATTATATGGACTAAAGCAAGCACCAAGAGCATGGTATGAAACTCTTGCTCAATTTCTTTTAGAAAGTGGGTTCACAAGAGGTACAATTGATAAAACCTTGTTTTATTTCAATTCTGGTGATGATTTGCTTTTAGTTCAAATTTATGTAGATGATATTATTTTTGGATCTACTAATGACAAACTCTGTAAGAAGTTTGCAAAGCTTATGCAATCCAGGTACCAAATGAGCATGATGGGAGAGCTTAGTTATTTTCTAGGCTTACAGGTCAAGCAAACAGATGATGGGATTTTTATCAATCAAGCAAAGTATACCAGAAATCTTCTAAAGAAATTTGGTATGCTTGATAGTTCATCTGCTACAACTCCCATGGCTACAGCAACGAAGCTTGACAAAGACACAGGAGCCTCAGTAGATATGACTAACTACAGAGGAATGATAGGGTCTCTACTGTATCTTACTGCAAGTAGACCTGATATCATGTATGCAACATGTCTTTGTGCAAGATTTCAAGCAGATCCCAGAGAGCCTCATCTAACAGCTGTAAAAAGGATCTTCAAATATCTCAAAGGAACCATAACCCTGGGTTTGTGGTATCCTAGAGAATCAGAGTTTAAGTTAATTGGTTACTCTGATGCAGATTTTGCAGGCTGTAAGATAGACAGAAAAAGTACAAGTGGAAGCGGCCAATTTTTAGGTGACAGATTGGTTTCTTGGTACAGTAAAAAACAGAAATCAATTTCTACATCCACTGCAGAAGCAGAGTATATAGCAGCTGGTAGCTGTTGTGCACAGATTTTATGGATGAAGAATCAATTGCTGGATTATGGGTTAAGGTACTCTAGAATACCTATTTTCTGTGATAACCAAAGTGCTATTGCTATGACAGGTAATCCAGTACAGCATTCCATGACCAAGCACATCAGCATAAGGTATCATTTCATCAGAGAACATGTGGAAGAAGGAAACATTGAGCTTCATTTTGTATCTACAGACCAACAACTTGCAGATATCTTCACTAAACCTTTGAGTGAAGCTACTTTTACAAGATTGGTAAATGAACTTGGAATGATCTCTGGTTCTGACTAGAGATACGGGTTAGACTCACTTTTTATGTTCATGATTTCTTACATGTGTTAACTGTTATGTGAACCAGCATGTTAATCTCTGATGCTAAACTCTGTTGGTCATACTCTGATAGTTACAGTTTAATGTCATACTCTGATTGTAATTTTGTCTGAAACATTTGGACCAATGAAGAAATTTGTATGAAGCATAATTCTCAGTAAGTAACTGTGAATCCTTAAGAGTTGTATAGATTCTGATCTCGATTATGTGCAGTAAGTTAACACAGCATGATACTGTCTCTGTATTTATACCATCTCTTAGTTTATTGATCCTATACACTGAGTCTGTATTAGCTGTTTGCATTTTCTCTCATAAGTTAATTATATTTACTGATGAAAAGTCTAAACTCTGATTCTTAATTAAAAAAAAAATTCACCCTCAAATCAAAAGATGCCAAAAAGAGCACAAATTCCTTTGAGATCATGTTGTGCCTAGGAAGATCCAGGAACTTATTGTATGAAATAAGGGCTAAAATCGTTGATTTTTGGTGACTAGTGCCAACCACTGATTACTGGAAAAAAAAAATATAACATAAAAAAATAAAAAAAAAATAAAGAAAGGGGGTGAAAAATTAAAAGATATATCCAAATGAAAGGATATCAGAAAACAGAGTTTAGATATCAAATCAGATGTTATGTTATACATGAGAGTTTAGGCAACCAGTTTTTTACTACTTTCGTTTGTGGATTTTATGCACTTTGAGATGATCTAAATATTGATTACGGTAAACTCTGCTATTGCACACACATATTTTCACACCTGTACAGATTGAGAAAAGAGTTTATTGACAAAGAAGGACAAATGGTAAACACTGATGTATTGTGTGACATATGCCGAGGTAACTTTGTTTTAATCTCTGATGGTTAAAATAATTTCTTTCTTTCAGACATTTTCTAATTTTGAGATTAGACATTTGTTTTTCGAAAGAGTATGATTTGTGCTGTAATTTTGCATTAAACAGAGAAAAGAAAGAGTGTGTTTGATAAGTCCTGATGGTGATTAGTAGCACTGATGAGTATGTTAGTTTATTGTTTAAAGTGATATCATTTCTTTCACTTTACGATTATTTGCGATTCTGATATGTAAAACAAAAAAAAAATGGATCTTTCTCATTAATCGATTCAAACTTTGTTTACATTCAGACAAGTTCATATTCTTGTCTAGCTACTTGTTCGATTAACAGGTTATTATAGCATCTGGGATTTTCAAGGCTTGACAACCCCCTGATGTTGAATCATCATCATCATCCTCTCGCATTCTCTTTCTGGCTTGCAGCTTGCAGGATTCCAAGAAGAATTCCTTCTTCGAACCCTTCAAGTAGCTCTGATAAAAGAGCATTATACAAATCTCCACAGCATCATCATCTGCAAGGATGGGCACATCATATGGCCCAGGACGAATGATGTGCACATAGGGATTGGAGATAGGTCCTTCGGCTATCTCATCATCAGCGATGAGACCTTCATCATTCAGGAATGACAAAACAAGAAACTCATCAATGATATAGTTTGCTTGTTGACGCCAGTTTAGATTCAAGAAAGCTTCTACATCCATGAATTCAAAGGTTCCTGCCATTTGATATATGGTATTTGTTTTAAATATATGTATTGTCTGTTGTTACAATGCTCTAGCTTTTATAGCATCCAACAGGGCAACTGAAAGGTTTTGATTGGCTCGAAGCTATGGGAACAGTAAAGTGCGGAGTTCCAAGACAGTCATTATTCTTCTGACTGTTGAGCTCCTTCGTACTTTATTATTATGTTTCTGAGATATTAAAATCGATAATTTTATTATTATTGATTTTTTTTCAATGAGCGGATATGTGATGACAGGTGTCTCCACGTCTGCACGTGTGTATAGGAAGTTGTTCAATACAGCTATTAGTGTATGCACGTTTGACATGTTTCCCACTCACATGATTATAGGAGTAAGACAGTTGTGTATTAATGCTTAAAAACTCTTCAGTTTTTAATCTTTAATTTTCTTTTAAATACAATCCACACATCTTAAATTAAACTTTTCACATCTTACTCATTTACATCTATTATCACACACACATATTCACAAACACCTTTCTCCACATAAACTCTGTTAAGCTTTCACATCGATTACTTGTTCTTTCTTCAAAATCTTCTAATGGCAACCACAGCTTTCGTTTCGTCTGGGTTAGAGTTCGTTCCAAACAATTATACCGCACCACTAAACACTGCAAACGCACCAGAAGCATTTCATATGATTCAAAGGTTTCTTGCTCAGTCAGCGATTGGGCGTGCTTTAGTTGAACCAACCACACTTTCTGGTTTACAAATCAAGGCATTCTGGGAGACAGGGGTTTATGATGATGGTGGTGAAACTGGGAGCCCATCCATAATCTTTGAGTTTGACGAAACAGAGTATGTTATTACTGCTGGTACTATTCGAGATGCAATGGGGTTTCCTGAATATTCTTCCTACACTATTGGAATGGGTGATGAGGATTTAATCTGAATGATGCGAGAGATTGGCTACTCTGGGCCATTGACAAAGATTGGGCAACTAAAAAGGCCGTTTCTGCGCAAAGAATGGAGTTTCTTCTTCGATTGCATTACCAGGACATTTGGCAAGAAATGCACAAATTGGGATGCTATTCCCACAGACAGTCTGCAAATCGGGTATTCTTTATTATATGATAATCATTTTGATTTTGCACGACTTGTGTTGACTAATTTAGGGGAGAAGATGACCGAGAATAGAGGAGTTGTTTATTTTTCTCGATTCTGTCAGCTTTTGGTTTCTTATTGTGTTGAAGGAGAAAATGTATTTGAAGCAGACGTTTCTTGTTTTAAATTACATAAGAGAGTATTTACTGATCTAGTAAATAAAGACATTAAGAAAGGCATTGTTGGAGATCTTTTGCTGCCTACTTCTGTGCAACAGTTTGTGGATGCTCAAGTAAATCCACAACCACAAGCTGAATCTCAACCAGAACCTCCATCAACTTCTGTTAAACCTGCAAGGGGAGGTAGGACCAAGCACATTGGTACTAAACCTGCAAGGAAACCATCTACTGAAGCTGGGGCATCAACACCTGAAGAGCTACCTCAGAAGACAAGGATAAAGAAAAGAAGAGCCAATAGGGCAAAGTCTGTTGTTGAAACCTCAGAGACTGAAACTGATGAAGAAACTCTTCATCAGAGAAAAAGAAGACTAGTGGCTGCACATCTTTTTGGTGCTGTAAATATAACCATGGACAGAGTCTCTAAGGACACTGAAGCTCCTGCATCAGAGAATGAGGAGATTGTGGCTGAAGCTGTTCCTCAAGATACTCCTGAAATTGTTGTTGAGGAGGATATTTTAAATGCTGATGAGGACAGAGTGTTTGTAAACACTGAAACTCCTGAAGTGTTTGTTCAGGAGGATGCTGCAAATGCTGAAGCTGTCAATCTAGACAGATTAAATACTGATGCTACTATGGATTTCGATGCTCCTACATCAAAAGTTCATGATGTAGTTGAGGAAGCTGCTACTCATTCTGATAGCAGAGTTTTTGATCATGAAGCACACACCTCTATCCATTCTGATCATTATACAGAGGGTGTGGAAGCTGATCAAGTCACTGATCAGGTAGAAGAATCTCTAGCCACTCATACTGAAGTTATTTCTTGTGATCTTGACAAAGGTGAGGAGGTTAATCAGATTCAAAGAGAAGCAGAGGTTTTTGCTAAGGTAAACTCTGATATTCCTGAAGCTGTCGCAGAAGAGAAAATTGATGAAGCTGCACAGTTTACTGCTGAAAATATTCTTCCTGAAAATGCAGCAGACACTAATGAAGAAGCTGGAAATGATGCTGAGGGTTCTCATTCACATCCTAGCATTCAAGTTTCATTGGCTGATGATGTCAATAGTGATGAAAGAATGGAAGTTAATAGACAGACCAATGAGCATTTCCAGAATATGTACTACAAAAATTGGGCTGATGCAGATTGTGTTTTCTCAGCACAAAGGGCTGCAGATTTGCTATCTGATTCTGTCAAGAAGATATCCAATACTGATGTACTTACGAGTTTACAGGCAACTGTTGTTCAAGTCAAATATCTTAATAATAGATTTGATGAGAATCAACAGATGTTTACAAATCTAAGGAATGAATTTTCTCTCAGGGATACAACTTTGAAGCTTGACAGATCATTTTATTCTACACAATTCAAGCAGCAAGCCAAGGATTCTGAGGAAATCAAGAAAAGGCTTGGAAAAGTTGAGGAGAATCAGGCTGAAATGTCTACTCAATTGAATTCTATTTCTAATGCTCTAGAATTGCTGACATCAGTATTACTTTCTGATGATGTCAAAAAGGGGGAGAATGTACCTAAAGACAAATGCAAAGACATTCAAGCTCTGAGACAGAGGGATGATTCTACTGATGGGGGAAGCAAAGGAAATAAAGGAAAGGTCATTGCTTAAAGGCAAAGCAGGACTAGAGTAAACTCTGGTAGACAAATAAACTCTGAAAAGATAAACTCTGGTGGTCAATCTACTTCAAATCTCAAGAGTTTAGTTGTTTCAACTAATCCATCTATTGATGAAGAGATTGCTGCTAAGATATTCATGAAAGAGCATGGAAAGAATGTAACTATTGAAGATATCCAGGCTGAAGAGCAAATGCTTGCTGAGGAACACAAGAAAAATCTTGAAGCTGGAATCTACAAGAGAAAGGAAATCAAGGCTCCTAGAAAGAAAGAAGTTGGTATTTCTATCAAAGAGAATATTCAACAGAGTATACAAAATACAAGGAGACCTGTGATTAGAAACTCTGATAAAGGTAAAGGCATAATGATTGAAGAGCCTAACCTAAAGAAGAAAGATATTTCAACCTCTGACATTGCTCAAGTTGAAACAAGATTAGCTAAATCAACCTCTGACACTGCTCAAGTTGATGTTTCTATTGAAGACATGACAACCTCTGACGTTGCTCAAGTTGTACAGAAATCTACACTACTTCCAGGATTCAGCAAATCGAAAATTCTTGAAGACTTAAAGCTTGAAGCTGTGAATTTCTCAGAAACCAGAACAGTATTGGGAAAAGAAGCCTTTGACAAATCTGGACTGGGTTCACACAGAGAGAGAAGAACTAATAACAGATCTCAAGACAAGTTTTCATTGGCAGAATTTGGAGTTGGAATTACTCAAGAAGGCCTTGACAAACTGGAATCTGTACAGATGATTTTTCACAAAGGAATCAAAAAGGAATTCTTGTTATATTTTATGGCTGATGGCAGAGTGTATAGATTTGGTGAATTTGACATCCAGTTAAAACTTTGGGAAGAGATAGAGTATGTTCTATATCTACTTGAAGTAAAGAATAGAAGTACTTATGATGCTGCTCGAGTTTTGAAGGAAAGGATGATGAAATCCAAAGTTTTGAGTGGAGCTGGAGTATCAAGTGCATACATTCCTAAATACAGAGATGCACATGGAAAGTTGGTAGAAATGAAAAGGAATAGTGCTAGGTTCAGAACTGCACTAAATAAAAAGGTTCTTGAGTTCAATCTAGAGTCTGATAAACCTTTTTATATCAGACTTGGCAATGAAATGAACAAAAACAGCATATATTCTTTGAGGGCTGCCATTTATCAAATTGGTGAAGATGAACCAGAGATGAAGGAGCTGAAGAAGATTATGATTGCTGAATTGAATAGAGCTGAGAAGAAACTACTGTTAGACTATATCAGGACTGTGCCTGATATTCAAGAAATCAAGTAAAGTCTGACTGTAAGTTTTTAATATATTTTCTATTCTAAGTCAAATTTAAACTCTGTTTTAAATTAAACTCTGTTATATGTTAAACACTGCATTTGTTAAATGTTTTTGACATCATCAATTATATGTTTAACTTGTACATTTTATTATGAACAAGTTGGGGGAGATTGTTAGATATAATTGCTGACGTTTGTTTATCAGTGTTTAAGCAACAGGTACTGACCAGAGTTTATCAGAAGCCAGTCAGAGTTTAATTAAACTCTGACAGGGTGAAGAGTTTAATGGAAGCCGGTCAGAGTTTATTTAAAGTCTGACAAGGTGATAGTTGAATTAGCTGTCGGTGCTGAATTGAAGATTCTAGAAGCAATATATTCTGAAGATGGAAAGAAGCAGAATATATTGATACAGCTAAGGAAACGGAATAGAAGATAAGAAGCAATCCTTAATTGATATCAATTGTATAGCTAATTTGTAGGAATATCAATTAGATAAGGATTGTGTAACTGTGTACTATATAAACACAGATAGGTTATCCCTAGAAGGGAT
The DNA here is from genome assembly GCA_030848705.1 of Heracleum sosnowskyi. Taxonomy (NCBI): domain Eukaryota; kingdom Viridiplantae; phylum Streptophyta; class Magnoliopsida; order Apiales; family Apiaceae; genus Heracleum; species Heracleum sosnowskyi. The sequence goes on from CM061242.1 coordinate 83,967,706, forward strand.
GCGATTATTGAATATATTATTCTTGTAACCTAGAAGCTCTTTGTGATTCATTAACATCACTAAGAGAGAATTATTTAATATAATTCAGTTTGTTGATTTACAAACCTGTGTTATTAATTGTTATTCTCATACATACTTGATTATATATTGTGTATTCGGCCTAACAGATACCATTTGGTAGTCCCCTCTTCGAGAATAGGGCATGCATACCCAATCTTCAAGAAGAGCTTCTTGAGGGTGTCATCATTTGCAAGTTCAGTAAATTGTTGTCTTGCTTCAAGGGTAATTCCAAGAGCAGTGTTGATGACCTCAGCTGTAAGAGTGTATTGTTGCCCAGAGATTTTGAATTGAATACCCGGGTTCTCACCCTCAGTTTGAGCAACAGCAGTTTGCCAAAACGCCTCAAGTCTGTCTAAGTCGAGAATGGGGGTTGAGGTTATGGCATAACCGAGATAGGACTTGTTCAAGAAGAACACGAGTCCTTTGAAGCCTTCACCAGCATCATTTGGGGAAAAGATGCCAGCAAAGTTTGTTTGAGAGAGAGTCTGTTTGGGGGCCATTGAGAATTCAAGAAAAGAAGAAAGTAAGAAAGTTGCTTTTTGCTGGAAGAAAGGTATTTTGCCTTGAGTTTGATGAGAAAAAGAAAGATATGTCTGAGTAACTGGGGAATAAATAGGGGTATCTCAAACGTTTTGTGCATAAAAAGTGGATTTCAAGAACGTGTCTTAACCCACTCTTAAACACGTGAGTTACTGCCCGTTATTCACTGACCAACATGGGATAAATATCCAATTTCAACGGTCCACTATTGTTGATAGTAACCTGTGCGCTAGAAACAATCTGTCAGTAATAAGAGGTGGTGACAGTAGGTTTTGCGCGACAACTATTGCGCAAAAACTTGCTGTCACCGTTAAGCATATGAATGACAGTATCCTTTACAAGTCTTGACAGAAAGTCTTTTCCTGCCTGCTGTCAAGAAGGTTGTTGTCAGGAAACACACGACAGTATCCTTCTTAACGACAGTAACTTCGATTGGGAATTGGTTTTGTCATAAACTTATTAGAATGCTTTATTCATATACTTAACTTAATATTGACACATTATGGATTTAGCAATTGTAATCGTTTCAACACAGATATTTAAGCAAAGTACACAGACACTTCATAAACTCAATAACCACAAAAACAAAAACTTTTATTATTAATAAAATCATTAAAATAGAACATTGAGTACATTATTCTATGATTTTATCAACTAGTTCTAACGTCTCTGCCTTGATTTCCTCTTCAGAGCGACCTTCTTCTTTGAGAAGTGCCTGAAGCTCTTTCTCTTCTTCCTGAGCCTTGGCCTCCTCTTCTTGTTTCTTTTCTTTATCTATCTCATCCATGGCGTCCAACATCATCTCGAAGAGCTCATCAATCTCTTCACTTTCGGGTTCACTATCGCACCTTTTTAGCCCTACTTCAATTCCTACTTTGTTTTCCATTATTTACTTTAAAACTGAGAGCAGACTGGTGAAACCTAAGGTTAATTTATAGGCAAAACCGTCTAAGGATTAAAGTCTAATGGTCAACAGTTAGAGTACCCATACAACTACCACAAAAGTAATTAATGGTCGTGTCCTCCTTTAATCCTACAGATTAATGCAAAAAGGTGTGAAAGTCCAATGGAACAGATTTTTATCTCTCAAACTTAACAAGTAACCACATTAATGTCATACACGGTTTAAAAGTATGAGACTGGCACAAAATACTGACATGAAAAGTCAAATCAACACATGCTGTCACATAACAGACATAGACCAAGTAGACAGTAACTTCTCTTGACAGCAGGTTTGAAGTTGCTGTCATGAGCTTTATTAGAGAATTTGGAATTATAGAAAACTGAGTAAATTAACATACCAGGTTCAGCATTCCCAATTCACTTACCAACCTGTTGAAGGTTGCTTCATCCAATGGCTTAGTGAAGATGTCAGCAAGTTTCTTGTCAGTTGGGACATAGATCAGCTTCACAGTTCCTTGTTCAACATGCTCTCTGATAAAGTGATGTCTTATATCAATGTGATTTGTCCTAGAGTGTTGAACTGGATTGTCTGAAATGGCTATGGCACTAGTGTTGTCACAGTAGATAGGAATTTCACTTATCACTAGACCATAATCCAGAAGTTGATTCTTCATCCTTAGAATTTGTGCACAGCAACTGCCTGCAGCAATATACTCAGCTTCTGCAGTTGAGGTAGAAACTGAATGCTGCTTCTTGCTAAACCATGAGACCAATCTTCCACCAAGAAATTGACAGCTACCAGTAGTACTCTTTCTGTCAATCTTGCAACCAGCATAGTCTGAGTCTGAGTAGCCAATTAGATCAAATCCAGTGTTCTTGGGATACCAAAGACCTAGGTTAGGAGTGCCTTTTAGGTATCTAAAGATTCTCTTGATGGCTACTAAGTGAGACTCCTTTGGATCACTCTGAAACCTTACACAGAGACATGTAGCAAACATGATGTCAGGTCTGCTAGCAGTTAGGTATAGGAGAGATCCTACCATGCCTCTATAGGTGCTTGAGTCAACTTTCTTCCCTTTAGGATCAAGATCCAAACTGGTTGAGGTGGACATTGGTGTCTTTGCAGGTGATGAATCTTCCAAGTTGAACTTTTTGAGAAGTTCCTTGATGTATTTAGCTTGACAAATGAAGATTCCATCAGATTGTTGAAGAATTTGTAATCGCAGAAAGAATGACAATTCTCCCATCATACTCATCTCATGTTTGTTACTTATGAGAGAGGAAAACTTCTCACACAGTCTCTCATTTGTTGAACCAAATATGATATCATCCACATAGATTTGTACTAGAATGATGTCCTTGCCATGGTGTTTGTAGAAAAGTGTCTTGTCCATAACTCCTCTAGTAAACTGATTGTCCAAGAGAAAAGTGGAGAGTGTGTCATACCAAGCCCTGGGAGCTTGCTTTAGTCCATACAGAGCTTTGAAGAGTTTGTACACAAAATCATACACTTCAGCATCCTCAAACCCTGGTGGCTGTTCAACATACACTTCTTCTTCCAATTCTCCATTTAGGAAGGCACTTTTGACATCCATCTGAAATACTTTGAAGTTGCAGTGTGCAGCATAGGCTAGAAAGATTCTTATAGCTTCAAGTCTTGCAACAGGTGCAAATGTCTCATCATAATCTATTCCCTCCTGTTGACAGTAACCTTTAGCTACTAGCCTTGCTTTGTTTCTTGTCACTGATCCATTTTCATCAAGCTTGTTTCTGAAAACCCATTTGGTCTCAATGACTGACTTTCCCTTAGGTCTTGGAACTAGCTTCCATACATTGTTTCTTTCAAACTGATTTAGCTCTTCTTGCATGGCTATCACCCAGTCAGAATCCAACAATGCTTCATCAATTGTCTTAGGTTCCATTTGAGACAGGAAGCATGAAAACATGCTGTCAGCAGAGACTTTGTTCCTGGTCCTCACTCCAGAATTAGGGTCACCAATGATGAGGTCACTTGAGTGATCCTTGTTCCACTTGGTGATTCTGGGCAAGCTACTTGACTGTACAGGAACATTTTCTTCAGTTTGTTGAGTTGAATGATCACCAATCCCATTGTCTTCACCATGTTCTTCATTGTCTCTTGAGTCACCATTGCATGAATGTTAGAGGTTATGGTCTGTGACTGAGCTGGAGTTTGGTTGACAGTAGTGGCATTGACAGTATCTTTATCAACTTCAACAATTTGAGTGAAGCTAGGTTCTTCATCCACGATTTCTTCAGCTTCCAAGTATCCTTGATTCTCAAATCTGAATGTTTGCATCTTTCCTTCTTCATGCAGTCCTGGAAACTTGGTTTCATCAAATGTGACATTAACACTTTCTTCAATAATCCTGTGTTCCATAACATAAACTCTGTAGGCAGTCCTTTCTGTACTGTAACCCATGAATAGTCCTTCAAAAGCCTTGGTGTCAAATTTTCCTTTCTTCTCATGGTTATCCTTCATCATAAAGCATTTGCTCCCAAACACATGAAAATATTTGACCAGTAGGTTTCTTTCCAGTTAACAGACAATAAGGTGTACTTGCATGAGTTTTGTTGATCATGGTTCTGTTCTGAGTATAACATGCTGTGTTGATAGCTTCAGCCCAAAAATATGTTGGCAGTTTGGCATCATGCAACATAGTTCTAGCTGCTTCAATGAGAGTCCTGTTCTTTCTTTCTACAACTCCATTCTGCTGTGGAGTTCTTGCAGCAGAGAATTGTTGTACAATTCCTTCATCTTTACAGAAATTTCCAAGAGTGGCATTTCTGAATTCTGTACCATTGTCACTCCTCAAGATTTGAACTTTTGAGTTTGGAGTTCTATCAAGAACTCTGACTTGATCAATAATCACTTGAGCAGCTTCATCTTTGGATTCTAGAAACTTCACCCAAGTGTACCTTGAGTAATCATCCACCATTACTAAGGCATATCTCTTCTTGGCCATTGATGGTACATTGACTGGTCCAAAGAGATCCATGTGAATCAACTTGAGTGCTTCAATGTTGGTGTTCATTTGCTTGGACTTGTGCACAGCTCTTCTCAGTTTGCCCATTTGACAATCTTCACACAGTCCTTCTTGACAGAATTCCTGTTGGGGTAAACCTCTCACTAACTCCTTCTTCATCAGAATATTCATTGTCTTGAAGTTGAGATGTGAGAGCTTCCTTTTCTAACCCCTTTTAGAGAGAGGCTACTGTTCTTCTTGTGATAGATGTTGCACAGCATCATATCAAAATCAACCTTGAATCCCCTGTCACTGAATTGGCTGACACTGAGTAGATTGTGCTTCAATCCATCCACAAGAGCAATATCTTCAATGACAACATTTCCAATTTCTAGACAGCCATATCCCACTGTGTAACCCTTGTTGTTGTCTCCAAAGGTTATGATTGGGCCAGCTTTCTCAACATAATGTGATAGCAGGGCTTTATCACCTGTCATGTGTCTTGAGCAGCCACTGTCAATGATCCACATGACTTGATCTTTCTTCTTGCCCTGCAAAACAGAATGTGTCTAAGATGCATATGGTACCCAATCCTTGTTTGGTCCTGCAGTTTCAGTGTCTCCTGAGTTTCTTTCAGTCATAAAGTCACAAGCATTATCAGTAATCTCCTGTTTGACTTCTCTTTTCACCCACTTTGGTTTAGAATTGGACTTGGTCCTTTTCTTAGTGGATGGAGCCTTCTTGCTGTTGCCAGCAGGCTCAGAAGTCTCAACAGTGTTTGAGTATGAACATTTCAGTAGTGAGAATAGGTAAGTTAAAGCATGTACTCATGGCAGTAATTTTGCATGGCATACATTCAATGTTATTACAGACACTCATAGTTCTATGCAAAAGGGGGGTTCTGTGTAAGTTACCATTGAGTTCAGTTGCATTGACCTTTTCCTCAATTGGTTTCTTACAAACATGTGTTAAGTGATGAGTAGATCCACAGTTATTGCATAGTTTCCTAGAAGCACCTCCAACATTAGTGTATCCATTTCCTTTGTTGACTCCTACCTTTCCATTCCTATTCTTAGACTTGGGAGTTACTGGATTGACAGTATGTTCAAAAGTTGCTGTCGAACTTTCTTTGACAGTATCTTTTATTCCTACTGTCTTGACAGAAGGTTTTAAAGTTACTGTCTTGGAACCATTCTTGACAGTATCTTTGGAAGATTCTGTCTTGCCAACTGTGACAGCATCTTTTGAACTTACTGTCTGATTGCTTGGTAAGTTTACTATCTTGGGGATTGTGACAGTATCCTTTCCATCCTTGAATGTGCTGTCAACACCTTCATCCTCATCATGAATTTCTTGTTTGATGAGCATGGCTTCTTCATCAAACTCAATTTCTGCGGCTTTGAAAATGGGAGATTTAACTTTCTTGAGAATGGTGGGTTTGACAGCAGCATTTCCAGAACAATCTTGAATCACAGTTTCCTTTCCAGGTCTTCTACCATATGAAAAACCTATACCAACTGACTGATTTTCTGTATGCTTATCATTGTAATCCTGAACTATCTTTGATGAGTTTTTATAAGCCTTGATTTTAAATTCATTTTCAGCAATCTCATTTCTCAGGAATTCCTCAACCTCTTTAGCACATTTCAATTCATTTTTAAGTTTAGCATTCTCCTGAGCTAAAGAGTCCAGTGAACTGGTTTTGAGAACAAGAGATTCATTTTCAGACTTTAGTGTTTCATTTAGCTTACTCAGCCTAGTGATCTCCTCATTGGCAGCAGATAAGCTAGTATAGACATTAAACATTTCAGCACTTAAGTCTTTAATGGTTTTCTTATACTCATCAATAGACATATCAAGTAAGACAAGTGAAGGTACCTGACTTGAGGATGTTGATGTTACATCATCAGTGCTAGCCATGAGAGCTAGGTTGACATATTCTTCTTCATCTTCATCATCAGACTCATCCCAACACTTTCCTTCAGCCACATAGGCTCTACCTTGATTCTTCTTAGAGTATCCACCAGTTCCTTTCTCAAATCTCTGAACCTGTTTGGGTCTTTTGCACTCAGTAGCAAAATGACCAGGTTCACCACAGTTGTAACACTTGAATTTAGATCTATCCACAAATCCAATCTTGTATCCTCCTTTGAATGAGCTTCCCACAGCAGCCTTTGATGAGCTTCCCTTGGTGAACTTGGATGCTTGGCCTTGGGGCCTGAATGACCTATCCTTCTTGAACCTAAAGTTCTTGAACTTTTTGGCCATGTAAGCCATAGTAGGATTGTCCATGCTTTCCAGTTCCTCCATAGTGTAGAAGTCTTCATCTTCCACATCCTTGAGCTGTAGTACTACTTTCTCATCATCTTCAACAACCTCTTCTATCTTCAAGGATTGTACAGGGGTTGGTTGAGAGATTTGTAGTGCTTCACTAGGTTGTGTGATCCTTGGCACTTGTGCTACTAGGGCACTTGACATATTAGCCATCTTGTTCCTTGTTCCACTTTGTATGGCTCTCTTTTGAAAGAGTTCAAGTTCATACGATTTCAGAATGCCATAAAGTGTCTCAAAGGTTATATTGTTGAGATCTCTTCCTTCTCGTATGGCTGTTGTCTTGTGTTCAAGATGATCAGGCAGTGTAAGCAAGAACTTGACATTCAATTCTTTTCTGTCATAGTACTTGCCATGTATCTGTAGTTCAGTTAAGAGCTTACTGAACCTTTCAAACATAGAGGTTAAGTCTTCACCAGGCTTGGCCATAAATGCCTCATATTGAGATATAAGTATTTGCCTTTGGTTGCCCTTAACTTCTTCACTTCCTTCACAGAGTAAGGCTAACCTGATCCACATCTCCTTGGCTGATGTGCAGCTTATCACACTTCCACACATGGCTTTATCCAACGTGAGAGAATCGAGCAAGATGAGTTGCAAGTGATCATCTAGCACCATTTTCTCCTTCTCAGTTTCCAAAAATTCTGAGGGATCTTTGGGAATCCAATGTGCAGGAATGATCTCACCATTTACTGTTGTGGCTTCAATTTCCTTCCTTGGTATGAAAGGACCATTCTCGAGTATACCTGGGTATAGTGGATTCGCAGCTTTGATAAACAACAAGATTTTTCTTTTCCAAATGCTGTAGTTCTCTTTATCAAAAGCTGGGATCTTGATACTGTTTGATTTCTGCATTGTCGTCGGGATCTCAGATATGTATATTAATCTGAAGGCTCTGATACCAGTTGTTGGTCCTTGTGTATTGCAGAAGGGGGGGGGGGGATGAATGCAATACTGATAAAATTCAATCTCAGTTTCAACAACTAAAACTAAGATTTAATGTTATCAATAATATGTATGCATTCACAAACAGTAAAATAGAGAAGACAGGATTCACAAAATAAATGTTTTATTTATTTTGCAAAGTGTTGCTACAACCTCAAGAGAGAATTCTTGAGCTTCGATTTTCTTCAAGGCACTTACTAGTCTTCGTTACACCTCTAGAATGAATTGACAGTAGGTATAAGACTAATCCTATCACTATCAGTCACGGGTTTGTGAAGCTGCTGTCATTGTCAAGTGGCAGCTTCTTACAGATTGTCTTACCCATGTGACTTTCCTAAATTACTAATATGTCAGATATACATCATAACAAAAGCAACCTAGATTCATTCTATTTCCAGCTTAAGCAATTCAGCAAATAAGGACTTGACCTTGCTCTTGAATTGATTCTCTTTTGTCTTGCAGTGCTTGAAGCTTCTGTCGTAGTCTTGCAGACTTGGTGCAGCTTAGGGATACTGCAACACGCCTGTTTCTTGAACATTGAAACTGTCACGAGATTTGACTGAGAAAGATACTTAGAACAAGGGTCTTTCTCGAGACAGTTACTTTTGCCGCAAAGCTTGCTGTCACAGGAATGTGCTTTTGGTGACAGTACGAGTTCCCCGCATAGTGTGCTGTCGAGGTTTCCAAGCTTGCTGTCGAGGGCTAAAGTTGTTGTCGCGTAGTCTTCCGCCAATGTTGCTGTCAGAGTGAATATGCTGTCTTGACTTGCAACATTCTGTCTTCTTGTAACCTTACTGTCGAAGCTTTAGGACAGTAACCTTTATTCATGTTGTCATCTAATATGCGTTCTTTGAGGCTTGAACACAGAAAGTGAACTTCTTCCAAATTACACAATTAAACTAACATTGCATACTGATTACAAGAACATACTTTGGCTGTGACAGTATGTTCTACTTAATTAAAAATTAAGTATATACAAAGTTAAGTTGTTCCTATGCTATCACCCATAAATCCCAACAGTTGATTTGCCAGCCGCCAAATAGCCCGGATTTGAATGTGTCTGACCTTGGTTTTTTTAGGTCAATACAAGCTCTTCAACATTAGAAAGCTCCGATAAATATCGACGAGTTATTAGTTGCACTAGAAAAGGCTTTTAATGAATTGTCTTCTAATTGCCTAAATAACGTGTTTTTGTCACTGTAGTTGTGTATGAATGAAGTTATCAAGTCACTGGGAAACAATACTTATAAATTGCCACATATTGGCAAAGCTTATTTGGTACGAAATGGAGCACTTCCGGTGGCTATTAACTGTGGTGTTGATTCAGTCCAACAAGCCTTATCTTTTTTACAAGTTCAGTAGTCTTTTACAGTAGAAAGTGTCAAATATGGTGTGCTTTATACAATTATTAGCATAGCTATCTACAAGGTTAATTATGATATTTAGTCATATAAAAACATAAAACTGCTTTTTATTTATGGAAAAGTTCATTTGATTTGGGACAACTAAATAAGGAAATTGGTTCACATAAAATGGGACGAAGGGAGCATCATTTTGGACTTATAAAATTTAAACCCACGATAATTATTTTACTTTCAAAGATGAACTCAGAGATGGAGACCTAGACTGCGGGCGAGATACAAAGAGATATAGAGATAGAGAGACTGCGCGAGAGAGACAGTGAACAGAGCTGAAATTAGGGCTTGCAATCAGTTCCACAATTCTGCAAAATCATGGAATTTCATGTATGTGATTCCATTTCTATTTCGTTTTTATGTTATTTTCAATTCATCATGGGTGTATGTTTATGTGTATATATATATTTCTATATTACTACATCTCACATTTATATTTATGTATATAGGGTAAGGATCAAGAGAGAACCCAATACTAAAAAAGAACTATAGAACTATTATTAGTCGTTGGATTGCCTTTAAATCAACTGTCCAGATTCATTTCATTTTTAAGTACAAAAATTTTGTGAGGGTAATATTGGTAAATACACTATTAACTCAATTAATTTAAATAAGAAAATTTGATCAGTTACTCATCTCTTTTTATTAATTTTTTAAATCTCGCATTTTTGGCTGATTTTTCAATTTTTAAAATTTGTTTTCTTTAAAAATATTAATTTATTTTATTAATACATTTTTACAAGAAAATAATTCCTGAGCTAATAGAGTTATATTACTGAACCTATTTTGTTACATTTTAAAAATACGGTATTCTGCTACTGAACTTTAAAAATTATGCACATAAACTTCAAAGTTCTACAATTGATCTTACTTTTTTTTTTTACAAAATTCTGCAACTGAACTTATTTTTTAACAATGTTCTGCTGTTAAACATTGTAATCTCATATTATATTTATACCATACATTTAATGTTCAACAACTGAACTTAAAAATTATGCACTCTGAATTTTAAGTCAAGCACATGAATTATAAAGTTCTACAACTGAACTTACTTGTATGTAAATGTTCTGTTGTTGAACACTATTATCTCATAGTATGTTTATACCATAACTTGAATTTTCTCTCAAAAATTGATGACAATAATGGTTAGATTTTGTGATTTTAATGAAGAATTTTGTTATCGATATTAGTGTTTGATTATAATTGTTAATCAAATATTAGATGCGTTCAAATTGTATATTTTATGTTTCTGGACAACTTTGCTCCTGAACTCTATATTGTAATATAAATATTATTCTAAAATATAAATAATAGTTCTAAGGGTTCTAAGGTAATGGGTTCTACAAGAAACATGACCCATAGGTATTTGTATATGACGAGTAGATTAGTTTAGTTCATGTATGTTTATATATTAGAAAAATGCTAATGAACCATTAAAACTCTCCATAAAAGTGTCCATAATGCCAAGTGTTATTTGGTAATTAGTTGATTTAATAATTAATAATAAGGACCCACGTGCATTCACCTGTATCCTCCAATCAAAACACTCAATTTGTCATTATGGAGACTTTTATGGAAAAAATTTATGGTTCCCTAGCATTACTCTTATGTATATGTTGGTCACTCCTTCTCATTGATGTAATTAGGTTACTTCTTACTGTTTTAGGCTTTAAATTAATGTTGATTATTCACTGTAATCAAAGATGTGCTGAACTGATTCGTAGTGTGTTGAGATTGATGATGATTAGCTTAACTAGTAGCTTCAACTGGCCATGTGACTTGTGTAGGAATATTACTTTACTCGTTTCATGGAGTTGTGTATAGGAGAAAAAGTAATTCAGAACTTGTAACAAGCACTCGTATCAACAAATTTTAATATATTTTCAGTTAAAGACCATATGTATTTGATATGCTAGCCTAGTAGATTTCTGAAGAATGTGCATTGCTGCATAGTAATTGTTTTTGTTTTATTTTTCTTTTTTGGAGTGCTTACAAACATTGTTTAGTGTATGGGGATAATGTTTGTATATTATTCTGATTTTGTATAACTTTGAATTTTGTTAACAGACTCTGAATCAGGGACATCATGATCCTAGTCTTCTTCATCTCCAATCCATACATAGATCTAAAGAAGTTTGGAGAGTAGGTGGTGGAGATACACAGAGATGTCGGCGTCGCAATCCTAATCAGACCTCACTTCCTACTTTGGACCGTCGTATGATTCCTTTGTTACAGTCTACTGGATTTTATGGTATTCCTAGGGTGTCTTCTGTGACGCCCTCCAAACCCGGGGTACAGATTTGAGGAGTCATCCGACCAACGGAATACTCTTTAACACATGCATAATATATATAAAGACACAAATACCCCTTGACCAAGACCGCATCCAGATTATGGCAATGAACACAAGCTACTACAATCTTTTATTAATACAATACCAATTTTATCAGAGTTATTACATCACAACTGAAGTTAAAATCTAGACATCTAATCTAGAAAAGCAAAACAACAACTACCCTGCCAATGATAATGACTCGAGGGGCTCTCCTGGCTACTGGTGAACTATCGGTCACGCTATGCTGACTCATACTCTCGCTTCACTGGAATATGGTTAGAAAACAACAAGCAAGAGTGAGCCAAAATTGCTCAGCAAACATCAATGAATCATTTCTATCACAGTTGTAAGGATATGAATTTATGATATCAGAATCAACAATATTTAGCTAACACATGTTTTGTATCAATAACAATTGAAGAAAAAGAATTAGAATTTGGCTTAAACATTTTATTCAAATCAAAGGTTGTGCTGCTGGCCAGCCACGCATCAACCCCGGACTAGCTCGCAGCATAGTCCTCTACTGGATCCTAGGCCAAACTGGGCCTTAAGTTATTCCGACCATAAATATGGTCCGACCAATTACTGGTCCATTTTAAAAACATGCCAAATCTATCATAGGGTATAAACAATAACATGCTCAATAAGATAACTCAATGTATAGTAATTGCAAAAGAGCTTCAACTGCTCAGTATCAAATGAAGATCGAGAAATAATCATGAAGTAATTTCAACGGTACAGTGTACTCATTCAATAAGGAGATCAATATTGGTAATCGATAATCGATGACCGTAATCAATAGTCAACGATGGAAGTCAAATGATCAATGGTTGTCAATAATAATCAAAGGATGATAATCAATAATCAAATGGTGGTAAACAATAATCAAGTGAGTTGGAAATAAGGGTTTCCGATGCAGATCAAATCAAAGAATCAAGAATCTCTAAGGAAATGGAATCAGTTGTCCAAATGCGGTTAAAAGATTGATAATTTGAATTGTTCTGGGGATAACGGTATTCAAGTAATCAAGACAATAATAAATTTTATCACAAGTAAAGGCACAGATACTTGCCTGGTCTATGCTGCTGTCGGATCGACTCTGCTCACTCTACCTTTCCCTTTCCCTTGCTCCGGGAACTCGATTCTATATTTAAACAACTCATCACAATAAGTCTAACTATTATCGTTCTACTCTCGACACTTATTCAATCAATAATCACATTTAAACAAGTAACTGGTTACGTATCGGACGTCCGGAATGATTTACGATATTTAAAACTCAGATATTTGCCCTAGTACGGGCATATACAGACTATAAAACACATCACACAATTAATATGAACCATATAGCACTTATAAACATTTTTAAAACATCATACGAAACTTATTTGAATTTTAAATAAGTCACTACTAATTTTTAAATCAAAAATCGGATTTTTAAATCCAATATAAACATTTAAATGCAAATAAATCAATTAATAAAATTAATTGATACTTTTTAAATGCTCAAACTATTTTTAAATAAATAAATATGCTTGAAAATAATTAAACTGAATTTTAAATTAATTAAATCTAATTAATAATTAATTTTTAAGAATTAATTGATTAAAAGAAATAACCAATTAATTAATAAATTAATTATTAATTAAAAATAATTAAAATAATTAAGTTTAATCAATTTTCGGATTTAAAATAATAAATATAATTTTCCAGAATTTTTCTGATATTAAAATATATATTTAAAATAAAAATATGAATTTTTAAAGTTTTTAAACTATTTTCGAATTAAATTTAAAAATAAAATTCAAAAACAGTTTTCAGAAAATGAATTAGGGTTTTGAAGATTGAAACCGGGTCAAACTTCGAGTAAACGGGTCGGGAAGAACAATTCCGGGTCGCCAAGAACAACCCACCGGATTCTGGGTTTTCCAGAATCCGGCCGGTGTCCGGCGGCCGGAATTCTTCGATTCCGTCCAAACATAAATAAAACAATAGGGCTTGTGTTCGCCTTTGCAAGACAAACACAACCCACACAAAAAACATCTTTGTCCCGTGCCGGAATCGAGCCCCGAATTCGTCCAAAGAATTCGCCGGCGACGACTTCGGCCGGAAACCCGATCTACTTTAATTCTACATGAAACTCAAAGATTAATATGCCAAAATGAAGCTTATAACTCATACAATCAAAGCCCCATATCACAACTAATGTCAGATCAACAGAAAGAATGAACGAAGTAAAAGAAGATTTCGGGTCGAAAACCCGACTAATTTGAACTTAAACACGAAATTAAATCATGGATTTTTGCTAATTAGAACCCTAGGAACATGTTAGAAGCAACCAATTGAACGAAGAATCAACAGAATGAAAATCCCCAAATTAATCAAGAACCCTAATTTAATTCGAATATTGAAAAATTCATAATAAATCGAAAAATTACCAGATGATGATGAGGTTGGAAGATTCAGAAACTAGAGATCAAGAGCTTTGATTTGAGTACTTGAACTTTGATTTCTGAAATCAATAACACCTTGAACGAATGGATTGAAGATTCAAGAACACGAAGAACACGTTTCGGGAATTTTTACTTTTTGATAATACGCAATGCAGATTATGAAGGTTATAAGGTTCGATTCGTCTTTTTATATTTTTGGAAAAATAATACCCCAAGGAACACTTTTGGATCGTTATAGATCCACTGGATCGTTTAAAACCCCTAATTAGGTTAAAAATACGTTTTACGAGAAGATAATTATCTACAAGGATTGATAATTATCCAAATCAATGCATATGATTATATAACTAATGCTCAAGAATACTCGGGCTATAACAAAGGTAATATTGATATAAAACGGTATATCCGTCCCCTTAAGCAATTAGGGTTCGGAACAATTTTTCCCTTTTTGAACAAAACGAATTATTCTTGCAGAATCAAATAGGTAGGAATGAAATGATACGAATATCTCTCCGGATAATGATTCAAATACGAAAGACGAAGAGATATTAATTAATGTACGAAATTCCAATGGGGCCCTTGAATTATCAAAACGGGGCTCAGATTTGAAGAAAATCCCAAATGACGAAATATTTGAAAGGGGCTTCCGACTCACCAATTAGCACATAATCACACAATAATTATCATTTAATAATATTCCAATACTCCACAATAAATATTTTTATATTAAATATATCATTTTATCAAATAATAAAATTCACGGATATTACATCCTTCCCCCCTTAATAGGATTCTGTCCTCAGAATCAGATCAAGGAAACAACTGGGGATACTTCTCTAGCATCTCACTCTCTAACTCCCAGGTAGACTCTTCTACTTCAGGATTCCTCCACAAAACTCTCACTAACGCTACTGTCTTATTCCTTAGTACTTTCTCCTTACGATCCAATATCTGAATCGGTCGTTCTACATAAGATAAATCTGTCTGGACCTCTACGGGTTCATACTCTATTACATGATTCGAATCTGGTCGATACCTCTTAAGCATAGATACATGAAATACATTATGAACGTGCTGCATATGCGGCGACAATGCTAACTCGTAAGCTACTTTGCCCACTTTCTTCAAAATCTCAAACGGTCCAACATATCTCGGACTCAACTTCCCTTTCTTTCCAAACCTAACTAATCCTTTCCACGGTGAAACCTTTAGTAACACTTGCTCTCCTTCTTCGAATCCCACATCCTTTCTGGCTAGATCCGCATACTTTTTCTGTCGGTCCTGAGCTGTTATCAATCTTCTTTGAATCAATTGAATCACTTCTTTTGTTTGTTGCACTAGTTCTGGTCCTATCATCTTCCGTTCACCAACTTCTTCCCAATACACTGGAGATCGACACTTTCGTCCATACAAAGCTTCGTAAGGTGGCATTCCGATGCTCGCGTGAAAACTATTATTATATGAAAATTCCACCAAGGGTAGATGATCATCCCAACTGCCTTCAAAGTCTAGTGCACATGTCCTAAGCATATCTTCAATAGTCTGAATCGTTCTTTCGCTTTGGCCGTCCGTCTGCGGGTGATAAGCCGTACTCATTTTTAACTCGGTGCCCAAACACTCTTGAAAACTCCTCCAAAATCTTGAATTGAATCGAGGGTCTCGATCAGACACTATCGATACTGGAACTCCTTGACGTACTACGATTTCTTTTATGTAAATATGAACTAACTTATCTAGCGAGAATCTCTCGTTAATCGGAAGAAAATGCACAGATTTCGTCAATCGATCCACGATAACCCAGATGGCATCATGGTTAGCCTTCGTTCTAGGTAATCCTACCACAAAGTCCATCGCAATGTGTTCCCACTTCCATTCAGGAATTTCCAATGGTTGAAGTAATCCACTTGGTCTCTGATGTTCCGCCTTGACTCTTTGACACGTAAAGCATTTACTTACCCATTCCGCAATCTCTCTCTTCATGTCTGGCCACCAAAAGTTCGTCTTAAGATCTCGATACATCTTCGTACTCCCTGGATGAATTGAATACTTCGAGTTATGCGCTTCGTGCAAAATTTCATTTTTCAGCTCCGCTACATTAGGTATCCATATCCGAGAAGAAAATCTCAAGATCCCTTTGTCGTCCGGTTGGCTACATATTTCCTCACCTGTCATCTTACTCACATCATCATTCATAACTTGCTCTTGGCACTTCCGTATCTTCTCCAACAATTCAGGTTGAAACGTCATGGTATAAATCATTTTCGTCGCATCCTTCGAAATACTTACTTCGATCTCTAACTTCTCAAATTCCTTGTATAACTCTTTGGTCATCGTCAGTGTATTTAATCTCTCTTTTCTGCTCAGTGCATCTGCTACCACATTTGCCTTGCCGGGATGATAGTTGATAGAAACATCGTAGTCCTTGATTAATTCTAACCATCTTCGTTGCCTCATGTTCTGCTCTTTCTGAGTAAAGATATACTTCAAACTCTTATGATCGGTGTAAATTTCACATCTCTCTCCATACAAGTAGTGTCTCCATATCTTCAAAGAAAACACAATCGCTGCTAACTCCAAATCATGTGTAGGATAATTCTGTTCGTGGGGCCTCAACTGTCTTGACGCATAAGCAATAACCTTGTCATGTTGCATAAGTACGCAACCCAATCCTTTGTACGACGCATCACTATAGATTACGAATTGACCCTGATCGTCTAGTAACATCAATACTGGTTCCGTAGTTAGTCTCTTCTTTAGCTCTTGGAAGCTTTCTTCGCATTTATCGTTCCATATGAATCGTTCGCTTTTCCTTGTCAGCTTGGTCATTGGAGTAGCTATCTTCGCAAAATCTTGCACAAATCTCCGGTAGTACCCGGCTAATCCCAAGAAACTTCTGACTTCAGTCGGTGTCCTTGGTCTCTCCCAATCTTTCACTGCCTCTATCTTTGCTGGATCCACTTTGATGCCTTCGCTGCTCACCACGTGTCCTAAGAAATGAACTTCTCTTAACCAGAATTCACACTTGGAAAACTTCGCATATAGTCTTTCTTGTCTCAACGTTTCCAACACAATCCGCAAATGGTCTGCATGCTCTTCCTCTGTCTTTGAGTATATCAAGATGTCGTCGATGAATACCACTACAAACTTGTCAAAATATCTCTTGAAAATCCTGTTCATTAAGTCCATAAAAGCTGCGGGTGCATTTGTTAGTCCAAACGCCATTACTAAGAATTCATAGTGCTCATACCTTATTCGAAAGGCTGTCTTCGGTATGTCGTCTGGTTTAATCTTCAGTTGGTGATATCCTGATCGTAGGTCAATCTTTGAAAAATGTACCGCTCCTTTCAGCTGGTCAAACAGATCATCTATTCGAGGTAACGGATACTTGTTCTTAATAGTCAGCTTGTTCAACTCCCGATAGTCTATACACAATCTCATGCTTCCATCCTTTTTCTTGACAAACAATACTGGTGCTCCCCACGGTGAAACGCTGGGTCTAATAATTCCTTTTTGCTAGCAAATCTTGCAGTTGAGTAGCCAATTCCTTCATCTCCACTGGTGCCATTCTGTATGGGGCCTTAGATATTGGCTCCGCACCTGGTGCTAAATCTATCGCAAACTCGATCTCTCTATCTGGAGGTAAACCTGGTAATTCTTCCGAAAAAACATCTGGAAACTCATTTACAACTGGAATATCTTCTAACTTAGAAACTTCCTTATCTATATCTATCACATAAGCTAAATAAGCCTCACAACCTTGCTTTAATAATCTCTTAGCCTGAATCATCGTCAGGAACCTCTTTCTTTGCCTCTCTCCTCTGAATATTATTTCTTTCTTTTCTAGGGTAATCAAAGTAACCCTCTTATTCTTACAGTCAATACTCGCATTATACTCAGTCAACCAATCCATCCCTAATATCACATCAAATTCACCTAACTTAAAAGGTAACAAGTCAACATACAAACGATTTCCCAAAATCTCTATCTCACAACGAGGATAATATGAACTGACCGCTATACGATCCTGATTAGCTATCTCTATATTCAACACTCCACTTAAGGGTTTCATTACGCAATTCAATCTACGGGCAAACGTTTCAGAAATAAAACACTTCGTCGCTCCCGAATCTATTAACACTTTAGCAGGAGTAGAATTTACTAGAAGTGTACCTGCCACCACGTCGGAATCTCTCACTGCTTCTCCCATTGACATATTGTAGGTTCTGGCTAACGGCTGGACATTAACAACTGGGGGTGCTTCAATCGCCCGAATCATATTGTTCACGGTTGCTGGTACTCTGCAGTCCTTAATCATGTGACCTGGTTTCTTACACCGATGACACACAATGCCTATCTTGCAATCCCGGGAATAATGTCCCTTCTGATTGCATTTAAAGCATGTGACATTCAATCGATGGCATATCCCTGGATGTCTCTTCCCGCATGTCTTGCATTCTGGTAGTGGGGGTCTAGTAAGTCCCTGCTGACTGCCGGCTGGTAGACGGTTATCTTGTCATACGCTTTCGGTATCTGGCTTCCTGAAACTTGCATTCCTTCCGGGCTGAAATCCTGGTTTCTTATTTGCTTGCCCTTGAAAACTTCCCTTTTTTGTCCCTTATCGGGTATCCCTGCTTTCCTTTTCTTGTTCTCCCTCTCTTTCATGTAAGAATCACTCTCTGTCTCCGCAATCATTGCCTTTTGGACCACCGCTGCATAGGTGTCCAACTCCAATATAGCTAACTTACTACGAATCCAAGACCTCAGTCCCTGCTGGAACCTCTTGGCCTTCTTCTTCTCCGTATCCACATAGGTTGGAACAAACCTTGACAACTCCGTAAACCTTGTTTCATATTGGGGCACTGTCATACTTCCCTGCTTTAACTCCAAAAACTTTAATTCCATCTGATCTCTCATATAGTTCAGAAAATACCTTTCCAAAAACAACTCTGTAAATCTTGCCCATGTAATCAATCCCTCGGGTTCCATAGCCCTACTCGTTTCTCACCAATAACTGGCCTCATTCTTCAGAAAATAGCTTGCATACTCCGTCTTCTTATCGTCTGCCACTTTTATCAAGGCAAAAGCCTTTTCCATCTCCTTCAACCATGCCTTAGCCTCTACAGGGTCTGCTGATCCTTTAAATTCTGGAGGTTTTGCTGCTTGGAAAGATTTGAACGTAATCGCCGGTGCTTCTTGCTGGTGATGCTGCTGATGCTGATGTTGTTGCTGCTGTTCTAAGAGTTGTTGCTGAAATGCTTGTTGCTGCTGTGCTAATGCGGCAGTCTGTTGAGTAAGAGTATTTAACAACTGGATTACCATCGGGTCCATGTGGCTCGTGGGAGGTGTATTTTGTTGACCTTCTTGGTCGGAGGTATCAGTCGTATTGGTTTGTCATCTAGGAGCCATATCGCTGATGAATAAATAATAATTGGCTTAATCAAACAGTCCATATAAGAGAAGGAAGGATCACAATTGATATCTCGAAGGTTTACAGGTTTTCTCAACGGTGTATGGATACACTCGTTGCAACAAGTAGAATAACAATTATGATGCTGGAATTGAATGACAAGGGAATAAATACAGTTCTATAAAAGAGGTTTATCATATATATATATATATATATATAGAGTTAGTACAAGCGTAGAACGCTTCAAAAGAAAATATATCATGGCTGAACCATAACTGCCGATCAGCAATACAACAAAAATGCAACAACAACCTGAGGCGTCCCTATAAGCCCGGTGCACTGCTGATTCTACAATATGCATCTATATACTAACTATCTAGAAACCATACATCCATGTCACATCTGTCAGCTCCTAAAACCTGCTCACAGATCACCTGCTCCTGCCGGCCATAACGGGGGTCCTGAAATCTCTGCAATCTCACTCATCGCATAATCCAAAATCTGTCTCATCCCTGCTACTGTCTCTCCCTCTCGACTAGAAGCTAATCCGTGCAATCGAGTCTCAACCAAGGTCCTCGTAACCCTAAACCTCATCTGAATGTCCCTCATCTGATCTTTAAGTCTGTCCCTCTCTCGGATAGCGGCTGCTTCGATCGAACGAACCCTACCCATCTCCATAACCTGACCATAAAGGTACTCCTTCTCTCTGCTCACCCTCTGATACACATGGTGTGGAACTGGTGGCTCACCTAACTGATACAAAGGCCCACAAACTGATGCCTGAGACACTGGTGCTGGGGCTACCTGTCGGAGTGGAATAGGACAAGGTATATGATCTCTCCTGACTACTGGATGCTGATGCCTAGGCTGATTTCGCATTGGCCGAGACGGTCCTGCTCTCTCAACGGGTGTAGGTATCTCTGCTATCGTATCCTCGGAAGGGTCTGAGTCTGAACTAGAACTAGGGGGCTGCAATTATAACCACATTTAATTACTACGCATAATATCCCTAGTTGACCTCCTAATATCCTTACGTGAATTCCTAACTCTCTATGTTATCCTGGAGCCTAAGTCCTAACTTGTTTCAAATGCCATAACCTGTTTCTCTGATACCAACTGTGACGCCCTCCAAACCCGGGGTACAGATTTGAGGAGTCATCCGACCAACGAAATACTCTTTAACACATGCATAATATATATAAACACACAAATACCCCTTGACCAAGACCACATCCAGATTATGGCAATGAACAAAAGCTACTACAATCTTTTATTAATACAATACCAGTTTTTATCAGAGTTATTACATCACAACTGAAGTTCAAATCTAGACATCTAATCTAGAAAAGCAAAAAAACAACTACCCTGCCAATGACAATGACTCGAGGGGCTCTCCTGGCTGCTGGTGAACTATCGGTCACGCTATGCTGACTCATACTCTCGCTTCACTGGAATAGGGTTAGAAAACAACAAGCAAGAGTGAGCCAAAATTGCTCAGCAAACATCAATGAATCATTTCTATCACAGTTGTAAGGATATGAATTTATGATATCAGAATCAACAATATTTAGCTAACACATGTTTTGTATCAATAACAATTGAAGAAAAAGAATTAGAATTTGGCTTAAACATTTTATTCAAATCAAAGGTTGTGCTGCTGGCCAGCCACGCATCAACCCCGGACTAGCTCGCAGCATAGTCCTCTACTGGATCCTAGGCCAAACTGGGCCTTAAGTTATTCCGACCATAAATATGGTCCGACCAATTACTGGTCCATTTTAAAAACATGCCAAATCTATCATAGGGTATAAACAATAACATGCTCAATAAGATAACTCAATGTATAGTAATTGCAAAAGAGCTTCAACTGCTCAGTATCAAATGAAGATCGAGAAATAATCATGAAGTAATTTCAACAGTACAGTGTACTCATTCAATAAGGAGATCAATATTGGTAATCGATAATCGATGACCGTAATCAATAGTCAACGATGGAAGTCAAATGATCAATGGTTGTCAATAATAATCAAAGGATGATAATCAATAATCAAATGGTGGTAAACAATAATCAAGTGAGTTGGAAATAAGGGTTTCCGATGCAGATCAAATCAAAGAATCAAGAATCTCTAAGGAAATGGAATCAGTTGTCCAAATGCGGTTAAAAGATTGATAATTTGAATTGTTCTGGGGATAACGGTATTCAAGTAATCAAGACAATAATAAATTTTATCACAAGTAAAGGCACAGATACTTGCCTGGTCTATGCTACTGTCGGATCGACTCTGCTCACTCTACCTTTCCCTTTCCCTTGCTCCGGGAACTCGATTCTATATTTAAACAACTCATCATAATAAGTCTAACTATTCTCGTTCTACTCTCGACACTTATTCAATCAATAATCACATTTAAACAAGTAACCGGTTACGTATCGGACGTCCGGAATGATTTACGATATTTAAAACTCAGATATTTGCCCTAGTACGGGCATATACAGACTATAAAACACATCACACAATTAATATGAACCATATAGCACTTATAAACATTTTTAAAACATCATACGAAACTTATTTGAATTTTAAATAAGTCATTACTAATTTTTAAATCAAAAATCGGATTTTTAAATCCAATATAAACATTTAAATGCAAATAAATCAATTAATAAAATTAATTGATACTTTTTAAATGCTCAAACTATTTTTAAATAAATAAATAGGCTTGAAAATAATTAAACTGAATTTTAAATTAATTAAATCTAATTAATAATTAATTTTTAAGAATTAATTGATTAAAAGAAATAACCAATTAATTATTAATTAAAAATAATTAAAATAATTAAGTTTAATCAATTTTCGGATTTAAAATAATAAATATAATTTTCCAGAATTTTTCTGATATTAAAATATATATTTAAATTAAAAATATGAATTTTTAAAGTTTTTAAACTATTTTCGAATTAAATTTAAAAATAAAATTCAAAAACAGTTTTCAGAAAATGAATTAGGGTTTTGAATATTGAAACCGGGTCAAACTTCGGGTAAACGGGTCGGGAAGATCAATTTCGGGTCGCCAAGAACAACCCACCGGATTCTGGGTTTTCCAGAATCCGGCCGGTGTCCGGCGGCCGGAATTCTTCGATTCCGTCCAAACATAAATAAAACAATAGGGCTTGTGTTCGCCTTTGCAAGACAAACACAACCCACACAAAAAACATCTTTGTCCCGTGCCGGAATCGAGCCCCGAATTCGTCCAAAGAATTCGCCGGCGACGACTTCGGCCGGAAACCCGATCTACTTTAATTCTACATGAAACTCAAAGATTAATATGCCAAAATGAAGCTTATAACTCATACAATCAAAGCCCCATATCACAACTAATGTCAGATCAACAGAAAGAATGAACGAAGTAAAAGAAGATTTCGGGTCGAAAACCCAAAAATCAAACCCGACTAATTTGAACTTAAACACGAAATTAAATCATGGATTCTTGCTAATTAGAACCCTAGGAACATGTTAGAAGCAACCAATTGAACGAAGAATCAACAGAATGAAAATCCCCAAATTAATCAAGAACCCTAATTTAATTCGAATATTGAAAAATTCATAATAAATCGAAAAATTACCAGATGATGATGAGGTTGGAAGATTCAGAAACTAGAGATCAAGAGCTTTGATTTGAGTACTTGAACTTTGATTTCTGAAATCAATAACACCTTGAACGAATGGATTGAAGATTCAAGAACACGAAGAACACGTTTCAGGAATGTTTACTTTTTAATAATACGCAATGCAGATTATGAAGGTTATAAGGTTCGATTCGTCTTTTTATATTTTTGGAAAACTAATACCCCAAGGAACACTTTTGGATCGTTATAGATCCACTGGATCGTTTAAAAACCCTAATTAGGTTAAAAATACGTTTTACGAGAAGATAATTATCTACAAGGATTGATAATTATCCAAATCAATACATATCATTATATAACTAATGCTCAAGAATACTAGGGATATAACAAAGGTAATATTGATATAAAACGATATATCCGTCCCCTTAAGCAATTAGGGTTCGGAACAATTTTTCCCTTTTTGAACAACACGAATTATTCTTACAGAATCAAATAGGTAGGAATGAAATGATACGAATATCTCTCCCGATAAGGATTCAAATACGAAAGACGAAGAGATATTAATTAATGTACGAAATTCCAATGGGGCCCTTGAATTATCAAAACGGGGCTCAGATTTGAAGAAAATCCCAAATGATGAAATATTTGAAAGGGGCTTCCGACTCACCAATTAGTACATAATCACACAATAATTATCATTTAATAATATTCCAATACTCCACAATAAATATTTTTATATTAAATATATCATTTAATCAAATAATAAAATTCACGGATATTACATCTTCCTTGCAGCTTGATTGGGGTCTTCTATCTTCATTGGTTGAGAGGTGGAGACCTGAGACACATACTTTCCATTTTCCCATGGAAGAGTGTACTATTACACTTTAGGATGTCGGAGTTATTCTTGGCCTTCCTATTGATGGGAACCCTGTTATGTGTGATTCCAACCCTCATTCTAATATGTCTTGGGCTGATACTGTTGGATCTATATTTGGTTATGTGCCTCCACCGACTTGTTTTAATGGATCCAGACTACAGTTGAAGTGGTTTGCATCACTTATTCCACGCACCTTATCTGAGCATGCATCTGAAGCTGACGTGTTGCATCACACTAGGTGTTATTTGATACATTTGATTGGTGGATCGTTGTTTACAGATCATTCTGGAGGTCTTATTCATTGTATGTGGGTACAATTTGTTCGTGATTTAGCTACTTGTGGAGGTTATGCTTGGGGTCCTGTAGTACTTGCATTTCTTTATTGGGAGCTTTGCAAGGGTTCCAAGATAGACAAATAGAAGGTTGCAGGGTGTCTTTTATTGTTGCAGTTATGGGCATGGGAGAGATTGCCTATTATTGCTCCTATTCGTACTACTCAGCCTTTAGTCGATGATCAGTTTTGGTCGGGGCATCTCCCAGGACCACTTGGACCACTTGGAGTGAGGTAAATAATATATGTAATTTTAATTTGTAGGCGATGATTATTTGTGATTCCAATGTTCTATACCTCCTTACAAGTTTATACTCAAATACTTCATTTGTCTATTTGTCGTGTTCCTAGGTGGCTTGTTTGTCACTCCTTTGCTGACAAGGCTGGTCGTACTGTACCTGTTACTCGGACTGTTATAGATCATCTTACAGTATCTCATTTCATATGGGAGCCTTACTCTAGGGATGTCCTTGATGGATTGCCAGCATATTGCTTAGTCGGTCAGCATTTATGGCGTTATCGTGGTCATATGATTTGTGTTTTTATTGTGGAGCCACATCTCCCTGACAGAGTTGCGAGACAGTTTGGGATGCTATAGTCTATTCCAGCTGATCCGTTATACTCGAGTGAGGATCAAAACTTGACATTGAGGGGAAATATAGTTGTTGATTGGAGTGTCAAACATCAACAAAGTATTGCTATCTGGAACACTCGTTTGGATCATATTTTTGAGCCAGACTTGATTGTTGGTGATGGTACAGTGCCTGAGTATCATAATTGGTATCTTCAGAGGACTGTGAGATTTATATCTCATTTGGGTGCATTTCATTTTTACCTAGCAAGTTTTATTATTATTCTATTGTACCTTAATTTACTACAATTCATGGTTCATTTGTTTTAATATGATGTCACGATTACATAGTATTATTATTTATTTATTGTTCCTTAATTTAGTTAACTACATATGCTCAAATATCAGTCTATCCCTTGTTTTATAAGTTATTAATGTTGTCATGGCTACGTGGTAGTATTAGTTGTTTATATATGTTTTTTAACATGTGTTTTCTTTTTTGTTGTATTTGTAGGGAGGTTTATTAAACACTATAGCAGATCGCACTCAAGAAGTTCTGCCAGATGTGTCTTTATTATCTACTCAGGGTTTCAATGATATTTAAAGAAAAAGAGGGGAGGCAAGATGTCGGGCGTCGTCGTAAACGGGGTGGTGGAGGAGGCCATGGTGGTGGACGCCCTACTCGACGTCGAGTAGGTAATGAAGTTGTTGATCAAGTTGTTCCACCAGCTGAAGATCAACTTGTAGATCCTAGTCATGATCAAGGCGATGATGATCATGTTGTAACAAATCTTCAAGATGATCTTGACCCTATAGTTCATGAGGACAGTAATATTGATGTACCCAAGGCACCTACAGATGTTCAGCCAACTCTTGTTGTCATTCCAGAGATGCCTACTCCGCAATACAACCAACAACAGTCTACTACTCAGCAGCCTCCTCACCGTCCTCCTCAGAAGCCTATATTGTCATATCCGACATTTGACCTAGGTATAACACCACCTAGTGGTGATTCCAATGTAGTTGCTTCTTCTTAGTCTACTAAATCATCACAACCATCTCTAACACAAGCTAGAGAGTCATCTAATGCTGCCAATCCATCACCATATGGTAGAGCTAAGAATTTTCAGAAGGTTTATGAGTCCAGGCGTTCAAAGAGGGTGCCTAAACCCACAAAATGTGGTACTGATGGGGAGAAACGCAGAAAAAAGTGATGGTATGTGTCTTCGTCTTACTTAATCATGGTATGTTATATTTTAGGGAGCTAAAATTTTCAGTTTATTTGTTACTAATATATTACGAGAGAAAATGATATGTTGTTATTGAATACTGATATGAATTTTAGTTTATTTGATACTTGTTGAATTGATTAATGAAGTGTGTTAGTGTTTTGGAACTATAGAAATCGAAGAGCACGAAATTAGGTTCGAACTGTTTTATAGGCTTATAGGTGAAGTATTGTTGCAGATCTGGTGTGTGTTGTTAATTGTAAGCATTTTTTATGTTCCTACTTATTAAGCATGCCTCTGTTGAAGTTTACACCATTTTAATGTTTATATGTGTCTGCGTTAGTTCAAATACAAACTAATTTAGTGTATATGCAACTCATTTGTAGTCTAAAGTATGATATTGTATATGTTGGTGATCTGGTGATTGGTGATTGTGTGTTTAATTATAGAAATTGTATTATCAGTGGAGTCGATATTGTAGTATAGTTTGATCTGATCTTGATCATATCAAATATTAATTGGACTCTGTTTTGTATGAATTTAGCTAATTAGAAGCTTGTGATTCTAAGTGTGATCTATTGAACTGCTATATTGTAGCTGTGAATTTGTGTCTTTTGTTGAATAGTTAAGATGCTGATTAATTAATATGCTGTTTGTTTATAGAAATGGAGACCTTTTTGTTTACTTCTGAGTCCGTGAACGAGGGACACCCCGACAAACTTTGTGATCAGATCTCCGATGCAGTTCTAGATGCATGTTTGTTGCAGGATCCTGAGAGCAAGGTTCCTGGGAGGTTTCAATGGGTACTTTCTACTGAAATCTTATTAGATGTTGTGAAGAAGACCTTGTCATTTGGTTTTTGAAGTTTAAAACTATGTACTTTTGGTTTTGGATGTTTAAACAATGTAGATGTTTGGTGTTTTGCAGTTTTACTTTATGAATTTAATGGATTTTAATGGTTTAGACAATGTACATGTTTGGTTTTAATGATTATGGATGTTAGACAATGTCGCATATTTTTAGTTATTTCCTGTAGATATTTTAATTTTCTTTGTTATTTTCTCACATTTTATAGTGTTGCAGATTTTAGCTTTTAATTGTTTATGAAAGTAGTGGATCAGAAAAGTACTATTTTAGATGTACAGTTTTAGAGTCTTGATTCTGGTGTTTAAATAGTTGGGAAATTGCTGAAATTGAATGGTGCTTGCTCAGCTGGTCAGCAAAAATTTCTGGGGGAAAAATGGGAAACACAAGTTAAACTTGCGTTTTGAGCTTATAACACAACTTCAACTGGCGACTGGCGTTTTCTGCTTATAACACAACTTCGTCTAGCTTTTTAACATAAAACAAAGCTTTATCTAGCGTTTTATTTTTTTTGTTTTTACAAGAAACCAAACTTAAACTTGCGTTTACGGCCCAAGACAAAACTTAAAGTTGCGTTTCAGCTCTAGACACAACTTCAAGTTGCATTTCACCGTCAGACACAATTTCATGCTGTGTTTAAAGGGTTAAAATTTTAAATAAGGCAAATGTTTTTTCGTGTGGCATTTACCATCATGGAACACCACTCTAACTTGCGTTTTCAGTATTAGATATATATACATACAGTACTTCAGTCGTAATAACCACAGTGAAGCTGCAAAACAAAAATCTAAGTTCCAGACCTAATACCTAAATATATTACAATACATATATCAAATTTGTATATCTCTTCAATATTGGATTCAATTTTGAGTTATTTGGGCATGGCATCGGATCCGGGGTCACAATCAAATTCCGTAGTGGCATGGATTTATATCGACGGTAACATTCGAAAAACTCAATTAGATGGTTTTATTTATGATAAACCCGTTTAGAAGCATGTAAAACTTGATACTAGTATGAAATTTGATTATTTGTATGTTTTATTGTGTTCCAAATTGAAGATTGATAGAAGTAGATATGGATTGAAGTTATTTTATAGATGTAAAAATCCCGATGATATGAAATATGGAATTGTGCCAATCGAAGATGATGATGATGTTGAATTGATGTTTGGCGTAGTTGTTTCAAAGGGAACCCTATTTTTCACCGAGATTTATTTGGAAAAAATTTCAAATGGTGAATTGATTGAAAGTAGTTCAAGAGTTGCGGAAATGAGTTGTAGTAGGTATTTGGAAGGGCAAACAAGTAGTAGTAGATGTTTCGGGGGAGAAACGAGTAGTAGTAGATTTATGGAGGTTAGTGAAGGTGCTGAGAGTGGAATGAGGACTGAAAAATCTGCCGCCGAATATGTTGACAACTCAAGAAATTTTGCTTCTTTTGATTCTATTTTAAGGACAAGGGATGATGTGCTTAGTCCGATAGAGTTGAGGGAGGGTGTGGTATTTGCTTCAAAAGACGAATTGGCACATACAGTGAACCAAGTTCATATTCGTAGTCATCAAGAGATTGTAGTGACCAGATCAAATCAGTTGAATTGGCATGTGGCTTGTAAATGGAAAGATGATGGTTGTGAGTGGAAGCTAAAGGCTAGGAAGCGAAGTGCACATGGATATTTAGAGGTATTTTTCTAAATATTATAGTAGTAGTAAATTGATATCTATGTTCATGTTAGTTGTATACTTTTAACTCTTTTTGCACCATGAGATATTATATGCTAATGAACTGTGTAATATACATTTGAAACAGGAAGTGACATTCAAAAGAGTGTTTTGGGATTTTAAGCCATGTATCGACGGATTTGAGCATTGCATACCAGTCATTCAGATAGACAATACTCACCTTTATAAGCCTTACCCGGGTGTTCTTCTGTGTGCAACAACAGTAGATGGATTCAATCACATTCGGCCATTGGCATTTGTAATAGTCGAAGCTGAGAACTTATCGAGCTGGGATTAGTTCATGGAAAGGTTGAGGAGGTATGTGGCTGTTAGGAGGCATGGCATTTGTGTCATATCTGATAGGCATGCCGGGATTATGGCTGCCATGCAGAAGGAAGTATGGTGTGTGCCATATGACCACCATCGATTCTGTGTCAAACATCTTGCTGCTAATTTTTCTTCTACACATAGCAAGAAAGGGTTGAAGAATAGAGTTGTTCAGCTTGCTTCTCAGGTGCAGCCGAAGAAGTTTGATATGTTGTGGGAGCAGTTGGTGGCAATAGAGCCTAGGGCGGCTGAATGGTTTGAGAATAAACCATTGATGAAGTGGTCATTAGCACATGATGGACATAAACGTTTTGGTATGATGATTACAACCCATTCTGAAAGCTGGAACAAAGCTATTCTTGATGCCCAAAAACTTCCGGTTACTTCTTTGGTTCGAGAGCTATTCTTGAAGACTGTTGAATATTTTGATCAGAGGCGCGTGGAAATTGCATCACAAACTATCAGAGGGAAAATCTTCACTAAACATGCCAAAAAGATGTTGAGTCGAGCTATCACACGTGCTAGTGGACACCATGTGAAGTTGTTTGATCGAGAGACTTGGTTGTTTCAAGTGGTTACTAGGAAAGTTGGATTGAAGGGAGGTAATAGTCACACCGTTCAGATCCAAGAGTCTATGTGTACATGTGGGAAATGGCAAAACTATAGAATCCCATGTTCTCATATGATTGCTTGTTGTGCCCATGTGAAGATGAAGCATGAAATGTTTGTTGACGAGTGGTACAAGTTGGAGAATGTGTCCAAAGTTTATGGCAGTATCTTTGAGCCGATACCTAGCAAAGACGAACCTCGTTGGCCAATGAAAATTGATTTTCCAAAGGTCACTCATGACAATGATGTTAAAAAGAAGAAGGGAAGACGAAAGTCGACGAGATTCTTAAATGAAATGGATTTCCAAGCACCTAATGGCAATAAAAACACGTCTTCAATGCCTCATAGCACTTCATCAATGCCTCCATAGTTATATTTTTCTGGTATGCTATCAATCTAGTGTAATTTATTCCTTTATAAATCTGCTAATCTTATGCAAGACACTAATATTTTGTCAACTACAGGTCTGGTATTTCTTAACGCATGGTGGCATGGGGTTAGATTTGGACTTCTCCTTGTAACTGCTAGATTTGCTTGGAATTTGATATATTAAATTGTTAGAATGTTAGACATTGGGCACTTTTGTTTATTTAGTTAATATCGTTGTTAGATTTAGAAGATTTTATGTTTGTAATAGTCACGGATACGTTCTTAAATTTATTAGACTTATACTTTTTACATTTCTGGATATTTTAGTGCCTCTGCAGTAATTTAAATGCAGACTTTTTGTTATCATTTTTATATTGTTTTCTGCAGATTTTAGACTTCTCGTACTATTTTTGAGTGTTGAATTTTGTTGCTATGTGATGAGGTGCAACAATATTTGTATAGGTGTCTGCTGTCTGGTGTGGGTTCTGGTATACTGGGAAATGGCAATAGGTTTGTTCTGTAAAAATTCTGGAAAACTTGTAAAACACAAGTTAAACTTGCGTTTTTAACTTCAAAACACTACTTCAGTTAGCGTTTTCACAACTGCGTACTACACTTTAAGTTGTGTTTTGACGCCAAATAAAACATTAACTTGCGTTTTACACCTTTAACACAACTTCATATTGCGTTTTCTCTTTCACTAACATTACTTTAGCTAGCGTTTTCTGTATCTTATCCATTAGACTACACTTTAAACAACATATAAACTAGTATTTTAGGTCCTAACAAGACTTAATCTTGCATTTTCAGCCGTAACACAACTTCATATTGTTAGGAACTATTTTGTTTCTTGATGATAACTCGATTAACTTATTGAAAATTGTATAATTAAAATGTAGCCTTCAACGGATAACATGCTTTTGCAGTATCCGTAGAAGGGTAGCTTATCTACGGATAAGACTCAATGTAACATGCTTGTGTAATCCTGATGTACAATCCTGATGTGCAGTCCTGATGTGTATTCCTGGTTTGTAATCCTGATGTTGAAGTTGAAGTATTAGTTTTTAGGCTGGATAAGTCATGTTGACTTTCAATGGATATGTAGAATAGGGAGGCTAATTGTAAATAGTCTATGCCTTGTAATTTTACATAAGTGAAATTGACTGTCTACGGATACAACATTAGCCTTCGACGGATGTGGACAATGTACTGTCTACGGATAGTAGTACTAGCTGTCTACGTATGTGATCAAGATACTCTCAACGGATACAACTCAAATGGCTTCTACGGATACACACTGTACTTTGAAAAGGACAGTTCAGACAGTGCACATGGGTTGACAGAATTCACAGAGCACGGAAACCATTATTTCTGGAAAATTCACGAGAAGAAGAAGCATTCTGTTTTGTCCATTCAAAAGTAGCATTTCTATAAAAGATAATCAGCCAAGAAGGGCAAGCTACCAACACATGGACCACTACCCAGAATGGAGAAACAAGGATCTTGAACATATTTACTTTTTGTATTATTGACTGTTCGAAATATCTTATAAACTTGGGATATATAACCAAGTGTAGCATTTTTCTAGAACTTGAGAAATCAGTTAGGCAATTTAGAGAGCTCAAAGCAATATCCTTTGTAAATTGCTGAAGCTAGAATTGTGTGTATGCAGCTGTGTGTTTATTCATAAACATCACAGAGATTTCTTCTAAATAAAAATCTCTCAGGTGGACAAATCAATCCACCTGAATTTTTAATTCTTGTACTAGTTTTATTTGTTTGTTTTCTGTTCTTGAATTTACTTTCATATCTTTACTGTCAAGAACTAAAGAATTTTTAAATATTGTATTCAACCACCCCCCCTTCTAAAATCTTGGTTCATTGTCTGGGAATAACACATATGTTGTTTTCTCTTTGAGTAACAAGTCTTTATCTCATGTTTTGCGTGCTGCTCATTTTGCATTTTTTAAAAGCAAAGAACACAACTTCATCTGGCGTCTTACAACATCCAATGGCAGAAGACAAGACTTAATCTTGCGTTTTCACTTGTAACACAACTTCAACTGGCATTTTGGCTAAGCCGATTAACCTTCACAAATGCAGACTGCACTTTAAGTCGCGTTTTGAATTAACAAAACATAAACTAGTGTTTTCTCTTTGAGTAACAAGACTTTATCTTGCATTTTTCGTGCTACTGATTTAGCTTTTTTTAAAGCAAAGAACACAACTTCATATGGCGTCTTTCAACATCCCATGGCAGAAGAGACAAGACTTAATCTTGCGTTTTCACTTGTAACGCAACTTCAACTGGCGTTTTTGCTAAGCTGATTAACCTTCACAACTTCCAGAAACCTGACTTTATCTAGCATTTTGTGTCTACAACACAACTTCATCTGGCGTTTTCGACTTCAAAAAAAAAAAGATCCTGAGCTAACGCTACACGCCTTGGCGTTTTGTATAAACATTTTTTGAACTGGCGTTATAGTGTGCCATTTAGGGCCATCTTTTTCAATTGTGCCATTTAGGGCATTATTGTTCAAAATTGTGTCATATGGGGCCAACACCCACATATTAAATAGTGACGTCTGACGATCTTTACATTATTTGCATATATAGATATACTCATAAAAATATTAGCTCATATTTTAAATCATTTTCCGTTCATGTCAATTTTACTTTAAAAGCTTATAATTTAGGTCAAAAGTACTTTAAATTCATTAAAATATTTACATCCACAGATCAATCACCTAATTTTTTTTGATAATAAATGTTTACTTACTCGTATGAGACCTCCAACAAATATGTTAAGTTGTAGAGCATTTTCTTAATTGTTTGAAAAATACATGCTATCTATATCTGTAAAATAAATTCAAATTAAGATTATTCATTATCACAAGATTATATCAATAAACATATCTATACCTGTAAAATAAATTCAAATTACGATTATTCATTATCACAAGATTATTGATATTAGACAAATCATCTTGCAAAAATATTATTTTTATCTTAAACAATACATATATGAAATAGAATTAACTCAATATAATTGTACAT
This sequence comes from Heracleum sosnowskyi, assembly GCA_030848705.1. NCBI lineage: Eukaryota > Viridiplantae > Streptophyta > Magnoliopsida > Apiales > Apiaceae > Heracleum > Heracleum sosnowskyi. The sequence continues at coordinate 84,000,659 of CM061242.1, forward strand.
GACATATTAATCATTATCATAGATATATAATGAATACATTCAATTATATTGATAAAAATTTGCAGTTAAATCTAAAAGATTACATTTATAGAATAAGAACAAAAAATACTTACATGATTTAATAGAAGTCATCACATCATAGAAGATCGTATTATGAAACTCTTGCATCTAGAGATGGCGGTTCAGACGTGATTATACGAAGTATATTGATATATGTCAGCGAGGTATATATATATATATATTGTATTCAGGGTAAAATCAAAAAAAGAAGAATTATTTTTCAGTGAAAAATTCTGAATCAATAGATAGTATTATGAAAGATTCATAAGAACACTGTAAAATTAATACAAAATATTATAGAATATCAATGTAAGATTGATAAATTCTAAAAGAGAAATAGAAATAGAAAATAGTATATCAAAATTGTGAATTGTAAGTTTGCGTAGATGTAGCCCCCTATTTTTATTTATATATAATTAGATTAGGTTTCAGATGTATACTCGATTGAGTTAGTGATCAAATAGAAATCATCCTTGGCCTAGAAACTAGAAATCGCTCTCTTCACTCTCTATTTGACACATTCCCGCCTGTTAGATGAAATCACTCACCCCCTATATGACATCTACCCACTCGGACCCCCCACCCCCAACCCTTACCCCTACCCAAAACGAACCCACCCGGTCGGGACCCGCCTGGGCCCCACCCGATCCCACATCTGGGCTCATCTCGGGCCCACCATGACATCATCTACCCCTATATGACATCATCCACCCTATTTTACACTAGTTTCTAGTTTTTATTTTAAGTTGGATTGTTTTAAAGTAAGACCCTATATATATATATATATATATTAAAATATATTTTGTATGTAATTTTAAAAAATATTACTATGTGTATTATATATGATTATAATTAGTAGAATAAAATTTTATGACCGAAATTTTGTAAATAATATTACACAAATGTTTAATGTTTTATACCGTCAATAGTTATGCATATCTATATATTAAGTGCAGAAGTGTTAGACTCTTATATCTCATATTTCACATAATACATTGTTTTATAATATGTACTGGAAATATTAACTTTTGTATTTATATGCATTATATATATTATACCTCTCACGATCTATAGTCTCTTTTTCAAAAAATTATAATCTTTTCTCGGAGAATATTCATGGTCGAATTGAACTAGTTCTGCAAATCAAATTAATTGTTCTACAATATTTAGATTTATTGTTCTATAATTTTCAGTATTATTGTACAAGTTAAAAATACATTATTCCGCATCACGTATTGCAATGATCTAACGTGTACGTTTAACAGTATAATAATCTGCACTGAAATTTGCATATATAATAGTTTACATTTTGAGAGGTGCATATGTTAATTTTATTATTTGATTTCAATTTTTGATGTATTTAATATTTTGTAAATAATTTATTTATATTTACTAATATTCTAATACCTTTTTGATTTCATGCACAACAGTGCTACAAATATGTTCAAAGACTATCAAACGAACATTTAGAATAACTTAAAATTGATAATAAAAAAAACAAGTTCTAGTATATATATATATATATATATATATATATATATATATATATATATATATATATATATATATATATATATATTTAGGCCATTGTTCCAGAGAGAACCATCTTATATAGATAATCGGGGAGAGCTATATATTCTATTATAGAATCTCATAAATAATTTTAATTTTTTTTACATAAAATATATAATCTGATTCTAACGTAGAATATTAGCATATACAAATTTTATAAAAAAATTAACATTTAAAATTTGAATAAAAACATTGATTTTAAATTTGATTCTGTTGCAGAATCATTTTGGATAGATTTGATTCTGCTGTAGAATCACTTTGGATTATTTGAATAATTTTCAATTATTTTTTTAAAAAAAAGGAGTTTAATTTCGTTTTTTTGATTTAATAATTGAAATTTATAATCATATCTAATAAAAAATGTGATAAAAATATGTATTATAAATATTTATGTAATGGTTCTCTCCCGGACTCTGTATAAGAAGTTTTCTCTGGAATGTCACCCATATATATATATGCAAATATATAATCAAATAGAAATCAATATTAGAATATAAACTAGAAAACAATAATCTATTAATGATCGATGTAGTTATAATTAGTGATAGTTAACTACTTCATTTATTAATATATAAAGGTTACACCCCCATTTAGTGATCACTATTATGTAATTTAGTGATTGTCAGTAATTTATTGATAAGTAATTTGTAATTTACTGACCCCAACAAATTGTTACTCTACAAATTATTTTTATATTTGGTGATTGTTAGTATGTAATTTAGTGATCGTGACAGATTTCTAGTTCTAGTATAGTATTGATTTCTATTTGAGTAGCACTATATATATATATATATATATATATATATATATATATATATATATATATATATATATATAAAGGATTGTAAGATTAATCTCAGGATACTTCTCAGATCATAGTAAAAAATTTAAACATATATATATATAAATATATATATATATATATATATATATTTAAATTTTATTTTTTTTTTATCAAAATTGATGTTTATTTATTTGAGAAACATTAGGTATAGAAGCCAATTATTCAAGATAAAAATGAAAAGTATGATACAAATGAAATATAAAATAGAAGAACTATTATCAATAATATTTAACAACATTAAAGGGTCTCATCCAATTGAAGAGGACTCAAGACATGTCGGTTGAAATGAATTAGAAAAGACTCAAGACTCATTACTTGAAAAAAAGGCTTAACCCTCTCTAGAGGCCTCGCCCAATTAAATAATCTCGTCCAGTCGGGCCTTTCAAGACCGAAAACAAGTGGCCTTAATTGAAGATTAGCCTCGCCCTTTAGTGAAGTTAACATGTCGGCACTCAGACAATTATGTTTAGTTTACAAGTGAAAATGGGTAAGTTTTGACTTCGAGATGTCAGGTGACAGGCCGAATGCTTTCAGACAATCATCGATACATGAAAGTATATGTCACCAAAGTAATATCCTCGAAGAGGATTTCGTCCCCATAGGAAGTGCACTTATAGGTTCAAGTGACAATGCGATAGTGTGTACCGTTCTTGATAGTCTGTGTAAATCGCAATTGTGGTTTGAGGTTATGACTAAAATTGTGTTTTAATTCAATATTAAAAACATATGGGGGTTTTAAATTCACCCATCCTCTCGATTGAATTCCTATCATTGGAATCCACTTGTCGTTACCTAGGATCTACATGCAAATTCGAGACAGAAAACTAGTCTAAATCACGATCCTGTGTGCCTAGCCCATCCTATCTATTGACCCCTCGGTAGTGATGTCATGGCCATGTAAACTACGTCTTAATATCGGTCTCTCGTGTGCTTAAGGCTTTAATTAGATTTAATTATTAAATAAGTCTTGATTTGATCAAATGCGATAAGTATTCATTCTCGCACCTACTTACGAGTTTTCAACCCACAACATATGTCACATGCTAAATTAATGTGTTCTATCGAAAAGCTCAATTTTCGTCATTTTACCCTGATATAATGAGTTGTAAGGTGATCAATCGTATATCTATTAATATTAATTAACCTGCATCTCCTACGTGTTGATAAGTATTACAACCTCATAAGAAAAATTAGTTCTCTTGATTTCGCTTCATATAAATATTTTGTTCTACATGTCTAACGATAACATTAATTTTAAATGCACATATCTTGATTTATTTTTATTTTTTAGCAAGATTTTATGAATAACATTTCAAAAAATGAGAACTTCATATCGAACCTTAAACAAGAGACGATAAGCACTTATATTTGGTTTATTCGGTTAACCTTGCTTAGTTTTTTCGATTAGGCGGATAAATAAACACAATTGTAAAAACTCTTTTCACCGTAAAAATTTAAAATTACAGTTAAATCTTTTTAAAGTAACAATCTTCAAATTAAAAAAAAAGAATTATTTTATTTAAATTTATAATTTTATTAAAAATAATACAACATTATTTTCATTATATTAAAATCGAAGAAAGATATTATTTTAATAAAATTATTACTTTATCAAATATTATTTAATCAAGTGTTTTAAAACTAGAAACAATGACATATTTACCACTTTCTTAAACTTTTAATCCCAAAATAACAATTCTCGGCAATGTGGTCAATAATACCCCCATAATAAGCTCTTATGAAATGCCTATTACTTCTTTACCAATTCTCAACCCACCGATAATATACACGTGACATCACACCTATACACACAGACATTACACTAACGAGACACACTACTTCCCCCTCCCCAATTAATTCATTCATTGCCTTAAAATTGTTGAGTGTTTGTGTTGGAAGATCTTCTTGGCCGTCTTTATTAGCAATTTAGCATAGTAGTGCATTTTGAGAAAATAAAAACCTCTGATCTTTTAGAATTAAAAGAACTCGTCACACAAATCTGGAACGCCTAGTTGTTACCCGGAAATTGAATCATGTTCCCAGATCTGGATTGCGTATTACCCAGGAAAAAAATGTGTATTACTTGTTACCCATACAAAGAATGCGCATTAGAGTATGTTAAGTTTCTACAAAATGCTTAATAGAATACAGCCTTTCTGTAAATGCCTAACACATAGGTATATATGGCCACCCATCAAAAATTTCCGTATGCCTGTCAGCTTTTTCTGAAAAATTGATAAATCTGGCCTTCACCCTTCAAACTATTCTACAATCAAAAGATAGTTGTAGCAATTGTTGTATGATATTCCCAATCTTATTGAAAATCTATAAACTACAAGTACTAAGAATTTTGAAAACAAAGAATTAATGTCCATGCCTTGTTTACTGTGCGAATGGTTGAGTACAAACGAGAGTACATTTGTTGAAATAAATCCGAGAGTGGGCAAGTCACTAACCCAAAAGGAACACTGTATAATATACATACACCTCATGACATATATAGTCATATACATACACGCAAATATCAGAGCAAGCAAGGTGAAGGCAGCAGCACATAAATGTATTTATATCTTCTCTTTACCCATTGCCCATATCACTAACCCCTCAACTCTGCAACAGAGAGAGAAGAAAAAACCTTGAGAAGGAGAACCAAATCAAATCCTTTCTTAACCTTCACGCCTCCATTAAATCACCCACTTCACCTCTCTCCACTCTCTCTCTCTCCCACATATATAAATATATGCATTATATGCACTGAAAAGGGCTCAACAGAACAGAGTGTTTTCTTGAAAAAACAGAGCAAGTTCTTGAAAAAAGCTTCCTCATTTCCTTTTCTTGTCCAAAATTTTGATAATCTTGAAAATGGAGTGTTTCAAAGAAGAAGAAAGAAAGAGTGTATGGGTTCATGGCCCAATCATTGTAGGTGCAGGGCCATCTGGTTTAGCAGTAGCAGCTTGTTTAAAACAATCACAAATACCCTCTTTAGTTCTTGAAAGAAGTGATTGTATAGCTTCTTTATGGCAACAAAGAACTTATGATCGTCTCAAACTTCATCTCCCTAAACAATTCTGTCAACTTCCATTACTAGAATACCCTAAACACTACCCAAAGTACCCTACAAAACATCAGTTTATTTCATACATGGAATCATATGCTAAGCATTTTTGTATTGAACCAAAGTTTAAACAAGTTGTTGAAAAGGCTGAGTTTGTGAATGGGATCTGGAGGGTCAAGAGTCAAGATTGTGAGTATATTTCAAGGTGGCTTATTGTGGCTACTGGTGAAAATGCTGAACCTGTTATACCAGAGATTGTGGGCTTGGAGAGGTTTAATGGAAATGTGGTGCATACAAGTGGTTATAAGTCTGGCTTAGAGTTTCGAAAACAGAAGGTTTTGGTTGTGGGCTGTGGAAATTCTGGCATGGAAGTTAGTTTGGATCTTTGTAGACATAATGCAAGCCCTCATATGGTTGTTAGAAATTCAGTAAGTTCATCTACACATCTTATTACATGTATGTATGTATATGCATGGTCTTAAAAGTACTTACTTTGTCAATTTACTGTACAATTAATAGTTCTGCAATTGAAGTTTTGATTTGGGTTCAGGGTATAACTTTTTTCATGTTTGGTAACTTTTCATCACTGTTTTCTGCAATTTTATTGGTAGTATTCTACCATCAATGAAGTATTTAAGTCTGAACTGAATGTGATTTTATGTTAACTTGTAATTTGGTCAGGTTCATGTTCTACCTAGAGAGATATTTGGCTGCTCAACATTTGGAATAGCTATGGCACTTCGCAAATGGTTACCTCTTAGGCTAGTAGACAAGTTCATTCTACTAATGTCTAATTTGACACTAGGGAGTACAGAAAAGTTGGGACTCCCAAGGCCAAAAACCGGACCAATTGAGCTCAAAAACACCACTGGAAAGACACCAGTCCTGGACGGAGGTGCTCTGAATCAGATTAAATCCGGTAATATCAAGGTAAGAAATAGGGCCTTTGTGCCAAACATGACCTTACATTACGGCATAATAATCTAATAAGTTGCGATTAATGGTTTTTGCAGGTGATGGAAGAAGTAAGAGAAATAACAAGGAATGGAGCCAAATTCATGGATGGCCAAGAGAAGGAATTTGATTCAATAGTTTTGGCTACAGGCTACAAAAGCAATGTCCCATTTTGGCTAAAGGTGTGCATGAATATCATTTAATTGGTTTTTTACATTTTATAAATAATTATTTTTTTCAAAATGGTGTGCATGAGCTATCTCACTATCTGCACCTCAGAGGCTCAGATCTCAGTTTGTTTGTGTGTAGTTTCCAGTGTTTTGTTATTGCCAATCTTAAATCGCTTTCTAGTCTTACACATGGCAGTATGCTACTAATAAGTTTTATATGCAAACTGTAATGCTTGTTGCAGCTGCCTATTACTCTGCTGCTGGCACTGATCAAATAAAAGTGAAAATCTGATGCCATTTGTTTGGATTATTCTCCTTGCTCCTGAACAATACTTTTCAAAATTATTGTTTTGGGTTGATGAGGTGTAACTATCATGTAAATCTTATTAAATTTTAATACATATAAACACTTGGACCTAGGTTGAGGGGAGGAGAAAAACAAGTTTTGTAAAACTATTCTTTTTGCTCTTTTCTACAGACATTATCCAAGTAAGATGTTAAGCCCGGAGGCATTAAGAGGGACTGTTCGGAAAAATCTTAGCAACATTCTCAAATGACCCTTTTTCATAAAGTTACTTCAAGCTTGGCTTTTCCTGTGTGTTTTATGCATGCTACAGATTTTAGACTTTTATATAAACTTTCGTGGACCCTTAAAGCGAGGGAGATACCGCTACATCAAGAGATGTCGTGTCATATATCAAATCAATCCATATTTATGTTAACATTGTTTTTTAAATGCAGGGGAGTGATTTCTTTACGGAGGAAGGAATGCCAAGAACAGCATTTCCCAATGGTTGGAAGGGGGAGAATGGGTTATATACAGTAGGCTTCACCGGAAGAGGTCTACTTGGGACTGCATCAGATGCCATTAAAATTGCAAAAGATGTAGCTGATCAATGGAAGACTAATAAGGAATGGAATAACATATGTAGCTCTTATGTTATTTTTTAATTATAATATCCAATAAACCCCAGTATAAATTAGGAGATTAGGAAGGTAGTTTCATAGTGGCTTTCTTCATTGTTCAACCATCCACCCAAGTAGAAATTTTATGTAATTTTCTTTTACTTTTGTGCATTTTATGTTTTTCCTATTCCTCACTTGTAAATCAATCAATTTTGTTTCAAGGTCTTGTTGTACTTCCAAGTGTATGATTGCTTGTGTAATAAAATTGTTGAAATGAAATTTGTTTCTTGAAAATTTCTTATGATTAATTTGGATGGTAAAACTTTAAATAATAAATGTAATTTCGCAGGCTACCTATTCTAAAACAACAGAAGTAGGCATATGTTTAGACTTAAAGAGTAGCAAACATAGGATGGCACAACGGTTAATTACAGAGGTTGAGGGTACTTGCAGATAACAGCTGGTATAAATATTTAAACTTTGACTTCGCTAGTCTGCATAACCTTTAAACTTACCTGAGTGACCTTTGTTCGGTCCTTTTAAACATAATTTTAATTTCCTGTATTTTATTGTAAATTTGTAATGAATATCGAAACCCGAGATATTTAAACAAGATAAAAATTATGAAACGAAAAGAGTATAATTTATTAAAAAATATATTATGATAACTTAAAGCACTTATGTAAAGTATAATATTGACTTGTATGACTTGAATACTTAATTCTTAAATGCATGCATTTATGCAAAAAGTGACAGTAGGAGTGTAAAGGTAAAGCTGAGAAGTGAGATCAGAAAATCTAAACAGAGACGAAGTTGACGCCATACCTTTTATGAACTTACTTTTGCTGATGCTACAAGTAAACGCAGTAATAGTACTCCAACTTCACTACATTCATTACTACTATCATTGGGTTTTTACTTGGTAAATACTAGAAAACCAAGGTTTGACCTTAAAATATCTTTAAACTTAACTTACAAATATATTACGAGTTACTTATAACTTAATCATTTAAGTTTACTCTAAAATACACATTAATCATTGAACTAAATTTTTATACATTTGATCAACCCACGTTTGCAGAATAGTCAGTTCGATCATGAATCCGGCTGAAAAAACTGAACGGGTGTGTGTGAAGTTCACTTGTTGATTGTTGAGAGGTGAGAAGATGGGTTGGAATCAGTTGTGTGTACATGTGACCGAAAGAATACAAAGATGGGTGGTCGTCGTGTACTTTCAACAAATGAGATGATAAAAGAAAAGAAAGGGAGGGAAAGTTTAGTTTTTTAGATCTAAACACACAACAAAAAAGTTTAAGCTTGAGAGTAGAATAGCACAAAGAAGCTTGGGTTACTTGTATGAATTTTATAACCTTTATGACAGTTCGACCCACTTATCACCTAGATTCTCCACCTCATAGTAAGCTTTACTTCATCTTTACTAAGGAATGTTAATGTTCTTGATTCGTACATTACTATATTTTGTAATACGTTTGTAAGAGTAAAAGTTGTATTTTGATGTTTATATAATTTCTTTAAGCCTTGTACTTCTTGTTTGATTTAGTTGTAGGATGTGGGTTGTTTGACCAAATCTAAATTGTTACAAAATACTTGTTTTCTTAGGTGATGAAGTGAATATGCTTAGTGTTAGATTGTACCATGGTGGTATACTGAAATGGGTTTTACATACGGAGTATTTTCATGGTGAGCTAAGTGTGTATGATTTTTGGGTCATTAATCATATAAGTGTTGATGCAATCAAAGATAAAGTAGATGTTTTAGGCTATAACGGTCATAAGACTTTGTTTTTTTAGGATACCAGGTTTGCCAATGGGTGTAGCTATGTCTCCATTACTAACACAGGGTGATTGCAATATGATGGTTGACTATGGAAAAGAGAATAATTATAGGGTTGATGTTTATGTGGAGCACTATAATGAACATGAACTAATAACTGAAGATTATGACAATGTACATCCTGGGGAGTATGATTGTGTTGACAATACTGAGTTGTTTGAATTGGAACTAGATGATGATGTTGACTACAAGTGGTCTGTTAATGAGTATTCAATGAGTGAGGGTGATGACAGGTTGTTTGATGACAATGTGGATCAAAGAGCAGAGTGAGTGGGGAGGATAAAACAACATCTCAACGTGGATAGTGACAATGAGGAAAGTGAGGACAAATCTGATTCTGAAGCTAGATTAGTTAACAATGATTCAGACAGTGATTCTTTGGACAACTTGTTTGATGGAATCTTCGATGGTGATGTCCCGGGTATGAAGAAGATCACTTAGCCACAATATAAGGATTGTGAAGAACCAAAATGGAAAGTAGGGATGACATTTAAATATCACACTGAATGTAGAGATGCAATCACCAAACACAGTTACAAGGAAGGGATGATGGTTTCCTTCTTGATTTCTGACAGGAAGAGGTTGAAAGCTACATGCAAAGCACCAAGCTCGTGGTATCTGTTTGCCTCGGTGAACTTTGAGAGAACATTCCAAATTAAACATTTGGGTCCAGGTATGTGTACATAGGGACCACTAAACAATACTGCATGTCACATATTTTATTATGTTTTTTGCTATTTGACATGTTTAACCCTACTTTACTAACCCTAGATCTAAAACTTTAAATGCAGACCACAGTTGTGCAAGACAGCAGGCCAGAAGCAAGGGCTGCCTTTAATTCACTCTAGCTTCTTGGCCAACAAATACCTTAATGACTACAGGATCAATCCAACTTGGCCAATACTTGCCTTTCATAAGAGGGTTGTCCAAGGTCTGCACATAGACTTCAAGCCACATGAGGAGAGCAAAGAGGAAGTGTTTGAGGATGATTAATTGGACAGATGCAGAGCAGTATGCAAGACTGTGGGACTACAGAAATGAGCTCCTTAGCAGAAACCCCAACTCAACTGTTGAGCTGGAGTTTGAAGAAGGTTAGATAACATTTACTTGAGTCTATTAATGTTTTTAAAATGATTGTCATAATTAAGCTAATTTGTAAGTTGGTAACTTGCTTTTTTGACATTGAACATGTTTTTGACATTGAAAAATGGATTGTTTATTATGCAGGGGATCATGGAGTTTTTAAAAGAATGTACATTTTTTTTGGTGGCCTTAAACATGGGTTTAAGTTAGGGTGTAAAAAAATTATTGGTTTGGATGGTACTCACATTAAAATCTTCTACAAAGGACATATCCTAACTATTGTTGCTGTTGACCCAAATAATTGTATGTTCTCACTTGCTTATGTTGTTGTGGAGGCTCAGAAATTAGATTCATGGAAATGGTTTATTAACTTGTTTAAAGATGATTTTGATATGGGAAATGGGCTTGGTTGGACCATCATAAGTGATAGGCAGAAAAGGGTTGCTAAATGTTATTGAAGAGTTGTTGTCTGCTGGAGAGCATAGGTATTGTGTAAGGCACATGCACAATAACTTCAAACAAAAATACCCTAGAAGGTTATTGAAGGAAAGAATGTGGGCAACAACAAGGGCACCTAATGTTGAATCATTTACAACTTCGATGAAAAATTTGAAGAATGAGAATCCAGGTGCTTATCAGTGGTTGGCTGAAGTGCCACCACATCATTGGTCTAGGTCACTCTTTACTACCCACAATAAGTGTGACATTTTGCTGAACAATATGTGTGAATCATTCAATAGGTTCATTGTATTTGCAAGACAACAAGGGATATTGGGCATGCTAGAGATGATAAAGGACTATCTAATGAGGAGGCTTTAAGAAAAGAGAGACTTATGTAACATGGGATGATCAAAGAATTACTCCTAAATGTAACAGGTTACTAAACAAATTCAGGAGGTGGAGTGGTGGTTGTTATTCTGCATATGCATGATATAATCAATTTGAGTGGGCACAAATTTGAAGTTGATGTCAATAATTGGACTTGTGGATGTAGACGGTGGGAGTTGACAGGGATACCCTGCCACCATGCTATGTGTGCAATGTACATAGCTGATCTTGATCCAAGGGACTATGTTGATGAGGCATATTTTGTCAAGACATACAAGGCTTGTTATTCAGGTAACACTTATTGTAAAAAGTTTGGAGTGTTTTCATTGTGCCACACCTAAATACATATACTCTAAATGAAACATTCATGTTTTCAACATGTATAATTTATCCAATGAATGGTGAGTCAAGTTGGGCAAATTCTGGTCATGTGGTCAAACCACCATCAATTCGAAAGCAGCCTGGTCGTCCCAAGTTGAAGTGAAGATGGGATGAAAATGACATCAAAGATTTGGAGGTTACTAGCAAATGTGGAAACAAGATTCTACTTCGAAAATCTCAAGTAACGATAAGATGTTGTAGCTACAACCAAGCAGGCCACAACAAAAGGACTTGTAAACAGGGACAGTCATCCACAAGCCAACTTGATGTGGATCCATCTTCTGCTGAACATGAAGGTTAAGAGGATCACCCACTGGATGGCATCCTTGAGATGGACATAAATGATGACCCTTTGCCCACCCAGGGAAGCCAAGTTGTTGGAAGGCATCTCCTATTCAGGTGGAGGTAGTGGAATGGCCTGCATGGCCTAATGTTACAGAACATATTAGTGCTCCATTTGATGTGCCTACTTGTAAGAGAAAGTCTAAGGGGAATGGTAAGTTAGTGGCCAAGGGTGGAAAGGGGAAGGGGCGACAGTGTAAAGGGAAGATGTTACCTCCAACTCATACAACCCACAATGTCCCTCCACCTATTTATCTTGGAGGTAATGTTCATGGCCAACCTAAGGAAGCAAGTGTTGAGAAATTTAAGGAAGTTGTTGGTGGAGTTGAAATTTCAACTACAGCTTTTAAAAAGAATGGTCATTTTGTGGTCACACATGATAAAGACGGTATATTTTTTACCTCAATAAATAAATAATCCCAATTAATGAATAAATTTTTTTAGTCCTGAGCGCATTCATTTATCAAGGTTTAATTGTATTAATAAAATGATAATATATATATATATATATAAATTGAATCAAAATTTTGGTAACGTTTATGATTCAAAGTGGTTACACTATTAGCAAACACAATTTCTTAATATTCACTATACACAAATCACGTCTTCTCATCCTACACACTCAAACTTGCAACAATACAATCTTCACATTATACGACCTCATCCATCTTGCTCGTAACAAAAATAGGCATGTGCCTTACTCGGGATGTTACACTAGTATGTATCATATCACATTAACATCTAATATTTTTAATTTTTTGTATTTGTTGTATAATCTTAAGCTATTATATATGAAACTTGCTTCAATACCCATGCAAAATACGGGATTACTAACAGAATTTAATTTTGTATTTATTGCGGTATTAGTTGTATGATTCATATTAGCTAATATCTAACATATATGTATATATGTATAAGATTCAAATCCAGAATCGAATGCACACAACAACCCACTACATATCAGTTCAAAAGTGCTAGAAAATTGGTGTACATTAGTTGTTGATTTGTATCTATAAAGGCCTTTAACATTCTATATTTTATCGATGTAAAATGTTACAAACACCACACCTTATTGGGTTGACGTCCTCGTCGAGCCAACAAACAAACTAACTGAACCCGTGCAGTGCCTCTACACTTCCGATTGGGTCAGACTTTGATACTGTTTGTGATAATCCGTGTCAAATCCCGAGCCCTTTCCTAAAGTCAGGTCAAGCCCGAATGCCCGATCATGAATCCGAATAAGCCAAAACCTACTTGCCCAAATGCATCCAACTTCGGTAATCCACAAGTCCACCACAACCCCTCAAAAATCATTATTTGTTGATGCACTTAGTAGTACTAATTTATCTTATAAATTGAACTAAAGTCTCAAATCTCCTCGGACTAGGGTGTTACAATATGATTCTTATGTGTACTATATTTATATTTTAATATACTTATATAATTATTTACCAACATTTATTAAAATGAATTAATGTTTCCTCTCTCTTGTACATCACTTATAAACATTGTGACATCTTTGTAAATTAATTTAAAAAACAAATTCAAAAAGATTTAACATATTTTACCAAGTTTTAACACATATATAACTAAGATATATAACTAAGATTCGACATATTTTTATGTGCTAAAATAATGTTTAAATTTGTATCTATTTGAATTATATGAATGATGTTTAATATTAATAATGTTTCAATTTTTCTTTCTCAAACGGATTTCTCTTACTTATGATTACTTATTTTGATCCGGGGTTTAAATTTGTAGCTTGTATTGTCATGTTCATATGTACTATAACTTCAAGAGCGGTAGATATTCTCATATTTATTATATCTTCGATTATACAACAATACATTTGATTGAAATTGATTGATGCTTAGAGATTTTCCCTAATTTAAGATGAAATTTATCGTTGCTTTTGAATATTTGTTAGGCATTGTGATGACCGTAGTATTTTTATCAAGAGTTTTATAAAAAAAATCACATTTTCCCATAATGTAATCTCCACAATACAATTTTTTTCTGTTATTTGTTGGCAAAAAAAATTAAATTCTTGATGTGCCTCCAAGTGAGAAAGTATTATCAAGGTTGATTTTTCGATCCACTATTATCAAAAAGTATATTTGATAATGTAAACGTTTCGCTTACTTATTAATCTGTGTATGTGCTGAAATTCATTTAAATGAAAATCTTACTCATTCACAAAAAGTATATGATTCCATGGTATAATAAATATAATTTTTCAATAAAAAAATACGATTACAACAAATTTTAATAATAAGGCCAACATTTTAATAATAAATCTAAACTTTAAATTATTACATATTAGCCCCTTTTATATATACACAACACACATACATCTATACTATCTATACTATATTATTAAAGCCGAAACATTGAAAGTTTTGGTTTTCGGTTAACGGTCGGTTTTTGGTTTCCGGTACTTTTTCTAATTAATAAATTAATAATATAATCGAAATTCGGGAAAGTTTTATTCTACATTAATATTTCACTATATTTTACTACATAAAAATCAAATAATATTGAAATCTAATCAAAAAAATGGAAATGTGGAATCTAATTTGTTTAAATTTAGGATACACTGCTGCAAATATACTTCTTTTTTTTAGGATAACTAAAGCTACTACAAATCAAATCTTTAATGAAATTGTATTATTGTCAAGTTACCAAAATAGTAACTAGATGATTGGTTTTTATAATTAAAATATTTTTTTTCTAACAAAATCTACTTTTTCCCAAAAATATCATTACAATTATCTTTAAATTAAAACATATTACCTTTTATATTTGTTATTACTAAAATCTATGTTTTAAAAAAATATGAGGTGCAATCCTTACTTATTTATTTTAAAACCTATTTTAATACTCTATTTAATAAATAATAAAATAATATAAAAACAGTAACTAACTGATTGCCTTTTATAATTAAAAAAAATCTAAAAAAATCTACTCCTTTTCCAAAAATATCACGACAATTACCTTTAAATTAAAAAATAATATCATTTATATTTGTTATCACTAAAATCTCTATTTTCCAAAAATATGAGGTGCAATTCTTACTTATTTATTTTAAAATCTATTTTAATACTCTATTTCATAAATAATAAAATAATATAAAAATATTAACTAGCTGATTGCCTTTTATAATTAAAACATATTTTTTCTAACAAAATCTACTTATTTTCCAAAAATATCACGGGCAATTACCTTTAAATTAAAATATATTACCTTTTATATTTGTTATGACTAAAATCTCTATTTTTCAAAAATATCAAGTGCAACCCTTACTTATATATTTTAAAACTTATTTTAATACTTTTAATTATTTAAAAAAAAATTTACTTATTTTAATAAGTGAACTTATTTTTTTTAACAAATACAATTAATATAATTAAAACATATCATCACTAAAATCCCTATTTTCCAAAAATATGAGGTGCAATCCTTACTTATTTATTTTAAAACCTATTTTAATACTCTATTTAATAAATAATATAAAAATATAAAAATAGTAACTACATGATTGCCTTTTATAGTTAAAACATTTTTTTCTAACAAAATCTACTTCTTTTCCAAAAATATCACGGGCAATTACCTTTAAATTAAAATATATTACCTTTAATATTTGTTATCATTAAAATCTCTATTTTCCAAAAAGATCAAGTGCAACTTATATATTTTAAAACATATTTTAATACTTTTAATTATTTAAAAAAACTTACCTATTTTAACAAGTGAACGTATTTTTTTAACACATAAAATTAATATAATTAAAACACATCTAAAAATATTACGTGCAGTTACTTTTTTTTAATTAAAACATGTTAACTTTTCTATTTGTCCTTATTAAAAAAACTTACTTATTTTAACATGTCAACGTATTTTTTTAATAAATACAATTAATATAATTAAAACACTTCTAAAAATATCACGGTCAATTACTTTTTTTAATTAAAACATGTTAGATTTTCTATCTGTCCTTATTATTAATATTATTTTATTATAAAATAGACCTCATTTCTATTTTTTTATATTTTTTTATGTTCCAATGAATATTTAAGTTTTTCATTTTATAATTTATCATATTAAATTTTAATATTTTTCGTTCACATTAAATTTTTTAGTTTATTATTTTTAAGGCTGTGCCTTGCACGGGTTATAGGCTAGTATTATTAAAGCCGAAACATTGAAAGTTTTGATTTTCGGTTTTCGGTTATTTTTTGGTTTTCGGTACTTTTTCTAATTAATAAATTAATAATTTAATCAAAATTCGGGAAAGTTTTATTCTACATTAATATTTCACTATATTTTACTACATAAAAATCAAATAATATTGAAATCTAATCAAAAAAATGGAAATGTGGGATATAATTTGTTTAAATTTAAGATATACTGCTACAAATATACTTCTTTCTTTTTAGGATAACGAAAGCTTTTTTCTAACAAAATTTACTCCTTTTCCAAATATATCATGACAATTATCTTTAAATTAAAACATATTACCTTTTATATTTGTTATCACTAAAATCTCTGTTTTCCAAAAATATGAAGTGCAATCCTTATTTATTTATTTTAAAACCTATTTTAATACTCTATTTAATAAATAATAAAATAATATAAAAATAGTAATTAGCTGATTGCCTTTACAATTAAAAAAAATTCAAACAAAATCTACCCCTTTTCAAAAAATATAATGACAAATACCTTTAAATTAAAACATAATATCTTTTATATTTGTTATCACTAAAATCTTTATTTTCCAAAATTATGAGGTGCAATCCTACTTATTTATTTTAAAATCTATTTTAATACTCTATTTAATAAATAATAAAATAATATAAAAATAGTAACTAGATGATCGCCTTTTATAATTAAAATATTTTTTTTCTAACAAAATCTACTTCTTTTCCAAAAATATCACGGGCAGTTACCTTTAAATTAAAATATATTACCTTTTATATTTGTTATCACTAAAATCTCTGTTTTCCAAAAATATCAAATGCACCCCTTACTTATATATTTTAAAACTTATTTTAATATTTTTAATTATTTAAAAAAACTTACCTATTTTAACAAGTGAACGTATTTTTTTAACAAATACAATTAATATAATTAAAACACATCTAAAAATATTGTAGGTAGTTATTTTTTTTTAATTAAAACATGTTAGGTTTCCTATTTGTCCTTATTAAAAAAACTTACTTATTTTAACATGTCAACGTATTTTTTTAATAAATACAATTAATATAATTAAAACACTTCTAAAAATATCACAGATAATTACTTTTTTTAATTAAAATATGTTAGATTTTCTATTAGTCCTTATTATTAATATTATTTTATTATAAAATAAAATTAATTAATACCTCATTTATCTTTCTCAGCCCCATCTGTATTTTTAATATATTTTTTATGTTCCAATTAATATTTAAGTTTCTCATTTTATAATTTATCATATTAATTTTTACTTTTATTTTAATATTAAATTTTTTAGTTTATTATTTTTTAAGACCCGTTATAGGCTAGTATTTATTAATCACAAAATTATTATTACATAATAATACGTGTATGTATTACACATGTTGCAACCTTTAATTAATCTCTATTCTAGAATAAATAGATGGTAAAAGAATAGATAAATCATATAATAGAGTAACGAAATGTTTCTCTCTGTAACAAATAACCCTCTAAAGATTTTATCTTTGTCGGATTTAAACTTAAATTTTAATTTTTTTCATAAATAAGTTATATAAGTACCATTAATAGAGTAAACACATGGATGCTTGCATGAATCAATACTATTATATAATCTATACTATTATATTAAAGACGAAACATTGAGTAGTCTGGTCACTCTATTCATAGCCGTTAGATATTTTTGATCAAATCATTGAGAACCGTTAGATAAAATATTAAAATTAGTATATAGAATATATTTTCTATTTTTCCTAACTAAAACATCTCATTTTCTAAAAATATCACAGGCAGTTTCATTTAATAAAATAACATAATAAGGTTATAATTGCTAATAAATAACTCATTATCATTTTTAAAAACTATCACTAAATAAAAACATTATTTATAACCAATTACCTTTTTTCAGCTAAAATACATTACCTTTTTATTTTTTTTCTTACAAAATCCTCTCTTTTTCTAAAAAAACACGGACGATTATCTTTTTTAACAAAAACATGTTACTCTTTCTATTTTTCCTTACTAAAACCCCTCATTTTCCAAAAATATCACGGGCAAACCCTTACTTATTTATTTTAAAATCTATTTTAATACTTTTAATTATGTTATTTTCTATTTTTTTCATTTTCTTAAAAAATTATTATTAAATAATAACATTTTTATAACCAACTACCTTTTTTAGCTAAAATACATTATCTTTTTTAACAAAATCTTATATTTTTCTAAAAAATTCACGGGCAATTACCTTTTTCAACTAAAACATGTTACTCTTTCTGATTTTTCTTTACTAAACCCTCATTTTCCAAAAATATTTCGGACAAATCCTTACTTATTTATTGTGAAACCTATTTAAATATTTTTAATTACGGGCACTTACCTTTTCAGCTAAAACATGTTACTTTTTCTATTTTTCCTTACTAAGACCCCTCCTTTTCCAAAAATATCACGGGAAAACAGTTATTAATTTATTTTAAAATCTATTTTAATACTTTTAATTATTTAAAAAAGTTTAACACGCCTACTTATTTTTTTTAGCAAATGCAGATTAATAGAATATTAAAACATAAATAATAAAAATTATTATTATTAATAATAATCCGTGCATCGCACGGGTTTTAAACTAGTATTATATAATAGACGAAATATTAAAAGTTTGATTGGTCGGTATGGTACGTTGTGATTTTACTTAATTAACGTTACTTTGGTTGGTCGGTATGGTACATTGTGATTTTACCTAATTGCCCTTAATTAATTGTACTTCATGTTTTTACTTAATTAACCTTACTTATTTATAGAAATATATTATTAAAAAATAATATTACCTATTTATAACCAAATACCTTTTTTTAACTAAATATATCACAGGCAATTACCTTTTTTAACTAAAACATGTTAGTTTTTCTATTTTTCCTTACTAAAACCTCTCCTTTTCCAAAAATATCATGGACAAACATTTAGTTATTTATTTTTAAACATATTTTAATATTATAATTATTTTTAAAAGTTTATCTATTTTAACATATCTACTTATTTTTCTTAACAAATGCAATTACTAAAAATATTAAAATATAAATAATCAAATATCTATTTATAATCAATTACCTTTTCAGTTAAAACATATTATATATTTTTTCTAACAAAATATCACCTTTTCTAAATATATCACAGGAAATTGTCTTTTACAATTTAATTTTTCTATTTTTCTAACTAAAATCCATTCTTTTTTCAAAAATATCACAGAAAACTCTTTACTTATTTATTTTAAAACATATTTAAATATTTTTAATTATTAAATTTTAAAACCTTATTTTCCAAAAATATCACGGGCATTTACCTTTTTAAACTAAATACATGTTACATTTTTTATTTTTTCTTAATAAAACTCCTCATTTTCAAAAAAATATAACGGGCAAACCCATACGTATTTATTTTAAAATCCGTTTTAATGTTTTTAA
This sequence comes from Heracleum sosnowskyi, assembly GCA_030848705.1. Classification (NCBI taxonomy): domain Eukaryota; kingdom Viridiplantae; phylum Streptophyta; class Magnoliopsida; order Apiales; family Apiaceae; genus Heracleum; species Heracleum sosnowskyi. The sequence continues at coordinate 84,020,375 of CM061242.1, forward strand.
TTAATTAAAAGTGTTTACCTATTTTAACATGTCTACTTATTTTTTGCACAATTACAATTAATAAAATTTTAAAAAATAATAATAAAATAATAATTAACAATCCGTGCATCGCAAGTTAACAGACCATGTGTATAAGAATACAATTAAACCTTGATAAATGAATGCGCTAGGGACTAAAAAAATTTATTCATTAATTGGAATTATTTATTTATTGAGGTAAAAAATATACCGTCTTTATCATGCGAGACCAAAAAAATTATTTATTTAATTAGATTATTAGTTTATCGGATATTAATTTATCGAGACTCAACTATAATAATGTATTTTATATAGTTATCTAACCGATAAATGATATCGAGCTCATATAGATTAATTTGATAATATATTTTTTCGATCCTAGCAATCTAAAATTCACATTATAATTTTTTTTTTAAAAATTATTGGTTAGAAGCATGCATATGAAAAAGGATTACGTAAAATTTGTTAAATATATTAGGTTATCAACAAATTTATATGGTACATGATGCAATTTGTCATTTGTAGGATATGAAGCTTAATACAAATAAATATAATTTATAATATTAAAATAATTTTCAAACTTACAATATACACTAGAGTCTCGATAATAAATAATTTCATCAAATAAATAAATAAGTAAATAATCTCACTAAATAAATTAATCAATAATTTCTTTAAATTAAAATCCCATGTAAATATAAATGGATATTCACCAAATTATAGTAATATATATAATATATATTTAATCTAGCAAAATTTTTTAACATATAAATATATATACATGAACTCTTCAGTATTTCACACCGACAATTTTATAAATAAACTCAAGTACGTAAAATAATCTCCACATATATACGCTATATTTAATATTCTCTAAATACACAATACTTAACATATACGTTTAATGAATTTTATTAAATTTTTGAGTGTGATGAAAATATAAGATAAAAATTTTAATTTCACTATTACCTTGTAGATTTTATTATTATAAGAAAAATATAAAAAATTTGCTTGAATGAAATAGTTATTCATTTATCGATAATTAAATAATATATTTTTTTTATCAATAAATAACTAATTTCGTTAAATGGATACATTTTTTTGGTATAAAAAAACTATTTATTTATGGAGATACTGTACTATAAAACCCCTCTTTGTATTTATTTATTTAGTTATTACCTTTTGTATTTTTCTTAATAAAACCCCTCTTTTTTTTTCAAAAATATCACGGGCAAATCGTTATTTTTATATTTTAAAATTCAACGAAAACATGTTACTTTCTATTTTTCTTACTAAAACTCCTCTTTTTCCAAAATATCACGGGCAAACCGTTACAATTAATAAAATATAAATAATAAAATTAACAATTATTAAAAACAATTCGTGCATCGCACGGTTTTAAGCTATATTATTAAACACGAAACATTAAAAGTTTGGTAGTCGGATGGACAGACGGTCGGTACTTAGTGATTTTATTTAATTGCCCTTACTTATTTTTTTAAAAACTATCACTAAATAATAACATTATTTATAACCAATTACCTTTTCAGCTAAAATACATTACCTTTTTATATTTTTTTTCTAACAAAATCTTCTCTTTTTCTAAAAAAAACACGTGCGGTTATCTTTTTTAACAAAAAACATGTTACTCTTTCTATTTTTTCTTAGTAAAACCCCTCATTTTCCAAAAATATCACGGAAAACCCTTACTTATTTATTTTAAAAATCTATTTTTTTATTTTAATAATTAAAAGTATTAAAATTTATTTTAATACTTTTAATTATGAGCACTTTTTCAGCTGAAACATGTTACTTTTTCAATTTTTTCATTTTCTAAAGAAATTATTATTAAATAATAACATTTTTATAATCAACTACCTTTTCAACTAAAATACATTACTTTTTCTATTTTTTTCTAACAAAATCCTTTATTTTATAAAAACAATCACTAGCAATTATCATTTTCAACTAAAATATGTTACTCTTTCTATTTTCCTTTACTAAAAACCCTCATTTTCCAAAAATATCTCGGGCAAATCCCTACTTATTTATTTTGAAACCTATTTAAATACTTTTAATTACGGGCACTTACCATTTACATGTTACTTTTTCTATTTTCCTTACTAAAACCCCTACTTTTCCAAAAATATAACGAATAAACAATTATTAATTTATTTTAAAATTTATTTTAATACTTTTAATTATTTAAAAAAGTTTAACACGTCTACTTATTTTTTTAGCTAATGTAAATTAATAAAATATTAAAACATAAATAATAAAAATAATGATTATTAATAACAATCCGTACATCGCACTGATTTAAGCTAGTAAATATATATACATGAACTCTTCAGTATTTCACACCGACAATTTTATAAATAAACTCAAGTACGTAAAATAATCTCCACATATATATGCTATATTTAATATTCTCTAAATACACAATACTTAACATATACGTTTAATGAATTTTATTAAATTTTTGAGTGTGATGAAAATATAAGATAAAAATTTTAATTTCACTATTACCTTGTAGATTTTATTATTATAAGAAAAATATAAAAAATTTGCTTGAATGAAATAGTTATTCATTTATCGATAATTAAATAATATATTTTTTATCAATAAATAACTAATTTCGTTAAATGGATATATTTTTTTGGTATAAAAAAACTATTTATTTATGGAGATATTGTACTATATTTTGATATCCAAGATGAGAGGTGAGTATAAAATGCGGAATAAAAGACTTTTTGTTTTGTTTTTCCCATCCTTTTTTAATACAATTATATGCAAACATTTAATATAAAATTAAATTAATGACTCTATAATATATAAAAAAAATATAAGTACATTATATTTTGAATTAATTAAATTAATAACTTAAAAACTTTTAATCAAACATATTTATCATAGCTCGTCCTCATATCAGCTTAACAGGAATTTTTTTATTTTAATCTCATACAACTAGGCGAAACAAACTATTATTGTTTTGCCTCCACAATTTTATTTTGTTATCAATTATTCTGCCACAATTTTGATAATATAATTTAAATAAATATAATTGCAATGTGTTTTGTAGATTGCATGATTGTCTCAATTCTGGAAGTGATATATTGCTTAATTTTGTTAAAATGGCTTGTATTCCTTATCTGTTAAATAGCTTCGAAGATTGTATGTCTCTCCTCCTCATGAATTGCTCTTGCACGACTCTTCTGAAAGTTAATGAAGTATCCAGTTTGGCAATGTACTTAACATTGAATAGTCTACTTTTGCGAGGGAAGGCAACCTGTATACTTTGGGAAAGAAGAAAAGTTGGAATGTTTATACGGGTTCAATTTCTAAAATCGAACCACAAAAGAGGAGCAGATATCTTAATTTAGAAGGACAAAAAAAAATTACAGGACGCGGTGCCGTCACAAGTTGGAAGAAGAGAAAAGAAATACTCCTAACAAAGGAAAGAAACGTAAGATTACGGTGACGCAACTACAGCAGGCGAATAAGAAGAAAAGTCCAAAGAAAAGGGGTGAATTAATAATACAATATATACTACTACTGCTACTACCTTGCAAGTAAAATCTGGAAAACCCAGATGACACGCTTCTATGCACGCGAAACGGTGAAACTCTCTTTTCTCTCCATTGCGTCATTCACCCATCACTCTATCTAATATCACTCCAAATTATATATAGTACCCCCCCCTCCCTGACATACTGACTGACACCTCTCCGCCTTCTGCCATTTAATACTACGAACTATATCTTTTCCTGCATGCATATCTCAACGTTGCCAGATTTGCATGTATTCAAAAGGCTATTAGTCTTCGTTAGATTCGATAATTTCATATACAACACGAATACGAATGTATAAAATTGTGTAAATCTAAATCAAAAATATTTGTACTATTTTCAAAAAGAATCCGGTATGCTGAGCTATATAGGGCGGTGTTTAAATTTGTTTGCAATAAAAGTTTACCAGAGTTCAAGTTTATATCACCTTAAGTACGACAGGTTAAGTCTTGATTCTGCGTGGGTATATTCACAATTAGCAAGGGAATAACTTCTGAAAAAAAGTGCAAGGTTTGGATACTGTCCGTGGGTTCATAGATTTACCTTATAGGTCTTTTTGGGAAATGGTTGCTTTACTTGCTTTATTGGAATTTTTAAAAGAAAATCAATATCATCATATGATGTATACTACTTCACCAGTGTCAGTCAGGTACTCTCCCTCCATCCAAGACAACTGAGGCAGCAGCTAGCCACTAAGAATTAATTTTAAGCTTATTAAAAAAAATTCAAATTTATCCACAATTACATATAGAAGCAGATAATATTTGAGAAGAATAATTACAAATTTTGTATTCAGTAAAATTACTATAGTCAAAACACAAGACAGCAGTAATTGTTTTTGTTTACCAAGTAGTGAGTTTTAAAAGGAGTTGTTGTTGGTCCCTGAAACATCGAACGATGCAGCCCAGTGCCCAGCCTGCTAGGGTATTCGTATTATTGTGATACTTAGAGTGGGGCTAATTAGGATAAGGTGCATCTACACTCCCAAGTTGAAAAAATATAATCTTATAGTATTGTATTCGTTATTTTACATAGGACATATATAGTGATCTCCCTTTCCGTTGCAAACTCAAATGTACGTGTACCAGCAGAGTTAATTAGATTATTCAATTATTACACAAAGACTTAAATTTGTAATTTAAAATTTGCAACTCCTTGTACCATGACTGTGTTCTTGCAAGTTCTAAAGAAAGTACAGACTCCATGCAAAGCAAACATGCCATATAAAGGGCTTATAATAAAGTCGGGAAGCCAATATATATTGTATTGTAATAGGTAGTTATATGGAAAAAAAAACAGCAGTTACTTGTGATAGTTAACTGTTTGCTATGATGTTATACTTTTCAGCTTTAGAACAATTTGTTTTCTATTTCTAAGTGCCAAACAATTCTACGTACAATCATTTTGATTAAAAGCAACATTTGTCAGATTGAATGAAAAAAGGGCTCTGGAACCCCTTTTAAATTTGGTTCATGGCCCTATTTTCTTTGGAACCCTTTTAATTTAAACATACGTGACATCCTTTTTTTTTCAGCACCATGCAGTTCTGTTCTACAGTTTACTAGATGGCAATGGCTAAAAACCGTGACAAATTTTCTGGAACGGGAAGTTAATATATAATGATTTGAAATATAATGCTCTTGAAAAATATATAGATCCCAACAGTATAAGTATACAGTAGATATAAAACTGGAAAACAAGCCATTCATTCACATGTGATGATTTGGCTTGTGAAACCTGTTTTTTCAAAGTGGTACTTTGCTGGACCAGGTCTACAGGGATGAAAGAGGGTACATATATTATTGAAAATGTACGATTCAAGGGGCGATGGCGCGTAAAATCAACGTTGAACTAGAGGTGGAGGGGTGAATGCTTGCACACGAAACCCTATGTTGCAGGGGGGGGGGGGGGGGGGGGGGGGGGGGGTACTGAGGTTGATCTGAATCAAAGTATAAATTGGAATGATATGACATGCAAGAGTAGTAATCACTCCTCTGGCTCTGAGGACGCATGCATGCCACCAATTTGTATTGCCATGCATAACAGTAGCTAGCTACCCAACTAGTAATATTTTTTAACTTAAATTATGTACGGGTATATGCATGTGTATACCATGTAGTACTCCTATATACTATCATTCATTATACATATGTCGCTGCTGAATTGAACAAAATCGAAATTTCGATAATATAAAATTGCGTTTATCAAAATGCAAACAAGTTTATGCAATCATTCAGGGGATCAATTGAAGTTAATTCAAAAGATTTTAAAACATTACATTAAATTTTTCATGATGATTTTGGATCGTTGGCCGGGACGGAGACTCACTATGGTCTCCCTAATTCCGTCCATGTATGCAATATGCATGCAGAGGACAAAACGAACAATAAACACTGTGATTCCAACAGTTGGAATTTAGAGTGTTTAGGAGTGGTTTTTTTGTCTTGTTGGAAGTTGATGAAGTGATGATGAGCTAAGAATTGGTATTGAAGAACAAGGTCCACATGCATGCAGGCAGTGGCACGGACGAACCTACCCTAGCCTACCTAATTAAACAATTCTCTCATTTTTTTTTTTTCAAATCCTCAAGGGATTGCTTTCACTTCTGATGTTGGGTCCCCTTTTTTTTGGTTCCAATCTGATGCTAAATCTTGACTACTGATATGCACCCCTGACTTAGAAGAGTACTCAGGTATGTTCATTGACATATATGACGAATCAATCGGGACTAATTACGTAAATTGCACACCGGCTGAATTTTATATTTAGTAAAGAGATTCTTTTCAATCAGTTCTGATTGTTTGTTAAAAATCCCGAAAAATTATACGCTAAACCATCTCCGACATAAAAAAAACAGTAAAAGATATAGTAATTACTACTCCCTCTGTCCCAATGAATACTATGCATTGGGGGACGGGGGCGTGGCACGCATTTTAAGGCTCTTAACTATTATAGTTACATGACTTATTTTTATAATTTTTCTTTTTTTGTATAAAAATAGAACAGTCCTATTTTTATACAAAAAAAAGAAAATTTTAAAAATAAGTTATGGAACTATACTAGTTATGCACCTTAAAATGCGTGTCAGACACTTTAAAAGAAACGTATAGAATTGATTGGGACGGAGGGAGTATTTTTTTAGTTTCCACTATTTCGAAATTCTGATACAGTACACCTCCGTTTCAAAAAACAGCTGTCTGCATACAGGCCTCTTCTGCTGATACCTGATATGTTACTGCAATTGCACTATTTAGTTTTTTTCATTTTACATAAAACTTTTTATGTTTGGAATTGATGTAAGCCTAATATAGATTAAAAAATATCTAAATTTCCTACGTTAAATTACTATCTTAATATTATTCAAAAATTTATCTTTAAGTCAATTATCATGTTAATATTCTCTTAAACATTCTCTTCAATTCAGAGTTATCATCTTATATTCTCATTCTCATATTTTTTTTTCTTGAAATTCTAAAATTTATCTTGAAATCAGATTATTATCCGAATATTCTCCTAGTAAATCTATTTGAAATTATGTTCTCATAATATTTTTTGACGAAACGGAGAATTCAAAGAAAACCTTAATTTTATTTAAAAATATTTTTTTATCTAAAAACATATTTTGTGAAATAATTTTTTGAAAATTTAGAAAATTTATTACAAAACTGCTGCGAAGTACGGTTTAATAAATTAGTTTATTAAAATAGAAAAATTTTATTTGTAAAATTTAATGTAGCAGGTCCAGGTCATTAAACTAAAGGTTATACATCTGTTATTTACCAGACGTCTTCACGAAAATGTACGATTACGATGTGTTTAGTCGATCATTATTTCATTTAACCTAACCTATAAATCTTTAATTATAATTTTCAATCCAATTTTAGTTTTTTTTTCCTTTTTTTATTAAATTGAACCTCGGACCTTTTAATTATAATTTGTAAACCATTTTTAGTTTTTCTTACTCTTTTTTATTAAATTGAACCTCCTAGCTTGAGATGATAAGTCTATAAAATTTTGATCTCAGTCAAACTCGGATGAGCTATCCCGGGTGTGTCCAATTTTAGATACTTGTATTAAGTAGTGTTCTAAAAATTGTCGATTAATTCGGATTAATCATCGATTAATCGCTAAACGATGGGCTACCGAATTGATTAAGCAAAAATCGGTTCATTAATCATTTTTTCAGAAAAAACGGTCAAAAATCGGATTAATCAGTCAAAAATCGGGCTAATTATTAAAAAATAGTTAAAATTACAAAAAACAATAATTAAAAATTTAAAAGGTAGAAATTTGATTAAATTATAGGAAAAAACATTATTTTTGTACATGTAATTATAATTTTAGATGCCTAAATCGTAAATTTTCTTAATTTTTTCTCTTAAATTGATCTCTAATTAAAAAATTAAATCTTCAAAATTTTATTTATTACAATTATATAATATTTTTAACATATTTGCATAAAATATATGATAATAACATATATTTAGTTGAAATAACTAAACAATTATATATATAAATATAATTGTATATAAAAAATATTATTATATTTATTCCGATTAGTGATCTGATTAATCATTCCAATTAATCCTCGACTACCCGATTAATCCCTAAACATTGCCTTCACCGATTATTAATCCGATTCCCGTCGTTATTAAGTACTAATGACACAGGGATATAAAGTTTTTCTTAAGTGTATAACTTATAAAGCTTCGGAACATTAATATATGGGCATTTTGGATTGTGGATCGAGTGATGTTCGGCCCAAATACCCTACTCTTAAGCTGAAAGAAATATTGAAAGAGTTGGTGGGCTCTTGACATATTCTTGGGCTAAAACTTAATTCAACTTCGATGGATGGTCGAGTTGTGAGTGGTAGAGTGGCAGGCATATTGGGCTCCTTCAGTTTTCTAGTATATTAGAATATTTTCTGTTCAAAAATGTTACATCCGAAAGGATGTGTGCAAAAATGGTATATGTCGTCACCCTGACAAAATGCCACATGAAATGGAGACCCCCTGTTAATATTTTTTTTTTCCTTTCTTCCTTCTTCCCGTGTGTGTGTTAACTTAGTAAAAAATGGTAAGTAGTAAAATTGTATTTTAGTAAAATTGGTTAACTGTCAAGTTTGAGGATTTAAAAAATATAATTATAAAATTTATTAATAAATTTTTTTTGTTCTATATCAAAGCTGAACCGTTCAACTTTATAAAAAGTAAAAAATTGAGAAAAAATGTCAAACATTACTATGACTTTTTTTCAGTTGAACATGAGACCATAAAAATACAAAAAACACACAAGTTGTTGTAATATGGTAATTATTGGTCCGAAAATGACAAGAACGCATAAATTTCAAGTTTTTGTTAAGTTGTCATGTGAATCCACAGGATCCGTGAATCCACAGGAAATTGTCCCGTGATCAAAATTATTTATTTGAACTGTTACGAATTTTAATGCTCATCTCTGCTATAAAAACTCCCATAATTGTGCACTTGTTTATGGTCATTATTATCAAATTTTGAAAAAATGGTAAATAGTTATAGTACAGGTGATATTTTTAGAACCATGGGTAGAAAATGGTTATGTGACACTGATTTTATGTACTCGATCAATCCTAATAATCGTTACTCAAGTCAGTCAATAACAACAATGCAGAGGGAGTGGGAATGGCGTACGCAATGCATTTCTTGTTGTATTGAGCAATGTCGGCTGCTACGACTTAGAATATCGAAACAACGCGCTATAATGATGCAACGCAATACTCCACAATAACTTGAAGCTGCATTATTCCATGCACGAGAGGAAGAGAACCGAATGTGATTGCGCATACATCGACACAGTCTAGCAGCAGATGCAAGGATGTTTGCAGAAGACAGAGACGTGCTACGTGCAAGACAGTATCATCAATTGAGCATAAGTGCTGATAATGACTCAAACAGCTTCATATCTGACGATGACTAAACTATTGTACTTTTGTATTTCAAATATGAATAATAGTTCAATTTATGACTAGTTTTCCATTGTTCTGAAATTTGCATGTCATTAAGTTTCAAACACTTGATATTAGAAGCACACAAATTGAAATGAAAAACTACATAACAGAAGTACATGTAGGAAATTAAATCACACAAAGCAAGTAGTACAAATTCATAAGAAAAAATGCAAAGTAAATGTAGCAATGTCAAATCCTATCGGGACGTTGTGGGCAAAGTTTTCTCCATTTTGTATGTCCTTCTTGGTTGCAGCGGCTGCACTTTATCCCCGAACGCGACTGATCCATCTCAGTACGTATTCTTACAGACTCCCCCTTATTGCCACATTTTTTCTTCATTTTTTTGCAGGCTTCATCGGGTACTAACTTACCATACCTTTGCCACTTGGCCAGTAAGACGTAGTTCCAACACTCTGTAGGTTGCAATGGAAAGATCATAAGCTCCCATAACTTATACAACTCGGACGTGTAGTGGTAAGGTTCTATCAACTTTTTCCAATCAAGATTATTTGCCAAACAACCAGTCAGTACATGAGAACAAGGCAAATGGTGGGTGATCCATTTCCCACAAGTGCCGAATTTTTTAGTCATGTCCACATTTTGAACTCGCCCCCCCCCCCCCCCCCCCCCGGTTGACTCATTTGACCCGATACCGTTACGTAACAACTTTGAAAATGCCTCGTTGTTTACTGAATGTTTGGACCTTATGTGATTTAGCCTTCTCCATATAATGGCTTATCATATTATCCGTCCTTTGGCATAATTGTTGACCTCGTTGCATTACATCGACGACTTGGTTTCGTTGGGTATTCACAATGAATAGCATTTAATGAATAAAAATGGGTTAAAATTTATTAAAAATCAAAATCAAGTTTAAAAAAAATTAATAATTCGAATTAAATATAAGAAAATAATTTCTTAACTCATAAAAGTTATTAATAGCATTTAATGAATAAAAATGGGTTAAAATTTATTAAAAATCGAAATCAAGTTTAAAAAAATTTAATAATTTGAATTAAATATAAGAAAATAAATTTTTAACTCATATAAGTTATTAATAGCATTTAATGAATAAAAATGGGTTAAAATTTATTAAAAATCGAAATCAAGTTTAAAAAAATTTAATAATTTGAATTAAACATAAGAAAATAATTTCTTAACTCATATAAGTTATTAATAGCATTTAATGAATAAAAATGGGTTAAAATTTATTAAAATTCGAAATTAAGTTTAAAAAAATTTAATAATTCGAATTAAATATAAGAAAATAAATTATTAACTCATATAAGTTATTAATAGCATTTAATGAATAAAAATGGATTAAAATTTATTAAAAATCGAAATCAAGTTTAAAAAAATTTAATAATTTGAATTAAATATAAGAAAATAATTTTCTTAACTCATATAAGTTATTAATAGCATTTAATGAATAAAAATGGGTTAAAATTTATTAAAATTCGAAATTAAGTTTAAAAAAATTTAATAATTTGAATTAAATATAATAAAATAAATTTTTAACTCATATAAGTTATTAATAGCATTTAATGAATAAAAATGGGTTAAAATTTATTAAAAATCAAAATCAATTTTAAAAAAATTTAATAATTCGAATTAAATATAAGAAAATAATGTCTTAACTCATATAAGTTATTAATAGCATTTAATGAATAAAAATTTATTAAAAATCGAAATCAAGTTTAAAAAAAATTTAATAATTCGAATTAAATATAAGAAAATAATTTCTTAACTCATATAAGTTATTAATAGCATTTAATGAATAAAAATGGGTTAAAATTTATGAAAAATCGAAATCAAGTTTAAATTTTTTTAATAATTTGAATTAAATATAAGAAAATAATTTCTGAACTCATATAAGTTATTAATATAGCATTTAATGAATAAAAATGGGTTAAAATTTATTAAAATCAAAATCAAGTTTTAAAAAATTTAATAATTCAAATTAAATATAAGAAAATAATTTCTTAACTCATATAAGTTATTAATAACATTTAATGAATAAAAATGGGTTAAAATTTATTAAAATTCGAAATCAAGTTTAAAAAAATTTAATAATTCATTACTCCGTTTTTTACAGATATCTATGGCTCAGACTACTTACCACCCCGGTCCTGTAGACCCATCTTTGCTCACACGACAGGACGAGCATCATTCAGAGTTAGTATGGGATGGGATGGTTTGAATCTCTTTCTTTTCATTGATAATTTGCATGTTCATATTGATTTCATAGATTAATGACAATTTGAATGATATATGCATGGACATATTTTCAGGAAACAAATTTTCGGCTACGTACAAACTTCAAGAGTTACTGGGATGTAATAAGGTCTATTCCACACCCGCCAGCCTTGGTTGAAGCCATTAGGAGTGCTGGGTTATTTGGTGTATTTCAGATAGGGATGATGACACATGACGCTAGACTGATTAGTGCCTTTGTTGAGAGATGACGTCCCGAGACTCACACGTTTCATTTTAGTTTCGGCGAGGCCACTATAACATTAGAGGATGTATATTACATTCTAGGTCTCCCTGTTGGTGGGTATCCAGTGTTCACGGAGGAGGGCGTACCCGATGCGAGTTTGGTACTTGAGTTTTTATGGGTTGACCCTAATATCGTTGATGAGGAGAGGGGCACTGTCAGTACCATTCAGAAGGGGGGGGGATTAATATTCCTTGGTTGATTAACAACTTTGCTGATTGTGGTCGTCTAGAGTATGGTAGGGATGATTATGAGGCTCAGCTGCTATTCCACAGACGTGCACATATTCTGCTTATACTTGGTTCTTTGTTCCCCCACTCCAGCGGGAACCGCCTTTCGGTACGCCTCCTTCACTATGTCCGTGATCTTGATCGGGTTTCCTAATACAGTTGGGGCAGCGCTTGTCTTGCATACTTGTACAAGCACCTGTGTGATGCAAGTATAGGGAAGAAGAAAGAGCTTTGTGGTTCCATGACTCGATTGCAGGTACATTTGACTTCATGTTTACCAACTTTTATTTTACATGTTGTCAATAAGGTTATTCAATTACCTAAAAATAGAAATGTGTGATAGGTATGGTTATATGAGCGTTTTCCAGGTCTATGTCCCACACACCGACAGAGTTATCTCATACAGCACCCCCGTGCTCTCGGGTAATCAACAAAAAAACCAAAATCTACTTCATTATGTGCCTGTAATATTTTGTAACTAATTTATTTGAAACAATGAATTCAGGTTTGTCAGGATCCCTTTGAAATATGCGAATGTGCCTTTTAACAGTTGACAGGGAACTCGTTTTGAGCTGGATAGTATGTCTGAGAGTGGCTTAAAGTGGAGGCCTTACCTAGACAGTGCACCAGAGGCCATGTCCATTACTGATCGTGAACGAGAACTCATGAGTGCACAGTGCCCCTTGATATTCAAGCGAGTTGTGGAGTGGTGTTATACAGATCGAGTCACCCGGCAGTTTAGATTTCTTCAGGCGATTCCGAGATCTTCGCCATTGCCTGGCCACAGTTCTTTTCACGGTCCGGCACGTCAATGGCCTATGTCATATGATCAGGTGATTCATCATTGGTATTCTCGTCATCATGAACTCATTTCACCACCCACATACACTCGTACGAGAGTACCAGCGTGCTCTGATCTGTATTTTCGATGGTATGAAACAGTCACACATCGTTACATAATCAATCCTCGTATCTGGGCTGCTCAGCAGGGTATGCAGGCCACACAGGGACACCTCCCCATAGTTGTAAGTTTGTCACTTTAAAATTGTCATACTCTATCTCATTGTCACTTTCATTGTCATTGACAAAATATTTATATAGGCTGAGGGGACACGTGCCTTACACGGGATGACTGGGAGTGGCATTGCTGATGATGATTATGTAGTGGATGAGACAATACAGGTTCTACGGAATACTTTGGATGTGACGGGTTTCCCTGCGCTTATTGACAGACCCCCTCCATCACCTGCCCCTACTAGGCAACGTAGGGGACATACACTGATTACCCCTCCACCTCCTCCTCTTCCTCATGTTTCAGCACATGGATGGGATGTGCCTTGGCCAAACCCCACAGTTGAGGAGGCGCGAGAGTGGTATTTAGGTCCTGGATGGGATGGTACGTCGGTGCCTCAGAGTTCTCACGAACATGCATTCACTGCTACGCAGGACTTTCCATTTTACATGTCTCATCCTTCCCAGGGACATGGTTTCACTGCAGTTCTAGAGTCTCCGTGTCACTTCTCTGAGAGTTCCCAGGGATATGGTTTCACTGCTATGCTGCAGTCAAAGGTTTTTCAGGGATCTCACAGTTCTCAGCCTACCCAGGGATCTCATAGTTCTCAGACTTTCCAGGGATACGGATTTCCTGGTTTTGGACAGTCTAGTGTTTTAGGTTCGCAGCAGTACATGTCCACACCATTACAGTCATATTTGACATATGTAGGTGGATCAGGTAATGAACCCAACTTTTTGAACTAATCTTTTTCATTATGTACTTTTCATATTTGTAGCTTAATTATTCATATTCCATAGATGTAGCTGGATCAGGATACATTACGCCATCGACGGGTTTTCAGAACTTTGTGTCACATGCTGCTGGATCAGGTAATAAAAAAAACTCCCATAATATTTTTCATTATGCAATTTTCATATTTGTACCATAATTATTCACATTCCATATGTACAGGTGGTTCAGGATTGATTACGCCATCTGGAGCTTTCCAGCCCTTTATATCACATGAGGAGGACGAGGACGAGGAGGAGGTGGTGGATGAGGAGATCGAGGTGGAGGAGCCTCCTGCAGTACAACCGAGGAAGCAACCAGACAGACAGGTGAAAGGGAATGAGAGGCTTTGCGGCACTGAGGGTATGTGTGGCAAGAAAAAGAAGAAAGGCAAGGGTCCTCGTTTGGGTTAGGCATCAGTTTCACCAAGTTGGACGAATTATGATATGAACTATATAATTTATGTTGGAATGCTCTAAATTATGTTTATCTAAATATTTTATGTTGGAATTTTATGAATTATGTTTAACTAAATATTTTATGTACGAATATTTGGTTTCTATTTCTTTAGTTCATATTTGTTAGACAAAGAACAATCTTCCTTCACTAAAATAATTTCATTGCTTGAAAAAACCCCAACACAACAGTTACATGAAATGGAATTGCAAACGGTTACAGAAAATGGAAATGCACACAGTTACATAAAATGAAAATGCACACAGTTACAGGAAATTGAAATGCAAACAGTAGCTTCACACTGGAAAAGACTAATCACCATCTTGGGCATATTCAGCTTCCTCAAGATCCTCAAGCTCTTTCACTTTAGTAGCGTACTCATCAGCATGCTATCAGAATACAACTGTTGACATTATTATTACTCTACAAATGTAAAAGTGGTGTAGTCACGTCAACATAAAGGTTGCATTATTATCATGCTTGCAGATGTTGAGTGGTGAAATCAAAGTAATAAAATATGTCATCATTGTTGCTTGAATAAAAGTTTTGTTCTAGTCATTTTCGGACCTAAAAATACCATTGTTCGACATAAATTGTTTTTAATCCTTTTGGCTTCTATAGAAGTACAAGGTTTGAAGTTTAACGTGGAACCCAGAAAAATAAAAAATATTATGTAGAAGCATGTTTTTTACACCCCTAAAAGTGCTTACATAAATTTTAATTATGTGTACACCTCATTTTTGGAGCAAAAATTTACATAGTTACACATAATATTTTTTTTCAATTTTTGGTTAGTAGCAAAGTAGAACATTTCAAGTTTAATATAGAAAGGAAAAAATGAAATTTTAAATTTTGTAACTACATTTTTTAAACGTCCAAAATCGATTGTTGGAAACAATATTTTACTAATCACCAATAATTTTTTACTAACCAACAAAAAGTACACAATTGACAGAAAGAAGGAAAAAAGGAAAAAAAAAAATATTAACATGGGGTCGCCACTTCATGTTGCACACATACTTTCAGTTGTACCATTTTTGAACAAAAAAACTTCTGCTATACTAGAAAACTGAAGGAACCGGCATATTGTACGTTCAACGGTTCAATATGATAAAGGAATACATATTACATACACAGTTCCGGTTCAAAAGAAATAAATTTTATAAAATATAAATATATTTGTTAACGGAATTTCCAAAATATTATGGGTATCGATATATCTTTCTTTATAAAAGTTGATTCTACCGCTAACCAATCAGAGAATTTCTCGTAATTTTCAACAAATCAGATTCAAGTATTTCAAATTCAGTCAATCAGAATTTATCATAATATTTTCATTTCTATATTTCAGACTAAGATCTTAACTATTGTAGTCAAATATTAACCAAAATTAAGTATGTTAATCTTTAATTAATTTCTTATATCTTAACTACCATTTTATTGTATTAACTAATTCTAAAATTTAATCCTTGTATTTAATTACAAAAAAAATTTAATGATGATTTCTTTTTTTGTCAAGAAGTTAAGTATAATAATAATAATAATAATAATTAATAATAATAATAATAATGGTGATGATGAAGATAATAATCTTTTTTTTATAAAATCTGAGTCTACCACACTATGTGGTTAACCAATCAAAGAATTTCTCATAATTTTCAACCAATCATATTCGAGTATTTCAAATTCAACCAATCAAATTCACCAAAATATTTTCATTTTTATGTTTCTAACTAAGATCTTAACTACTATAGTCAAATATTAACCACAATCAAGTATGATAATCTTTAATTAATTTCTTATATCTTAACTATGATTTTATCGTATTAATTAATCCCAAAATTTAATCCTTAAATTATGTTTAATTATAAGAAAAATTAATGATGATTGTGTTAATCCCAAATGACCTAACAGAATTGTAGAAGGGGGGGGTTGAATACAATTTTGATATTTCTTTAACTTGAAAATACTTTATAAAATTAAACTGAACTGAATAAATAAAAACACAAGATATAAATAATTCAGTTGGATTGTTTGATGATCCAACTGAAGTGTTTTTATTGCGGAAATAATCTGTGATACAAATGTACACAGCTGCTCAGTTACAAGGTTGTAGAGAAGAAAAATGCTCTCAAAGATAGCTAATACAAACTCTTTGTTTTTCTTCACACACATAAAGTAACTGCTACACTTGGTTATATAAACCCAAGTTTACAACCCTATTTTTGGCTACACTAATAGTACAATGAGTAACCGCCAATAGTTTGCTTTTCATCCCTTTGTCCAGTGGTCCTTGGAGATCCTTGCTTTTGTCTTCATGCTTATTATGATCAATCCCAAGAGCCCAATTGGAAACTGGGATGTTTCCTTATTCCCCATGTCCATTTTAATGGTTTCCAATGCAAAGTACACTTCCACATCTCCTTTTTGATCTGTCAGGAACCTGTCACTATCACTTTGTCAATTGTATAGAAAAGCAATAATGATTCGTTGATGGCATAAAGATGTGTTTCGTTGATAGCTTTATTCTTTGTTTCGTTGATGAGCTTCCTTGTTTCGTTGATAGAGTAATCTTCATTCCGTTGACATGTCTTCACTTAGGCAAAATTACAAGGCACTAAATATTTACAATTAACCAACCTATTTTGCCTATCTAACCATTTAGTCAACATGACTTAGAAAACCTATCTAGTACTCAACAAACTGCATACCAAACTATGAAGTAATGTACAGTGCAATTGCTACATCACTCATTTCGTTGATGAGCTTCCTGTCAACGAAACACTGCAAAGCATGCTATTTCGTTGACAGTTACAAAATAACTTAATACAAAATCTACTAAGTGTTTTTATAATTATCATCAAGAACAACATATTCCTAACAATCTCCCCCAATTTATGACTGATAGAATAACAGCCATAAATCAAGAGCCTTGATGATAACAAAAACACTCAGGCATATTACACATGATAAAAGTAAAAGTTGTATTGAGCTTCATAAAGTTTTTAGAAATAATGCAAGACTTACAAAACTAATGCCCAAATGTGCTCCTCCAGACTGAGCAAATAATTCATCTTTGTCTTCTTTGGGGCATAGTCTTCTTCCCTCTCCTAGAGTTGTTCTCCTCAATCTGGACCTGTAGCCTTCTGTAAAAGATCTTCTCTTCTTCATCTTGATCACCAAGCTTGGATTGCATAAACCTTAGAGTTTGATTAGATGCCTTGTCCAGCTGGTCTTCCATCCTGAAGAACCTTCTGCAGTTGTCCTTGTCCTTGAATTCCATCATCCAGAAAGGTTGAAGATGGATCTTCTTTCCTGTTGAGGGCACTCTTAGCATCCTGGGAAGAGCCTCAGGCTTGTTCCAGCTAGCCTTTATTTGACATATTCTGGAGACCACCTCAGACTTGGCTGTTTTGGTGAAGCCAAAGTCTTTCTTCAAGCATCTAAACACTGTGAGTAGTGTTTGGTAGTCTTCTCCTAGAATTCTGTAGAGAGGCCAAATTTGTTCTCTACCACCCTTGTATGTGAAAACCAATCTTTCAGGTAGCTTCTGAGAAGCTGCAATGCCCCTTACTTCCACCAGGTTGTCTAACTCAAGATGCAAGCTGGATTCTTCCCTGATGTCAGCAATGTACATGCAGTCCTCTGGATTTGAAGGGGGTTTTTGAGGTTGTGGCTTTCTCACAAATACTGGCTTTGTCTTGACAGCCCTTTGCTTCAATTTCTTCTTTGGATCCATCTCAAAAAGGAATTTAGGAAAGTTAGCCTCATCAAACTCAATTGGCTCTTCCTTTGGCTCAATTGGCTGATCATGATAATTAACAAGATGTTTGGGATCACAGGCTAACTTTAAAGATGGATCAGGAATTGTTGGAGGTACAGAAGAGTCTGATGCAATACTCTGAGAGTCATCATTTTCAAAGGTTATGTTTCTTCTAGCCCTTGCCTTTGGTTGCCTTGTACTCTTCTTTTCACTCCTTTCCTTTTGGGCTTTTTCTTCTTGCTGTCTTTCTTCTTCATCTAGAGCTTGAGCTACTGCAAGAGCTTGCATAGCTGCTCTTTCTGATTCCTCAGCCTTGGCTTCAGCAAAGTTTGGATGACCAGCCCAAACACAGATTTGTTGTCCATTCCTGTAGACAATTGCCCTTTGCTTCCTTATCTCATGATTATTACTTTCCTTGCTTTTTGTGATGAGAAGTCCAAGTAGTTTGTGCTCATCTGGATAAGGTGCAGGATAGAAAGTCCTTGCTATGTTTTTGCCTTTTGGTTTAGCAGGAGACTTGGGAGATAAGCTTCTTTGTAATGTAGCTTCTTCCACATCCCTAATGCATGAAGTTTGTCCTTTCTCCTTTCTTGGTCCTTGAATGACTCCATGTAGAAGGGGCTCTATAGCATAAGAGCTCTTGAACTGTGGCTCCACTTGTGCAGTCACCATTGCATTTGTTGATGGCTGATCTGTCTTTGAAGATTCAGTAATTTTCTTGAACCTTGCTTCTATGTTGGACCAATGATCTTTGATCTGTGCTGCAAGTTGTATCCTCATAGAAGCTTCCTGGATCAAGTCAATGCCATCCTTATTCTTCTTTCCAAACTCCCCCATTGCTAGTGGCTCCTGTGGCAATGTGATGGTTGGGACCA
This sequence comes from Heracleum sosnowskyi, assembly GCA_030848705.1. Classification (NCBI taxonomy): domain Eukaryota; kingdom Viridiplantae; phylum Streptophyta; class Magnoliopsida; order Apiales; family Apiaceae; genus Heracleum; species Heracleum sosnowskyi. Next base: position 84,039,555 of record CM061242.1, read on the forward strand.
GCACCTTTGTGATTTGAATGGTTAGCTCCTGAGATTTCTCCCCCTTTTTGTTATCATCAAGAGAGACAACTGGGAGTCCTTGAGCTGCCACTAGCTGGGCCAAAAGTTGAGTCTGCTTCTCCTGTTCCTTTTGCATTTGAGATAAAGTAGCTTCCACCTTGTCCACTCTAGAAGAGAGAGTCTTCAAGGAGGTAGCCACTTCAGGTTCCTTAGAGAAAAACCTGTTCATTTTGGACATAGTGAGAAGAGGGAGCTTTTCATCCATCATCCTGTAGTTAGCATCCCTGAAATTGCTAATAGAGTCCTTGATTTCTGTAGCCTCAATCCTTGTCTGCATCATTTGTAGCCTTTGAATTTCCAGAGAATCCATGATGGCCTTGTAGAATTTCTTGTCTCTTGCATTTGCAGACTCATGAGCTAAGTAGGCTTCATTGTACTGCCTGGAGATAGCAGCATCTAGAGTGGCTCTACCATGCATACCTTGAGAAAGCCAGCCTGGTGTAGGAGGCACCACAGAAGTCCCAGTCTGTGAAGTGGTGGCCACCTGTAGATTATCACCATAGCTGTCCTCAGCATCAGAAAACTCAAATTCTCCACTCGCTGCAGCTCCTGAAGGTAGATTGGTCAGGGCATCCTTTGCTCTTTGCATTGATGCAGTTGTATGAATTAGATTTAGTGACCTTTCTGCCTCCACATTGCCCTGCTGAGCCATAATTTGATAGGCTGGCACAGGATGAGTAAAGGTCTCAGGATCCAGGGAAATACTATCCAGAGTTTGTTGATAAACCTCTTGGAAAGTAAGTTCCCTTTCTCCCTCACTGACCTCCATTAACTCACTTGCAATGGCTGCTTCCATCCTTATTTCTCCTGTAGTCCCTTCTCTCTCTCCACTCTGTTCTTGCATCATGGGCTCCCCATGGCTCACACCTCTCACACCCTCACCTTCACCTTCTAAGGTGGAACTCTCAATCTCTCCTTTTGCCTGGCTGGAAGAAATAGCCAGCCTCTCACTCACATTCTCTCCTTTTGCCTGGCTGCAAGCCAGCCTCTCAGTTTCACTCCCTCTCAGTCCTAGAAGTGTCTCAACTACCACTAGATCATCTGCACTAGTTGTGGGAACAACTTGATTTTCAATTAAAGGTGCAGAGTGAACTATCAACGGAATGGTAGTTTGAACTGTCAACGGTATGGATACCGTTGATGGAGAAACACTTGTCAACGAAATAGACTGTTTCGTTGATGAAGTCAAGAAAGCACTTTGAGAATGAGAAATTACAGTAGAGTCTGTGGTGATTGATTTTAAAGAATGGTCCACAGATCCCCTTGCAACTTCAGGAAAAATTGGTTGATGGCCCAACAAATCACTTAACAAGTGATGGCCACCAGCTTCAGAGTGGGGCTTCTCCAAGATTAGAGTTGGAGAATCAGGAATAGATGTATGGATCATGTCCACATCTAAAGATTGAGTTGGTGAATTGGATGGAGATAATTCAAGATTGATGTTTAGAGAATGGGACTGTAACCCCAGAGTAATGATAGGGGTTACATCAAACTGAATTGGAGAAACTGGAAGTGTTGCTTCCAGTGTGTGTGCACCCTGTGTACCCTTGGACTTTTGCTTCACTCTCCTTTGGTATTGGGAAAATGTAGACTTTGGGCTTGAAGTGTCCCTTACCCTCTTGGACTGTGCTCTTGGTGGAGAGCTTGTTTCAATAATCACATCCTTTTGGGAGGATGCAATTAGACTTGTGTTTAAATCCATTTTACTCATTGTGCCTTGTTGGGAAGACACAATGGGGCTTGGCTGGTACACACTAACCTGTCCTTCCTTATCCTTGGGGTTTCTTTGATGTTCACCCCTTCCCTCACCTCTTACAACTCCAGACTCACTCCCCTTAGGTTGTGTGGTAGTTTTTTCAACAGGTGCCTTTTGAGAAGCACCTGAGGTTGGCTTGGAGGATTTCTTTGATTTAGGTTTTGTTGCTAGGGTAGGAGCCTGTTGGGTCACAGCTACAGACTCCATAGCAACATTGGAAGGTAAAACAGTAGAGGAGTTAGCTACACTAACAGGGATAGTAGTAGTTACCTCAATGATTGGCAGATACACCACTGGAACATCACCATTGTGGTTCAGCCTCAGTATGTCTGTCAATACTCTCTTTTCTTGCACAAAGCACTCAAACCTGGCATTAGGGTTAGAGATAACTAATGGTGCTGGACTAACATGGTTAGCCAACATCATCAGAAACCTAGCATAATAGATATTTTTCTTCCTATTTGCTTTGTCACCCAACTTAGCACCAATTTCATACATAAGTTGGGTGCTAAAGTTGTGATATCTATCATTTAGAAGCATGGTTAGGAGAATTAACATAGAGTTAGTTAATGCATCAAAATTACTAATCTTTCCAGAAAAGACCTTAATGAATGCATCAGCTAAATAACTGTATTCCCTAACCAAACCTCTCCTAATTATTCTACCCAGATTATCAGTAGGCAAAGAGTAGTTTATAGAATTTAACATGGTAGTTATTTCAGTGTTAGTAGGCAAAGCATCACAGTTATTATCAGGAATATGTAAACATGCTTGCAAAACATCAGAATTAACTATGTACTCATTACCTTGAAGAGTGAATTGTAGTGTGCAGTTTGTTCCACTATACTCACATGAGGTCCAAATCTCCTCGATTATCTCATTGTAGAGTGGTGTAGAGTGAAACATTGCATAGCTCAACTTGCAATTCTTCATGAAATCCATCATTTTGAAGAACAGACTGTTCGGGTTTTCCTTGACAACAAAAGGGATGGAGTTGTTCTTCTCATAGATGAACCCTCCAGCAGACATTAGCTTGACTATGGGTGCCATTGTTGATTAAAGGAAAGCTTCGAACTGAATTGATTGATAGAGAGAAGAAGAGAGAAAAAGCCTTTGAAATTTTTGAGAACAGGTAAAAAGAAATAATAAAACTAAAATTTCTTAAATACTCCCCCAAAAATTCTCAGAAAATGAATCCAATAATAAATGTAAATTACTGGATTGGCTTAAAAATATAACCGTTACTCTTAAAGTATTACCATGATTTATACTTACAGGGGTGTATGCATAGATCGTGGTAAAAGACGTGTCACATTTCAACGGTTCAGATAAAAAGCGCTAAATCAACGAATCAGGATTGGGCGGTTAAAGTCCCGTCTTATTTCGTTGATAAAGCTGCGTTTCGTTGATATAAAAGAGCTATCAACGAAACACCCAGAAAACTGCTAAGACTGTCAACGAAATGGTGCATTCCGTTGGCATAGTAATTTTGACTTAGACAAAATTTTACCTTTTCCTGAGAAAATTTATTCACAAAAAAAAACATAGCAAATTTCTGGCTGCATAATGACTTGCAAATATCTCAAAAATAATTAAGAGAAATTTAGCATACCTAGCTCACTTACTAATCTTGAGAATGTTGATTCATCAAGTGGCTTGGTAAAGATGTCTGCAAGTTGTTGTTCACTTGGAACAAAATGTAACTCCACAGTACCATTCATAACATGTTCTCTAATGAAATGGTACTTGATGTCAATGTGCTTGGTTCTTGAATGCTGCACTGGATTCTCAGTAATGGCAATGGCACTAGTGTTGTCACAGAAAATAGGAATTTTCTCAACTCTTAATCCATAATCAAGTAGTTGATTTTTCATCCATAAAATCTGTGCACAACAACTTCCAGCTGCAATATACTCAGCCTCAGCTGTGGAGGAGGAAACTGAGTTTTGTTTCTTGCTGAACCATGACACAAGCTTGTTTCCTAAGAATTGACAGGTGCCTGTTGTGCTTTTCCTGTCAATTTTACATCCTGCATAATCTGCATCTGAATAACCAATTAGTTCAAAACCAGATTCTCTAGGATACCAAATGCCAAGGTTTGATGTTCCTTTGAGATATCTGAAAATCCTTTTAATAGCAACTAAATGGGATTCCCTAGGATCAGCCTGAAATCTAGCACATAAACATGTAGCAAACATAATATCAGGTCTACTAGCTGTTAAATATAAAAGTGAGCCAACCATGCCTCTGTAACTTGAAATGTCCACAGATTTTTCCTTAGTATTCAATTCAAGTTTGGTGGCAGTAGGCATGGGTGTTTTGGCAGGAGAGCATTCCATTAAGTTAAACTTCTTCAATAAATCAAAAATATATTTTGTTTGACTAATGAAAATGCCTTCATTAACTTGCTTTACTTGAAGACCAAGAAAGTAAGTTAATTCTCCCATCATGCTCATTTCATACTTACTTTGCATAAGCTTGGCAAACTTTTGACAAAGTTTTTCATCTGTAGACCCAAAAATTATGTCATCTACATAAATTTGAACAAGTATTGTAGAGCCATTCACAATCCTATGAAAAAGGGTATTATCTACAGTACCTCTAGTGAAGTGATTCTCAAGAAGGAACTGTGAAAGTGTGTCATACCAGGCTCTAGGTGCTTGTTTCAAACCATAGAGTGCTTTGAGGAGAAAGTACACATACTCTGGAAAATCATCATCTTCAAAACCAGGAGGTTGACTCACATACACCTCCTCTTCCAGTTCCCCATTTAGAAAAGCACTCTTAACATCCATTTGATAGACCTTGAAATTGGCATGGGCTGCATAGGCTAGGAAAATCCTTATTGCTTCTAGTCTTGCAACAGGAGCAAAGGTTTCATCATAATCGATTCCTTCTTCCTGTGAATAGCCTTTTGCAACCAATCTAGCTTTATTCCTTGTGACTATGCCATTTTCATCCATCTTGTTTCTGAACACCCATTTTGTGCCTATGACACTCCTGTCCTTAGGCTTGGGCACCAGCTTCCATACTTTGTTCCTTTCAAATTGGTTTAGCTCTTCTTGCATAGCCAAAACCCAATCTGGATCTAGAAGTGCATCCTCAACTTTCTTTGGCTCATCTTGAGACAGAAAGCTGCTATATAGACATTCTTCTTGAGTTGCTCTTCTAGTTTGGACTTTTGAAGAAACATCACCTATAATGAGTTCAAAGGGATGATCTTTAGTCCATTTTCTTGAGGGAGGTAGATTTGCTCTAGACGAGGTAGCTTCATGATCATGATTGCCTTGATTGGACATTTGTCCTTGAGAAACTCCCCCTGAGTTTGTTGTCCCTAAATGATCACTTCTAGAACCATTTCTATGACTGTCAACGGTATGACCATTTTGGTTGTCAACGAAACGCTCATTTTGACTGTCAACGAAATGATCATTTGGTCTACTAGCAGCTATTCTTTTCAATCTTAATGCAGCAACTTCATCTTCACTGCTGCTTTCATCTGTGCTAGATACAACAACTTTAGGCTGTTTCTCAGTAGCCTTATCATGATTCACTTGTTCTCCTTCCTCATTCTCAAAAGAGAGACTTTCATGGAAACCTTCATCACAGAGACCTTGTATTTTGAGATCATCAAAAACAACATGTACAGATTCCATAACAATGTTGATTCTGAGATTAAAGACTCTGTAAGCTTTCCCTGCTGCATATCCCACAAATATTGCTTCATCTGCCTTTGCTTCAAATTTCCCCAAATGCTCAGCTTGATTTCTCAGAACAAAGCACTTGCATCCAAAGACATGAAGAAAATCTAATAGTGGCTTCTTTCTTTTGAGTAACTGATAAGGGGTCATTCCTTTGGCCTGATTAATCAAAGAAATATTCTGAGTGAAGCAAGCTGTGTTAACTGCCTCAGCCCAAAAATAAGTTGGTAACTTTGATTCATCTAGCATTGTCCTTGCAGCTTCAATAAGTGTTCTGTTTTTCCTTTCAACTACACCATTTTGCTGTGGTGTTCTTGCTGCTGAAAACTCATGCAAAATACCATTTTCTTCACAGAACACCTTCATGCTTGAATTCTTGAATTCTGTCCCATTGTCACTCCTAATCCTTCTTACTTTGAAATCAGGATGATTGCTTACCATCTTGATGTGATTGATAATGATTTCACTTGCCTCATCTTTAGAGTGCAAAAAGAAGGTCCATGTAAATCTAGAAAAATCATCAACAATCACAAGACAGTATTTCTTCTTTGAAATAGACATGACATTTACAGGGCCAAACAAATCCATATGAAGTAACTCAAGTTGATGAACAATTGATGACTCTGTCTTGCTTTTGAATGATGCCTTCTTTTGTTTCCCTTTTTGACAGGCATCACACAAACCATCCTTGGAAAACTCCACCTGTGGAATTCCTCTAGCAAGATCTTTCCTCACCAAATCATTCATAACCTTGAAATTCAGATGAGATAATTTCTTGTGCCATAGCCAACTTTCATCCTTGCTTGCTTTGCTGAAAAGACAAGTGATGGTGTCTGAACTTGTGCTACTAAAGTCAGCAATGTACACATTCCCTCTTCTGAATCCAGTCATTACCACATTATTGTTTCCTCCTTTAGAAACAACACAGGCTTCTTTTGAAAAAGTAACTAAAAATCCTTTGTCACAGAGTTGACTGATACTAAGCAAATTGTGCTTAAGACCATCCACCAATGCAACCTCATCTATGATGACATTCTCTTTTGAAATCAAGCCATATCCCTTTGTGTAGCCTTTGCTGTCATCTCCAAAAGCAATACAAGGGCCAGCTCTTTCCTGAAACTCTGTGAGCAGGGTAGAATCACCAGTCATGTGTCTTGAACAACCACTATCCAAGTACCAAAGATTCCTTTTGTCTCCCTGCACACAATAAAACCAAATCAAGTTGATTTTGGTACCCAAGTTTCCTTGGGTCCTGTCTTGTTAGCCTTTGCATTCCCTTTTGTACCATTTTTCACTTTGGACTCAGATTGATTCAAATCAATCTTTACCCTTGGTGTTGATTTCTGAGGGTTGCTCATATTTTCATTCATAGCATGCATAGTTGGAGGAACAATCATGTTATTCATGTTCCATGGCATTTGTGGCATGTTAAACATATTCATGTAAGGATTAGACACAAATGGCATGCTAGCATATGGATTCTGAAATTGTGCATATGGAGCAAACATGTTAGGCATAACAGGCATTGTAGGCATGGAACTGTTCATTGCAGGCTTGGGCATTTTCACATTAGCAGATTTCTTAACAGATTTGCAGTTAGTAGACAAATGACTAACACTTCCACAATTAACACATGTCTTTCTAGGAGCATATTTATCAGGTGTGTAATTGTTGTGTTTGTTAATTCCTACTTTGCCATTCCTGTTATTCTTTTTATTTCCCTTAGCCTCATTATGAACTTTCTCTACCTTGTCTTTCAATTGCTTGTTAGACAAGTGACCTACATTAGCTCTCTCAACAGGCTTCTCAACTTTCTTTGAATTACTAGACTCACCTTGAACAAAGTTCTTGGTGACAGGACCATACTTGTCATTAAGTCTAGTGAGTTTCTCTTTTCTTTTGTCTGTCAACGAAACAGCCTGATCGGTTGATGGTTCATGTGTCAACGAAACATTGCATTTCGTTGACATATCAACCTCCAACAAATGATCATTGTTGTTTGTTGACTCTGTTTCTGATTCTAAGGTTTCACCAACACACCCTAGCTTCTCTTTGTTCTTTTTCCATGATTCCTCACAGAAAGATTCCATACCTTGAACATTAATGATGTTGGTAGCAACATTCCTGGAATCTTTCCATTTTGCAATCACACCTTGTTCTATTTCAAGTTGTGTTTTAAGAATTTCTTCCCTTTGTAACACGTTCTCAAGTTCCTTCTTAGCATCCCTACTAACACATCTCATTTTCTCAAATTCAATGAGCTGTGCTTCTAACATTGCATTCCTATCACTTAAGAGCAAATTAGTCTCTTTTATTCTAGAATTCTCCTTGGTAAGTGATTTAAGAGTAACACGCAAATTATATAGTACAGTAGACATTTCATTTACTGCACTATCGCATTCCTCTTTAGAAAGCTCAGAAAGATTAGTAATTGTTACCTGGTTGCTTGAGGAACTTGCTTCCTGCTCATGATTGTCAGCCATAAGAGCCAAGTTGACATATTCAACATCATCATCAGAGTCTTCACCATTACCAGCCCAGTCATACTCCTGAGACATGAAAGCCTTTTCTTTTTCCTTGAGAAGTTCAAAGTATTTCTTTTTATAATCAACAGGCTCAAATTTCCTGTTGCCCTTCTCAACCTTGGGCTTTCTGCAGTCTCCAGCAAAGTGACCAAGCATTCCACAATTGAAACATTTTGACTTAGACTTTTCAATCCAGTTTGATTTGCTAGGTTGAAAGTCTCTTCTTGGTGGCCTTGCTTCTGAGTTTCTTTTGAACTTGAACTTAGAGAATTTCCTAGACAGAAAAGCAATATGCTCATCAATCTCATCTAAGTCATTCAAGTTGGCTGGTTCTGATTCTTCTTCTTCTTCTGTCATCTTGTCTTTACCCTTGCTAACATCACTCCTACAACTAGGTCGACTAGTTGTGGCCTTTGCAGTTTCTTTGTTGTCATCTTCCAGTTGGTTCACAGATGCAATTAATGCAATAGATCCACCCTTCTTCTGTACCTTTTCAATTTCCTCATCTTGCTCCATTTCCAGCTCATAAGTCTTCAAGGTTCCATAAAGCCTTTCAAGAGTGTAGTCTTTGTACTCTTGAGTGTTTCTAAGAGAAACAGTCATAGGCTTCCATTCTTTTGGAAGAGCTCTGAGAAATTTAAGGTTTGAATCCTTAGTTTGATAGATCCTCCCATACAGCTTTAATCCATTCAAAAGCTTCTGAAACCTACTAAACGTGTCATTTAGGGTTTCACCAGCTTTAAAATGAAAATGCTCATATTGTTGTATAAGGAGTTGCATTTTATTTTCCCTGACTTGCTCAGTTCCTTCACAGAGAGTTCTAACAGTATCCCATACTTCCTTAGAGGTTGTACAGTTGATAACATTGTCAAACATCTCTTGCTCCAAACCATTAAACAGAATGTTCATGGTTCTTTTGTCTTTATGGACTTCTGCAACATCTTCAACAGTCCATTCTGAGACAAGTTTTGGAATCTCTACATCAGGAGCATTATCTGGCAATCCAACTCTAGAATCAAGCTTCATGGGAACGTGTGGACCTTTCTCAATGCAGTCTACATACCTCTCATCCATAGACATGAGATGTAAATGCATCTTTACTTTCCAGTGAAAGTAATTGTCCTTATCAAGAACTGGTATCTTCACACCTGCATCCTTCTTCACCATGGTTTCTGTTTTTGGTCTTGATCTTTAAACTTCTTGTATGTTAGAAGCTTGCTTTGATACCAATTGTTAATCCCAAATGACCTAACAGAATTGTAGAAGGGGGGGGGTTGAATACAATTTTGATATTTCTTTAACTTGAAAATACTTTATAAAATTAAACTGAACTGAATAAATAAAAACACAAGATATAAATAATTCAGTTGGATTGTTTGATGATCCAACTGAAGTGTTTTTATTGCGGAAATAATCTGTGATACAAATGTACACAGCTGCTCAGTTACAAGGTTGTAGAGAAGAAAAATGCTCTCAAAGATAGCTAATACAAACTCTTTGTTTTTCTTCACACACATAAAGTAACTGCTACACTTGGTTATATAAACCCAAGTTTACAACCCTATTTTTGGCTACACTAATAGTACAATGAGTAACCGCCAATAGTTTGCTTTTCATCCCTTTGTCCAGTGGTCCTTGGAGATCCTTGCTTTTGTCTTCATGCTTATTATGATCACTCCCAAGAGCCCAATTGGAAACTGGGATGTTTCCTTATTCCCCATGTCCATTTTAATGGTTTCCAATGCAAAGTACACTTCCACATCTCCTTTTTGATCTGTCAGGAACCTGTCACTATCACTTTGTCAATTGTATAGAAAAGCAATAATGATTCGTTGATGGCATAAAGATGTGTTTCGTTGATAGCTTTATTCTTTGTTTCGTTGATGAGCTTCCTTGTTTCGTTGATAGAGTAATCTTCATTCCGTTGACATGTCTTCACTTAGGCAAAATTACAAGGCACTAAATATTTACAATTAACCAACCTATTTTGCCTATCTAACCATTTAGTCAACATGACTTAGAAAACCTATCTAGTACTCAACAAACTGCATACCAAACTATGAAGTAATGTACAGTGCAATTGCTACATCACTCATTTCGTTGATGAGCTTCCTGTCAACGAAACACTGCAAAGCATGCTATTTCGTTGACAGTTACAAAATAACTTAATACAAAATCTACTAAGTGTTTTTATAATTATCATCAAGAACAACATATTCCTAACAGATTGTTTTTGTCAAGAACTTAAGGATGATTAATAATAACACTAATAATGATAATAATAATAATACTGATGGTAATGATGATGATGATGAGGACGACGACGACGACAACAACAACAACAACAACAACAACAACAACAACAACAATAACAATAATAATAATAATAATAATAATAATAATAATAATAATAATAATAATCTCTCTTTATAAATAATAAGTCTACTACACCATTGAGTGAATCGATCAGAAAATTTAAAAATTTAATGTTTTTTACCAATTTTTGTAGGTTACTTGATGTAGGTCATGGTGTCTATAAGAATTAGGATGCCCGCAAATTATTTAAGAATTTTACCGAAGACATTGTGTCCTAAAGTCTGTGAAGGACACTACTATTTTTCGAGGTTCTTTTGAATATTCTTAATTACATTTATCACAATAAAAAAATTACGAAGTTATTTTGTTTAAGAATGATATAATTTATATTGTGTCTTTTTATTTAAATATCACTATCTAATATCAGTGAAATATCTACCTTAATAAAATTTAAATACCTGATATTTCATATAGGATGTACAATTTTGAATAAAATTTTAAATTTAACAATAAAGGAAATATAATTTTCTTGGATAAATGGTGAACTTTCAAAACAAATAAAGGTCAAGGTAAAAATGATGCGAAAAAAATTAAAAAATCAAACTCGGTGCGAAGCACGAGTTAAAAGCTAGTACACATTATGCACACTCTAATTATTTTCTGATAAATATATCTCTGTCTTGATTTATTTTATTAACATTAATTTCCATGAATTTTTTCTCGGTTTCATCAACATTGTTAAATATTTGCTAAAATTAAACAATTACATTTAATTAGTTGTAAAGATTCAAAAAAAATGTATTTTGTTATTTTCTCTCTATTTTATAATTAGGATTCACATTAAATTTCAAGAAAACTAGTATATAACAATTAAATTATAAAATAGTCATATATTAGAAAATATAAATGAAAATGTCATAAATACTTTATAAATATCTCAATTTATCTTATTATTGATTGAAGCCATAAGTATTAATTTTATTAAAATTTTACAATTGTGCATATTGTCAACATCAAATTAACAATAAAGAAAATCAACATAAAAAAGAGAGTACACAAATAATAATAATAATAATAATAATAATAAAGATAACCTTTCGTATTTTTCTATAAGTAATAGATTGTTAACATACCATCGAACTCGCGATACTCAAAATAATAAGTATCAATAATTTACAAATTAATAAGAAAATATTTCAAAGACATCGTCATTATTCTTGGTATGTTTTCAGTCGAGAAACATTTTTATAAATCGTTGTCGTCATTTTAAAGCGAGAATCTTATAATAGCGATAATGACATCATATAACAAGATAAAACGATCATTTTTCAATTGGAACTGACAGCGACGACGGTTTGTAATATGAACTAACGACGACGACCCATCAATTGTTTCTCTATTGAAATTAATGTTGATGTCGTAACAATTGTTGGAACATACGAATCATGGTACTTCGTTTTACGATATAATTGCATAAGTTTGAAAAGAAGATTGACCTTAATCGTTACGGCGCAAGCGATTCAAGACACGTTTTCTGTTGTATTCCTTAATTCTCCTTGAGCGAAATGTGGCCTTCGATCTCCCAAAGTTTCATCTCCTTAAAGCCTCAAAATTCCAAAATCCTAGCTTCGTGCGGCTGCCCTTAGTTTCAATTTCGTTTTCTGTTGTGGAACCAGCTTTAAAGAGAACATGAATATATCTAGGTTACAGTAGGGATCGGGGACAATTACGTCGGGCATTCCAATGACATTTCGGGTTAAACCCAATGCCATTAAATATTAATTCAATCCACTAAAGAATTAATATTTGCATTACCTTTCCTAATACTGCAATTTTAATTATTTAATTCAGTTCCTATATTATTTGCTTATTAAATTCCCCACGTTTAAGATATCATACGTACATTAATTTAATTAATCACTAATAATTAATTTAAATAATATCTTATTCAAGCCTGATCATCCACTCAACCTTATAATTATGTCAGAAATAAATATGTCTGCAGAGCTTTACATAATTATCTTTATGAGCTTTCAAGAGGGCATCATCAACCCGAATATTATCAGGACATGGATTCCTTCTGTAATTAATATCCCATTCTGCGTACAATGTCATTTGATATTGCATTTGATACTAGATTATCCACAATATATAATAAATAGACAATGTAATAAAATGGATAATGATATATACCTTAAACGAATAATTCAGTGTAAAACCCCAACAATCTCCCAATTATACTCAAGCTATTCTTTGAGCATATCAGTGTTTAATACAAGCAATCCACTACCAGTTTCAAGAACTACTATGTGACCAGACATCTGACTCATGTCGCCTCCATGTGTTCCTCAAAAGCCTTAGCTGGTAAGTACTTCGTGAAAGGATAAACCCGGATGTCCTTTGATGCTATATCGGTCACAACGATATCTCCTCGCTTAACGAACTGTAGTATGAGGTGATACTTACGCTCGATATGTTTTGTTGCCTTATGTTCTCGTGGTTCCTTCGTATTTGCAACAGCACTAGTGTTGTCACTATAAAAACGTATCATCTATTTTACACTTTCAGATTAATATCTCTCCTTTTTTTCCTAAAATTATTACGGATAACATATATGAAATTATTATCAAATCATATCATTTAAAATTTTAATCCTACCATATTCATATTTAAAAAATTTCACATATAATATCAAAAATAATATGTGCATCGCACGGGTTTTAAGCTATTATGATTAAAATTCACTTTTATAACAGATCGTATATTTATATTATATTTTTTTGTAAGCGAACATGACTCACAAGTAGGGCTGAAAAATGAATCCGAGTAATTGGATCTGAATCTGAGTTCGACCCATTAAAATTGAATATAATTCGTATTCGTATAAAATAGGAGCAATTCAAATTCCACTTTATAATTTGAACGAATATCGAGTTTGATCCTATCACTTTGATATTCGGTCATATTTATGGAGATCAGTTTGAATTAATTCAAGAGTACTCGAATACATATTCATTATTTTTATTTTTTTGTCAAAATTTAATTTTTATTTAGCTTTTTAATATAATTTTGTATTTTTAAAATATTAAACTCAAATGATATCTTTTTATGTCTATAATATTTTCACAATTATATACTGTAACTATATAGTCATTCTATAATTATATATGTATTATTAAATTTATTCAAATTTGTTAAAAAATAATCCATGTATCACACTAAATAATAAGCTAAAACTAATTCCTATTTATCTGAATTAAGGTGCCCGATTATGTTATGACGTTCAGAGGCGGAAAATCCAAAAAGTATGTCCATGTGGTTCTTTCAGTCAGTAATATATCATGTTCAAAATTCATTTTACAGATACTTATATCTTATAAGAAATTGCAGATCGTTTCAAATCATCAATTTGTTATTTATTTCCAAATAGATTATTACCAACTTCAACAATATACACTACACATTCTTAATTATTACATATCATTTTCAATGATGTTATCGTTTATAGATTAAAAGGATCTTTTACATTACAAGGAGCAATATGTTCCATTCAAATGAAGTAACATTTTATGTCTGATGCAATGTGAGATTTTTTCTTGTCTTTTCTCTATCTAGATTTAAAAAATATAACCATAACAAGGTAGAAAGACCATTAGTTTGTATTACCAACAATTGTATTTAGGTTTATCTTAAAATAAGATAGCAGATCACTCGACGAATAAGCGTCGTGTCGACTCAGTTAGAGGACCATGAGTGTTATAGAACACTTATCATTTATATTCTGCAACTCAGAAACTCCAATTGTGGTTGTAAAGATACAAAAAGAAGTGAAGTTGCAAAGTCTTGGTGCCGAAATCATAATGTTATTACATCTAGACTCATGGCGGAAAATGTTGGTTCTGATACCGAGGTTTAATAATTGAGGAAGACGAAGATGCATGAAAGGACACATAGTTTCATTCATTGTTTTGTTCAATAAAATTAAAAGGATCTTTTACATTACAAAGAGCAATAAGTTTCATCTGAATGAAGTAGCATTTTACGTCTGATGCAAACCAATGAACCATAACAAGGTAGAGAAGAACACTAGTTTGTATTCCCAACCATACCAGCTTATCCTTCTTAATTAAATACAATATTTTTGAGATAAGGTGTTAATGGTTCGATTTACAATATATAGATTTATTTTGTTATAATTATAGATGCTTAAAAAAGTTAAAAATTCTGTTGAAATAGTCAACACAATTAAAAGGAGTGAAATTTTTTCCAACATTATTGTTAATGCATTAATAGCTTATGGTATTTTGAGATGTTCTTATGTGAAAATGAAACACTAACAATTATTTGAATATTTTTTATATTGAAAATATTAGTCATTGTTTATTAATTATGTCGACTAAGTTACAAGACCACGAGTGTTATATATCTACTTTTGTTAGTGCGTAATATAGATCATATTTCCAACATCATTGTTAATGCATTCATAGATTAGGGTGTCTGAAAATGTTCTTATGTGAATATGATACGGTAACAATTATTTGAATATAGTTCTTGTATTGAAAATATTAGCCATTGTTTATTAATTGTGTCAACTAAGATGTGTAATTCATCACTAACCTATGTCATCAATTTATTAGTGATAAACTATTTTTTGTACAACAACATTACAAATCACATGATATTCAAAAGTTAAGAATCAAGTATTTATACCTTCAGCCCTAAATTACCACGCTCTAATTTTTGATGGCCAATTTGTTGTTTGTTGCCAAGTAGATTATTACCACCTTGACCGGTATAAACTACATCTTCGCAATTGTCAAGATCATCCTCATATTGGCCTGATATCACAATAGGCATAATGATTGGTAAATTATAAGCATTTGAATGATGAATGACTTGTTTACCATTACTAAATTATAAGCATTTGAATGACTTGTTAATAGAATTTCTCATAAGGGACTTAGGTAGCATCTTGAGGTATTGCTTGTTATGGTCAATAGTTTCTTTCGTTAATAATTTGAAATACTCTTTTTAATTTAAAATGTTGCCCAAAGCTTATTGTGCAAATGGATTGTATCTCTTCAGGTTTTTCTTACTGCAAAGAAAAGATGGATGTTAGATGGACGTTTAATCTTAATTTAATAATACCTACTAAAATATTTTTGTGACCTCTCAGTTTGACCACGGTATATACTATATAGTTTGTGCTGTATCAATTTTCAATTGTAAAATTTTTATATTTTGTGTTTTTTTTCAAACTTTGTGTTAAAGATTGTAATATGTCTGTTCAATATTTCAATACTTTGATATTGTATGTTACCGTCCGACGATATTCCTTTCCAATATTTTGTGTTATATTGAATGTTTTTTTTGAAATCAAATATGTCCATATATGATGTAATTTGTTATGAGTGATTTTGATATATTAAAATAAAAAATTTATGTTTTGTGTTTTTTTTTAATTTTGTGTTAAAGATTGTGATGTGGTTGTTCAATATCTTAATACTTTGATATTGTATGTTACCGCCGTCGTCCAACTATATTTTTTCCCAATATTTTGTGTCATAATGTATGTTTTTTTAAAATTAAATATGTACATATATGATGTAATTTGTTATGAGTGATTTTGATAAATGGAATATTTTGATTTGCTAGATGTTTTTATTTTATTTATGTGTTTTTAAATAATTTAATAGAGTGTGAATGATTTATATGAATAAGTGTATATTATGATTTGATTCAGATTGATTAAAATTTGTTGTGTTTATGATGATTAGGTGAAAAGAATCGAAAAATTCTGTAAATCAACAGTGTCATCAGTAATGGAATCATCTGTTGAATCACCGGAGAAAAATGTTGTGACATTACCGCATACTACTCGTACCGGAAGGCGAAACAAGTGAGAGAAAGATGTGGAGTTGTGCAGAATTGTTGGAACATATGACTCACAGTACTGCATTTGATGATATAAATTAAACAGTTCGAAAGAAGATTAACCTTAATCGCTACGACGCAAGCGATTCAAGTCCACCTCTTCTACTATATTCCTCGATTCCCCTTGAGTGAAGTGTGGCCTTCGATCTCCCAAAGTTTCCTCTCCTTAGTGTCTCAAAATTCCAAAACCCTAGCTCCGTGCGATTGCCCTAGGTTTCAATTTCATTTTTTTAGCTTTAAAGAGAACATGAATATATATAGGCTAAAGTAGGGATCGGTGACAATTAGGCCGGGCCTCCCAATGACATTCCGGATCAAGCCTAATGTCATTAAATGTTAATTCAATTCACTAAAGAATTAATATTTGCACTACCTTTCCTAATATCACAATTTTAATTATTCAATTTGGTTGTTATATTATTTGCTTATTAAATTCTCCACGTTTAAGATATCGTATGTCCATCAATTAAATTAATCACTGACAATTAATTTAATTAACATCTTATTTATCCTTGATCATCCATTCAATCTTATAATTATGTCAGAAATAAATCTGCCTGCATGGCTTTACATAATTATCTTTATGAGCTTTCCAGAGAACATCATTAACCCGAATATTTTTGGGACATGGATTCCTTCTGTAATGTATATCCCACTCTCCCTATAATGTCATTGCTCAAAACATAATATTGTAATTAATAATTAATTACATCATATATGAATCAAAGCATGTGCTTTGAATACAAGTGTCAATCACTACATCCGGATTAAGAATCTAAGCAATAATAATATCATAGAATCTTAGTTCTTCTTTATTGTCAGAATAGAACAACAATTCTAATATTTTGATCCTGTTCAATATACACAAAATATACAAGTATTATTCAATAGTCAAGATAGACTATTCCCAAATAATACTTTAGTCATTCCAGTGGTTTGTCTAATACCAGTTAGATTGTGAACCTTTATTATATTATATACACACTGATAATCTAATCTTCCGCTATCCCGTTTGATATTAGATTATCTATAATATATAATAAACAGACAATGTAATAATATGTAATCAAGATTCTCAATAAAATGGATAGTGTTATATACTTCAAATGAATAGTTCAGTATAAAACCCCAACAATCTCCCACTTATACTCAAGCTATTCTTTCAGTATATCAGTGTTTATTACAAGCAATCCACTACCAGTTTAAAGAACAACTATGTGACCAGACATCTGACTCCTATCGCCTCCACGTGTTCTTCAAAAGCATTAGCTGGTAAGCACTTCGCGAAAGGATATGCTCGGTTGTCCTCTGATGCTATATCGGTCACAACGATATCTCCTCGCTTAAGGAACTGTCCTATGAGGTGATACTTACGCTCGATGTGTTTTGCTGCCTTATGTTCTCGTGGTTCCTTCGTATTTGCAACAGCACCAGTGTTGTAACAATAAATTGTGATATGTTGTGGAAAATCAGGAACTACATCCAAATCTAGCAGGAAGTTTCGGAACCATATTACCTCTTTGGTTTCCTCAGAGGCCGCCACATATTTGGCTTCTATGGTTGAGTCTGCGATGTATTTCTGCTTCACACTCCTCCATATTATGGCTCCACCTTCTAAAGTAAAAACACACTCCGAGGTTGACTTCTTCTTTCCCGATCTGTCTGGAAATCTGAGTTGGTATATCCCACAAGTAATAAGTCCTAGGCCTTATAAATTAACATATACTTTTTAGTCCTTCGCAAGTACTTAAGTATTGTTTTTACTGCATTCCAATGTTCTTGTCCTAGGTTAGACTGATATCTACTGACCATGCCAACGACAAAGCTAATATCAGGTCTCGTACATAACATAACATACATTAAGCTTCCATATGCTGAAGCATAAGGAACTGCTTTCATGTTCTCTATCTCCTTAGGTGTTGTAGGACACTGCTCATTCGATAGAGAAACTTCATGTCTAAAAGGTAAATTACCATTCTTAGAGTCCTGCATGTTAAAACGAGCCAATACTTCATCAATTTAAGGCTCTTGAGATAAAGCTAACATCCTTTGATCCAAAGTATGTATGCCGCTTCACCTAAGAGCATCTCCAATAGGGATTGCCAAGAGATTTTCAAATCTTATGTGGCATGGCAACTTTGGTTGCCCACCGATTGGAGTTGTATAGTTGCCAACAAGTTGCCAACCAAAGTTGCCAAAAGTTGGCAACTTCCTCATATAGTAAAAACACCTAACATTTCCTCAAAAGTGTATTTATTTCTATCCATTTTTCTATCTCCGATATTATTATCATTTATGTATGAGATCACAATGGCAACTTTTAAAGTTGCCAATTATTGGAGTAAATTTTTAACAAAAGTTGCCAATAATGAGATGGATGAGAGAAGAAATATAAAAATAATATATGTGATGATGTGGTAGAGGTTGGCAACTATTTTGGCAACATCTATTGAAGATGCTCTAAGTCTTTCATTTCAAATTATTTGAACAACCATGCCTTAATTGATGACAACATCTCTATATTGTTTCCAATTATTAAAATGTCATCTACATATAACACTAGAAAAACCACTGCATTTTCCTCACTCTTCCTATACACACACGCTTAACTTGGACTATAATCATATCCATATGACTGGACTACCTGATCAAAACGAATGTTTCAATACCTGAAAACTTGTTTCATTCCATAAATGGACTTCTTAAGCTTACATACCAGATGCTCTTGGTCTTACTTAATGAATCCCTCTGGTTGTTGCATATACATGGTTTCTTTAAGACTTCCATTAAAAAAAGTTGTCTTGACATCCATTTGCCGAATCTCATAATCGAGATGAGTTGTTATAGACAAAAGAATCTGGATTGACTTAAGCATAACTACCAGCGAAAAGGTTTCCTCATAATCAATCTCTTCTTTCTAAGTATACCCTTTCGCAACAAGACTTACTTTCCAGGCTTTCACCTTTTGCCAGATCCTTTTTTTCACTTCGAGATCCACTTACATCCAATGAATTTTACACCTTTGGGTGGTTCTACGAGATCCCAGACTTGATTGGAATACATAGATTCCATCTCAGATTGCATAGCTTTACGCCATAAATCTGCATTCTTATCTTGGAGTGCTTCTTCGTATATCCTGAAATCTTCATCATATTCACAAGAGACCGGGTTCGAAGACTCTCTCAAAAACATGAATCTCTCAAATTGTTGAACAACCCTCACTAGTGCATTATCAGTAATAGGTTGTGCATTTACTTGTGGTTGTTCTACTGTTACCCATAAATAATTATAATAGCATTCTTTTTCCATACCTGATAAATAGTTTAGGATTTAATATTATGATAAAATAATCTCAAATTCTCTCATAATTCGCTGTGAGAGACATAAGTTTCAATTCAATACTAAAATTATAATTATTTAAACAATCAAAATTTAACTAATAATAAGGAAATTAACATATTTTATTACATAAATAAATGCTTAAGATAAAATTTCGTTTCTCTCCAATAAAATGAGAAATTGATTACAACATAAATGTGTTTTATCTATCTGTATTTTATTTTATCAATACTACAAAGATTGAGTAATACATCAATATATTCTAAAAGAGCGCTAGCATTACACATTCCAAATGACTTTTAATACCCTTCTTTCTTTTTCTTTTTTCGATAATTTTTTTTATCCTTTTTGGTCTTTTTACCCTCAATCGGGTCACCCAAACTAAAACGAGTACTATCCATCTATTTTTAACTCTTTTTTATGTCAAACGGGTCACCCATCCACATTTGGGTATTACCCATATATTTGAATTCAATTCACGTCAGTTATCAACTAATTTTCTGCCAGACTTCCTCCTAATCTGCTGATTTTGAAATTTGAAATCCTTATTTTATGGATACATCTTTGGAAGCTACTAAACATGATTGAGACTAATATGAAAATTCAAGTTTTGGACTTTTGTTTCAAAACTCTTTGTTGATCAGTTAATTTCCATACCTATGGACAAATCAGGTATGGTGATTATTGTGTATGAATGTGTATTGCTTCACAATCCAGGTCACAAACGGATTTCGCTGACACCATTATCGCCTTCCTCTGCCAAACAAGGTAAGAAGTACATGTTTTACGTATGTTTCTAGATTAATATTTTTTCTGCTCTTTTAGTTGTTTTTTTTATTTGTTTTAGATTTGAAATGCAGAGCAGAATGTGAGATTGACAATTCTCTCGGTTATATATCGTATAGAATCTTCATTTTGTTGTTGTTTGTGATTGGTTAAAGGCCAACACAATGGACAAATCAGGTATATAGTGGTTTCTTTTATACAGGTAGATTTATGAATGTTTAAATTCTTTTGCACTCCATGCTATGTGTATTGTGTATGCATTCACGACTTTATATATCTATTCAAGTTCTTATATACCTTCTTATCAGGACATTCTTATCATGTTCATCTTAATCGTAATGATGATAGTTTATAGGTATAGTTTGATTTATTATGATTTATTATTTGATTACAGTTTGTTCGTATAGCTGATAGATTTTACTGATAATTTGTTTTAAAAAAATTTAACATGTAGATTAGGTGTTTGACAGAATGCTCCAACCAAAATGTTGTGAAGGTTTGTTTTCTCCTATCTAATTACCCATCACATTTTTAATTTACACTATTTCTTAATCTTTGTCTTGGATATAGTTTACCGACTTTGTGATTAGGTGTCAAGCATGGAGGTCATCGATGACCAAAATTTAAAGACTTACAATTTAGACTATTTGTCTTCAAAGAACCATGGTTTGAAATAATGAGGTGAAGTAGTCGGCTTTCTGAAAACTTAAACAATCTTTGCAAGATCTGGTAAGTAATCTCTTACAAAGCCTTGATTTGATACCGAACTGTCACTTTTTTATTTCTTGAAGTTGAAAGTACTACTGTGATCCACTTAACGGCTTAACCTCAGCTAATAATTTAAGTTTTATATTTTCCAATTTGTGCGATCAATCTTTTTCTAATTTGTGCGCTTTATCTTAATGTCTTATTGTATCCTTTTTTGTTGGAGCTTTGGTTGCAATCAATATGATGAAAAAATCTTCTTAAATTTCGACCAAAGCAATCATAGAAATGGATGGTACAGGTTAGTTTATACTTGACATCATGTTTTTTGATCATCCACATATAAACTTATGTGTCTATGGTATTAATTTACATAGGAAACGAACCCCACTTGGTCCAGTGTCTCCTTCCTCAACAAAGAAAGGTTTTCTTTAGTCCTAATTTGCAAATACATGTTTGGGTTTTTAATTTGTCCAATCTGAACACTTTTGCCTCTACCTGCATCGTTGTTTTATGTACTTAATTTTGATGAACTTTTTTTTATGATTATGTAGTTGACGTTGATAGATAAAGGCTAATGAGTATTAGGAATTTCAAACATGCAAAAATATAGCTTAACATCTTATCATAAACATCAGAGCACATTATACTAATTATAATGTTTATAACTTCCGTCTCTTGTGATTAATATATCCTATTCCTCGTCTTTTTCCCTTGCTTTCTTAATGTAATATGCTTCAGTTCCTCCTGATGATGAGGGTCGGCTTTGCCAGGATTGCAAGGTTGACTGCTTACAGTTGCTTAATGATTCTCAAGGAACAAATATTTCTGTTAACGACAGCTGGGAGGTCTAAACAACAACTTTAGTCAGACATTTGCAAGTTCAAATATGCGTTTTAGTCAGGAACAAATATTTTGGTTAAAATATGATATGAAGGTCTTTTATAAGGGCTATATTGGTAGAAGGTGTTGCTGCATTTGCAAAGAGTGATGGTGTCATGAAAGCTGTAGGAGGTGTAAGAATGGATGTAGCAGCAACAACTACAATTATTAGTTTAAAGAAAGATCAAAACATGCTTCCAAGTAGTGGCGAAACTATTAAGGTAATTATCATTACTATAAAACAGTTATGCTTTTCAATAATTTTAA
Source organism: Heracleum sosnowskyi (assembly GCA_030848705.1). Classification (NCBI taxonomy): domain Eukaryota; kingdom Viridiplantae; phylum Streptophyta; class Magnoliopsida; order Apiales; family Apiaceae; genus Heracleum; species Heracleum sosnowskyi. The sequence continues at coordinate 84,061,826 of CM061242.1, forward strand.
ATCTGGTATACACTGTAATTATTATAAAATTACCCCTTGATGTAACCGGCCTTCCATCTAAAAGGTTCGCTTATATTTCGGCGCCATACATACATGAGGAAAAAAAAATCAAGGAGCTGAGCACATTATATTGGTGTCAATTCAGTTACAAGTTCAGGATTTTGCTTTGATGCACTACTTTGGTCAGAACTAATACTTCTAAGGCACATTCTTAATATTAATTATTTCCATCTTCTAAGGCAGTCTCAATAGAAGGATGATTAACATTGCTTCTAAAACATTATCATCTCTTCCGCTCACCACCATTTCTGTATGTTTGGTTGTGAGCGATATACTATCAGATAATTAGATGTTTTAAGTGATTTTGCTTCCATAATTAGATGTCTTGAGTCTACAATTACCCGGTGTAGAGGGTTTCATTGAAGAGGCAAGTACATGTAGATATATAATGAAAAATCTACCTCAGATTATGATCAGAATTATGTGTGATTATAGTTATTTGAAATTTACCAAATTCTTGGTGCCTATGAACTTGAAGCTATGACTTTGGTGTCTACCTCAGGACTTCATGTCATTTACGAGGCTTGACTACTTTGTCTTTGTTATAATTCCTACAATTAGTTAAGATTTCAATTTTATTGCATCATAAGTAGCTCATTCATCCATTTCAATTTGTCTCGGCAATGCAGGTTGTCCATCTTGCGAGGGATGGCATATACATCATGTTCCCAGTTACAATAAACGGTGACCCAGATGACTTGCAACAAGCTGGTCCATGCAACTTTTGCCAAATATCATAGACTCACACATGAGAGTCCAGATGTTTCCTCTGCTCCACCTGTTAATCCTATTTGAGCAACAGTACTAAAAGGTACGAGTTGGTGTGATACAATTCTCTCAAAATATTCACAATACGGCCACACGCCATCAGTCATCTACAGGTACGCTACATATCTAATCTTCTGTTATTTGATACTTGGCATGATTGAAAGTTTATTCTAATATATAGATATCATCTTTTTGTTGTTATGATCACTTTATAATAATATAAGTTCTTCCAACGTTGTTAGCGGCCAACCATCTTACATTTCGCATTCACCATATGGTTTTGTGCCAGATAATTTATCGTGTTTGCTCATGTTTAACAACGTTCACAACACTCTGTGGTTTTTTGTTTTGAATTAACTTTTATACAACTATTTTCATGTTTTTTTTACACTCAAGGTTTGGCAAATCCTCATGCTTCTGGTAATCATGTTGTAACGTCACTGAATTCCGTTAGGATTATTGTCACCTTCTTCCTCACAAAATAGTAAGTTATTGCAGTTAGTGTCAATTTGGATGATTTACGACACATTTATTCTTTCTTACAAGGCTTAGTTATTAGTTCAAAATCTTTGGGGTTCTATTTCAGCCAATGTTTATGTGCAAAGTAGTGGCAGGCCGAGCCAAAACATGAACATCTTTAAGAATGTTGATTCCAACACTCAAGTTCTGAAAACCAACTCTGGTGGTACTTTAGACATCTATGCATCCATTAAGTTTGAGCATATTTTGTGTGGTATATATCTCAAGTAACCATATAGTTTTTATTTGGGATTCATCATCGAAGGGTTGTACACCGATAATCTGCCTCCTTAAAAATCAAATGTCAAAACCAGCCCATATTGCATAACCAGGATACACTACAAGAAAAGGGTCAATAGACATCGGTTTCCAGCCGATGTCTATGTTGTTTTACAACCGATGTCTTTGTCGGTGATGCCTATCTTAGACATCGGCCAAAAACCGATGTCTGTACTTAACATACACATCGGTTATAACTTAAATTTGGATGTCTATGCTACAATTTTTATAGATATAATTGATTTTATAAACAAAGTACTTGCATTATATTCTAGAAAATATATAAGACACTAAGTAATGAACTCATATAAACATCACCTTTTAGAAAAAAAAAGTGATTTATATTCTTCTCTTAGACATCATTTTGGTCTGATGTCTGTTTTGGTTTTAGACATCAGATATTATAAATAAAAAGTGATTTTTATTTGTTTCTTAGACATCAGATATTGTAGAAAAATTGCGATGTATATCTTTATGTTAGACATCAGTTTTGGCACATTTGTATTGATGTATATTTAGTTCTTAGACATCAGATATTGTAGAATAATGTGATGTATATCTTTGTGTTAGACATCAGTTTTGAACGTTAATGTTGCCCGGTAAATAACAATTGTAGAAGGGGGGTTGAATACAATTGTATAAGATTCTCGACTTAATAAAATATAGATCACAAATATGAAAGAATAATAACAGCTTTATTAAATCTGATATAAAACTGTTACAAACTCTCTCAAGAAATTCTGATGTTCTTGAGAGCTTCTAAGTTACAATATACTCGTGTATGCAATTGATTAATTAAAATCAAAACCTAAACTGTGTTTATATAATACACAGCTTCTCTATCGATTACAAGATAAGTCTGAATCAATTACCAACTATATTGAAACATATCCTAACCGACAGCTTCATTCCTATAAACTAGGAACCGACAAAATAAACTTCCTTCTTTAACTAGACTCCATAAATAACTCGAAGTTGTAATCCTGATCAGCTTCCAGTCCTGATGATCAATCCTGATCATAGTCATGATAGTAATCCTGATAGCAATCCTGATACTGACGCTTGAGCAAATACTGATGACGTCAGCAATCCTGATCAGTTGAGTCTAGATCCTGACGATCATTGAATCCTGATCTAACAATCTCCCCCAATCTCATACTTTGTAAAATAAAGTATAGATTCCTAGATTCAATGATGTCAAAAACTTATTTACAAAATGTACAAGTATTTACAATAACAACTTATCTGTTCAGATTCTTTGATAGAACAAATTCATCTTCAAGAAGTTTGACAGTAGTCTTTCTTCCTTATCTTCAAGAATTTGAATTAGTCTTTCTTTAAGATCTTTGAGTTCTTCATCTTCGTCATTTATCAGAAAAATAGCTGCTCTGAGATTCTGTATAGAGCTTCTCTGTAGACTGTGCTCTTCAAGCAAAAGATAAGCAATTTCCTTCCCATCAGGATTAAGATTAAGTTGAGTCATGCCAAAGGTCATTTCTTTCACAGCAGTACCCCTTTGCATTTCCACATCTTTACCTCTTAGATTTAAGTACATGGGAGTACAATCACCATTGAAATTTCTTCCTTCATCAAATCTTCTCTTAATTGTTGACAGAATCATATCACTCCATTCTTTGCGCACTTTGTTTTTCCATCTTAGCAGATAATGAACATATTTCAGTTCCTTTGTAGTTTTAACCAACAGCTCTTGAATGGTCATCACCTTCACACTACCATCTTTCATGAAATACAGAAGCTTTTCTTTCTTTTCAGTACCATCATGACAATCTATAACTATATCAACATCCAATAAATTGTTCAGGTGTTCAGAAGTTAAAATACCTCCAATTTCAGTCAAAGCATGAGGATCAACATGTGGTAAATTCAGAAATTCAGCATCCATGTGTCCAACACCTCCTCTTGAGTTGTGTGACATTTGCTTTAGACTTGGAAACATCTGTAACCAGAGTGCTTTGGATCTAAATGAATCAGAAAAATCAGCAACACTGGAGACACTTGTTATAATTCCACCAGAATGATAGTTGATAGGTCTATCACACCTAAGTGTGTCAATGTGTTTCCACTTCTTGTCTTTTTCCTTCTCAAGAACATAGCTTCTTTCTAACTGAGGTTGTTGTCTACTTGAATTTCTCCACAACCTTCTATTTGAATGTTTAATCTTTTGCACATAGAGATTGAAATCTCTATTTGTTGTTCTTGTTACTTCTTTTCTTCTTCTTTCTTCTTCTTCATCCACTTCTTCATTATGTGAATCAACCACAGTAGATAAGATTAACAAATCAACCTCTTGTAGAATTTCAGATTCATCAGGATCTTGAACAATGTCAGGAATAATGTCAGGATTAGAATCTGGAATTTGAGCTGTATTACTGATGAGTGTTGATTGTCTTGATTTTCTTCTCAATTCAGGTTCTTCTTCAATAATTCCATCATCACCAAAAGTAGACCTGTCAGGAACTACTGGAATTTGAGTAGGCTCAGGAATTTCTTCTATTCTTAGACTTCTAGACCTTGTCTGTCTAGGCATATGTTAAATTGATGAGCTTCTTCCTCTACTTGCACCTCTTCTTGCACCTCTGCTACCTCTGCCTCCTCTACCTCTAGCAGGAGCAGGATTCTTAAAACTCTCCATCATTTCTCTCTGTTGATTTAGAAATTCTTCATGTGAGAGATCAGGATATTCTTCACTAGCAGTAGAAAGTGCCTTCCTTGCAAATAATTGTTGAACTCTCTTATCAGTGTGATAAAGAGTAACAACGTCACCATATCTTGTTGTGAAATTCCAGAATAGATTAGCAGCATCTTCAGGATTATCAATAAGAACATCTTCATCACCTTCAGGAATTGTAGAGAGTGTTTGTCCATGACCATGTGTCAGGATTTGATCAGCTATCAGGATTTGATCACCTGTCAGGATTTGCTCTTCTGTCAGGATCTGAGATTTCACCAGTGTCCTTACTGTTCTAACTCCAGAACCAGAAACATGAGTTGACTGCGTGGATTGACTTTGAGAAGTTTGAATTGTAGACTTCATCACAGCAACATCAGAGGTTTCTCTTTGAAATACCATATACCATATCATCACCATCATTACCAGTATTGTCATCATCATTATTTCTTCTCAATACTAGTTCAGGTGTACATTTTGTCTGACTTACCTTCTCCCCCTTTTTGACATCAGAATTTGATAACAAATTTAAAATTAAGGAAAGAGAGGCTTGAATGTCAGTTACCTTGGATTCCAATGAATCAATTCTGTTGTGAATGTGAGACTGTTCTGAAACAATTGTCTTAACATGAGATTCCACAACCCTCAATTGAAAAGCAGTTGGAGCCTTTGTCAAGTTTTGAGAGATATCAGTCCTCACATGTTCAGTAGCATCCTTCACAGAATCAATTTCAGTCTTGAGGCTTTTGGATAAAAGAGTTGTAGCCTTCAAGTGATTCCTTAAATCTTCATTTTCTATGATTCTGGCAGCATGAGCAGCATGTTCCAAAGCACATGGAAAACTGACAAAGTTAAAAGATCTGTACCATTCATTTTCCCATTCATCTTTTCTTAGAAGCTCAGCTGGATCAATTGGTGAAGGACCAGAAAAGTCTTGTCTAAGATCCTTTCCTGTAGTAGCCTTGCCAGCCATGAAAGTGCTTGAAGAACCAAAGTTAGTTCCAAGACTAGATTTGAGTGATGTAGCAAGCTGATCCTTCTCACCATCATTTTCATCGTCAGAATCATTATCATCACTATCTCCAGAATCACCAGCATCATCAGGAACAACACCTTTAAGTTTATCTTTGGATTCTGAGATAGGATCTTTCATTGGTCTTGAGCTCAGTGGCAGGATCAGGATTGGCTCAGCATCAGGAGCACAACTAGCATCAGGAGCAACACTGTCAGGATTTGATAAGCTTACATCAGTATTTTCTACTAATGGTTCTTGTGTAGCATGAGGTTCAGAAGCTGCTTCAACACTTTGAGTTGGAGGTTCTTGTGTGCTTCCCTCAATGACAGTGTCCTCGACCAAAATTTCCATTTCAGGAATATCAGAAGCCCCTTGAGCATTGTCAGGAAACTTCTCAGAAACTGCAGCTGATTGGCCTGCATCCTCACTTTGAGAGGATGGTTCTTGTGGAGCAGGAATGTGAATGTCTTCATTCTCCCTTTGAGAAAATGGTTATTGTGGGACCATTCCTTCAGTTGAGCCTTCACTCACACTTTGAGTGAGTGGTTCTTGTGGGGCAGGATCTTCAATAGCCGCTGAACCACTTTGAGGTTCAGGTTCTTGTGGGCTAGATCCTTTCAGTTTCTTCAGTCTCTGAAAGACTTTCTCTTCTGCCTTCCTTTTCTTTTCCATGGGATGAGTAAACCCAAGTTTGGAAGCAGCAGCACCAAGCTTCTCCCGTGAAATATCAACATGTCGTGTAGTTGGAGAGTCTTTGTGTAATAACCCGAATTTTTGGTAAAATTAAAACTTTTCTTATTTTGATTAAGTGCATCAGTGAATAGTGAATTTGGTGGATGAATAGTGATTTTGAGGATTAAGAAAAAATTTCATGCCACCTATGTACGAGACGTAGTGTGGATATTCCGAAGTCATATTAGTGATCTACGGAGTAAATAAGTGAATGCAAAGACGATCGGAATTCAGAAATTCCAAATTTTATTTTGGTGTAGTATTTGACCGGGCAGTGAATTATATATTATTATATTCAAGAAATGAGATATTAAATTTGAGGATTTGAGGATTTAATATTTGGAATTTTATTATTTTATTAAAGTCGATTTAAGGATTCGATTGTTGGAGTGAATAGTGAATAGTTACTATTCACTGCGAGAATCGCGTAGAGTTTTATTCGCTCTTTTTAGGAAATATTTTCGAATCGTTGCAAGAGGAACAAAAACAAGGATGAATAGTAACATTGATGAATAATACTCCAAGGTGAATAGTAAAATTTTATAGTCTCCGATTGATCCTATATTTCAGCGGAAGTTCAGGAATAATAAACGGTTAATAATCGCGTAGTCAGAAATCGCAAACGAAAACGAGAATCGAAAATCCACTTGAAGGAGCAACTTTGGACGTTTATATTACTTATAAAATAAAGAGTAAGAATGCTTGAAAGTGTGGAGGCTTCCATGAGAAGCATTAGTTGATATTTTGCTTCAATTATGACATAAGCATGTATTAAAATAAAGGATAAAGCTAAGTAATTACCAAGTCAACTACTCATCCATTACTACTTTATTTTCATCCATTTCTTCTTCATTTTCAAGCCAAAAACCGTGGCCAACCTTGGGGGAGGAAGAAAGAAAGAAAAACCTTCATAACTTGCTTGATTCTTGATGGAATGGCTCGATTTTGATTTCGTTGTTTACCTCTCCTTGAACCCGTTTTTTTAAAGGTACCATCTCCAACACCCACCATCTCTAGCATGCTCATTTCTTAAGTTAAAGAAGATGATGAATAGTGTTTTTCAAGAAAAATTTGCTTATAATTGAAAGATGAAAGTGTTTATGCTTAGTATATGTTATGCTTAGTTGTTTTAATTATAAGGATGAATTGTTGGTTGAGTTTGGAGGATGGGTTATGAATTTGTTTTGAATATTCATGGAGGATTTGACTGAGATGAGGGAGTATAAGGTGGATGGTGAGTTTGGGATTGATTGGTATTGATTTGGTTGTGTTTTGAAAATGGAAAACGTTAAGTTTTAAGCCGTCGTAATGCCCGATTCTCGTTAACTCTAAAAACTGCCTAGAATCCGAAAACCTAACTGCCTCTTTTGGTTCAGTGATGAACATGAGTGTGTAGATCTTTGTTTCTAGTTTATGTGAGCGCAAGAATCATGTCATTACGATTTACGGTTTATGAGATATGACCATTTTAGTGAAAGTGGTTCAAGGAATGAGATTGCAGAAATGTACCAACTTTGTGGCTATGTTTGAGACCCTTAAGAGTTGTTTTAAAATATGAAATTTTTTATTGAAGTGCCAAGGTCAGTTACGAAAGTTTTTACGAAGGTTTCGAGTCCAAAAGATTATTTTTTGATTTTATAAAAATGTGTTAGCCGAGGTTGCGCAAGTGAAAACCACTAAGAACATGACTTAGAAACCAATGTTGTAAATGGTTAAGTATAACTTGTATTCGAGGATCGATTTCGGACTAAACCTACGACTTAAGTAATTGTCGATTAACATGGACTTAGTATGAGCCTATAACGAGCTAGTAATGCCTTTGTTGTGTTTCGCTTACGTGTTTAAGCATTTAGTACAAGTGGATTATCCCGAGGATTAATCGTGCGTTTTCTTTGACTTTGTCTAGATTGTCCGACATCGTCGCGAACCCCTATCACTTCTTGAGCATCAGGAAAGTTTCTAAATCTATACTTTGAAGTATTGACTATATAATACTGCTTTTTCCATGTATAAAATTGGACAGTTTTGCGATATATCTTATTTCTTGTTGAAATAGATTTGACCTTTGGATTATATAAAATCTTCTGAGTTAAGTAGTTACGAACCAGTTTACCTGGTAGCTCTAAATATAAGAGCATATTCATTGTTTTCGACTCTAAATCGGGAGTCGGTATTTTGAGATATGTAGATAGCCGTGGAAACCCGGAGGGATTCCATCGGCAGAATACTATGTATTTTGAGGATTGTTATTTGAGTATGATATCATTCTCATTCGAGGAATGATATTTGCTTACTATATCTTTCAAGGAATGTTATTTAAGTATTATCTCAGTCGAGAAATACTATTTGAATACTATTTCAGTTATATATGCTAATGGAAGGCATAACTGTTTTCGAAAGTATATTGTGATACTTGCTTTATAATTTGATTATGGGCTTCTAAGCTAACTATGGGATATTAGCTAGAAGACAGGTTTTTATAAATGCCCTAGGTAAAGGACGTATGATTTTATTCTTTAGACCGGAAGTAATTATATCTTCTGTATATATTAAAGATTATTTTCCGATAAAGATATCGGGTAACTGTTATTCGATGATTATCTATTTAATGAATATTATTTTGAATATTAATTTAATCATTATTTATTTAATGAATATTATTCTGAATATTCATTCAATCATTATTTATTTAATGAATATTATTTTTGAATATTCATTTAAGGTTTATTTATTTAATGAATATTATTTTTGAATATTCATTTAAGGTTTATTTATTTAATGAATATTATTTTTGAATATTCATTTGAGATTTATTTATTTAATGAATATTATTTTTGAATATTCATTTAATCATTATTTACTTAATGAATATTATTTTCGAAGATTCGTTTAAGGTTTACTTATTTAATAAATATTATTCGATTATTTATTAAATACTTTTAACACGTTTTAAAAATGAGAAATGTTATTTAAAGTTTATCCTCGACCTTCAATAATTACGAAGGATACTCTAAGCTGTATTATTAATTATTTTCAAATCAAAAAGAGGTTCCCAAAACACTGTTTTTTCATTTAAATCTGTCTTTTAAGAGGATTTAAATGCTCGCTCAACTATCAAAAATATGGGAAACCTGATTTAAGTGACTGCTACTCTTTTTAAACTCTCAACTCAAAAAATGTCAAGGGACAGATATTTTCTCGGAACAATTTAATTGTTGCAAGTCAAATGTTGTGTTACCACCTCAACGATCGAGGGGTAAATTGATGGAACAAGTCGATATCCATTAACAAACATCGCTTGGAAAATATTGGAGAATCTTCCTTTCCAACCTAGATATAACTACTTAGTGGAGTCGTATCAACAAGTATTACACTTGGGGAAAGGAGGACGATCTTTACGTTTCAGAGTCATGGATTTCATCTGAACTAGGAGCAGGTGTAAGAGGTCGAGTCACGCCGATCCATCATTTTATAGCCCCAAATGGGCCGGGAGATCCAGAAATGCGGTAGACATTGTCAGGCTGTCGTGATTCTTCCATCTACATGTAGAAAACATATTTTTGTTGTACGACCTGCTACTGATCATAGTAAGGTTGGTACGATGGGCGCGGTGAAGGCTCCAGTATTGGTTCATCATCCAATTTGGATATTCCTGCAACATGTATTGGGGTGAAGAACCGATCATGTTGGCAGGAGGTCGAAAAGTGTTTGGAAATGAAGTGACAATAAATCCTTGCAACTTCATCTTTTATTTTATGAGTATGACTCTGATAAAACCTTACTCAGAATATATATGCATAAGTGGATTTTGGGTTACGGAACGTTATATGAAATTTTCCTCGTAACGTCATCTTTTATATCATATGACTCTGTGGATACCTTACATAACATGAGTTATGGTAAGGGAGTTGTTTATACTGAATCACCTTATAACTTCATCTTTTAAGTTATATATTGATATTCTACTTACATAGCAGATATTTTTCGTAAAGGTTATATTGGTTTACTTTGAAACCTCATTTTTTTATATTATACTAGAACTTTGTTCATAATATAGCAAAAGTTTGCAGAAATATTATGAAATGATATTTGAGATACAACAATGGTACTGTTTTTGGAATACATTCCGATAAGGAAATAATTTCAGTATCGAGATATTTTGACAAATTATTGTCTTATACCCGCTTTATTCTGGGTTGAGTTAAAGGCAGGATTATGCCATACTTTTATTACCTTGCTGAGCTATCGCTCACTCTTGCTATTGTTTTATAAATATTATATAGCAGCGAAGTAGGATACCAAGGATTCGGCGCACATCCCTCAGGCGAGTGGTAAGCGTAAGGCATTCTCATGAACAGTTTCTAGCAGTGATCCTGGAAGTAGTGTGAACCAGTCAGATCAAGCTGGAGCTTTTGGTATTCATCTCATGTATAGATATGAATGGTATGATAAGGTGGTGAGTATTACAAGGCTAAGTTGGTAATGTACCATTACTTAGGAGTTGTATCAGTAGCACATTCAAAAGACATTTGGGTATTGTAATAAAGATTATTTATTCCGCAATGGCTGTATTTGTGTCGTTTCTGAGACTCTAACCTGTGTGTGTGTGAGAGAGATATATACATTGTGGGGTCATAAGCAGATGAATTGTATCTATTGTGAGTAAAGCAGGCAAGGCAAGAAGTAAGTGGATCGTGACTACTCTAAATCCCTGACCCCGGATTTGGGGCTGTTACACTTTGGCTGGAGAGTCTGAAATAGAGACAACTTTTCTTGGAGTATCATCAGGATTACCAACGTCAGGATTTGCTTGAGCATCAGGATTTGACTGATCATCAGGAATTAAAGTGTCCTGTCCATCAGTAGCCTGTGTCTTCAAAGGAATATGATACCTGCTTTTAGATAATTTTCTTTTCTTCTGTGGCTTAGCAATTTGTGCCACAGCTTCAACAACAGTATCAGCAACTTCCTTGTTTATTTTCAACTTAGAGGATATTGGCATGTCATCCTCAGAATCAGTTTCATCTCTTAAAACCAACTTTCTCTTCACAGCAACAACCTCCTCAACCCTATCATCTTTCTTTACCAGGACCCCTTGTACACCCCCTTGTGTCTTCTGTTTGGTGAGTGGTGTAGAGGAGAAATCCTTTGATCCTGATTGCCTTCCAGACACATCAGATCTAGCTGATTTCTTTGATTTTACAACTAAAGTCTTTTAAGAGACATTAGAGGTGGTTGATGAGTGTTTAGGAGGGATGCTTGTGTCAGGAACAAGGTGTGACTGGCCTTGCCCCATAGCATCAGAAACTGATCCATATTGAGTAGGCATTTTCTCTTTCAAGAAAAGCCTGACCTCATCAGGAATATAGGCATTGCATGTGAAACCATTTGCCTTATCACTGTTGACTAAGGACTTAACATTATTCTCAGTAATTCTACAAATTGGTAGAATTATATCCTCTTCAAAAACAGCATTAGGACAAGAGTGATTAAAAATTAACTGTAAAAATCTAAGAAAACAGACAGAACCTAACTTATCTGATTTCCTATCACTCAAAGCTTTCAGAATAAATGACCCATAATCAAAAACAGTAGAGTATATAAGAGAGTACCCTATTTTGAGTGATCCTGATGGTAAAGCATCAAAATTTGAAGTCTTGTTCAGGAAACATCGACTTATGGTGTCAAAGAAATAATTCCATTCCTTCTTGAGCTTTGTCCTGAAGAGATTGCCATATCTCTTAACCTCCCCATTGTAGCCTAACTTAGTAACAAACTCAAAAAGAGTGGAGTCTGAAACTGTAGCAGGGACCTTATCACCCAGAGTAGGCAAATGAAGAGCTTCCTCCACAATTGCAGGAGTCACATAGTGAGTAACACCATCAAATTCAAAACTCATCAGGATTGAGCCAGAATGCCCTTTATCAAAAGTAACTGTGTTCCACACCTGCATAATTGACTTGAACGAAACACTTGCAGGTTCTGTTAGAGCAAACTTCAAAGGACTTGAAGTTAAGAAATCATGTATTATGTGAAACTTAGTGGGCAAATCCTGATGATCTAGAATTGCCACAAAATTGTTAGTGGCAAAAGTAACACCACTAACTACTGTTTGTTTATTCATGAATGTTGAAAACGCCATTAAAACAGTATTGAGAACTTAAGAATTGAGATTTAGAAATTAGGGTTCTTGAGCACAGAGAGTGAGAAAGAAGATGAAAAACTGATGATAAGAGAGTAAACGGTAATTTAGAAAATCAAATGTATTTTGTTAAAAAAAAATATTACTCTCGGTGACAGGTGGCATGCTGTGATTAGTGCATAAATAATTAGTGGACAAATTACGTGCGTAATTAAACATAACTGCACCGCTTTTTATGTGTATATATATGTATATATATGTCAGTGTGACACACACGCGCATACAGTTGTCCAACTAAAACTCAAACGTTTCTCATCAGTAACTGACGAAAAATCAGGCACAATTTAAGCAATGAAATACTGACCTGTACATCAGGATTGACCGGTTGACTTCCTGTCAGGATTGAGTCCTATCAGGATTTGATCAAAATTACATACCTTGCAGAATGACCATCAGGATTTCCTCTCTGTAGCTTTCCTCAGAAATTCTCAAAATTCATCATTCCAAGTTCATTCACCAACTTGATGAAAGTAGCTTCAGGCAGTGGCTTGGTGAATATATCAGCTAGTTGTTGATCAGTAGGAACAAAATGAAGTTCAATTGTTCCTTTCAGAACCTGTTCTCTTATGAAGTGATATCTAATATTGATGTGTTTAGTAAGAGAATGCTGAACTGGATTTCCTGTCATTGCAATAGCACTTTGGTTATCACAATAAATAGGGATTTTTGAATATGACAGGCCATAATCTAACAACTGATTTCTCATCCACATTATCTAAGCACAACAACTTCCTGCAGCAATGTACTCAGCTTCTATAGTTGAAGTAGAGATAAACTTTTGCTTTTTACTAAACCATGAAACTAGTCTACCACCCAAAAACTGACAACTTCCTGAAGTACTTTTCCTGTCTATCTTGCATCATGCAAAATCAGCATTTGAATAACCACACAGCCCAAAATCTGACTCCCTTGCATACCAAAGGCCAAGTGAAGGAGTGCCTTTGAGATATCTAAAAATTCTTTTGACTGCAATCACATGGGGTTCCCTAGGTTTTGCTTGAAATCTTGCACACAGACAGGTTGCAAACATGATATCTGGTCTACTTGCAGTAAGATACAATAAAGATCCAATCATTCCTCTGTAGTGAGTTACATCTACCTCAGCACCTTGATCAGGATCAAGTTTGGTAGCTGTAGCAATAGGAGTTGTTGCAGTAGCACTATCTTGCATGTTAAACCTTTTCAATAAATTCCTTGTATATTTTGACTGATTGATAAAAATCCCATCTTCAGTTTGTTTAACTTGAAGACCAAGAAAGTAACTCATTTCTCCCATCATGCTCATTTGATATCTTGACTGCATAAGCTTAGAAAACTTTTCACACAGCTTATTATTTGTTGACCCAAAAATGATATCATCAACATAAATCTGAACTAAAAGCAAATCCTTACCATGATTCAAGTAAAATAGAGTTTTATCAATAGTACCTCTTTTGAATCCACTTTTCAGTAAGAATTGAGCTAGGGTTTCATACCATGCTCTTGGAGCTTGCTTTAGTCCATAAAGTGCCTTATCCAATCTGTAGACATGATTTGGATATTTAGAATCAATGAAACCAGGAGGCTGTTCAACATATACTTCTTCCTCCAGTTCACCATTTAAGAAAGCACTTTTAACATCCATCTCGAAAACCTTGAATTTCTTGTGAGCTGTATATGCCAGAAAGATCCTAATGGCTTCTAGTCTTGCAACAGGAGCAAAAGTTTCATCATAGTCAATTCCTTCTTGTTGAGAATACCCCTTTGAAACTAGCCTTGATTTGTTTCTGATTATTACACCATCTGAATCAGTCTTATTCTTGAAAATTCATTTTGTACCAACAATTGACCTATTCTTTGGTCTTGGTACTAGTTTCCAGACTTCATTTCTTTCAAATTCATTCAATTCTTCTTGCATTGCAGTAACCCAATCATCATCCTTAAGTGCATCTTCAACTTTCTTAGGCTCCTCCTTGGATGAAAGTTATGATAAAGACATTCATTTTGAGTTGCACTTCTTGTTTTAACACCTGCATCAGGATCTCCAATTATCAAATCAGGAGTATGATCTCTTGTCCATTTCCTTGCTGGTGGTAAATTATTCCTTGAAGTAGATGCTCCCCCTGGATTGGTGTTATCTTGATTAGAAGAATTTGATTCAGTAGAAGCTCCCCCTGAATTGTTGCTGTCACCTCCTGATTGATTATTAGGATTGTCACTTGAATCAGTATCTGAAGAATTTTGTCCTGATGATTGAGTAGTATCAGTATCAGTAACAGTCTGTTGTTGCTCCCCCTCAACTTGTGAACTGTCAGTAGTATCATCAGTAGTACCATCAGTAGCACCATCAGTATTTGGTGAGTCATCAAGATTTGATGGATCATCAGGATCTGGTGACCCATCAGTATCTGATGGTGTATCAGTATCTGATTCCATTTCTTCAGGTTCCTTGGTAGCTTTATTTTCAAAAATCAACCTATCATGTGAGTCTTCATAAATTCCTGTTATCTTCTTATCATCAAAAGATACATGTATTGACTCCATGACAGTCCTTGTTCTCAAATTGAAAACTCTAAAAGCTCTTGATGCAGGATAGCCAATGAAAATTCCCTCATCAGCCTTTGTTTCAAATTTCCCTAGTTGTTCAGGATGAGTTCTGAGAACAAAACACTTACAGCCAAACACATGCAGATGCTTCAAACTAGGTTTCTTCTCCTTGAGCATTTGATAGGGAGTTACACCCATATCTGTTTATCAATGTGAGATTTTGTGTATAGCATGCTGTGTTGACTGCTTCTGCCCAGAAATATGTAGGTAGTTTAGCTTCTTCCAACATAGTTCTGCCAGCTTCAATAAGAGTTCTATTTTTCCTTTCTACTACTCCATTTTGATGGGGTGTGCCAGGAGCAGAGAATTGTTGAATAATTCCTTTGTATTTGCAGAACTCTTCCATCTTTGAATTCTTGAATTCAGTACCATTATCACTTCTCAGAATCTTGACTTTATACTCTGTGCCTGTCTCAATCATTCTCACATGATCCAACAGTATTTCTGGAGTCTCATCTTTTCTGTTCAGAAAGTACACCCAGGTGAATCTAGAATATTCATCAACAATTACAAGAGTGTACCTTTTCTTACTGATGGACATTATGTTGACTGGTCCAAATAGATCAAGATGTAACATGTGATATGGTTCACCAATAGAGGATTCAGATTTACTTTTGAATTATGTACTTCTCTGTTTAGCTTTTTGTCATGCATCACAGAGTCCATCAGGAGTATACAAAGCTTTAGGTAATCCTCTAACCAAATCTTTCTTAACCAACTCATTGATATTGCTGAAATTGATATGATAAAGCTTCTTGTGCCAATTCCAACTTTCATCTACTGATGCTTTACTGATGAGACAAGTAGGAGAGCCATCAGTATTTTTTTGAATGTTGGCTTCATAAATGTTACCATGCCTGTAGCCAGTGAGTGCAACTTTTCCAGATGCTTTGTTGACTACTTCACAATGAGTGGAATAGAAGTTGACATGATAACCTCTATCAGTGATTTGACTAATACTCAACAGGTTGTGTTTTAGTCCTTTCACTAGAGCTACTTTTTCAATGATGACATTTCCAATGATTATATTGCCATATCCCAAAGTTTGTCCAATGTTGTCATCTCCATAAGACACAGTTGGGCCAGCTTTTTCCTCATATTCTGATAACAGGGCTTTGTTTCCAGTCATGTGCACAGAACATCCACTATCCTTGACTAACACATTTTTCCTTTTTCCCTGCAATCAGAATTACAATTCACTAGTTAGAATATTTAGGAACCCACACTTGTTGGGTTCCTTTTCCATGCATTTTACTAAATTTAGGAGCAGAAGACTTTTTGACTTTAGCAGTCCTGAAAGAATAAGATCCATCAGGATTTGCTTTGTCAGTATCAGTAATAACAGATGCATGCTTCACATTGACATTCTTAATGATACCAGAATTTTCACTTTTATTAAACTTAGGTAATGGATCATAAAAGCTATAGTACAAACTATGGTATTCTTCACAAGTATAAATAGAATATCATTTACTACCACAATGAAAACATCACTTCTGTGGTTTATAAAATACTGATCTACTCCTAACATCAGACTTAGGAATTTCAGTAACTTTCGTTTTACTCTTCCTGCAATCAATAGCAAGATGATTAGAGTTTTCACAGTTAAAGCAGCATTTTCTAGGTGCATTTGGGATGAACTTGTAGTTATTCTCTTTATTAATCCCAACTTTACCATTCCTGTTTCTCTTGACAGTAGGTATATTCTGTTTACCAATTGCATCACTAATTTTATCCCTATGTTGTTTCTGAGACAATAAACCTACATTTTTCTTTTCAGTTTTCTTGACAGGTTTAGACTTCACATAAGAGACTGGTTTATCAGAAGTAGATCCCTTTTCAAAAGTAGAATTGGGATCATTACCAAATACAAATTTAGCAGGCTTAATCTTTGATTTGGTCTTGTCTATAACATGTCTATAGGTCATTGGACTTATTGTCTCATATATTACAACTTTCTTTTTCAATTTCTTATCCTCATCTGACTTATAACCTAGACACTCTTTCCAATTCTTAGAAGTATTTATTTCATGAAATTTCCTTCCAGAATCTGTCCAGGTTCTGATTTTCTCTTTAGCATCCTCAAGTTCTTTTTCAAGTGCAATACATTTAAATTTCATCTCCAAATACATGTGTTTAGCATTATCACATTCTATCTGTACTTTTTGCATAAAAGAGAATTCCGTTTCTAGATGCTCATTCCTTTTCCTAAGTTCAAACATTTCAGATAAAATCCTTCTATTCTCAGCAGCTTGACTTCTAAAGCTAATATGCAATGACTTTAGAAAACGTCTTAACTTAGAGGCATTATCAGTATCAAAATCAAAGACAATATTTGGTACCTTATCATCAGGAATAGCAGTTTCATCAGTATTGGCCATTAGGGCATAGTTGACCACCTCGGTGTCAGATTCTGAGGAAGAGTCCATCCAATCCTTGCTTGAAATGATGAGTGCTTTAGCCTTCTTGCACTCAGTTGAAAAGTGCCCCATTCCATTACACTTGTAGCATCTAACCTTTGACTTGTCAAATTTACCATTCTTGCTGTCCTTTTTGTTGTACTTGTCTTTGTCAGCATTGAAGGTCTTTTTCTGGAAGTTGCCTTGTCTTCTAGCCTTCCTGAACTTCATCTTCTTGAAGCCTCTGACTATCATAGCAACCCATAAACTATCAGTATCTGATCAGTATTGGCATCAGGATTGCCATAAGTATCTGATGATGAGTCATCAGGATCTGACTCAACTATTCTTGATTTCCTTCTAGAGACGTCCACAGCTTTTCCTTTTGATTTAGCCTAAACGTTCAAGGCAATAGACTTTGCCTTGCTGCTTTTCTTATTCTTCCTTTGTTGAACCTCAAGATCATAGGTTCTCAGCATCCCATAAACTTGATCAAGAGACACAGTGTTTAGATCATACTGATGCATAATGATTGATGTTTGAGTATCCCATTCTTCAGGTAAAGCTCTCAGAAACTTGGTATTAGAATCTTCAGAACATACTCTTTGCCTACTAGTGATAGATTGTTCAAGAGTGTCAGGAATCTATCATACATGTCAGTAAGGCTCTCATCAAGTCTTGCATCAAATTGTTCATACTCTTGAATAAGTAGAGCCCTTCTGTTTTTCTTGACAGATGCAGATCCTTGGCATTGAGTTTCCAAAGTTTCCCAAATTTCTTTTGCAGATTTGCATGCAATCACCCTGTTAGACATAACCGCATCAAGACTGTTGTGAAGGATATTCTTTATCTTTGCATCTCTGAGAACGTCAGCTTTCTCTTCAGGAGTCCATTCACTTTTTACCTTGACCACGTAGTGTTCAGGTACAGTATCTGTTTGTGAAACTATTCTCATAAGAACATATGGTCCATCACGTATCATGTCTAAATAGTCAGGATCCATAGCCTCCAGGTACATCAGCATCTTTAACTTCCATGTTGGATATTCAGTTTTCTTCAGGATGGGAATTTTCATGCTTTCATACTTTGTCGACATCTTAGATCGTATCTGATTCAAATTTAAATCAGTTTGCTCTGATACCAATTGTTGCCCAGTAAATAACAATTGTAGAAGGGGGGTTGAATACAATTGTATAAGATTCTCGACTTAATCAAATATAGATCACAAATATGAAAGAATAATAACAGCTTTATTAAATCTGATATAAAATTGTTACAAACTCTCTCAAGAAATTATGATGTTCTTGAGAGCTTCTAGGTTACAATATACTCGTGTATGCAATTGATTAATTAAAATCAAAACCTAAACTGTGTTTATATACTACACAGCTTCTCTATCGATTACAAGATAAGTCTGAATCAATTACCAACTATATTGAAACATATCTTAACCGACAGCTTCATTCCTATAAACTAGGAACCGACAAAATAAACTTCCTTCTTTAACTAGACTCCATAAATAACTCGAAGTTGTAATCCTGATCAGCTTCCCGTCCTGATGATCAATCCTGATCATAGTCCTGATAGTAATCCTGATAGCAATCCTGATACTGACGCTTGAGCAAATACTGATGACGTCAGCAATCCTGATCAGTTGAGTCTAGATCCCGACGATCGTTGAATCATGATCTAACAGTTAAATATTGATGTACATTTAGGTCTTAGACATCAGTATTTGTTAAAAAAATTTATGTATTTGTTACCATTAGACATTAGTTCTGAGCCTATATTAAATAAAACCGTTGTCTTTCCTAGCGTAAAAAATTAAAATATGGACCATTCACAATATATATCCAACCATTTAAATTACACCATTCAGAAAACACATCCAACCACCAACACATCAATCTGCAAAACTAACCACAAATCCATCATCATCATTCCGCAAAATTAACTACACATCCATCAACATGCAATTCGCAAAATAAACTAGCAATTTACAGAACTGCCTACAAACTAGCAATTCAATCCGCAAAATAAATATACCATTAGAAATTACTACATCACTTAACAAGCATACCAAACTGTCAAGACACTAGAAACTAAACCTTGTCCACAACCAAACTGGTAACCAAATTTTCCAATAGTTTTCTATCTTTCAAGTTGTTAACCAAAATGTTTACCACTTAATTTAAAGAGACCTTAAGTACTAGAAGCTATCAGATGTGCTCTTGGATGAATTTGAGAGCCTCAATACGTACTTCGTCAAGCTGGGCCTCGTTGTACGTCGCTCGAGTCTTCGGCATCCACTAAATAATTCAAGCAAACACAATTAATCAAAAATGAAAACTACACCTTTATAATTCAAAAGTAACGCATTAGAAAAAAAAAGACGCACACCTTTGTAGCAAAAGTCAATCTTGTATCATTGATAATTTCTTTCATGTAGCACATTACTACATAAGCACATTCATGGCCACCGGGTTGCTTGGGGGATCCCTATTCCAAAAAATAACTTTACATATTACACATACTACTTATCATATAAACCATATATTAGTAATAACTATGTACTGAAATGAACTCAAATGAAGTGTAAAACTACTTACACTCAGAAACTTGGCCTTGGGCGGCGTCTTGTTGCCCCTACCAGTTTCCGAATTAAAAGACCTGCATAAAAAATAAAACTGATACAATGTACAAAAAAAATCATGAATTTTCATCAAAATGTTACGGTAAATAAAAAATTACCTTGATAATGCTTTTTCTAGTTCTGGAAACTGTGTTGGGTGAGGGAGTGGATTGAGAAAATAAATTTCACCTTCCCAAATAATAGCCAAAATCCAATGCATACTGTTTTTATTAAAAAACATACCAAAGTCAGATTTTTAGTACTATCTAGTTTTTTAGTATCGTAACATTATATAAGAACTTACTTCTGATTATGCGGCAAAAAGAACCGTCGATCCGGGTTGCCCTCCTTCAACTGGTTAACAATGTAAGCTTCAAAAGCAGCATTCAAATTAAATGTGGATCCAGGGTCAATAAAAGCAAACGTCTCCGCCAGTTCTGGTCGTTGACTTATCTCAGTATGCAAGTGCCTGCCGAAAAAAGATACCAACATTAGAAGTAGAGACAATTGAAAAAATACTAACATTAGAATGCATATCGGTAAAAGAAAAAAATGTAACTTACGCCATGTAAGATGCAATTACAGCTTGCCCTAGCATTTCAAACTCCAACAACGCCAAAATATTCTCATGTAACAAATAAATTATCTTTTCATGCCCAAACACATCTGACTTGCATTCAATCTGTATCGAAACCCTAGCAGTTTTCATCCAGGTAGTTGCATGTTTAAACAGTAAGGTAAAGCCTTTTGGAACTTTTCCACTTGGCTTTGCATCAAAGAACTGTACCTTCAATTTCTGATACTCATCACTCTTGTTTCTTTTATCTGCACTTGGACGCGGCCTTACATTTTTCTTAATCTGTAGATCATTGAATCATAAACAATTTAAACACAATTTAATTTCTAATATCCTCAGAAGCACCATTTTAATTTCAAAATTCAGACAACATATTAAATTGTACCGCAGTAGTTGTGTAGCTGATTAATTCCTCAGGACATGCTACAAAAGAGCCAAGTGCATTGCGGACTGTCTCCAATTCAGCATAGATCGGCACTGGAAGCAAGACATCTGGTTTGATGATGCCATCGATTGAGACACATTGATGTCCAAGTGGTATATCAATTCCATGGACTTTTTCTCTATCCTCGCGAGGATACACTATTAGGGTTGACCCATTTGAAATGATGATAACAAAATGCTCAAGACAAGAATTTGATCTTGACACTGAAGCTGATTGTCAGAAAGCTAGTTCACAGAAGCTGATAAATCAGGAAGCTAACTAGACGGCATCTTATCTATCCAAGTTCTAAAAGCCACATCAAATGATTGGAGGATATTTTGTCATCAAGTTAGGAAGCAATTCAGAAGCAAGCCAACGGACGTCTAATCAAGCACCAAGTGTTTCAGTGGTAAGTCTGCCTATTCAACTCAGTAATGGTGAATCAATAAAGATGACAAGATGTTTTATCTAAAGATGAAGCTAAGTGTATCCATTCTACGGATCATGCTATGAAATCTTGTTTCATCTATGGATACAAGCTGAAAACATCATATGCCATCAACGGATAGAAGCTGAGGACATCTTATCCCATCAACGGATAGAAGCTGAGGACATCTTATCTCATCTACGGATAAAAGCTAGGGACATCATATCTACGGATTAAAGCTGAAGGAAGTTGATCATCAGATACAGCTAAGGATGTCATGTTTTATCTATGGATGCAGTTAAGGAGGTCATGGTCCATCTATGGATGTAGTCAAGAATGTCATGTCTCATCTATGGATACAGTTATGGAATATTCCTTCTACGTATATTCTGAAATTACCTTTCTACGGATATTTGACGTAAAATGGTAGTCTACGGATATGGAATTAATACGCCTACTGATGTTCATATCATTCAACATGGAAAACAAATCTATGTAACGGAATCTTTTGAAGGTTTCCTTTATTTAGCAGGTTGAATGGAGGACAGTCTCAGAGATCATCATTACACACCTGTGACTAAAAGATGTTGGATAACGACGCAAAAGATGTATGGAATAGGGAGTCAAAATTGTAAATATTCGAAGGCTCAAATTCCTACAAGTGAAATGTGAAGTCATCTATTGTCTTTTATGTCTCAATGGATAAATAAGAGTTAAGGTAGCTACCTAGAAGTTTAACTTCTAGCTGGACACAAAGGAAAGGCTTGACAAGCATGAAGACCTATTTGCATACTACATGTTCACTTATCTCAGCTGATAGTGACTTGACAGTCGGGTAACCAAGGAGAGGTCTCTTTCATGCAGATGTCACATGGGCTTGGAAGCTAGGTCAATTGCATGGACTTAGTAATTTTTGAAGAGAGCAGCACACTCAATCAGAAAGCACCATTTGGGAGTATACAAGTTTATCTGTGATGCCAGCCAAGGCATTTTCCCGAATAGGATAGTTTCTGAGACGAGCATGTGATCAAGCAGAACCAAAATGTAATATTTTATTATGTTGTAGGTTTTGATTGTAACACACAGTCGATGTATATAAGATTGTGTGGAGTAGCATAGAAATGTATGTGGAGAGAGCACAAAGCTGAAAGTAAAAACACTTAGGCTCTCTTCCATCATCTATGTAAGCAGCTGGAGTTTGTTGAAAAACAAAACCAGAGAATTCTTCAATATACACCTCAGGTGGGCTTTTTCCGAGAAACCCACCTGAAAAGTTTAAAAAGTCTTCTTGTCTCCTGCATTACTTTTTAACTCGAAGAATTCATTTATGTTCATGGCTTGTCTCAATTCTTAGTTAATTTACCAACACATATATTCATACTGTAAAAGTTTGAAAAAGTTTTGTAAAATTAACTAGATTGTATTTAACCCCCCCCCCTCTACAATCTAGGTTGCATTGTTTTGGGAATAACATACACCATACCAAATGTAACCTTGTTCTCTATCCTCTCGACAGATAGCTCACAAGATCTGTTCCCCTACAATATTTAAATGAACAAATTAAAATACTAAGGTAAAAAGAAATCATCAATTCATAGAAATTAAGGAATAAAATAAAAATACCAAAATTCCAGGAGGTGAAGGCCTAGGGGGAGCATCTGTAGGAACACAGTCGTCCTCGTCAAATTCTAGTACAATTGCAGCAGGCTGATTCTTTTCCGGCTGGTAACTGGCCTTTACTGACTGCATTGGGGAGTACTGATGATGATTGATCATTCCTGAACTAATCATTGCCTTCATCTGAACAATCTCTGCCTCAAGAGCTTGCGTCTTTTTCTCAATTTTTTCATCCCTTTGTCGATCACAGGCCATCAACTCTTCCTTTGTGATTCGAACTTTCTTCTCTCGTGGCAATTTAAAGTACTGTTTTGGAGTTATGTACCCTCCAACAACGCGGACCCTACCAGAATGCTCACGACTTTCCAAAGCCATAGTCAAAACATCTTCACCTCCAGAGAATTGTATTTCACCCTTCTCTTTCTTTTCCAACAACGTATCCTATTGATATGAAAATAATTAGAAAACAAAAATAGAGAGTCTAAAATTTAATTAATTATAAATGATCATATAATCATATGATAAAAGACTTACAATTTTACCGAATACAACCACCAAATCTTCATCTACCTCTTCGACCTCTTCGCCATTTTTTCGTTTACGAGCCTTTTTCCATAAAATTGCTCTATCAGGTTCTACTCCCGGCTCCAACCTTCCACTTTTCATCTGTTTATGTTAGATCAGAATTCAATGATCGTCAGAAGCTAGACTCAACTGATCAGGATTGCTGACGTCATCAGTATTGCATGGTCATCAGTATTTGATCAAGCGTCAGTATCTTATTGATCATCAGGATTCCTACTCAGACTATGATCAGGTTTGATCATCAGGACTTGAAGCTGATCAGGATTCCTACTTCGAGTTATATTTGGAGTCTAGATAAACATGGAAGTTTGTTCCTGGTTTGTAGAATGCAGCTATCGATTAAAGATATGTTTCTATCTTTATTATGATTAGGACTTATCTTGTTATTGATAGAGAAGCTGTGTGCACTATATAAACACAGTTTTGGTTTCGATTTATGTATTCATTCTAGAGAGAACATAATCGGAGAGAAGCTCTTAAGAACAGAATTTCTTGAGAGAGTTTTTGTAAGCTAGCAGCTTTTAAGAACATCAGAATTTCTTAAGAGAGTTTGTAACAGTTTTATATCAAAGTTAATAAAGCTGTTATTGTTATTGTTAATGATCTTTCATATTTGTGTTATATAAAGTCGAGAATCTTATACAATTGTATTCAACCCCCTTCTACAATTGTTATTTACTGGGCAACAATTGGTATCAGAGCAAACTGATTTAATTCTGAATCAGATACGATCTAAAGATGTCGACAACCAAGTATGAAAGCATGAAGATTCCCATCTTGAAGATATCAGAATATCCCACATGGAGGGTAAAGATGCTGATGTACCTGGAGGCTATGGATCCTGACAATCTGGACAGGATTCGTGATGGACCATATATACCAACAAAGTTCGTAGAACGAACAGATACTGTACCAGAACATTATGTGGTCAAAGCTAAATCTGAATGGACTCCAGAAGAAAAAGCTCATGTACTCAGGGAACCAAAGATAAAGAATATCTTGCACAATGGTCTTGATGTTGTTATGTCAAACAGAGTGATTGCATGCAAGTCTTCAAAAGAAATCTGGGATACTTTGGAAACTCAGTGCCAGGGATCTGCATCTGTCAAGAAAAACAGAAGGGCTCTTTTGATTCAAGAATATGAACAATTCGATGCAAGACCTGAAGAGAGCTTGACTGATCTATATGATAGATTTCTGACACTATTGAACAGCTTATCCTTAGTTGACAAAGTATATGAAACTGAAGATTCAAACACCAAATTTCTTAGAGCTTTACCTGAAGAATGGGATACTCAGACCTCAATCATTAGACACCAGTATGATCTGAACATTGTGTCTCTTGATGAGATCTATGGGATGCTAAGAACTCATGATCTTGAAGTTCAACAGAGAAAGAACAAGAAAAGCAGCAAGGCAAAGTCAATTGCTTTGAATGTAGAAGCAAAATCAAAAGGGAAAGCTATGGAGGTCTCTAGAAGGAAATCAAGAGTAGCTGAGTCAGATCCTGACGACTCTTCATCAGATACTGATGGCAATCCTGATGCCAATACTGGTGATGAATCTTCTGATTCAGACATGGAAGAGATGGTTGCTATGATTGTCAGAAACTTCAGAAGGATGAAGTTCAGGAAGAATAGAAGACAAGGCAACTTTCAGAAAAAGACCTTCAAAGCAGACAAAGACAAGTATATCAAAAAGGACAGCAAGGGTAGCAATTTTGACAAGTCAAAGGTTAGATGCTACAAGTGTAATGGTATGGGTCACTTTGCTTCTGAATGCAACAAGACAAAGGCACTCATCACATCAAGCAAGGATTGGATGGACTCTTCCTCAGAATCTGATACTGAGGTAGTCAACTATGCGTTAATGGCCAATGCTGATGTAACTGCTGCTCCTGATGATAAGGTACTAAATACTATCTTTGATTTTGATACTGATAATGCTTCTGAGTTAAGACGTTTTCTAAAGTCATTACATATTAGCTTTAGAAGTCAAACTGCTGAGAATACTAGAATCTTATCTGAGATGTCTGACCTTAGAAAGAGGAATAAGATATTAGAAGCTGAATTTTCTCGTATGCAAGAAGTACAAAAAGAATATGATAATGCTAAACACATGCACTTAGAGATGACATCTAAATGTACTTCCCTTGAAAAAGAACTTGAATATGCTAATGAGAAAATCAGAACCTGGACAGACTCTGGTAGGAAATTTCATGAGATTAATACCTCTAAGAATTGGAAAGAGTGTCTAGGATATAAGTCAGATGAAGATAAGAAATTAGCAGAGAAAATTGTCATTGATGAGACAGTTAGTCCAAAGACCTATAGACATGTTATAGACTCAACCAAATCTAAGATTACTCCTGTTAATTTTGTTTTTGGTAAGGATTCCAATTCTACTTTTGAAAAGGGATCTTCTTCTACTCAAGGAATTAAAATTATAAAGTCTAAACCTGTCATGAACAAAGTCATTAAGAATGTAGGTCTATTGTCTCAGAAACAGCTAAAGGATAAAATCTGTGAGGTTACAGATAAGAAAAAGGAAGCTACTGTTAAGAGAAACAGGAATGGTAAAATTGGGATCAATAAAGAAAATGGTTATAAGTATATCCCAAATGCACCTAGAAAGAGTTGTTTTAACTGTGGTAACTCTAATCATCTTGCTATTGATTTTAAAAAGAGTAAGAAGAAAATTGCTGAAATTCCTAAGTCTGATGTTAGGAATAGATCAGTATTTTACAAACCACAGAATTCCTGTTTTCATTGTGGTAGTCTATGGCATTCTATTTATACATGTAAAGAGTATCATGATTTGTACTATAATTTTTATGATCCATTGCCTAAGTTTGAAAGTAGTACAAAGTCTGATAAAACTAAAAATGTCATAGTGAAGCATGCTTTTGTTAATACTGATACTGACAAAGCAAATCCTGATGGAGTAAATCCTATCAGGACTGCTAAAGTCAAAAAGTCTTCTGCTGTTAAATTTAATAAAATGCATGAACAAGGAATCCAACAAGTGTGGGTTCCTAAACATTCTGACTAGTGTTTTACTATTCTGATGCAGGGTAAAAAGAAAAATGTGTTAGTCATGGATAGTGGATGTTCTGTGCACATGACTGGAAACAAAGCCCTGTTATCAGAATATGAGGAAAAAGCTGGCCCAACTGTGTCTTATGGAGATGGCAACATTGGACAAACCTTGGGATATGGCAATATAAACATTGGAAATGTCATCATTGAAAAAGTAGCTCTAGTGAAGGGACTAAAACACAACTTGTTGAGTATTAGTCAAATCACTGACAGAGGTTATCATGTCAATTTCTATTCCACACATTGTGAAGTAGTCAGTAAAGCAACAGGGAAGATAGCACTAACTGGCTACAGGCATGGTAACATATATGAAGCCAACATTCTCTCAGATACTGATGGCTCCCCTACATGTTTCATCAGTAAAGCTTCAGTAGATGAAAGTTGGAATTGGCACAAGAAGCTTTCTCATCTCAACTTCAGCAACATCAATGAGTTGGTTAAGAAAGAGTTAGTAAGAGGATTACCTAATGTCTTATATACACCTGATGGACTCTGTGATGCATGCCAAAAAGCAAAACAAAGAAGGACATCATTCCAGAGTAAATCAGAATCCTCTATTGAAGAACCATATCACATGCTACATCTTGATCTGTTTGGTCCAGTCAACATCATGTCCATCAGTAAGAAAAGGTACACTCTTGCAATTGTTGATGAATATTCTAGATTCACCTGGGTGTATTTTCTGCATAGAAAAGATGAAACTCCTGAAGTTCTGTTGGATCATGTGAGGATGATTGAGACAACCACAAAGTACAAAGTCAAGATTCTGAGAAGTGATAATGGTACTGAATTTAAGAATTCAAAGATGGAAGAGTTCTGCAAATACAAAGGAATCATTCAACAATTCTCTGCTCCTGGCACACCTCAGCAAAATGGAGTAGTAGAAAGGAAGAATAGAACTCTTATTGAAGCTGGCAGAACTATGTTGGAAGAAGCTAAATTACCTACATATTTCTGGGCAGAAGCAGTCAACACAGCATGCTATACACAAAATCTTACATTGATAAACAGGCATGGTGTCACTCCTTATCAGTCACTCAAAGAGAAGAAACCAAGTCTGAAGCATCTGCATGTGTTTGGCTGTAAATGTTTTGTTCTCAGAACTCATCCTGAACAGCTAGGGAAATTTGAAACAAAGTCTGATGAAGGAATATTCATAGGTTATCCTACATCAAGAGCCTTCAGAGTTTTTAATTTGAGAACAAGAACTGTCATGGAGTCAATACATGTATCTTTTGATGATAAGAAGATAACTGGAATCATTGAAGACTCGCATGATAGATTGTTATTTGAAAATGAAGCTTCCAAGGAACCTGAAGAAATTGAATCAGATCCTGTCAATTCATCAGATACTGATGGGTCACCAAATCCTGATGACTCACCAGGTACTGATGGTGCTAATACTGATGATGCAAACAACAGTGATACAACTAGTAGTGCTAATGTTGAGGGGGAGCAACGGCATTTAACTACAAGTTCAGAGTCAACTCAATCATCAGGACAGAATTCTTCAGATGTCGATTCAAGTGAAGATCCTGATAACACATCAGGAGGGCATAGCAATAATTCAGGGAGAGCTTCAAATCAATCAAATTCTTTCAATCAAGATAACACCAATCCAGGGGGAGCATCTACTTCAAGAAACAATTTGACACCAGCAAGGAAATGGACAAAAGATCATACTCCTGATTTGATAATTGGAGATCCTGATGCAGGTGTTCAAACAAGAAGTGCAACTCAGAATGAATGTTTATATAATAACTTTCTATCCAAGGAGGAGCCTAAGAAAGTTGAAGATGCACTTAAAGATGCTGATTGGGTTACTGCAATGCAAGAAGAACTGAATGAATTTGAAAGGAATGAAGTCTGGAAACTGGTACCAAGACCAAAGAATAGATCAATTGTTGGTACAAAGTGGATTTTCAAGAACAAGACTGATTCTGATGGAGTCATTATCAGAAACAAAGCTAGACTAGTTGCAAAGGGGTATTCCCAACAAGAGGGAATTGACTATGATGAAACTTTTGCTCCTGTTGCAAGACTAGAAGCCATCAGGATATTTCTTGCTTATGCAGCACATAAGAAATTCAAGGTTTTCCAGATGGATGTTAAAAGTGCTTTCTTAAATGGTGAACTGGAGGAAGAAGTTTATGTTGAACAACCTCCTGGTTTCATTGATCCTACATATCCAGATCATGTCTACAGACTGGATAAGGCACTTTATGGACTAAAGCAAGCTCCAAGAGCATGGTATGAAACCTTAGCTCAATTCTTACTGGAAAGTGGATTCAAAAGAGGTGCAATTGATAAAACTCTATTTTATTTGAATCATGGTAAGGAGTTACTGTTAGTTCAGATTTATGTTGATGATATCATTTTTGGGTCAACAAACAATAAGCTGTGTGAAAAGTTTTCCAAGCTTATGCAGTCAAGATATCAAATGAGCATGATGGGAGAAATGAGTTACTTTCTGGGTCTTCAAGTTAAACAGACTGATGAAGGGATTTTTATTAATCAGTCTAAATACACAAGGAATTTACTGACAAGGTTTAACATGCAAGACAGTACTCCTGCTTCAACTCCCATAGCTACAGCTACCAAACTTGATCCTGATCAAGGTGAAGAGGTAGATGTAACTCACTACAGAGGAATGATTGGCTCTTTATTGTATCTCACTGCCAGTAGACCAGATATCATGTTTGCAACCTGTCTATGTGCAAGATTTCAAGCAAAACCTAGAGAACCACATCTGATTGCAGTCAAAAGAATTTTCAGATATCTCAAAGGCACTCCTTCACTTGGCCTTTGGTATGCAAGGGAATCAGATTTTGGGTTGTGTGGTTATTCAGATGCTGATTTTGCAGGATGCAAAATAGACAGGAAAAGTACTTCAGGAAGTTGTCAGTTTTTGGGTGGAAGACTAGTTTCATGGTTCAGTAAAAAGCAGAAATCTATTTCCACTTCAACTGCAGAAGCTGAGTACATTGCTGCAGGAAGTTGTTGTGCTCAGATAATGTGGATGAGAAATCAGTTGTTAGATTATGGCCTGTCATACTCAAAAATCCCTATTTATTGTGATAACCAAAGTGTTATTGCAATGACAGGAAATCCAGTTCAGCATTCTCTTACTAAACACATCAGTATCAGATATCACTTTATAAGAGAACAGGTTCTGGAAGGAACAATTGAACTTCACTTTGTTCCTACTGATCAACAACTAGCTGATATATTCACCAAGCCACTACCTGAAGCTACTTTCAATAAGTTGGTGAATGAACTTGGAATGATGAATTTTGAGAATTTCTGAGGAAAAGCTACAGAGAGGACATCCTGATAACTGTCAAATCCTGATGGTTATTCAGAAAGGTATGTATCTTTGATCAAATCCTGATAGGACTCAATCCTGACAGGAAGTCAACTGGTCAATCCTGATGTACAGGTCAGTATTTCATTACTTAATTTGTGCCTAATTTTTCGTCAGTATCTACTGATGGACGGTTGAGTTTTAGTAGGACAACTGTATGCGCGCGTGTGTTGCACTATTATAGATATAACACTACATACACATAAAAGGCGGTGCAGATTTATTTAAATGTCACACGTAATCTGTCCACTAATTCTTTGTGCACAAATCATATTTTGCCACCTGTCTTTGAGAGTAATATTTTGTTTTAACAAAATACTTTTTATTGGTCTACATCGTTTATTACTCTCTTATCATCAGTTTTTCATTTTCTATCTCTCTCTGTGCTTTCATACCCTAATTGCTTCAAATCTTAATTCTCGAGTTTTCAAAAGCATTACAATGGCATCTTCATCTTTCATGAACAAACAAACAGTAATTCGTGATATTACTTTTGCCACTAATAACTTTGTAGCCATACTAGACCATCAAGAATTGCCTACTGAGTTCCATATAATTCAAGATTTTCTTACTTCAAGTCCATTGAAGTATGCTTTAACAGAGCCTGCAAGTGTTTCTTTTAAGTCTGTAATGCAGGTTTGGAACACAGTTGTTTTTGGTCAAAGTTCTACAGGAACCATTCTGATGCAGTTCGAATCAAATGGGGTCACTCATCATGTCACCCCTGCTGTTATTGAAGAGGCATTGCATTTGCCTATTCTGGGTGAAAAAGTTCCTAGGGTGATTTCAGACTCTGCTCTATTTGAGTTTGTCAAGAAACTGGGCTACAATGGAGAAGTAAAGAGATATGGAAATCTCTTTAGGACAAAGCTTAAAAAGGAATGGAATTTCTTCTTTGATACAATCAGCCGCTGTTTCCTGAACAAGACATCAAATTTTGATGCTCTTCCATCAGGATCTCTTAAAATTGGGTACTCACTTATCCATTCTACAGTGTTTGATTATGGGTCTTTTATCTTAAAAGCTTTAAGTGATAGGAAATCAGATAAGTTGGGTTCTGTCTGTTTTATTAGATTTTTACAGTTGATATTTAATCACTTATGTCCTAATGTTGTTTTTGAGGATGATGTAGTTCTACCAATATGTAGAATTACTGAGAATAATATTAAGTCCTTAGTCAACAGTGATAAGGCAAATGGTTTTATAGGAAATGCTTTTATTCCTGATGAGGTTAGGTTTTTCTTACATCAGAAAATGCCTACTCGTTATGGACTTCTTTCTAATGCTATGGTACAAGGCCCAACCCACCTTGTTCCTGACACAAGCATGCAACCTAAACAGTCTAAACAGTTAACAACCACCTCTACTGTCTCTCAAAAGACTTTAGTTGTAAAATCAAAGAAATCAGCTAGAACTGATGTGTCTGGAAGGCAATCAGGTTCAAAGGATTTTTCCTCTACACCACTCACTAAAAAGAAGATACAAGGGGGTGTACAAGGGGTCCTGGTGAAGAAAGCTGATAAGGTTGTTAAGAATGTTCCTGTGAAAAGGAAGTTAAGGTTGATTGATGAAAGTAATTCAGAGGATGACTTACCTATATCCTCTGTGATGAATGTGAACAAGGAAGTTGCTGATACTGCTACTAAAGCTGTGGTACCTTTATCCAAACCACAAAAGACAAGGAAATTATCAAAGAGCAGGTATCATATTCCTTTGACAGTGCAAATGAAGGATACTGATATTCAGACATCAAATCCTGATGTTAGTATTCCTGATGCAACAACAAAAGTTGTCTCTATATCAGACTCACCAGCCTCTCCATCTCAGATTCGAGGACATTCTTGGGAGAAGGTATCTACAACTGCTTCCTTGGTTGGTCTTACACCTACATCAAAGAAAAAGAGGAATGCAGAAGAGTTAGTCTATCAGAGACAGAAGAAGCTGAAAGGATCAAGCCCACAAGAACCTGAATTTCAGAGTAATTCAGCAGCTACTGGTGATCCTGCCACACAAGAACCACTCAATCAAAGTTTGGGTGAAGGCTTAGCTAGTGGAATGGTCACACAAGAACCATTTTCTCAAAGGGAGAATGAAGACATCAACATTCCAGCTACACAAGAACCATCTTCTCAAAGTGAAGATGCAGGCAAAGCTACAGCTTCTGTTGAAAGATTGGTCGAGAACATTGTCAATGAGGGAAGCACACAAGAACCTTTAGCTCAAAGTGTTGAAGCAGCTTCTGAACCTCAAGCTCCACAAGAACCATTGGTAGCAAATACTGATGCACGCATATCAAATCCTGACGATGTTCATCCTGATGTTAGTGGTGCTCCTGATACTGAGCCTATTTTGATACAGCCACTTCGTTCAAGACCAATGGATCATCCTATCTCAGAATCACAGGATAAACTGAAAGGTATTGCAATTCCTGATCCTGATATATCTCATGGTTCTGATGATGATAATTCTGATGATGATAGTGATGATGATAATGAGAATAGAAAAGAGAAGGAACAGCTTGCTACAGCACTCAAAATTAGTCTTGGAACTAATTTTGGTTCATCAAGTACATATATGGCTAGCAATGCTTTCACTGGGAAAGATCAGAGACAAGATTTTTCTACTCCTTCCTTTGATCCTGCAGAGGCATTTAGACAGAATGAATGGAACAATTCATGGCACAATTCTGATGAATCTATCAGTTTTTCTTCTGCTATTGGACATGCCTATCATGCAGTGAAATCTATAGAGAATCAAGACTTGAAGAATCATCTAAAGGCTACAACTCTGTTATCCAAAAGCCTGAAAAGTGAGATTGATTCTATCAAGGGTTCAACTGAAAAAGTGAGGACTGATATCTTTAATAATTTTACAAAGGTGCCTACTACTTTCCAACTAAGGGTAGTGGAATCCCAAGTGAAATCTGTTGTTTCAGAACAAACCTCAATCAAACAAAGAATTGATTCTCTGGATACTAAGATAACTGAAATTCAAGCCTCTCTTTCCTTAATTTTGCAATTATTGTCAAATCCTGATGTCAAAAAGGGGGAGAAGGTTATTCAGACAAAATGTACACCTGATCTAGTATTAAGAAATAATGATGATGATACTGGAGATGATGGTGGTGACAAAGCGATACAAGGAGAAACCTCTGATACTGCGGTTTTGAAGTCTACAATTCAAACTTCTCAAAGTCAAACTACGCGGTCAACTCATGTTTCTGATTCTGGAGTTAAGACAGTAAGAACATTGGTGCAATCTCAGATCCTGACGGAAGATCAAATCCTGACACCTGGTCATGGACACATTCTTGCTACAATTCCTGAAGGTGATGAAGATGTGATTATTGATAATCCTGAAGATGCATCAAATTTATTCCAGAAGTTTTCTACAAAAGACGGCAGAATTGTTACTCTATATCACACTGATAAAAGAGTTCAACAATTATATGCAAGAAAAGCACTCTCTACAGCAAGTGAAGAATATCCAGATCTCTCACATGAAGAATTCTTGAGACTACAAAGAGAGACAATGGAAAGCTATACTGCTCCTGCTAGAGGTAGAGGAAGCAGAGGTAGGAGAGGTGCTAGAAGAAGTAAAAGAGGTTCTTCAACTCAAACAGTACCTAGACAGACAAGGCCTAGAGGGTTAAGAATTGAAGAAATTCCTGAAGCTTCACAAAATCTAATAGATCCTGTTATCAAGGATATCATGGAGAAAGAAGACAAGGAATTTGTTGAAGAAGAACCTGAATTGAAAAGAAAATCAAGTAAATCAACTCTCA
Source organism: Heracleum sosnowskyi (assembly GCA_030848705.1). Classification (NCBI taxonomy): domain Eukaryota; kingdom Viridiplantae; phylum Streptophyta; class Magnoliopsida; order Apiales; family Apiaceae; genus Heracleum; species Heracleum sosnowskyi. The sequence continues at coordinate 84,095,583 of CM061242.1, forward strand.
GCAATACAAATCAAATTGAAGATTCTAATCCTGACAATATTCAAGATCCTGACGAATCTGAAATTCTGCAAGAGGTTGATTTGATAATCTTATCTACTGTTGTTGATTGTCACAACAAAGAAGTAGATGAAGAAGAAGAAGCCAGAAGAAGAGATATTTCAAAAAGAACAAATGAAGATTTCAATCTCTATCTACAAAGGCTTAAAGTTTCAAATAAAAGACAATGGAGAAATTCAAGCAGACAAGAATCTTTACTTGAAAGAAGCTACACTCATGAAAAGGAGAAAGACAAGAAGTGGAAACATATTAGCACATTAAGTTGTGATACACCTATCAATTTTCAGTCTGGTGGAATTATTACAAGCGCTTCAAGTGTTGTTGATTTATCTGAGATGGTTAGATCAAAAGCACTCTGGTTAAAGATGTTTTCGAGTCTGAAGCAATTGTCAAGTAATTCAAGAGGAGGTATTGGACACAGAGATGGTGAATATCTGAATATGTCATATGTTGATCCTTACTCCTTGACAGAAATTGGAGGTACTTTAACTTCTGAAAACCTGAACAATTTATTAGCTGTTGATATAGTTATAGATTGTCATGATGGTTTTGAAAAGAAAGAAAAGCTTCTGTACTTCATGAAAGATGGTAGTGTGAAGATTCTATCTATTCAAGATCTGCTGATGAAAACTACACAGGAACTGAAATATGTTCACTATCTGTTAAGATGGAAGAACCAAGTGTACAAAGAATGGAGTGACATGATTTTATTAACTATAAGAAGAAGACTGGATGGAAACAGTAATTTCAATGGTAATTATACTCCCATGTACTTAAATCAAAGAGGTCAGGATGTGGAAATGCAAAGGAGTACTGCTGTTAAAGAAGTAAATTTTGGCATGACTCATCTTTCTCTCAATCCTGATGGGAAGGAAATTGCTTATCTTTTGCTTGAAGAGCACAGTCTACAGAGAAACTCCATACAGAATCTCAGAGCAGCTATCTACCAGATTAATGAGGAAGATGAAGAACTCAGAAATCTTAAGGAAAGACTGATTCAAATTCTTGAAGAAAAAGAAGAAAGTTTATTATCCAACTTCTTGAAGATGAATCTGTTCTATCAAAAAGCTTAAACAGATAAGTTGTTTCTGAAGATACTCGTACATTTTGATACATGTTTTTGACATCATTGAATATTTGGAATCTATACTTTATTTCACAAAGTATGAGATTGGGGGAGATTGTTAGATCAGAATTCAATGATCGTCAGAAGCTAGACTCAACTGATCAGGATTGCTGACGTCATCAGTATTGCATGGTCATCAGTATTTGATCAAGCGTCAGTATCTTATTGATCATCAGGATTCCTACTCAGACTATGATCAGGTTTGATCATCAGGACTTGAAGCTGATCAGGATTCCTACTTCGAGTTATATTTGGAGTCTAGATAAACATGGAAGTTTGTTCCTGGTTTGTAGAATGCAGCTATCGATTAAAGATATGTTTCTATCTTTATTATGATTAGGACTTATCTTGTTATTGATAGAGAAGCTGTGTGCACTATATAAACACAGTTTTGGTTTCGATTTATGTATTCATTCTAGAGAGAACATAATCGGAGAGAAGCTCTTAAGAACAGAATTTCTTGAGAGAGTTTTTGTAAGCTAGCAGCTCTTAAGAACATCAGAATTTCTTAAGAGAGTTTGTAACAGTTTTATATCAAAGTTAATAAAGCTGTTATTGTTATTGTTAATGATCTTTCATATTTGTGTTATATAAAGTCGAGAATCTTATACAATTGTATTCAACCCCCTTCTACAATTGTTATTTACTGGGCAACAGTTTAAAATGAAGAAAAATATAAAAATTCATGCTATTTTTTTATCGAATAAGACAATACTGACTTAGTTCTTACTTCATCTTCTTTTAAACCAATATAACCCTTTCTCGATAAGCGGTGATGATATTTTCTTTGAGAAACTCTTTCACTCTGCGCTTCATATATTTCCTAAAAATAAAATAATATAATTACATATCATATATACAGATGCAGAATTAACTATAAAATCAACAGAATTAACTATAAAATTAAATCAAACCTCTCATGCCGGATCAGTCCTCTGTCTCACAAATCTTTTCCAGGTTGACTTACTAACATAAGCATATTGCTTTGGGGGCTTACTCAGTTTCTTCTTCTGTCCAACATATGGCCGCACAAACTTCCTCGTCAAATTAGTCTTGAATTGTCGCCATTTACAACCAGCAGACTTTAGGACAAAGTCCTCACACTGTGGTTTCACTTTGAATGTAGACTGGAAAACACACAAGTAAAATGAGAATTTTAAATACGAGAAATTCACAAAACATGTAAAAATATAGAAACTTTATTTGATAATAAATTTACAAATACTATATCTAACCTGAATATCTATCCAAAGCTTTGATTTTAATTCAGGATCCACATTTGGCCAACTAGCAATGTCGATTGGAATCGTAGTCCTGGCCAACATTCCAATATATGACTGCAATCATGCCCTAGTTTCACCATCAAGAATTCCCCATTCATTGAACGTGACTTTAGTTTTTTTTCTCGCGAGCTTTCTTCACAATCACTTTGTACATTCTGCATACACCACGCTTACCACCAGACTTTGTTCTAAAAGTATCGGTTGTAGTAACCGTGGGTTGCTCTAAGTTGGCTTGTTGAGGTTCTGATGCTTGAACTGTCTGTGAGTCAAGAGTTTCTGATGCTTTGTCCACAATCTCCAGTTGTTTAGTGGTAACATTATCCGAGTCCGCCTTTTTTGTTTTCTTTTGCTTTTTAGGTGCCATTTCTCTTGTTTTCCTTCAATCTGTAAAAACAACCTTAACAAATTAGAAGAAATACCCAGCTAATTGTATAATGCCACACTAATATGCATGCAAAATCAGTTAATTATCATGGAAAATATGCAAAATTATCAGTTAATTATCATGGAAAATATGCAAAATTATCAGTTAATTATCATGAACAATATGCAAAATTCTAAATTAATAATCATGGAAAATATGCAAAATTCTTAATTAATAATCATGGAAAATTACACATAAATCAAACAAGTGAAACAAAAATCAGAGAAAAGCAAAATAAAAGACAATTTTAATTAAAACTATCATGAACAACTACAAAGTGAAAGCAAATTAAAATTAAATTGTTAGTCACTAAATATATGACTAGACGCCTATGACCTATCACTTTTTCACCCAAATCCCCTCAATATTTTGTCTTTTATTGCTGACACTTGCATCATCATAATCATTTGGGTCACATATAGGGATATAAGAACAGAATTGAGGAGGGTTCCAGGAGGTGTCTTCTGGTGCATCTTCATTGTACACGTCATCATAGTCTTGAGTTGTCGACGATAGCACAATAGACCAATTATAATCAGCTGGATCCTCAACATAAAAGACTTGGTTGACTTGATCAACAGAGACATATTTGTCCTTTTTGTGACCTGGTCGATTGAAGTTCACAAGTGTGAAACCAAGATCATCAGACTTGACACCTCTGTCACTTGTTGCCCATGTACACAAAAACAAAGGGGCCTTAAATTCGTGGTAATCTAACTCCCATATTTCTTCGATAACCCCATAAAATGTTAAATCACTTTCTATGGGATTTATATCCTTAGCACTAGAGACTTGGACTATCCTAGCAACTAGTGACACACCACTATTTTGAACTACCCTTGCATTATCTCGCTGTTTTGTGTGGTATCGGACCCGGTTAACAACATAACCTTCGTAAGTCAACACTGAAAATGAAGGCTTTCCTGCCAACCATCTTATTGTTTCAGAAATGGCTTCGGAATTCTCCCTCATTTCTGTTCTTACCTGCACGTAAAGTCACAATGCAAATAAGTTGACTTCAAATAAAAACATGACTTACAAAAAATAGTAATAAAAAAGAAAAGAATGTAAACTAACTTTTTGTTCAAACCAATCAGCAAATTGTCGATTGTGTTCTCCCAATAGCCATTGTGCACTCTTTTTTTCCCCTTGGTAAATCCCTTCCAAATATTTCTTATGCAATCTGAGAATTATTACATCAGGTAAGATTAAATCGCATGAAAAAGAACTTTAACACTTATAAAATACGTAAATAAATGTTACTTACATCACATATGGTTCCACTTCAGTATTATTAAGGAGGACTGTAAGATGCGCTTCATCTCGTTCTTCTTCTACTACCGACTTCATTGTCACACCGCCCATTGGACCAGAATTGTTGCTTCATCTTTCCGAAGCCCAGCAGTTCTACTACTCTCGCTATAGAACTCAGTGCAAAATTCTATTGATTCTTCTTTGAGATAACCTTCAGCTATACAACCTTCCGGATAAAATCGGTTTCTTACATAACTCTTCAATATTTTATTGAATCGTTCAAACGGAAACATCCATCTATTAAAAACCGGTCCACATAAACGCAATTCCCTTACTAAGTGGACTGTGAGATGTATCATAACATCGAAAAATGATGAAGGGAATATTTTTTCCAACTCACACAAGGTGAAAATTAGATCTGATTGTAGATTACTCAATTTCGACACATCCACGACTTTGTTGCACAAGGAGTTGAAGAAAAAACACAATCTTATGATATTAACCCTAACATTTTTCAGAAGCACGAGAAGGATACAAATGGTAGTAACTGTTGGAGGAGGATATGACAATCATGGGACTTCAGCCCATACAAATTCAGATCAATCATTGATACACAATTTCTAATATTTGATGCATGTCCATATGGAAGTTTCATATTGTACAATGATGACAACATTATTTTTTTTCTTTCTTGGACAAATTAAAAGGGGCAGGAGGCAAGTATGTTCTTTTCTCACCCATTTCAGGAGCTAAATCCACCCTTAATCCCATGTCAACCATATCAAGACGAGAGGCACTGCTATCTTTAGTCTTGTATTTCATATTAAGAAGTGTCCCAATTAAATTATCACACACGTTCTTCTCGACGTGCATAACATCTAAACAATGACGAACGTGGTGAAATTTCCAATATTCTAACTAAAAAAAAATCGATTATTTTTTCCATGCAGATTCCACCTTTTTTGACTCCCCCCCCCCCCTTCCCAAAACTAAATTTGAGTTGTTGTTGTTGCACCAACACTTCTTCTCCAGTAAGCGGTTCAGGTGCATGACCAAATTCTTGTTCTCCATCGAAAGCTACCATCTGCCTCCTATAAGGATGATGGTTATTTAAATACCGACGATGACCTTGGTAGCACATTTTTTTTTACTATGACTTAAATATTTAGCCACAGTTTTATCTCCGCATATTGGACAAGCCTTATAACCCTTATTGATACAGCCCGACAGATTTCCGTATCCCGGGAAGTCATTTACTGTCCACATCAGAACTGCCCTTAAAGTGAAAAAAGATTTGGTATGCGCATCGTACACGTTCGGTTCCCCTTCCTCCCACAATTTTTTTAAATCATCAATTAGTGGTTGTAGATATATGTCAATATTATTACCAGGCTCATGCGGGTCAGAAATTAATGTTGTTAACATCATAAACTTCCTCTTCATGCATAACCATGGAGGAAGATTATATGTTACTAACATAACTGGCCAACAACTGTACCGGTTTTTTAATCCATTATTGTGTGGATTTACACCATCAGCCGCTAATCCTAAACGTATATTTCTTGCCTCCCTACCAAACTCAGACCACCTATAATCTACATTTCTCCAAGAAGGAGAATCAGATGGATGACGCGTCTTTTCATCATTAGATTGATTATTTGCATGCCAATTCATTAATTTAGCAGTAGAATTTAAATCTGGGAATTATCGGAAAATACCACATGACCTTTGCTGGCATATTAACCCTATATTTTCCATCTTTCCCAACTTTCCAGCGAGATAGATGACATTTGGGACACTCAGAAGAAGACTCAAGAATTGGACCCCTGTATAATACGCAGTCATTTGGACAAGCGTGGAATTTAACATACTTGAGTCCTAAATCAGTTAAGGTTTTCTTTGCTTCATACATATTAGCAGGAAGCACATTATCTTTTGGAAGAATAGAGCCAATACATTCAAGCAGATCAGTGAAGGCCTTATCACTAACTCTAAACCTAGCCTTCCAATTGTGTAGTTTTAATACTGACTCTAGTTTAGTGCACTCACTTCCCTCAAACAGAGGTTGTTCCGCATCAGCAACAAACCTCTTAAACTCATCTGATTCATTATCGCAATCTTCCTTATTATAGGCTGATTCACATACGTTAAATGTTTCTGAATTTGGTGTGGGCTTCGCAGGAGGACAAGTACTACCAACAGATGACTTAGAACTGTTAACAACCTATTCTCCATGCCAAATCCAATCATAATACCCTAAACTAAAACCAAATTCGTATAGATGACCTCTAATTATATTGACAGAATATTTCTTGAAGTTAACGCAGCGTACACATGGGCAAGGAATTTTCTTTGGATTTTTAGTATTTTCCTCAGAAAATATCAAGAAGTTTTCCACACCAATTTCATATTGTAATGAATCCCTATCCGCTTTTATCCAAGACTTATCCATTTTTAACTACCTGGTATGTCACTTAAAATTTTAGTATAATTATAATGATTACATATTATGTATTATGACCTATTATAGTTTTATTGATAATAGAAATCCAATAGTTTATATTGATCAAATGCACGTATGACATATGATAGTAATTTGACTTAAAGTATAATAATCACAAATAGGGCATGATGCATTTTCTAAGAAAAACTAAGCATTCTTGTTTAATCACTATATATAAACAAATCAGATACACATTTAAAAACCTTAAACAGATGCATGTTTTTCAGTCACTTGCATACAAAGAATACATACAAATAATAAGAGATCAAAAGCATATGTAATGTGATTTTAAACCATATAAAACATATGAAATTCAAATCATATGAAGCATACAAATAATGATCACAACTGGATAAAATATTTTTAAGAGAAATGAGTTAAGAAAGAGAGCGGGAATACCTCTTAATTAGTAGAAGCACTAGGTTGACACTGTGAACAACAGCTAGGAACTATTCTTTCTTCTTCGTAAATTGAATAATTGTCCCTAAATATCAGCCAAACAATAAAATAATCAAACGACAACATTTAAGCTTTTCGTAAAAATCAAAAATTAAAACATAAACCTCCAGCCAACAATGAAATAAATTAACAAATATGGAACTAAAATACACATCCAACTCAATATTTCAAAATTGACCAGTAGAAAATCACAAGAACCTTCATAGTTTCTCTTGATCGATTATGTCGGCAAAACAACAAGATAATTAATAATACAACTAAGAAATATCAAATAATTAATATCAACTAATTAATAGTTTCAACTTTAGCCGGCTATTACTCCACCAGATGGAATATCAAATAATTAATAACAGAAAACATACAACTAAGAAATCTAACATGCATCCAAAAATTATAAATTACAAATTATCCGTAACTAGTAGCATTGTTAGATAACAATAATATAAAAAATAATCCAAAAATCCGACAATAATATAACAACATGCATTTCAGAAACAAATAATCCAACCAAGTACCTAAGAACACATTTCAGAAGAAATTCAAAAATATTAAAGTACCTAAGATAACAGCCACACCACAACCAAGTGACAAAGGTCCTGTAAAAAACAAACTCAAAATTTAAAATATATCCAAGTAAATGAAAACCCCCAATTTAAGAAATTAGGGTTTCGATTTATAAAACCCCAATTTAAGATATTAGGGTTTTTATTTAAAAAAACCCCAATTGAAGACATTAGGGTTTTGATTTAAAAAACCCCCCAAATTAAAGCTTACCAATTTGGAGAACGGAGGTGAGTAGAGCAGGACAGAGGTGAGTAGAGCATAACGGAGGTGATTAGGACGGAGGTGAGTGGTGGTGGAGGTGACTGGTGGTGGAGGTGAGTTGAGTGGAGGAGGTGGTGGAGGTGAGTTGAGTGGTGGAGGTGAGTTGTGGTGGAGGTGAGAGACGAGAGAAAGAGATTGAGTGGTGGAGGTGAGAGACGAGAGAAAGAGATTGAGAGATTGAGAGTTGTCCGAAAAGGGGGGGAATAATTGGGAAGAGGCCGCGGGGGGAAATAATTGGGTAAAGAGGGGGGGAAATATTTGCAGTCAATACTGGTTTCATGTTTAATATTTGCAGTCAATACTGGTTTGGAGATTTTACAACTTGGAGTTCAGAAGGTTTCTCTTATTTCATTATGGATGTAACGCTAACAAGAGAAGTCTCTATAATATGTCTAGCATAACAAAGCTTTGGAGCCTGCATTTCAGGGTGCGGGACAGAAACTGTATCCTTAATTACAGGTAACTTTTATTGATAATAATAGAGAAATAAAACAGGAGAAGACCCCGTAGATTGGTCCAATAAATGTGGAGTTCATGGAAATAGAGATTGGTGACGAAGAAGACACAGTGGATAATATGGAGGTCAATGTGGGGGCAGGAGAAGAGATTCATGAACATGAAGAAGTTGGAGGAGGAGCTCAAGAAATGATGGAGATTCACGATCACTGCTAGAAAAACGTTAATAGACAACATCTAAAAACCGATGTCTGGAAAAAATTCGGCCGATGTGTATGTGGGTATAGAGAAAGGTCATGACTATAGACATCGGTTTTTAGCCGATGTATTAGAAGTCTCCAGACATCAGTTTCTACCAAATTTACGATGTCTTTACCCCTCTTTTACATCGGTTTTGTATAAAGAGATAACATCATTTCCCCTCTTTTACATCGGGTTTTTAATATTTTTATTGTAATTGCCCATCAAATGACATCAGTTTCTTTTTAATATTTGATGTCTCATGTTCATGTTTTAGCATACAGTATTCTTTATATATACAAACAAAACTCAAATCAAACTAAAACACCAACATAAGAAAACAGTTAAGCACTTGCCATTACCAAACACCGAACATACAATCTTTACACCAACTAGCATAACAAACCAATTGTACTCCGACAAGAAAACTATTTGTTAGACAATCTCATTAAGTACTAACTACAAACAGACTTGCATATTACATCCTCCCCATCAGCTGCATCACCTTGTATTCCATGATGAATTACTCCATCTACATCAGACTTGCATATTACACCCTTCCCATCAGTTGCATCACCTTGTATTCCATGATGAATGTGCAGTATTTCCTATAACAACCCATGATATGACATGTTGCACAGTGCACAGGAGCATAGTGTTGTACAGATGCATATTTTCCTAACAGATCTTTGCATTTCAAGAGATTTGAGGAGACCGTGGAGCTGTTTTGACATGTGTAGCCAGCATAGAGCAGCGGATCGTGGAGTTATAGCACGGTTTTGCGACTCAACAATGTGCATGAATAAGTATTGAAATTTCATTGTTAAGCAAGTGAAATTTTGGATATGAATTAATACTCTCACGGTAAAATACAGGGACGGGCAAAAATGAAACCTATTAAGCCAACAGATTTCCACTACAAAGTTAAAATAGTGGATAATAAAATCTTAATGTTGTGCCATCATTTTAAAATTTTATTCTGCTATCTTTTTATTACTTCATATAGCTTAAACTGATATTACACAATTTATTTTCATTAAAGTAGTTATCTAGAAATCTGGATCTCTATTTAAATTCTAATAAGATGAATCAGCAATCATACCTCAACTGATGATAATTGCGCAATAAGTAATCTTAATCTTACTACAGGGGATGAATCTGTTATTCGAGCTTCTCTGCTCAGTTTCTCCTTGCAATCAACGTATTCAGAAATATTTGAATCTCTAGTACAAATGTTAGAGGTATATTGACAAGGGCATCAGTCAACTGTATATAAAGACCGACAAAAGTTACAAACACTTAACACTGGTTTGCCTCTTGTATTGTTAGAAAGTGATATTACCTCTAATGTATTGTTTATACATCTGTGCTTATAACAACCATTTTCTTAGGGAGTGGAGCCCCTTACAAAGCCACTACGTACTAATTATGATGTCATGCACCTAGAGAGATTATTGAATGAAAGAATTATCAGATTCAAAATTCAGGAAAATAAACCCCTACAAACCCATAAAACTAATATTACCTTGAGATACTCCCTCGTACTACACCCAACATTCTATCAGGAGGTCGTGCACTTCTGATGTCCGTACATGAACCATCAGAGCATGCTACGTAATAGGTACAATAATCTGCCAAAGATGATTGGCCACCTAAAAATGACAAAGTACACGAGTCAACATTTAGTAAAACTTGTTTGCAGTAAACTTGCACAACTTGCCTAATCTCAGATTTCTGTTACAGGAGTTGTAATGTGTTATATACTCACTTTTCAAACCCACAAGCATCAGACTGTAGTTACATAGATTTCTAATGTTCGATTCTCAAAAACAAAAACAAAAACACATAAGAAGTTCAATTGAAAATCAAAAATCAAAAATTGAGATTTAAAAATAAATCGAAAACAAACTTACTAATTCAAGCTAATTCAAGCTTCCTCTTCTCTTAATTCGAGTTAATTCAAGCAAAATTGACAGATTTAGAGATATGGTTTACCTCCTTCTGATTTAGGGCTTCCATTTTGGGATTTAATTTAGAGATTAACTAGGGTTTGATTTTGGGATTTGATTCAGAGATTAGATTGGGTTCAATTTTGGTATTTGATTTAGAGATTAGCTAAGGTTCGATTGGATTTGATGTACTTGAGAGAGAGAGAGAGTCGTGTGAGAGGTAAATATTTGGGGGGAGAGAGGGAGGAGATAAAATTTTCTTAAGGGGGGAAAAAATTTTGGGGAAAATTTTTAGTACAAAACGGGGAAAAACTTCCGCCTCTTTTTCATGTTTTTCATTTTTTTAAAAATCGAATAAGACATCGGTTATTTTAAAAACTGATGTCTATGAACATATTTAACATCATTTTTAAAATTATTGATGTAAAAAATGTCTTTAACATCGGTGGTATTAGCAATCGATGTAAAAGGGGCGATGTCTATTCTAATTTTTCTAGTAGTGCGACATCATTTTTGAAGATGATGTGGAGGAGGTCCAGATGCTTGAAGATGTCCTGGGTGAGGAAATGCTGATAGTTGGTGAAGTTGTAGATGTCCCAGCTGCCTTTTGAAGCATTCTTTGGCTTTAGATCAGAGTTGCTATTATCTTTTAGTGCTTAAGTAGATAGTTTGCTATGTCAGGCTTTACATTATACTTTTCAAAATTCACAGGTGTGTGCACCTGGGTAGGTCTCTGTAACAGTGGTTTAGTGGGTTTTTTTTACCACCATCAGATGTTGCCTAATATTTAGCGTGCAATAGAATTTGGATTATAAATAAAAAAGAGAACATGAAGTTTAAAAATTGGCTGTCATTTTAAAAACAAGGATGGAACAAATTATATAAACAAAGGGCGGAGCAATTGACTGGGATTTTTTTATAAATTTATTTCATATTTTTTTAATAAACACATGACATATAGTTTATTCGAAATAATTAATTTTTAATGAACATATGACATATAGTGCGTGTTTGGGGTATCACAAAAAAGTTGACTTATAGCTTAAAATGAGTAAGTGTAATAAGTTGATGAATTCTTATAAGTTATACGGGTGTTTGGATAAATTTACTTATAAGTTAGTGAAGAATTTGCTAAATTAAATTTGAAAAAATAATTTTTAAATACAATGATTTTAACACTTGTAATTTAAATTTACGACTATGTAATCTTAACTTTTACATGATATTTGACTCTTTTTATTCCATTTTAGTATGAATTTGACAATTAAGATAATTATTTTTGTTTTGAATGTTATGGGTTGGAAAAAAAATTAAGAACTTAATGATTTCTCTATAATTTAGGATATCAGATGCTTTCCAATAATATTTTATAATGATTTTCTAGATCACACTTCATTGAAAATATAATTGATTACATTAAACATATACAGGTTTTTATATTTGATTAATTTTAGTAGGATTATTTAAAACGGGTGTTCAACGCATGATTTAATACTTCATTAAAATATCATTAGTTTATTTTATTTTCTTACAATGTAGTTCTCAAAAAATTATTTACATCATAATCTAAAGTTTTATTCACTGATCAGAATAATTTTTATTATAAAAAAATGCGAAACAACCCTATGAGGTGATGTCGAGTAACATTTTACTATAAAATATATAAAGTTAGGTAGTGGAAAAAAATTTAAAATATTAAAAATCATTTCTTAATATGATTTTTTGAATCTCATTATATTTAAAATTTAATACTTAAGTTTTGTACTTATGAAAGCAATAAGTTATAATTTAAAAATTAAAAAAATGTTCATAGATAAATTTAGATACAACTACAACATCAACGAACTATATTGACTTAAATATAAATATAATAAATTTTAATTTTATATTATTAAAATATAAGAATGATGATATGACAATGAATGAACATATCTTTAGACATTAATCAAAATTTTTTCATTAAACTTTAAATATAAAATGAAAATTAATAATATTGTCCCGTATATGAAATGATCATAAGTTGTTTCTATTTTGCAGTTAAAGTATTTAAAATTTATGACTAAATTAATATTTACGATTATGTAATCTTAACTTTTACATGATATTTGACTCATTTTCTTCCATTTTAGGATCAAGATAATTATTTTTGTTTTGAATTATGGGTTGGAAAAAGATTAAGAACTTCATGATTCCTCTATAATTTGGGGTATCAGATGCTTTAATAATATTTTATAATAATTTCTTAAATTACACTTCATTGAAAATATAATTGATTAAATTAAACATATACAAATTTTTATATTTGATTAATTGAGATGGATTACTTAAATAGGGTGTTTGATTGTCGCATGATTTTATACTTTATTAAGATATGATTACATTTTCTTTTTACTTAAAATATAGTTCACAATAATTTATTTACGTCATAATCTAACTTTTTCTTCATTGATCAAAATATTATTCATTATAAAAAATGTGAGACGGCGCCATTAGGCGACGTCGAGTAACATTTTACTATGAAATTAGGGAAAGTTAGATAGAGGAAACAAATGTAAAATCGTGAAATTCATTTCTTAATACGATTATTTGAATCTCTCTTTATTTAAAATTTAATATTTAAATTTTATACTTATGGAATCAATAAGTTATAATTTAAGAATTAATAAAAATATTTATAGGTAAATTTAGATACAACTACAACATCATGAAACTATACTGACTTCAATATATTAAAATAATAAATTCATTTTATATTATTAAAATAATGATATGAGGATAAGTTATATTATTAGGCATTTATTAAAAATTAATTCATTAAATTTTAAAGATAAAATGAAATTTAATAATATTGTACCGTATATGAAATGGTCATAAGTTATTTTTATTTGTTAAATTAAAATATTTAAAATTTATGACTAATTTAATATTTAAGATTATGTAATCTAAAATCCTACATGATATTTGACTTCTATTACTCCATATTAGTATTATGTAAATTTGACATTGAAGATCATTATTTTTGTTTCGTAGATTATGGGTTAAGAAAAAAAAAAGAACTTGATTGTTTTTCTACAATATAATATGTGTAGATGCTTTAAGAATATTTGTAATATTTTTCGACCTAATCTTTTGAACGTATAATTTACTGAAAAATTGCAGTTAATGCAATTTTGATTCAAGCAATTCGTTTAAGTTTAATTATCGTATTGAATATTGAATTTTGTCCCGGTGTTTCGGGAAAAACCTACATTTATTTATTAATATTTAATTTTCAAAAAATGATATTTAATTTTTTAAATAGTACTTCTATCGGTATAAGATAAATAGATATAAACAAATGTGTTTTTTTGTAAAAACAATGTTATTAATGCATGCAAACTGAATTTTTTTAATTAAATAATTCATGATAATTGTGAGTAAGGGTATCAATTTCCAAAGACAAATAAACAGGTGTTAGGTCCTGATATGTTTGTACAAGGGGGGTTGAATACAAACGATACCGTTTAATCGAATTTGTCCTTTTAAGATTTAACAATTTAGAACAAATTATTGCGGAATAAAACTGAAACAATATTTCAAGTTAAATAAAACTCTATTAAACTTGAAGGGTGTTACAATTCTGATCACTGATTACAATGAACTTGATAAAACAAATCTAGAATAAATTCGACATAAATTTATCTATTTTTGTAATAAAAAGGATCGAATACTAAAAAGTAGTTCGATATAAAATCTAGGGATTATGATCCGCTAGAAAGCTAAAGCAGTACAAGAGAATTACTTCTTATGAATTAAATGATTAAGAACAATCAAGAAGTAAATTTATCCTGCAGAATTTAAGCTTGACAGTTGTGAGAAGTAAAGACAGAGAGAAATGTTTAATGTTGAAAGATGTTGTCTCTTTTTGTTCTTTGTGATTGTAATGTAATTGATATTGTCTTATGTCTTCTGCCTTGTCTATTTATAATAAAACACACTGCATTCCTTTTAAACCAACCCACGTGCAATGCAATTCAAAGAATTGCATTAGGAAGACTTACAGGAATACAATGTTTTTACTCTTGGAAGACAATCGGGAAGACAACATTTGTACATGGAAGACAATCGGGAAGACTCTAATTTGCCCTAGGAAGACAATCGGGAAGACTCACTTGTGAGTCTTCCTAGTTCAAAAAACTAAGTCTTCCTAGTTCAAACTTAAGTCTTCCTAGTTCATTTTTATTCTAATTTAAATAATTAACTAAATAAATTATGTATTAAATTAATTCTTTACAGAATTAATTTCATAAATAATTTACTTAATAGTATTAATTATTTATAAGAGAATAAATAGAATTAGTTGACTTCTCAAACAATTCCAGAATCACTTAAAACTTAGATAAATAACAAACACAATAGTACGTTGACACTCGATGCACTGTCTGGTTCATGAGTGACTAACGACAATGTCTATTCTTTATTTGTTTGACTTTAAGCAGTGATTCACTTCCTTCTCATTCAAGAACTCCGTAATCAGTATCTTTTGTTGTCACCACTTGAAATCTCTGTCACTTTAATAAATCCACTGAGCTTGAATACTTCATTGAGGCTTGATCAATAAATTGAGCTTCTTTCAATGTAGAATCACTTCAAGTCTGTAGATGACTTTAATCTTCATTCTTTGACAGATATAATCTTCTAATATTCCTGTGACATTTGATTTTTATTATTTACTTATTACATCTTAATTAAAGTTGAGTAGAATCCTCGGTGTTTACAAATAGGCATATACATATGCCTTTCAATCTCCCCCTATTTGTTTGTTAGACAATAACAACCAAATACCTCTAGAGGATAACTCAACTAAAACAAGAAAAGATAAGACTTTTAAGAGCCAAGCAAATAATAAAAAGTTCTGGATTAAATATAACAATTTCCAGATTCAAACAATAAAGATAAATACAAGATAGATGTTCCTCTAGTCTGAACAAATGATACATTTTCCTATCTTGATTTACCTAGCTCTAAACATATAACATTTACAAATTGAGCTAACTACATCATGCCTTTAGTCTCTAATTTCACCTTCTTCAGCTTCTTGCAAGGTGACTAGAAGATCTTTGTCAAGGACACGATCACTTTCAGAAACCAAACCACTAGGCATTACTGGTTGAGTGGTGATCTTCTTCAATCTGTTCTTCATCTGAGCATACCTTGGAACTTTCTCCGTGCAGTAGTCTGAAATCATATCAGCAACTTCAGACTTCTCTACAGTAGTAAACCCAGAAGTTCTCAGAAGATTCTCCAACTTCACCAGTTGCATTGCAGTCTATAGCTTCAAAGAATCAGGATCCAGCCTCACAGTCTCTAAAGTTGTACCTCTGTAGATTTTAACTTCATAAGGAAAGTGCACAACTTGAGGGCTGGCCTTCATAGCAGAATCTCTCAGCCGGTCATACAGAAGCTCGTTCAAGCAAGAAGATCTCTTTACCTTACTCATTAGAATCCACAATTCAGAGAGAGATCTTCTTTGGAGTAGTTCAAGAGAGACGGTGAATGACCCTTCAAGAGCACTTGAGACATAGATGTACAGTTCTTGCCTCACTTGATCAAATGCAGGCGTAATCCTTAGGATATCTTCCTTCAATGCCTTCATGTACAATGAATTGTCTGGATTAACCGTTCTGATCTTCTCAAGCAACTTCAGAAATGTAGCATCATTGTTTGTGCTTCTCTGAGGGATATCAAACATTTCTCTTGCCTTATCCCATTTGCTTCCTTGCTTCATCCTTACATCCAATCTCCTTTCTTTGACATGAATACTATGAAGACGTTGTTTGTCTTCATGTTCAGCCTTTTGAATCTTTAGCTTTTGAGATATGATGTCGGAGACCTTAGCATTCTCATCCTCCTTTCTCCTGAGGTCTGCTTGTTGCTTCTTCAACTCCTTTTGAAATAAAGGGTCAGGAGTGTATAAGTCAGCTTCATCTTCCCAATCATCAAAGTTGGCTGCCTCTTCAACCTCCTCCTCACCAAAAGCTTCTTCAGGAATGGTCTTCTCCAGATCACCAGATGTGTCAAATTGGAAGTCATCCTGTTCACCGTGGTAGTAGTAGGCATCATCAAAGACAGTATCCTCCAGTGATTGTTTCCCTTTCCCTTTATCTTTTCCAGAAGCTCCTTCAGCTTCTCTGTTTCCTCCTTTCTTCTCCTTCTCCCCCTTAGTTGAGGAATCCTCTACAGATTTAGCTTTGGAAGCCCTAGGATTCACCTCAGATGTTCTCCTTATCTCTCCTTATCTCTCCTTCTTCTCTATCTCCTCCTTCATCAGCATCATCATCCTCATCTTCATCATCTCCCTCAAAGAATGTTCTTTGTTGTGCTGTAGGTTGATGTGAGTTCTTTATCATATTGTACAAGTGCTTCATACCTTCATTAAGATGCTCCATCCCTCCTTCTATCCTCGACATCCTTTCTTCATTAAACGTTTGATTTTCATCAACTGTTTGCAGAATAAAGTCCACCTTGGTAGAAATAGAAGCAATCTCCTTGACACTCTCCGATATCTGAGCATTTGACATTGTAAGATCAGAGATGTCTGAAGCCACCAGTACTTGAGATTGTTGGATTGAATTCAGCCTCGGGAGTAGATTATTCTTCAATCCTTGCAAGTCATCTTTAACAGTACCCAGCTGATTAGATACATAGGTGGAAGATTGTGCAACCACTTGTGCTTTCAGAAGATTGTTCTCAGCCTGGGTTTCTTGTAACTTTCTCTGTAGATCAGCTAGCTGGTTCAACAACAAAGCAGTGTTTGTGTCAGTGTGTGCACTCACTTCAATTGCTCTCAGTGGTGTTTCACTCAACTCACGTGCTTGTGTATCACTCTGTGTTTGACTCATGTCTCTCACAACTAACTGTTTGTCTAAGTTCTCAGTAGATGCACCTGCATGAAAAATCACCCTAGCCCCTTCAAGAGAGGTCAGTGGTGGTTTAATGGGAGTTCGCAATTCCCGATCCCTGGTTGAGTCTGTCAAAATATTTGACATTGTATACTGAATTGCTTCAGGGACAGACTCACCAGGTTGCCTTTCACTTTCTCCAGTATAAACTGCGAGTGAAAAATCCCTTAGGGGAGCCAGAGATGTTCCCTCTGGGAGGGGAGAAAATGATTCTATTATTGGTGGCGAAGAATCAGATTTTCCCTCTGATGCCTGTGAAGGCACTTCTACCGTAACTATGGTAGGCACTGTTTCAAAGTCAAAATTAAAGTGCTCTCCTTGCATGGTGTCCTGAGTTTCTTCTAGATGGATATCTTCTCCCATTGTGAGTAATGGGAGTGTGCTTGACTCAGTACAAGATGCCATGGCCCTATGGCGAATTTCAATAGATCCACCCTGTTGAGAGGATGTCTCCAGAGACTGTTCAGTGGCCATATCTATGTCCATATCCTGTTGAGAGGATACAGATGGGCTTACAGATGCCTCCCTATAGGTTTTTCTTTTCTTTAAGGGTGGAGACAGAGCTGTGGGAGCACTCTTTGTAGCTACTTCACTAACACTTCTTGAACTGGTTTGTACATTAGGCTCAGGTTGTGTATCAGGAGTGTTTGACTCTCTGTTTGGCTCTATGACCTGGGTCAGAGACTGTGGTTCTACAATCTCTGGGTCAGCCCTAACAACCACTTGGGTTTGAATTGAAGTACCAGAAGAAGATCCAGGGTTAGGAATAACTACCTGTAGTGGCTGTGGAACTGGATGTGGCTCAGGAACTTGTTCACCAAAGATAGGAAGATTAATGAATTGACTCATCAATGGTGAAACAAGAACAGGGATGTTGAGGAATTTGGATGAGACATCAAGTCTGGTGTAGAATTTGGTGTCTGTGGTTGGAGAGGTTTCAAATCTAGTTTCCCTAAACAGTTCTACCTGCTCAGCAGTGAGAAGATGATTAATGATAAGAGTGAGAAAGCGAGGGTACCAACACTTCACTTTCACATGATTATCAGAATCTCTCCTAGAGTGAGCAAGCCTGTTAAGCATTATGTTCCACAGAATCTCAGCAAAGTTTAATCTACGACCAAATACAATAGCATAAGCAATGTACTGATTAAGACTGGTAATGCAATGAAAATTTGTTTTTGTGCAGTTACCAAATACTCTTGCTATTGTATCAAAGAACAGATCCCATTCCCTTACAACAAAACTCTTAGATAATTTGACCATTTGTAAGGGACCCTGATAATGAATATTCACAAAGAACTGTGATAACTCATCATCAGTGGGTATGGGATCAAACCTGTCCTTTGGAAAATGTAAAACATCACAAAATAACTCAAAAGTAAATGTATATTGCTGGTTTAGAATATTGAAAGTAAAAGATTTTGAATCTTCGGCAATAACAACACTTGAACACAAAAACCTCAATGGATCAATTTTAAGAAGTGCAGTGGCACAAATAGCATGACTGACACATGTCTCGCTATTTAAAAATTGAATCCAAGGTCTGAAACGTTCCACCTTACATTTAGACGGATCAAAATACCCAACATAATTATTTAAAACGAGTTCAAAATTAGGATCCATTTTAATAAAACAAGAAATTTTAATCAATTTAAAATAAAATTAAAATTTAGGGATTTTTTGAATTAATTAAAATTACTTATAATCCACAAAATTAAAATTCTATTAAAATTAACCAATTTTAAATTTTAATCCTAAAATTTCGAACTAAAACTCTGAAAAACAAAAAGAATTGGGCAATTGAATCTCAAGACCACACACAACTCAGTTCAAAACTGCACAGAAACAACTAAGATCACTTCAACACACAAGAATCACTTAGAAAACCAAGAACACCTAAGTCGAAAGAAAGAAAAAAATTGAAAAATTTGACAGCAATTCGACTCAAAATCTTGATTTTTAAGAACAAAATGATTTTGCTAAGTAAAAACTTGAGCAGTAAGAACAAGATCAAGGAAAGTTTCTGCAGAAATGAATGGATTCGAAGGGGGTTTTTTAGAACAGAAAGAAAGAAAAACTAATAAGGCAAAAAAGAAAAAAAAATGCGTGTAACTGTATGTATATATATAAGAATATAAAACAATTAAACTGAAAAAGAAAAGAAATATGAACAGTTGTTTTTTTTTATAAAATTTGAACTGGGAAGACAATCAGGAAGACTTAGGATAGTCTTCCCGGTAGTCTTCCTAGTTCAAATTAGGAAGTCTTCGGAAAATTGAATAAAAGAAAAACAGAAAATAAAAACAATTATTTTTAAGTCTTCCCGGTAGTCTTCCTAGTTCAAAAACTGGGAAGACTTAGGAAAAAACTTAAAATTAATTAAAAATAAAACAGAAAATGCAAAACAAAGCAGAAAAATTCTTAGTTTTCCCGGTAGTCTTCCTAGTATAAAACTGGGAAGACTTAGGAAAAATTCAGAATTAATTAAAATATTTACAGAAAAATGCAGAAAAAATATAAAAATGCATGAAAAATATATAAAAGCCTAGAAAAATTCACAGAAAATTCCATAAATCCTAGAAAAATAAGCAGAATTATATATAAGTGCATAAAAATAATATAAACTTGCAGAAATATTTAAACAACAATATTTACAATCTGAAAAACACCTAAATAATTCTAAATAAATATATTTTCAATAAAAATACATTTCTCTACTTAAAAAATATGAGAAAAATATTTTTAAAGAAAATAAAATATTTAGAACTATTTAAATTTACAAGCATGTAATATTAAATGAGAAGTAGCAATAAATATCATTTAAATGACAATAGAAAATGAATTTTTTAAAGAACAAACATGACAGAGATATTGTTAATCACTAAGACTGTTTAACATACCCAATTTACCAACTAACTTGATAAATGTGGATTCGTCAACAGATTTAGTGAATATATCTGCATTTTGTTCTTCTGTGGGTACAAAGTGTAACTCCACAGTTCCATTCATGACATGCTCTCTGATAAAATGATATCTGATATCAATGTGCTTCGTTCTCGAGTGCTGCACAGGGTTGTTGGAGATTGCTATGGCACTTGTATTATCACACAAAATGGGAATTTTGTCTAATGCAAAGCCATAGTCCTTCAGTTGATTCCTTATCCATAGGATTTGAGAACAACAGCTTCCAGCAGCAATATATTCAGCTTCTGCTGTTGAATTGGAAACTGTTTTTAGTTTCTTGCTATACCAGGAAATCAATCTACCTCCTAGGAATTGACAACTCCCAGATGTACTCTTTCTATCCACAACACTACCTGCATAATCAGAATCTGTATATCCAACAAGATTAAAACCAGAATCTTTAGGGTACCAGATACCTAAATTAGGTGTACCCTTAAGATATCTCAAGATTATTTTAACAGCAACGAGATGTAAATCTCTAGGGTCCGCTTGGAACCTTGCACACAAGCATGTAACATACATAATATCTGGTCTACTAGCAGTAAGATAGAGTAAGGAGCCAATCATACCTCTGTAGCTTGTAATATCTACCTTGATAGAGTTATCACAAGCTCCCAGTTTGACTGTTGTTGAAGATGGAGTCCTTGCTGATGCTGAATCCTCCATGTGACACTTCTTGAGGAGTTCTTTGAGATACTTGGATTGACAAATAAATATACCATTTGACCTTTAACTTACTTGCAATCCAAGAAAGAACTTCAGCTCACCCATCATACTCATTTCAAACTTACTCTGCATTAGCTTAGCAAATCTCTTACAGAGATCATCATTAGTAGACCCAAATATGATGTCATCCACATAGACTTAGACTAATATCATATCACTTTTGTGTTTCTTTGAAAAAAAGAGTTGTGTCTATGATACCGCTAACAAAACCATTTTCTAAAAGAAAACCAGAGAGAGTGTCATACCATTTTCTTGGGGCTTGTTTGAGACCATAGATAGCCTTGAAGAGAAAGTACACAAAGTCCAGCAGCTCCTGATTTTCAAAGCCAGGGGGCTGTTCCACATACACTTCTTCATCTAGCTCACCATTCAGGAATGCACTCTTAACATCCATTTGATAGACTTTAAAATTGGAGTAAGCTGCAAATGCTAAGAACATCCTGATGGCCTCAAGTCTAGCCACTGGTGCATAGGTTTCATCATAATCAATGCCTTCAGCTTGTGAATACCCTTGTGCAACCAGTCTTGCCTTGTTCCTTGTAACAATGCCATCCTCATATAGCTTGTTTCTGTATACCCATCTTGTACCAACTATTTTCTTGTTCTTTGGTCTGGGTACCAGCTTCCAGACTTGCTGTTGTTCAAATTGATTGAGTTCATCTTGCATAGCAATCACCCAATCTGGATCAGTCAGTGCTTCCTCAGTATTCTTTGGCTCCATTTCAGATAGAAACCCTGAATAATGACATTCATTCTGAGTAGCACTTCTAGTTTTAACTCCAACACCTGGATCACCAATGATCAGCTCAAAGGGATGAGCTCTATTCCATACAGTCTGTCTTGGAAGATTTGATCTTGATGATTCGCCTTGTAATTCATTGTGGTGTTGTGACTGACTAGTAGATCCATTATTTCCTCCCCCTGAGTAGTTACTTGATTGCCTTGATGATTCTTCTCCAGTGTTAGTGGTATCTCCATTGTTACCAATGTTTCCACCATCACCACCAAGATTATTATCATCATTGTTATTGTCATTACCAGCAACATTCTCAGGTGGGGCTTCATCATCTGAATCCGAGTCTGGCAAGTTATCAAACTTCAGTTTCTCAGATGAATCTCCTGTTTGGATATTAGGGAGTTTAGTGTCATCAAATGTTACATTGACACTTTCCTTCACATGGTGACCATCAATCAAATACACCTTGTAAGATCTTCTGGAATAACCAATAAAAATAGCTTCTTGTGCCTTAGCCTCAAACTTGCCAAGTTTCACATTATCATCCTTAAGCACAAAGCATTTTGCACCAAATACATGAAAGTATTTGAGAGTTGATTTCTTGTTGTTCATGATCTCATAAGGAGTCTTCATTAAGTCCTTGTTGATTAAAGTTCGATTCTGAGTATAACAAGCAGTGTTCACAGCTTCAGCCCAAAAGTACATTGGAAGTCTTGATTCACTTAACATAGTCCTAGCAGCTTCAATCAATGTACGATTCTTCCTTTCCACCACTCCATTCTGTTGAGGAGTTCTAGGGGCAGAATATTGTCTTGTTATTCCTTTAGAAGCACAAAAGTCATTTAGGACTGCATTCTTGAATTCAGTTCCATTATCTGACCTTATAGCTCTAACAGGGAATCTCGAATCCAGCTCAATCAACTTTATATGATCAATCACCATCTGTGGGGTCTCATCCTTGGAATGTAGGAATAAAACCCAAGTATATTTGGAATAGTCATCAACAATCACAAGTGCATACTGTTTCTTTGACATGGACATCACACTAACTGGACCAAACAAATTCATGTGCAGTAGCTGAAGTGGTTCAGTTATTGATGATGTGTCAGTGCCCTTGTGAGAAGCTTTCTTTGACTTTCCTTTCTGACAAGCCTCACATAGTCCTTCCTGTGTAAATTCCATCTGAGGCAAACCTCTAACCAATTCCCTCTTGACTAAAGAGTTCATGGTTTTGAAGTTAAGGTGAGACATCTTCTTGTGCCATAGCCAACTTTCATCAGATGAAGCTTTAGCATAAAAACAAGTTACTTCATCTTTGGATACAGAGTGCAGATCAGCTATGAACAAGTCACCTTTCCTTACTCCTTGAAGAGCAGGCTTTCCATTCTTCTTGTGAAGGATCTGACATCTATCTTTCTCAAAGGAAACAGCATATCCTCTGTCACAGAAATGACTGATACTGAGAAGATTGAACTTCAGACCTTCCACAATAGATACATCTTGAATGATAACATTTCCAAACTTCAAACAACCATATCCTCTGGTAATACCCTTGCTGTTATCTCCAAAGGTAACTCCTGGGCCGGCTTTCTCAACCACATTTGATAGCAGGGCTCTATCTCCGGTCATATGCCTTGAACAGCCACTGTCAAGAACCCACATAACACGGTTTACCTGTTCCACACCCTGCAATACCAAATTGATTAGTCCTTCCTCGGAACCCAAACTTGATTGGGTCCGGCATACTTAAAGAACTGGCCTTTGTCAGGCAAAACAACCTTTTTAGCTACAATTACTTCAACCTCTTTCACAAAAGAGCGTTTCCATTTATACCCAGCCTTAACACATTTCTGAGTAGGCTAGGGATAAATGAATCCACTCTAGTCTTAGGAAAACTAGTAGTCTTAGCTTTAACATGCTTCTTATTATTAACATGTTGACGTGGAGCAGTCTTATCACTAGATACATGCTTACTATTAAAATAAGCATACATAACATTGAAAGCACAAGACATGCAATTAATCACACCACATGTTTTATGAGAAGAATTAACAGCAGGCATGTTAGTATTACAGTTGTTTTGATCCAACTTATGGATATCTGATTTAGTCTTTTTAGTTGTAACAACTTTGACTGGAATATCAGATATACACTTGTTGGACTGTTCAACTTCAAAAGCAAGATTTTCTTCAAGTATCTCCTCTACAATGATGATAGAGTATTCATTCAGAGAATCTGCCTGGGACTCTCTAAAGAAAGGTTTGTCAATATCCTTAAGCACATCTGGAATACCCCTTTCTTTAGCACTGACTCTATTAGGGGTATTTATGCTTAATTTACCAATATACTCATTATAGTCATACCCTATTCCTACGGTCTGACTAATACTTTGTTTATTGATAATTTCTTTAGCAGTCTTACAAGAGTTGAAGTAAGCATTAGCTTTAGTCTTCATCTCACTATTCTTTTCCTTGAGAATGGTTTCCAGTTGAATATAACATTTAACCCTATTCTCAAGAAATGCTATTTTCTCAGTAAGTTCATTCTGATTAACATGCACAAGTTTTAATTCTTTTATCTCCTTTTCAAGAGCTGTGTTCAAAAGAATTATTCTATCATTTTCAGTACGAGCACAAGAAATAGTACCACCAAGATGATAGATCATTTCAGCATCAGTGAACTTTACCTCTGACATGTATGTAGATGAAGTACTTGCCTCCTTAGCCATTAAAGCAAGGTTTCCAATTTCACCTGCTTCTTCATCACTGTCAGTATCATCCCAACTCTTTCCTTCAGCAACATAGGCTTTCCCAATCTTGTTCTTCTTGCTAGAATCAAATGTGTTCCTTGTCACTTGCTTTGGCTTTCTGCATTCAGTAGCAAAGTGACCCAACTCATTGCAATTGTAGCATCTGATTGTGCTCCTATCCACAGTTCCAGTTTTGTAGCCACCCCTTGTGCCACTTGAAGAGGAAGATCCACCTCTCTGAAATCTGGGCCTGAACTTAAGATTGAGATTCCTTCTGAATCTGAACTTCCCAAACTTCCTGACTATCATGGCCAAATCACCATCCTCCAGCTGATCAAGTTCTTCCAAAGAGTAGTAGTCACCACCAGATTGATCAATGGATGTTAAACCAAATTAAGCATCAATAACATCCAAGTTAGAACTGGAAGGTTGAACAACCTTCACTTCCAGTTTCTGTGGGACTACTGTTGTCAATGCAGTAGAAGTACCAACTACCTTTCCAGTTCCATATAATTCATTCTGTTGAATCTGCTCCAGCCCATAGGTCTTCAGAACACCATACAGTCTTTCCAGAGAGATCTCTCCAATATCTCTTGCTTCTCTGATTGCAGATATTCTGTGCTCCAAATGAATTGGAAGTGTCAGTAGGAACTTCTTGTTAATCTCCTTGATAGTGTAGTGCTTCCCATTGAGATTCAGATCATTGATTAATTTATTGTATCTCTCAAAAACCTCAGAGATACCTTCACCAGGGTTTGATCTGAAATGCTCATATGAAGAGGTGAGAATTTCCAGCTTATTCTCTCTAACTTCCTCTGTCCCCTCATTGATTATCTCTGTTGTGTCCCAAATGTGTTTGGCATTAGCACAGTTTAGGACATGATTATGCATGATAGGATCCAGACAATCAACCAGTATCAACTGTAGACAGGCATCCAGTGTAGAGTCCTCTTTCTCATCAGGAGTGTAGTCCTTGGGATTCTTAGGGTATATCCTAGCAGCCCTAGTAACAATATCATTCTCTATTTGTTCTTCCTCAATAATCATAGGAATTTTAGGACCACTCTTCAGCACTCCTAGATATTTAACATTTGCAACTTGGAGAAACAGGAGCATTTTCTTCTTCCACATAGGATAATGCTCCTTGCTGAACATTGGGATTTTGACTGTACCCACTTTCTGTGTAGTAGACATCTTTTGAGATTTTTGAAAGATTAAAAATTTCAGAGTATAAGAAAAAAAAATCTCAAAACAATTGGATCTTGATTAGTATATCAATCAAAAGGCTCTGATGCCAATTGTTAGGTCCTGATATGTTTGTAGAAGGGGGGTTGAATACAAACGATACCGTTTAATCGAATTTGTCCTTTTAAGATTTAACAATTTAGAACAAATTATTGCGGAATAAAACTGAAACAATATTTAAGTTAAATAAAACTCTATTAAACTTGAAGGGTGTTACAATTCTGATCACTGATTACAATGAACTTGATAAAACAAATCTAGAATAAATTCGACATAAATTTATCTATTTTTGTAATAAAAAGGATCGAATACTAAAAAGCAGTTCGATATAAAATCTAGGGATTATGATCCGCTAGAAAGCTAAAGCAGTACAAGAGAATTACTTCTTATGAATTAAATGATTAAGAACAATCAAGAAGTAAATTTATCCTGCAGAATTTAAGCTTGACAGTTGAGAGAAGTAAAGACAGAGAGAAATGTTTAATGTTGAAAGCTGTTGTCTCTTTTTGTTCTTTGTGATTGTAATGTAATTGATATTGTCTTTTGTCTTCTGCCTTGTCTATTTATAATAAAACACACTGCATTCCTTTTAAACCAACCCACGTGCAATGCGATTCAAAGAATTGCATTAGGAAGACTTACAGGAATACAATATTTTTACTCTTGGAAGACAATCGGGAAGACAACATTTGTTCATGAAAGACAATCGGGAAGACTCCAATTTGCCCTAGGAAGACAATCGGGAAGACTCACTTGTGAGTCTTCCTAGTTCAAAAAACTATGTCTTCCTAGTTCAAACTTAAGTCTTCCTAGTTCATTTTTATTCTAATTTAAATAATTTACTTAATAGTATTAATTATTTATAAGAGAATAAATAGAATTAGTTGACTTCTCAAACAATTCCAGAATCACTTAAAACTTAGATAAATAACAAACACAATAGTACGTTGACACTCGATGCACTGTCTGGTTCATGAGTGACTAACGACAATGTCTGTTCTTTATCTGTTTGACTTTAAGCAGTGATTCACTTCCTTCTCATTCAAGAACTCTGTAATCAGTATCTTTTGCTGTCACCACTTGAAATCTCTGTCACTTTAATAAATCCACTGATCTTTAATACTTCATTGAGGCTTGATCAATAAATTGAGCTTCTTTCAATGTAGAATCACTTCAAGTCTGTAGATGACTTTAATCTTCATTCTTTGACAGATATAATCTTCTGAGATTCCTGTGACATTTGATTTTTATTATTTACTTATTAAATCTTAATTAAAGTTGAGTAGAATCCTCGGTATTTACAAATAGGCCTATACATATGCCTTTCAACAGGAAAAAAATTCATGTGTGCAAAGCACAACAAAAGATGGTTCAGGATTGGTAAAACATAGAAATGAAACTACTGAATAATCTTCCTTTGTCATATCGAAACGAAGCTAATGTAGAGTGTTTATTATTTGTGTAAAAGGTCTATTCATACTTTTAAGAACATGTCATGAACTACATATTACGGATGAAATCCACAAGTTGACCACTCATTTTCATTATTTGCTCCTCCATTTCCACAGTGTTTTGTTTCCAATCATTTATCTTTTCAATCCATTCTACTTGAAAAGTCTGAAATCCTGTTAATATTTCATCCAAACGTTCTGTCAACTGTTTAACATGGATAACAATTGACGTGTTTGCATCTTCTACAAATTTTCTTTCATTTTCTGAATAAGGAGAATTCACGAGAACATTCCTCTGTGAGGACTCTCCAACACTTCCATGTCTGTTTCCTTTCAACATCTCGATGATGTTTCTACAAATAAAATTTAGTATTTGTATCATTCTATTGAAATGATAAATAGGTTAACAATAAGAATGTAACATACTAGGCCAATTGTTCGAGCAAATAGTAAAGATTGTCTGTCAAACATGCTTTTGAAAAACAAACCAAAATCTTCATTTGCTACACGGATTTCTTCATTCAATTCCGCCGACGTGATGTTGAGGTTGTTTAGATCATTTACTAACAGATTCTTCATGTTTGAGTATCTTTGCCTCTTTGATGATCTTGAACTCATTGTTGAAGAAAGAATTTTCTTGAGAAAGAAATATGTTAATGTAGCATCCTTCAGACACCAAAGTCTATATTTAAAGTTATTTTGACACGGTTTAGAATTAGATGTTGGTTTTAAAACTTCCATATATCACGTACAAGTTAACTTCTTGATTAGTTATTTTGATTAGTCACGTAAAAGTTAACTTTCTTATTGGTTATTTTGATCAGTTCTATCGTTTATATTAGTGATGTATTGGCATAAATGAATCAGTTCCAATGTTGTTGTCAATATGATTGATAAATCAAATCATATTTTGTCTTTTTACCTTTTTTTATTTTAAACGAGTCAATTATTTGTTTTAATAAAGATATTCTCAAAACAAAAAGATTTAATTGAGTAATTAATTGAAATGATATATAACCAAAAATACATGTTAAAAGTATTGCACAAAAAAGCACAAGACATATTGTCAAATACTACTACAAGATAAGTATAAGTATATTTAAGTTTTTTTATTTATAAGTTTTATAAGTTCCATTATGATTATTGATTTCGTATAGACGTTACCTCTTAATTTCTGTAATGTTCCGGTCACACTTTAATAGTCCTTCAAATATAATCAAATCATATATCGTATAAAAGTTTAATATAATTATGAATTTAATCACACTCTACTTCGAAAATCCCCCTTTTCCAATTTGTTTTTAATAAAATTGTATATAATTTTAAAAGTTTTTATAAATTTTATTGTTCTCGATGTTAATAGAAAAATTTAATATCATCTGAAAGGTTCGTTCTTTTGCGAATTAGGCTATAAAATTTCAAAGCTAAATGAAGAAAAAAGAATTGCATTGTGCGAAGCATTGAAATCCATATAATATTGGAGAGAGAGAGATTATTGCTATTGTTGGTAAGAAGAGAGAGTGTGAGGGATGGTGGTCGGATCAAGTTGATGGTCGCGGGCACTGGTACAGATCTCACCTTACACTTTCTCTGCAATTGGTATTGCTGTTGCTATTGGTGTCTCTGTTTTAGGCGCTGCCTGGTTGGTTGCTACCCCCTATCCTATATTATTCTCATTTTCTTTATTTAATTTCTTCGTTTTAATTGTATTTGCATCAGGGGTATTTACATCACTGGGAGTAGTTTGATTGGTGCTGCTATTAAAGCTCCCCGCATCACTTCCAA
The DNA here is from genome assembly GCA_030848705.1 of Heracleum sosnowskyi. Classification (NCBI taxonomy): domain Eukaryota; kingdom Viridiplantae; phylum Streptophyta; class Magnoliopsida; order Apiales; family Apiaceae; genus Heracleum; species Heracleum sosnowskyi. The sequence continues at coordinate 84,124,756 of CM061242.1, forward strand.
GAATCTTATTAGGTATCATCTTTCCCTTTAGATGAACACTTGTATTTTCTCATCTTTTTTTAGATAAGGGTTATGTTTAAAAAGTTAACAAAGGACGCTATTTCGAAATGCATGATAGCAAATTTACGAGAGTTCAAAGATAAGGCAGAGGTGGGTTGAGAATTGAGATGCTCGATAATGGTGTGTTTTACTAGCATTACACCAAAATATTTTGTGGTGCTGCTATGCAATAGCATGGGTTCTACATTTTAAAATTAACAAAATATTACACCAAAGTGCCATCCCACTTAGGCCTGCGCAAAAAACCAATTGACCTTTGTCGGATTGGGCCCTTCCAGATCATAGCCTATCCATGTTGGTCCATGGTTTTATTAAGCCAACAAAAAGTAACTTATTATGTTAGTAATGATATGAAATTTTAGATTATTTGATATTTTGGTTTATTGACACACAACAAATTATGCTGACTCCAATCATAAATTTAAGACCAGTTTGTAAATATGTAGTTCACCACATTTCTTTTAGTTTATAGATGAGAAAGATATGAAACTAATGATTTAGATATGTGTGTAGGATATGTTAGTTAGTATCTTGGTAAACAGCTTTTGCAGACTTTATCTCTTTAAGTTAGTCACAGGTGCCATTTCTTTCTGTCTTTGGTGTCACGTAATCACCGAACAGGCCCATTATGGCCTAGTTGGTCCTAATTCCAGTTTTTAGTCTATAAATTCCTAATCTTAAATATTTTGTATATTACACAGGAAAAACTCTAATAGATTTTGGAATTAATTTGTGTAGGAATCAATTGTCTGTCTTTGTTTTCCTATCGCATTAAATATGTTTAGTGACCATCCGTTTGCATGTTGAACTCCCAATTCAAATACCTAAACCTTTTGCTTGGTTGATATTACTTGAGTGACTCTTTAAAATTTATTTAGTACACTACGAATATGGAAGTTCTTCAACTTCTCATCCATCACAGTTATGTAGATATTCGATTAGGTTTTACTGAGTAGTGAAAAAACCAACTATGGAGGACCATTAATAATTACGTTTTCAAGTTTTGATTCACATGTGCAGTTATCATGGCAAATCACCTTGAATTCTTTTTTTTTTCCCGGTTTTTGGCCCATTATAAGAAAAAATATACTCCCTCTGTCCCAATTTATCTGTCGTTTTTGACTTTTTGTGGTCAAACTGGTCCAACTTTGACTGAAAATTTCATATAGTATATAATCGAAAACAATTATACACATTATATTATTAGAAAGTATTTCTAATCTACTTTAATATGTATATTTCAGTTTTTCAAAATAATAAAAAAATAATTTGGAACTTACAGTCAAAGTTGAGTCAATTTGACCACAAAAAGTCAAACAAGACAGATATATTGGGACGGAGGGAGTATGTAAGAACTATGTATTCTGAGATATTGAACTTCATTGCATAAATGAAGGCTATGTGCAAATGTGATACCGTTCCCTTTTTAGCAGCACATTAAACTACACCAAATACAGTCATGGTTGTCGAAGCATCACTTATTCAATGACTAGGCATCTAGTCGACAAGTATAGCTCCCCAAGGTGATTGGCATTGATGCTGGGACTAAAGTATGCACCACCTACCAGGCGTCTCTGTTTGCATCATAGCCTGATGAGGGGAGTGCTTGGGTGACCCCATGTTTGAGGGAAAAAAAGTCAATATTGAGATGATCTTTTAGACTGGCTATGCCAGGTGACAAAAACTTTAATCAATGACAGTCTTGTTTGTCTTTTTTTTTTTGGGGGGGGGGGGGGGGGGGTGAATGGTAGTCAGTGATATACCATAGCATTGCTCTTTGTTGCATATTATATCTGGATTAATGTGTTTTTATATTGAAATAGTGCAGTTACTCTCATTTTATGTTACTGCTACACTATATAGCCATAATGTAATTATGGACTAAGATATTACCTCCCGTTTGTAGCTTATTTGTTTGAGTACCTGTATAATGCTTATTTGAGGTCTGCATAAATTTATCATGAACACAATATCTTTGAATTGTATATACTATATAGCTCTTGGAAAACGACAAAATTGACGATTCCCTATATTTTGGTGTGCACCACTGGTCACAGACTTGAACTTCTGTTAACTATACTCTGTACGAACATCATAGCCCTACTCTAGACTCGTAATAAGTGCACAATAGAGAATGAGTTGAAGCTATTCTATTTTTAAGTCTACTCACATAGACTTAATGATCCGCCCTTAGACACTTCGTTGTAGTTTTTAAAATTGAAATGAAATGTCTTTTTTGGAAACTATCCGCGGTTAATAGTCAATACTCATGGCTCAGTTTACAGTCATTTACTGGTTTTGAACAGCTAGTCAGAGCTTTTTGTTTGTGAGATATTATGACACCAGTTTTAATTATTATTTTTCATTATCCCAGTGTAATATTTTGTGAAGCTGTTGCTATATATGGTGTTATTGTGGCAATTGTTTTACAAACGAAGTTGGAAAGTGTTCCTGCATCCCAAATTTATGCACCCGAGTCTCTTAGAGCAGGATATGCCATCTTTGCATCGGGAATCATTGTGGGCTTTGCAAATCTTGTTTGCGGGTACATCTCGAATTCCCTTGTTTTCATAGATCAACATTTGTTTCTTATAACGCAATGTCTCAGACATTATCGATAAAATTGCGATGCTGAGATTTCCTTTGATTTTTTTTAATATAGAGATATCTCCTCAAGATCTCTATATATAAATATATATTTCTTTTCTGTTAAGTTTTTAATCTCTCTGCCTGCAGGTTGTGTGTAGGAATCATTGGGAGTAGCTGTGCACTCTCTGATGCTCAAAACTCGTCACTTTTTGTAAAGATCCTTGTTATTGAAATTTTTGGTAGTGCACTTGGGTTGTTTGGAGTTATAGTGGGTATAATTATGTCAGCACAAGCAACTTGGCCCTCCAAAGTTTAAAGATTGTTCTACTTGGATCAATGTCAAATTGTCAAGCAACCTTGGCACGCCTAAAGACTGTGTATGTAGTTCATTGGATGGTTTTGTATGCAAGTCCAGTAGTAATATGTCTTCTCATCCCCGTTCCATTATCTACCATACGAGATCTGTACATCCAATAAGATTTTACCAAGTTGGACCTTGCGCTGCATGCGATTACAGTTGACAGTAGCTGCTTTGTGGAATGAAAATAAGACAGTCTGTCATGTGTATTTTTTCTGAGCTCTAAATTATGAAACCATTGTCACTTTTAGAGTTTGTATTTTTAAAACTTGGAACTTCGAGGAAGTAGTTCCAAACACTGTCAGACTGGTTCATAAAAGATTGTTTTGCAAATATTTGAACATCATTAGGTACATTAGTTTGTAATATACAAGAATTATTTCATTACTTGGGTTTTCTAGTTTAAATTTACAGGTGTATGAATACAAAGTGGAACTTAAATTGCACTTTTCTAGACGAGTACCAGGTTCACGTTTCAAATGAACCATATACTTTCGTGTTTCGTGTATTTAAATGCTAAACTCAAAACCACCCATTTAGGGTTCGTGTAATTTCGTGTTCGTGTACTTTTCGTGTCGTGTTTTCGTGTAATTCTAATTAATAATAAAAATAAAAATAAATAAATAAATGTATTAAAATATTAAAATTTTCGGTAATATTTTTACAAATATGTATTAAAAATATATATTTACATAATATTTACAAATAATATTATAAATTTATGTATAATCACATAAATAAATGTTAAGTATCTAATAAAAATATAAAAATATCTAATATAAATATTAATTTATAAATATTTATTTATTTATTTCGTGTACTTCGTGTCGTCTCGACCGTGTACTTTCGTGTTCGTGTACTAAAAATGCAAACCCAAACACTAAATTTTCGTGTCGTGTCGAAAATTAGCTGGTCTAAATCATACAATCTATTTTGTGTGATCAGACATGTTCTCTTCTTAAAGCTTATTCAGAAGCTTTTTGTTTGTTTTCATAACAAAGCTAATTAGTGAGGATTAATCATCCAAATACCTTGCATTAATTTACAACCTACAATCAGTATGATTCTAATCAGTATTTCATTTTCGAGCATCAACTTGCAACCTACTATCAGTATATCAGAATCGTAAAAGTAAACATATTAGTTGTGCTCAGCACCAGAAAATGGTAGTACACTTTATTGAACAATTAAGGGTGGGGAAGGTGATAATTGTACATTAAAGCTCTACCAGCCTACAGTTCATTAAAAATTGTAGCATACCAAAGAAAAAACTACTGTAGCTTGTCACATATCTGATAGAGCTTCGAGGGCTGCTTTTTGTACATTTACATTTTTATTAAATGAAAATGAATATATGTTCAATATATATAACCTTTGTCCTAAATTTGGTTTGAATATATACACAAGTATATTAGTATATATTTACATAGGTCATTCATCCTCTACAAGACCAGAAGAAACAGTCAAGTGAGAATAGGGATGTAACCCAGCCCTAGACAAGTAAGCTGGTGCGGAATAGGTCTAGAGTTCCTATACATACACACAAAGTACACAGATATGGCAATTTGTTTACATGAAGGCTTCCCTATGGTTAAACTTCAGTAAGCCACAGCACCAGTAAAACCATCACCGTCATGAAGTACAGATTCTGTAAGCCAATAACCATCCCAACAACCGCCAATTCTCTGAAACAGGAAATAGAACACTAATATTCCAATTAATGCTGCGAAAGTAGTGAATATGAGGATTATCAGCAGAAATAAATTAAGAATCGAAGTACACATAAATCTCTTAGTACCATGCCCACATTAGGGTATAAATTTAACAGTACACTGAATGCAATGTACAATGTGATTCATTATTGTAAAGAAAAGTTCTAATGTATACTAGACTACTTAAATGGTAGTACAAAATGTTTCATCATTAGAAAGGACTATATTATTGTAGACTCTGCAAGAGCACAGCAGAGCCTTCTCAAAGAAGCGACAAGAAACAGTGTGTGCGCATGGCCTGAGCAATTGCATATTCTTGACGCTGAACTGTCTTTCGACCCCCTTTTTGTTGTCTTTAACTTTCCTTACCCTATCTGCTATCAGGAATTCTCAACAATCATTCTGTTTCATTAATTTGAACTATTTTTCCTAATTGCAACAAATTTGGATCACGTACTTATGGAATGATCATTCAGAAAGGATTAGTTCTACGGTGTGCATGTTCTTAGAGTATACTTTTGACAGTTGTGAGGGATAAACACTTAGGAATTCAATTGTACACGAGAAGAAAAGAGGGGATTATATTTACCTGAACCATTGTAAACTGAAAAGTTTCCTCTTCCTCTGGCCGAGCTCCTAGTATCCAAACCCGCTGCTTGTATAAATTCTGAAATCACCATAATCATTATTTTGCATTAGTAAAAACTTTACTGCTTCTAGTTACAGATTTTGTTAAACCTTTTCCCTTACCTCCTCAACCTGCAAACTACTTAAGATCCTTCTCTCCCTATGACCAAGCAATACTCGGTACTTCGAATGATGAAAAATCCGTCTAAAGCGTTCAAACTAGAGTCATAAGGAAGCCATAAAAAGATAAGAGATTAGGAGGGCATACAATGTCCACAATAATTCGGTGAGGCGACTCTTGTTACTTTTATAGTCAGTTTGAAGATGAAAACTTTAATAAGACCTGAAATATATAGAGTTAAATACGAACATTGGGCTTTATACAGTCACTGACCTGTCCCAAATCAAAAAAGGGTCCGAAATAAGTAGACCTTTCAAATGGATCAAAACCTGCAAACTGGCATTGATAATAGGTTCACAAACTACTTAAGAATATAAAACAAGCACAGAAGTAACAGGTCTATATAATTATACCCTGTACATGACTTCAATCCCATAATCTTGTCGGGGTTGATCATTGAACATCAGGGCATCTAGCTGATGCCCAACAGCTTCTTCTGCACTAAACTATAGAAAGATATTAACGTATAAGTAAATTAACATACTACACAGAAGTGTGTATAAGAAACCAGATAGTAAAAGAGTGTACACTTAATCTTGGACCAAATGGCCTCTTTCTGCGAGATTCAAGCCTGAAAATTAAAATTTCCGTAGGTTAGTATGTCAGCAGATAGCAATGACTCATTTTTCAGAAAGATAATTGCAGCAGGACCACATAAAACATTCGTGACCGGACATGACATGGGTGTGGGTATGGGATCTGATTTGGATCCTTCATATGAAAACCGGACACTTCAACTTCAAGCACTCTAGTTGAAAATGATTAACAAGGCCTCACAAAAACTTGTTTCTAGAGAGGGATGTCCATAGATTATTATTTCCACGTTATACTTTTGAATTATGCTATAAATTTGACATAAACAATTATGTATATATATTTTCATTGGTAGAAGAGACTAATTTACAAATGTAAAAAAAAATTAAAGGTAGGTATAACTTCACTAGCAAAAGTGAATATAGATTAAACCCCTAGAATGCTAGGACTTGATGGCAAATCCAACTAGCAGAGCGGATTTTTGGATCTGTTTGTTGGCATATCGTAGCCCCTAAGACCTAGGGGCTGGGGCGATTGGAAGGTCTTATAAGGAGGAGGAAAGTGGAAGCAAAGGAAAAGGGATTTGATGGGTTGACTCTACCAATGGGCTCATATGCAACTCAATCCAAAAGGTGAGTACAAATTTACAGCACAAAAAAGGACTTCTGGGAAAACCTATGTACCACTGCAGCAAACTTAAATTTATAGCAAATAGTAAACCTACAGTGGTACCAACTAGAAGTTGCAGGCCCACATCTCCCATTAGGCCCTTGCTGGGTCCTCCCCTGCTTGGGAAATATATTTTCCTTTTGGTTGCAGAAAGTTTCTACTTAATAAGTTAAATACATGATATCCCTGTGGTCAGCCTTAAAGATCATGGACCTACGCATCAATGAAAAAGCAATCTCCTCGCAGCAGTTACAACAGCCATCAATTCCTTCAGATATGCTGGAATAGTTTGGAATTCGGTTCCTCTATCCTTGCTAGACTGAGGCAAGAATATTCCTATTTAAGTCAATACATCTCCCAAAAAAAGATTGGAAACATTCATCCTGCAATAAAGTATATTCTTTATATAAAAATAGAGTAAGGAGGATAACTGGTAGTTCCTCAGGGGGCGTTCGCCCTTACCTAGATTCTAAAATTTTGAGCTTGATCCTCTACAACAACAATATATATTCACATATTATACGTTAGTGTATAGTGCATACATTTTCTAATTAAAATTTATAAGTAGTACCACTAACAAACACAAATTTATTTTCAGTACTTTAAATTATTATTAATATCTTAAAAAGTTCCTGCACTCGGTTATGTACTAACAAGAACTAATAAATTAAAGTACAATTAACAAAACTCCCTTAGATTGTCCATAGTGGTAATTGTTATTGTTATTAATATGGTATATTTTTTAATAAAAATAATATCATTATTAAAAAATAACCTATATCAAATTTAAACCAAAATAAAAAAATTATAAGCAAAACACATATGAGATGACAAATTCATCATCCACTCCAACTAATTCGAAATGTTTCCATCAATTTATCAAAAATTATAGATAGCTAAAAACAATGAACTATTTACATCCAAATTAACATACAGATACAACTAAACATTATAAACCATTACGTAAATGAAATTATAGAATTTAAAAACCATGCCCACTACCACTAGGAGTTAGAAAAAGCATCAGTTTCCTCTTTAAACCACTTAAATTGTCCTTGTGATATATATTGCTATGGAGCATAGCAATTAATACTTAATCCTTTACAATACCCTGTAATACGCGTTCAACATGAGGTACTCTTTCAATTCCTTTACTAACGAGAATAAGGGACAGTCCACCATCATCCCAGCAATCCTAGGGACCTCCTTCTTGACGGATGACATCTCCTCTGTCACATACACTTCTTATGCCTGCTGAGAGCGCTAACTTATCTGCTTAAGCATTGCTCTATAAAGTATAAACACTATGAAGGGAACCTCGGAAGCAGGGACACTTGGGTCACATGTCGAATCCCCATGTCGGAGAGTTGGACACATGTATCCTGTATTGGACATGGGATTCTTCCACAATCCCTAATTTTAAATTTTGTTTTCACAAAGTGTAGGCATAAACTTGTGTAACTAGCTACTTTCACAAATATAAGTATTGTTGTTGCTATCCATTTTTGCATAAATGAAAATATTTTACTTAAAATTTTGAGTTTTGGATGAATAAATTTTGCATTTGATCTAATTTTTATCCATTTTTTAAAAATAGGTTTTAATAGGTGTAACGTGAAGTACATATTAAAAATTATATATATATAGATATATGTTGTATTCCCCGCACCCAAATCCTCAACACTCCCTCACTGCTCACCAACACTCCTGCACCAATATCCTTGCTTCTTAGAAGGAAACAAAACCCATCAGTTCTGCTTAAAACATTTCATACACTGATTTTGTAAGCACATAATTCACTGAAAGCAGAAACTGAGAAGATCGTTGCTGGTGACTGCATCAGCTCATTTCAAACTACTCATACAATCTGTAGCCATTATGTATTTTTTGCAGTCCCATTATTTGATTATAATCCATTGTCATTTATCAAAGATCTCTAAGATAATTTTCATGTCTAGAACCTGAGAACAATTAGATAATCCAGTGGTCGTAAAGAGTTTATTCATTTTTCAATTGCTGCCCGAAGTTATCTTTTAAGAAGAAATTCCATATCAGAAACGATTAACTATGGAATATTGCTGATGATGCTAAAAATAATTTATAAATATTTCATATCTTTGCTATCGTGACACTCTCTAATGTTTATTCTCAAAGTTTCGGGACTGGCCCGAAACATCAGAATTACATTTTATAGTAGTCACTGACAGAAAGACAGACACACGCATAAACATGCCGAAATATATGGTAATCCATAGCATATATTAGTCTTAAGAGAATTATGATTCTTGGATATGGATCAAAAATGGACATGGTTCAAGAGAGTCTGCATGTTATTTTGAAAGGTAAACTTCTATATAATCATATTTTCTAGTACTTTTTAGAGAATAGCACCTGCTGCCAACAAATTTGTATGGACTAAATTACATGTGTCAAATTCATAGCATAAAGTCAAAAGGAAATTACAGAATCAAATTCCCATGACCTTGCTATATATTTTATTTTAAACTAGATTGCTGCATGGTGTAGTGTATGGGTTCAATATGAAGAATCCAAATCAGATCCAATACCTACACACCCATGTCATGTCATGTTGACACCAGTATGAGGGAAGAATTGGAGAGTTGCAGTGATTGGGCTTAAATTTAGAACTTCGTCTCATAAAGAATCAATGTAAATCCATGGGAATCTGAAGTTGATTTCTGAGACGGGCATACGTTCATTTAAATCAGCATATCTAAAGCAGTCTTAGTGCACCTAAGCAACTCCGTCCACTGACTTGATTTATTCAAAGCCCTTGACTAACAAAAATGATTTATAATGTCTATCAAATTATTATTTTGCAAGGCAAGTGGGGTTAATGTAGTAGACGCTAACCCCCAAATAGTTGAAATATATATAGGCCAATACAGTTTACCACAGGCATCATTAAAAGCAATTTCCCTAACATCCTCAGAAAAAGAACTATGAATTACATCAATAGATACTACATTATGAATATTTGCTGCTAAAAGCAACAGCCAACTGATTAGTTTCCTTATTGACTGGTGCACTTGCCAAGGAGGAATCATGTTGCCATGTTTCAAAAAACTCACCACATTTGGAGAATCAGTTTAAGCAAATAGCTTAGTAATGCCATTTCCACAAGCTAATTGAATCCCTTCACAAGGCCCTACACTCACTCTGCCATAGTAGTGGATGGGATTCTAGTCCCTTCTCTTTCATGAACCACTTCCACTGCAGTATTCCTTACCACTGTAGACCCCCCCTCCCCCCAATGACCTTGCAGAGTGCCATCTGTATCGAGGGCTTAGCTGCCCCTACCAGGTTTCCCCAAGAATGGTGCTTATGAGTCTTATAAATGCACCTAGCTTCCTTGAACTAAAGACTTGACAAGTTGCTTTCGAGAGGGTTCCAATTATACTCACATGGAATTTTTAATCTTTCATCCAGAATGGTTCTGGCAGAACCCCTACAATCTCTTCTGGATACAGCATGTGCTTACTTTCGAGTACAGTCTGCTTCTTTACCTTCTGTTCACTGCTCTCAGACAGCATAAACCAAGAATTACATTCTACATCCATACCTAGATTTCTCCTCCTCCTGACATGACAGATGGTTTTCTTGTTCTCAAATTTTCAATAGCTTTTTACTACTAATCGGCTATCTAAGCTGCTAGGCCTATTGTATCACGCAAACTTAGAAAAACGGTTCTATTACAGGAACCAAACACCAGTAAATAAAGTGCTTGCACACTGGCAGGTGACCCCGAGTTCTTTTTTTGCAATGAATTGAACCCTTAACCTCAAGGCCCAAATTATTTAACACTTGACAGCCACTAGGCCGACTTTTTACCTACATTTATATCTAGCTAAATATGTAATTATAGATCGCACTCTAGTGAGTAGTGAGTGAGAACACGGAACGATGAGCAATCGTTCTGCACTTCTAAAATTTTGTGGAATAATAAATACAAATAGTGCAAAACAATATTTCTCACGTGTTGTCGCGCTAAATATGAACACATTAATCTATAATAATCTGGTAAAAATGTTCTAAAGGGGTCAAAACATGGTTAACTACTACTAAATTTACTAAGTCTAATACAAATTACAACAGTAAACAAAACTGATCATATTATCATACTGATTAACTAGCACAAATTAATAATTCGTTAATATATAAGCAAAATTGTATACACAGACGAAAGTATAGATGTACTGTGCACATATGGGGAGAGAGAGAAAGAGAGAGAGAGAGAGAGAGAGAGAGAGAGAGAGAGAGAGAGAGAGAGAGAGAGAGAGAGAGAGAGAGAGAGAGAGAGAGATTACCAATTAGCAGAAAGAAAATCAGGAACATCAGAAGAAGCTCTGAAACGAGAAGTGAAATTTGGATGGGTGGGTTTGTAGCAGAACGGGGTCGGAGAAGAGGAGCAAAACGACATCGTAGTAGTAATCTTCTTCAGTTTGTCTCCACATGAAATGATGGGTAGTTAAGTTTGTTTGGAATTGGTGAGTGACCTGTTGGGTAAATTCCCTCCATACCATTTTATTTTCTTAATATAAATAAATTATTAATTAAATGAGTACGACTTTTTCTAATTTGTTTTGCAAAAATATATCTTTTAAATGGGACATCACACATATGTTTGAAGTAAATAAATAAAACATGTTTTTGTCAAAAGATGTATTTTCCGAACACCTAAGATCGCCTCGATAAATAAGACATTTTTATTAAGCCTAAAAGAATGTCCCAATCGTAATTCCATATCTTAGCTGAACTAGCGTGCGAGGCACGAATATTGAAATAATTTCTCGTTCGAAATCGTTTATATATTGAGATAATTTTATAATTAAAAATTTGAAAAAGATAAAATTTTGATTTTATCTCATATTATATTTGTAATATGGCATGTCATTTACATCAACCTAATATTTTATAACTTGATTAGATTTCATAAAATTTGGATTAATATTCATACGATAATGATTACATGATTACTTTTAATTGATAAAATATTAATATGATTTTCAATGATGTGATATGAATTTTATCAAATTGATTATTTAAGTATAAAATAAATATATATTTTAGCAAAATTGTCGGTATATAACATAGGCGATGTGATTTTAGCATAGTCAGAGTATATTTGTGAAAAATCGATATAAACGTAAAGCTGAGACATATTACGAAATCTATTAATATCACGTAAAAGTCAATTATGCGGTGTCTCACTCATTTTTTCATATATTTTTGTACATATTCATACACTTTTAAACTCAAATGTTTAGTTTTAGTCTAATGTTTATTACACAATTGTTATGGATTAAAAAACGTACTTGTGTGAATTTAATGAGCTTCGAGTTTTTATGGCTGCACTCGTGTTTCCGGACTAAATTGGTCCTCACAAGATGCCTACGTATCTCAATTCGTTATTGAGAATCAAGCCAAAGACGTAGTTCTGATTGTAGGATCAGGGACCTTATATAGGCGTCTGGAGCCTAGTATTTATGGTATGTTTGGGAGACTTAACGGATAAGTCTTCTTTTTGATATTGGATAAGTATTGTATTTCTTGCTGAAGAATTCGTTTCCTTGTTGATAAAGGTTATGACTCATTGATTGCCTTTAATTGGGATTCCAGATCCTTCTTTGACTGATTTTCCATAATCAAGGCTCTTTTCATGAGCTGTATATTTTCCTTACTCATTAATTACGAAATTAATGAATAATTAGGGTGTTGGTCCTTAAATATCGACCTTTTGTTTGACCAGTCAATTATATTTCTATAATTACTTTTCTGACCATATCATTTGCCCCCCAACTTATGGGAAAATCTCCCTGGGGTTTTCGTAGAAGTTACAGCGTGTTTTTCCCAAAATTTTCCATTTTTCAGGGCACTTTTGACCTTAATTTAGGTCATTTTCGACCAGGAATTCGACCTGGAATCAGTACAAATTCGACCTGGAATTTCGACCAGGAATCAGTACAAATTCGACCTCGTTTCTGGTCCCAGGTCGATGGATTCGACCTCAGATTCTCGGTCATTTTCGACCAGGATCGTTCGACCTCGGGTATCCTTTTTTCGACCTCGATTTTGGTCCCAAGTCGATGGGTTCAACCTCGAATCATAGGTCTTTTTCGACCTCATGATTTCGACCTCGACCCAGTATGTTTTCGACCTGGAGCTGTCGACCTCGACTCGTAAGTCATTTTCGACCTCGTTTTGCCGATTTTGTTTCTAGTATTCTTTCGACCTCGATTGGTCGTGAGGTCGTTGGTTTCGACCTCGACTCATAGGCCAATTTCGACCTGGATTTGTCGACTTCGTTTCCATGTGTTTTCGACCAGGATTCTATGATTTCCCGGTTTTATTTTGGAGCGAAGTCGATCAATACGACTTCAATTCCCCATGTAATTTCGATCTCGTTTGCTCGATTTCAACTAGCCATTTTTCGATCAGGAATTTCTGATTTCCTGACTTTATTTTGGTACGAGGTCGTTCAATACGACCTCAATTTCTCATGTATTTTCGATGTCAATCTCTCGACTTCGATCTAGGGTCTTTTCGACCTCAAATCTTCAATTATTTTGGGAGTGAGGTCGTTTGATACGACCTCGTTTTCCCATATATTTTCGACTTCAAGCCTTCGATGTCGATCAAGGGTCTTTTTCGACCTCAATTTTGTTTTTACCTTGGTTTTATTCCAAGATTCTTTCTTTGGTCTTTTGATTAGCCTAATTGGGCTTAAATATTTCTAGCCTTGGGCCTAATTGGGCCTTATTAATTTTGGGCTTCGAATTTGCCTGAGATTTAATTTATTTGGGCCTTTTGCCTTTGTAATCCAAAAATGGATTTATGGGCCTTACCGGCTATAGCCGGTTGCCATCCCACAACCGGTTGATCTTCCAGTTATTCTCATTATAAAAGAGTGAGATTTCTCATTTCACTCTCACTTCTCACTTTTCACTTTCCAAAATTTCTCTATAGTTATCATAGTTTTTTTTTCTCTCTTTTATTCCGTGGAGAGGCGATTCCCGGCGAGCTTTTTACGGTGGTGTTCTTGTTTTTCTGGGATTGATCTTCATCCCTTGAAGATTTCTGGGTTTTTTGAAGATTTTCTGAGAATTTTCCTTGAAGTTTTGAAGATTTGAAGTTTCTTTGAAGATTTTTCTGGGAATTTTCTTGAACGTTTGAAGATGTCTGACAAAGCTGCTCAACGCCTTCAAAGAATGAACAAAGCTTCTAAGAGAGGTATTATCATCCGTTCTTCTCATATGTCACTTCAAGATATGATCTTAGAGCGTAGTGATGAGTATCCCTCTGTGTCTCACTTAGATTCTTTCGACTGTAGTAATAAGTTCCATGAAATCGACTTAATTAGGGACTATAATAAAATGTATAGGATTAGGTCCCCCTATAGATTAGTCCCAGCTGGCCCAGGGGACCGTTCTTGCCATTGGCGTCCTGATGCACTCTGCATTTACAAGGATGCCATTGTCGCAGGACTCAGGTTTCCCTTTCATGAGTTCATTCCCAGGCTTTTGGCTGATGTTGGGATTAATCCTTGCCAACTTCCTCCAAACGCCTGGAGAATCATTCTGTGTTTCATTGTTCTTTGTTTGAAGAACAATTTCCCTTTATATGTAGCTTTGTTTAGGAGAATTTTTCAATTTAAGAATAGTTCATCCACTTCTTTGGGTTGGGTTTATATCAACCACCGTCCTTCCACTCCCCCCATATTTCACCCTAAATCCATTCCAGACAATAACCTCAAATGGAAGGAAGAGTTCATGTACTTGATTTGGGAAGGAGGGGATTGGGGCACCCTTTTTCGTAGTTCCTTTAGTAGGGTTTCGGATGGTAGCCCTAGTGATATCATCCTAACTGATGAAGAGGCCCATGCATATGCTGAGCTCACAAAGGATAATTATGCCACAATGGCTTGGGTGCTCCTGGATGAGTTTCAGCTTAGGTCCTTGGGACTTTCCAACGTTTCTGATAAGGGTAATTCTCACCTCATATCTTTCTTTATTTATTTAAGATTAACTTATACCAACTGTTTCTTTCCTTATATCTTTTGCAGCTGCGGTCTTTATCAATAAGACCAACGAGCCTGAAGAGGGGGAAACAGCCAGGATGAAGAGGGCACGTTTGGCAGGGAAAGACCCTCGTGCTTCTAGTATTCCAGCTTTCATAAGGCCACATGTGGACCTTACTGAGGATGCTGAAGGCCCTCCCTCGGGCAAGAGTGCAGTTTGGCGCCCCAACTGGGGTCTTAGGAAGAAGGACACTGTGGTGGGAGTGTCCAAACATGCTGTGGAGTGGTCTTATGTTGCCCAGTAAATAACAATTGTAGAAGGGGGTTGAATACAATTGTATAAGATTCTCGACTTTATATAACACAAATATGAAAGATCAATAATAATAACAATAACAGCTTTATTAACTTTGATATAAAACTGTTACAAACTCTCTTAAGAAATTCTGATGTTCTTAAGAGCTGCTAGCTTACAAAAACTCTCTCAAGAAATTCTGTTCTTAAGAGCTTCTCTCCGATTATGTTCTCTCTCGAATGAATACATAAATCGAAACCAAAACTGTGTTTATATAGTGCACACAGCTTCTCTATCAATAACAAGATAAGTCCTAATCATAACAAAGATAGAAACATATCTTTAATCGATAGCTGCATTCTACAAACCAGGAACAAATAGAATAAACTTCCATGTTTATCTAGACTCCAAATATAACTCGAAGTAGGAATCCTGATCAGCTTCAAGTCCTGATGATCAAACCTGATCATAGTCTGAGTAGGAATCCTGATGATCAATAAGATACTGACGCTTGATCAAATACTGATGACCATGCAATACTGATGACGTCAGCAATCCTGATCAGTTGAGTCTAGCTTCTGACGATCATTGAATTCTGATCTAACAATCTCCCCCAATCTCATACTTTGTGAAATAAAGTATAGATTCCAAATATTCAATGATGTCAAAAACATGTATCAAAATGTACGAGTATCTTCAGAAACAACTTATCTGTTTAAGCTTTGTGATAAAACAGATTCATCTTCAAGAAGTTGGATAATAAACTTTCTTCTTTTTCTTCAAGAATTTGAATCAGTCTTTCCTTAAGATTTCTGAGTTCTTCATCTTTCTCATTAATCTGGTAGATAGCTGCTCTGAGATTCTGTATGGAGTTTCTCTGTAGACTGTGCTCTTCAAGCAAAAGATAAGCAATTTCCTTCCCATCAGGATTGAGAGAAAGATGAGTCATGCCAAAATTTACTTCTTTAACAGCAGTACCCATTTGCATTTCCACATCCTGACCTCTTTGATTTAAGTACATGGGAGTATAATTACCATCGAAATTACTGTTTCCATCCAGTCTTCTTCTTATAGTTGACAAAATCATGTCAGCCCATACTTTGTACACTTGGTTCTTCCATCTTAACAGATAGTGAACATATTTCAGTTCCTGTGTAGTTTTCATCAGCAGATCTTGAATAGATAGAATCTTCACACTACCATCTTTCATGAAGTACAGAAGCTTTTCTTTCTTTTCAAAACCATCATGACAATCTATAACTATATCAACAGCTAATAAATTGTTCAGGTTTTCAGAAGTTAAAGTACCTCCAATTTCTGTCAAGGAGTAAGGATCAACATATGACATATTCAGATATTCACCATCTCTGTGTCCAACACCTCCTCTTGAATTACTTGACAATTGCTTCAGATTCGAAAACATCTTTAACCAGAGTGTTTTTGATCTAGCCATATCAGACAAATCAACAACACTTGAAGCGCTTGTAATAATTCCACCAGACTGAAAATTGATAGGTGTATCACAACTTAATGTGCTAATATGTTTCCACTTCTTGTATTTCTCCTTTTCATGAGCGTAGCTTCTTTCAAGTAAAGATTCTTGTTTGCTTGAATTTCTCCATTGTCTTTCATTTGAAACTTTAAGCCTTTGTAGATAGAGATTGAAATCTTCATTTGTTCTTTTTGTAATATCTCTTCTTCTGGCTTCTTCTTCTTCATCTACTTCTTTGTTGTGACAATCAACAACAGTAGATAAGATTATCAAATCAACCTCTTGCAGAATTTCAGATTCGTCAGGATCTTGAATATTGTCAGGATTAGAATCTTCAATTTGATTTGTATTGCTGAGAGTTGATTTACTTGATTTTCTTTTCAATTCAGGTTCTTCTTCAACAAATTCCTTGTCTTCTTTCTCCATGATATCCTTGATAACAGGATCTATTAGATTTTGTGAAGCTTCAGGAATTTCTTCAATTCTTAACCCTCTAGACCTTGTCTGTCTAGGTACTGTTTGAGTTGAAGAACCTCTTCTATTTCTTCTAGCACCTCTCCTACCTCTGCTTCCTCTACCTCTAGCAGGAGCAGTATAGCTTTCCATTATCTCTTTTTGTAGTCTCAAGAATTCTTCATGCGAGAGATCTGGATATTCTTCACTTGCTGTAGAGAGTGCTTTTCTGGCAAATAATTGTTGAACTCTTTTATCAGTGTGATAAAGAGTAACAATTCTACCGTCTTTTGTAGAAAACTTCTGGAATAAATTTGATGCATCTTCAGGATTATCAATAATCACATCTTCATCACCTTCAGGAATTGTAGCAAGAATGTGTCCATGACCAGGTGTCAGGATTTGATCTTCCGTCAGGATCTGAGATTGCACCAATGTTCTTACTGTCTTAACTCCAGAATCAGAAACATGAGTTGACTGCGTTGTTTGACTTTGAGAAGTTTGGATTGTCTTCATAACAACAGCATCAGAGGTTTCTCCTTGTATCGCTTTGTCACCACCATCATCTCCAGTATCATCATCATTATTTCTTAATACTAGATCAGGTGTACATTTTGTCTGAATAACCTTCTCCCCCTTTTTGACATCAGGATTTGACAATAATTACAAAATTAAGGAAAGAGAGGCTTGAATTTCAGTTACCTTAGTATCCAGAGAATCAATTCTTTGATTGATTGAGGTTTGTTCTGAAACAACAGATTTCACTTGGGATTCCACTACCCTTAGTTGTAAAGTAGTAGGCACCTTTGTAAAATTATTAAAGATATCAGTCCTCACTTTGTCAGTTGAACCCTTGATAGAATCAATCTCACTTTTCAGGCTTTTGGATAACAGAGTAGTAGCCTTCAGATGATTCTTCAAGTCTTGATTCTCTATAGACTTCACTGCATTAGAGGCATGTTCAATAGCAGAAGAAAAACTGATAGATTCATCAGATTGGTGCCATGAATTGTTCCATTCATTATGTCTAAATGCCTCTGCAGGATCAAAGGAAGGAGTAGAAAAATCTTGTCTCTGATCTTTCCCAGTGAAAGCATTGCTAGCCATATATGTACTTGATGAACCAAAATTAGTTCCAAGACTAATCTTGAGTGTTGTAGCAAGCTGTTCCTTCTCTTTTCTATTCTCATTATCATCATCACTATCATCATCAGAATTATCATCATCAGAACCATGAGATTTATCAGGATCAGGAATTGCAATACCTTTCAGTTTATCCTGTGATTCTGAGATAGGATGATCCATTGGTCTTGAACGAAGTGGCTGTATCAAAATAGGCTCAGTATCAGGAGCACCACTAACGTCAGGATGAACATCGTCAGGATTTGATATGCTTGCATCAGTATTTGCTACCAATGGTTCTTGTGGAGCTTGAGGTTCAGAAGCTGCTTCAACACTTTGAGCTAAAGGTTCTTGTGTGCTTCCCTCATTGACAATGTTCTCGACCAATCTTTCAACAGAAGCTGTAGCTTTGCCTGCATCTTCACTTTGAGAAGATGGTTCTTGTGTAGCTGGAATGTTGATGTCTTCATTCTCCCTTTGAGAAAATGGTTCTTGTGTGACCATTCCACTAGCTAAGCCTTCACCCAAACTTTGATTGAGTGGTTCTTGTGTGGCAGGATCAACAGTAGCTGCTGAATTACTCTGAAATTCAGGTTCTTGTGGGCTTGATCCTTTCAGCTTCTTCTGTCTCTGATAGACTAACTCTTCTGCATTCCTCTTTTTCTTTGATGTAGGTGTAAGACCAACCAAGGAAGCAGTTGTAGAAACCTTCTCCCAAGAAATTTCTCTAATCTGAGATGGAGAGGCTGGAGAGTCTGATATAGAGACAACTTTTGTTGCTGCATCAGGAATACTAACATCAGGATTTGCTAGAGCATCAGGAGTAGATGACTCTTCAGGATTTGATGTCTGAATATCAGTATCCTTCATTTGCACTGTCAAAGGAATATGATACCTGCTCTTTGATAATTTCCTTGTCTTTTGTGGTTTTGATGAAGGTACCACAGCTTTAGTAGCAGTATCAGCAACTTCCTTGTTCACATTCATCACAGAGGATATAGGTAAGTCATCCTCTGAATCACTTTCATCAATCAACCTTAACTTCCTTTTCACAGGAACATTCTTAACAACTTTATCAGCTTTCTTGACCAGGACCCCTTGTACACCCCCTTGTATCTTCTTTTTAGTGAGTGGTGTAGAGGAAAAATCCTTTGAACCTGATTGCCTTCCAGACACATCAGTTCTAGCTGATTTCTTTGATTTTACAACTAAAGTCTTTTGAGAGACAGTAGAGGTGGTTGGTAACTGTTTAGACTGTTTAGGTTGCATGCTTGTGTCAGGAACAAGGTGGGTTGGTCCTTGTACCATAGCATTAGAAAGTAGTCCATAACGAGTAGGCATTTTCTGATGTAAGAAAAACCTAACCTCATCAGGAATAAAAGCATTTCCTATAAAACCATTTGCCTTATCACTGTTGACTAAGGAATTAATATTATTCTCAGTAATTCTACAGATTGGTAGAAATACATCATCCTCAAAAACAACATTAGGACAAAAGTGATTAAATATCAACTGTAAAAATCTAAGAAAACAGACAGAACCCAACTTATCTGATTTCCTATCACTTAAAGCTTTTAAGATAAAAGACCCATAATCAAACACTGTAGAATGGATAAGAGAGTACCCAATTTTAAGAGATCCTGATGGAAGAGCATCAAAATTTGATGTCTTGTTCAGGAAACAGCGGCTGATTGTATCAAAGAAGAAATTCCATTCCTTCTTAAGCTTTGTCCTAAAGAGATTTCCATATCTCTTTACTTCTCCATTGTAGCCCAGTTTCTTGACAAACTCAAATAGAGCAGAGTCTGAAATCACCCTAGGAACTTTTTCACCCAGAATAGGCAAATGCAATGCCTCTTCAATAACAGCAGGGGTGACATGATGAGTTACCCCATTTGATTCGAACTGCATCAGAATGGTTCCTGTAGAACTTTGACCAAAAACAACTGTGTTCCAAACCTGCATTACAGACTTAAAAGAAACACTTGCAGGCTCTGTTAAAGCATACTTCAATGGGCTTGAAGTAAGAAAATCTTGAAATATATGGAACTCAGTAGGCAATTCTTGATGGTCTAGTATGGCTACAAAGTTATTAGTGGCAAAAGTAATATCACGAATTACTGTTTGTTTGTTCATGAAAGATGAAGACGCCATTGTAATGCTTTTGAAAACTCGAGAATTAAGATTTGAAGCAATTAGGGTATGAAAGCACAGAGAGAGATAAAAACGAAAAACTGATGATGAGAGAGTAATGAAAGATGTAAAACAATGAAAAGTATTTTGTTAAAACAAAATATTACTCTCAATGACAGGTGGCAAAATATGATTTGTGTATAACTAATTAGTGGACAGATTACGTGTGCCATTAAATAAAACTGCACCGCTTTTTATGTGTATGTATAGATATATCTATAATAGAGCAACACACGCGCGTATACAGTTGTCCTACTAAAACTAAATCGTCCATTAGCAGATACGGACGAAAAATTAGGCACAAATTAAGTAATGAAATACTGACCTGTACATCAGGATTGACCAGTTGACTTCCTGTCAGGATTGAGTCCTATCAGGATTTGATCAAAGATACATACCTTTCTGAATAACCATCAGGATTTGACAGTTATCAGGATTTCCTCTCTGTAGCTTTTCCTCAGAAATTCTCAAAATTCATCATTCCAAGTTCATTCACCAACTTATTGAAAGTAGCTTCAGGTAGTGGCTTGGTGAATATATCAGCTAGTTGTTGATCAGTAGGAACAAAGTGAAGTTCAATTGTTCCTTCCAGAACCTGTTCTCTTATAAAGTGATATCTGATACTTATGTGTTTAGTAAGAGAATGCTGAACTGGATTTCCTGTCATTGCAATAGCACTTTGGTTATCACAATAAATAGGGATTTTTGAGTATGACAGGCCATAATCTAACAACTGATTTCTCATCCACATTATCTGAGCACAACAACTTCCTGCAGCAATGTACTCAGCTTCTGCAGTTGAAGTGGAAATAGATTTCTGCTTTTTACTGAACCATGAAACTAGTCTTCCACCCAAAAACTGACAACTTCCTGAAGTACTTTTCCTGTCTATTTTGCATCCTGCAAAATCAGCATCTGAATAACCACACAACCCAAAATCTGATTCCCTTGCATACCAAAGGCCAAGTGAAGGAGTGCCTTTGAGATATCTGAAAATTCTTTTGACTGCAATCAGATGTGGTTCTCTAGGTTTTGCTTGAAATCTTGCACATAGACAGGTTGCAAACATGATATCTGGTCTACTGGCAGTGAGATACAATAAAGAGCCAATCATTCCTCTGTAGTGAGTTACATCTACCTCTTCACCTTGATCAGGATCAAGTTTGGTAGCTGTAGCTATGGGAGTTGAAGCAGGAGTACTGTCTTGCATGTTAAACCTTGTCAGTAAATTCCTTGTGTATTTAGACTGATTAATAAAAATCCTTTCATCAGTCTGTTTAACTTGAAGACCCAGAAAGTAACTCATTTCTCCCATCATGCTCATTTGATATCTTGACTGCATAAGCTTGGAAAACTTTTCACACAGCTTATTGTTTGTTGACCCAAAAATGATATCATCAACATAAATCTGAACTAACAGCAACTCCTTACCATGATTCAAATAAAATAGAGTTTTATCAATTGCACCTCTTTTGAATCCACTTTCCAGTAAGAATTGAGCTAAGGTTTCATACCATGCTCTTGGAGCTTGCTTTAGTCCATAAAGTGCCTTATCCAGTCTGTAGACATAATCTGGATATTTAGGATCAATGAAACCAGGAGGTTGTTCAACATAAACTTCTTCCTTCAGTTCACCATTTAAGAAAGCACTTTTAACATCCATCTGGAAAACCTTGAATTTCTTATGTGCTGCATAAGCAAGAAATATCCTGATGGCTTCTAGTCTTGCAACAGGAGCAAAAGTTTCATCATAGTCAGTTCCTTCTTGTTGGGAATACCCCTTTGCAACTAGTCTAGCTTTATTTCTGCTAATGACTCCATCAGAATCAGTCTTGTTCTTGAAAATCCACTTTGTACCAACAATTGATCTATTCTTTGGTCTTGGTACCAGTTTCCAGACTTCATTCCTTTCAAATTCATTCAGTTCTTCTTGCATTGCAGTAACCCAATCAGCATCTTTAAGTGCATCTTCAACTTTCTTAGGCTCCTCCTTGGATAGAAAGTTATTATATAAATATTCATTCTGAGTTGCACTTCTTGTTTGAACACCTGCATCAGGATCTCCAATTATCAAATCAGGAGTATGATCTTTTGTCCATTTCCTTGCTGGTGTCAAATTGTTTCTTGAAGTAGATGCTCCCCCTGGATTGGTGTTATCTTGATTGAAAGAATTTGATTGATTTGAAGCTCTCCCTGAATTATTGCTATGCCCTCCTGATGTGTTATCAGGATCTTCACTTGAATCAGTATCTGAAGAATTCTGTCCTGATGATTGAGTTGACTCTGAACTTGTAGTTGAATGACGTTGCTCCCCCTCAACATTAGCACTACTAGTTGTATTACTGTTGTTTGCATCATCAGTATTAGCATCATCAGTACCTGGTGAGTCATCAGGATTTGGTGACCCGTCAGTACTGGATGAATGGACAGCTTCTGATTCAATTTCTTCAGGTTCCTTGGAAGCTTCATTTTCAAATAACAATCTATCATGCGAGTCTTCAATGATTCCAGTTATCTTCTTATCATCAAAAGATACATGTATTGACTCCATGACAGTTCTTGTTCTCAAATTAAAAACTCTGAAGGCTCTTGATGTAGGATAACCTATGAATATTCCTTCATCAGCCTTTGTTTCAAATTTCCCTAGCTGTTCAGGATGAGTTCTGAGAACAAAACATTTACAGCCAAACACATGCAAATGCTTCAGACTTGGTTTCTTCTCTTTGAGTGACTGATAAGGAGTGACACCATGCCTGTTTATCAATGTGAGATTTTGTGTATAGCATGCTGTGTTGACTGCTTCTGCCCAGAAATATGTAGGTAATTTAGCTTCTTCCAACATAGTTCTGCCAGCTTCAAAAAGAGTTCTATTCTTCCTTTCTATTACTCCATTTTGCTGAGGTGTGCCAGGAGCAGAGAATTGTTGAATGATTCCTTTGTATTTGCAGAACTCTTCCATCTTTGAATTCTTAAATTCAGTGCCATTATCACTTCTCAGAATCTTGACTTTGTACTTTGTGGTTGTCTCAATCATCCTCACATGATCCAACAGAACTTCAGGAGTTTCATCTTTTCTATGCAGAAAATACACCCAGGTGAATCTAGAATATTCATCAACAATTACAAGAGTGTACCTTTTCTTACTGATGGACATGATGTTGACTGGACCAAACAGATCAAGATGTAGCATGTGATATGGTTCTTCAATAGAGGATTCTGATTTACTCTGGAATGATGTCCTTCTTTGTTTTGCTTTTTGGCATGCATCACAGAGTCCATCAGGTGTATATAAGACATTAGGTAATCCTCTTACTAACTCTTTCTTAACCAACTCATTGATGTTGCTGAAGTTGAGATGAGAAAGCTTCTTGTGCCAATTCCAACTTTCATCTACTGAAGCTTTACTGATGAAACATGTAGGGGAGCCATCAGTATCTGAGAGAATGTTGGCTTCATATATGTTACCATGCCTGTAGCCAGTTAGTGCTATCTTCCCTGTTGCTTTACTGACTACTTCACAATGTGTGGAATAGAAATTGACATGATAACCTCTGTCAGTGATTTGACTAATACTCAACAAGTTGTGTTTTAGTCCTTTCACTAGAGCTACTTTTTCAATGATGACATTTCCAATGATTATATTGCCATATCCCAAGGTTTGTCCAATGTTGCCATCTCCATAAGACACAGTTGGGCCAGCTTTTTCCTCATATTCTGATAACAGGGCTTTGTTTCCAGTCATGTGCACAGAACATCCACTATCCATGACTAACACATTTTTCCTTTTACCCTGCATCAGAATAGTAAAACACTAGTCAGAATGTTTAGGAACCCACACTTGTTGGATTCCTTATTCATGCATTTTATTAAATTTAACAGCAGAAGACTTTTTGACTTTAGCAGTCCTGACAGAATTTACTCCATCAGGATTTGCTTTGTCAGTATCAGTATTAACAAAAGCATGCTTCATTATGACATTTTCAGTTCTATCAGACTTTGTACTACTTTCAAACTTAGGCAATGGATCATAAAAGTTATAGTACAAATCATGATACTCTTTACATGTATAAATAGAATGCCATAGACTACCACAATGAAAACAGGAATTCTGTGGTTTGTAAAATACTGATCTATTCCTAACATCAGACTTAGGAATTTCAGCAATTTTCTTCTTACTCTTTTTACAATCAATAGCAAGATGATTAGAGTTACCACAGTTAAAACAACTCTTTCTAGGTGCATTTGGGATATACTTATAACCATTTTCTTTATTGATCCCAATTTTACCATTCCTGTTTCTCTTAACAGTAGCTTCCTTTTTCTTATCTGTAACCTCACAGATTTTATCCTTAAGCTGTTTCTGAGACAATAGACCTACATTCTTAGTGACTTTGTTCATGACAGGTTTAGACTTTATAATTTTAATTCCTTGAGTAGAAGAAGATCCCTTTTCAAAAGTAGAATTGGAATCCTTACCAAAAACAAAATTAACAGGAGTAATCTTAGATTTGGTTGAGTCTATAACATGTCTATAGGTCTTTGGACTGACTGTCTCATCAATGACAATTTTCTCTGCTAATTTCTTATCTTCATCTGACTTATATCCTAGACACTCTTTCCAATTCTTAGAGGTATTAATCTCATGAAATTTCCTACCAGAGTCTGTCCAGGTTCTGATTTTCTCATTAGCAAATTCAAGTTCTTTTTCAAGGGAAGTACATTTAGATGTCATCTCTAAGTGCATGTGTTTAGCATTATCACATTCTTTTTGTACTTCTTGCATACGAGAAAATTCAGCTTCTAATATCTCATTCCTCTTTCTAAGGTCAGACATCTCAGATAAGATTCTAGTATTCTCAGCAGTTTGACTTCTAAAACTAATATGTAATGACTTTAGAAAACGTCTTAACTCAGAAGCATTATCAGTATCAAAATCAAAGACAGTATTTAGTACCTTATCATCAGGAGCAGCAGTTACGTCAGCATTGGCCATTAACGCATAGTTGACTACCTCAGTATCAGATTCTGAGGAAGAGTCCATCCAATCCTTGCTTGATGTGATGAGTGCCTTTGTCTTGTTGCATTCAGAAGCAAAGTGACCCATACCATTACACTTGTAGCATCTAACCTTTGACTTGTCAAATTTGCTACCCTTGCTGTCCTTTTTGATATACTTGTCTTTGTCTGCTTTGAAGGTCTTTTTCTGAAAGTTGCCTTGTCTTCTATTCTTCCTGAACTTCATCCTTCTGAAGTTTCTGACAATCATAGCAACCATCTCTTCCATGTCTGAATCAGAAGATTCATCACCAGTATTGGCATCAGGATTGCCATCAGTATCTGATGAAGAGTCGTCAGGATCTGACTCAGCTACTCTTGCTTTCCTTCTAGAGACCTCCATAGCTTTCCCTTTTGATTTTGCTTCTACATTCAAAGTAATTGACTTTGCCTTGCTGCTTTTCTTGTTCTTTCTCTGTTGAACTTCAAGATCATGAGTTCTTAGCATCCCATAGATCTCATCAAGAGACACAATGTTCAGATCATACTGGTGTCTAATGATTGAGGTCTGAGTATCCCATTCTTCAGGTAAAGCTCTAAGAAATTTGGTGTTTGAATCTTCAGTTTCATATACTTTGTCAACTAAGGATAAGCTGTTCAATAGTGTCAGAAATCTATCATATAGATCAGTCAGGCTCTCTTCAGGTCTTGCATCGAATTGTTCATATTCTTGAATCAAAAGAGCCCTTCTGTTTTTCTTAACAGATGCAGATCCCTGGCACTGAGTTTCCAAAGTATCCCAGATTTCTTTTGAAGACTTGCATGCAATCACTCTGTTTGACATGACAACATCAAGGCTATTATGCAAGATATTCTTTATCTTTGGTTCCCTGAGTACATGAGCTTTTTCTTCTGGAGTCCATTCAGCTTTAGCTTTGACCACATAATGTTCTGGTACTGTATCTGTTCGTTCTACGAACTTTGTTGGTATATATGGTCCATCACGAATCCTGTCCAAGTAGTCAGGATCCATAGCCTCCAGGTACATCAGCATCTTTACCCTCCATGTAGGATATTCTGATATCTTCAAGATGGGAATCTTCATGCTTTCATACTTGGTTGTCGACATCTTTAGATCGTATCTGATTCAGAATTAAATCAGTTTGCTCTGATACCAATTGTTGCCCAGTAAATAACAATTGTAGAAGGGGGTTGAATACAATTGTATAAGATTCTCGACTTTATATAACACAAATATGAAAGATCAATAATAATAACAATAACAGCTTTATTAACTTTGATATAAAACTGTTACAAACTCTCTTAAGAAATTCTGATGTTCTTAAGAGCTGCTAGCTTACAAAAACTCTCTCAAGAAATTCTGTTCTTAAGAGCTTCTCTCCGATTATGTTCTCTCTCGAATGAATACATAAATCGAAACCAAAACTGTGTTTATATAGTGCACACAACTTCTCTATCAATAACAAGATAAGTCCTAATCATAACAAAGATAGAAACATATCTTTAATCGATAGCTGCATTCTACAAACCAGGAACAAATAGAATAAACTTCCATGTTTATCTAGACTCCAAATATAACTCGAAGTAGGAATCCTGATCAGCTTCAAGTCCTGATGATCAAACCTGATCATAGTCTGAGTAGGAATCCTGATGATCAATAAGATACTGACGCTTGATCAAATACTGATGACCATGCAATACTGATGACGTCAGCAATCCTGATCAGTTGAGTCTAGCTTCTGACGATCATTGAATTCTGATCTAACATCTTATCACTCTCTGACTCCTTGTGACTACAAGGATTTTGTTTCTAACTCCACCATCGAGGGGGTGGAGCATGCTGGATCTCAGGCTATGGCTGCTGTAAGTATCTCTCTCCTTCTTTTCTTTGTAGTCTTTGATTTATTTCAAGTTTAAGTATTTAACCTATAACTTGCTTGCAGATGAATGCCAACTACCAAGGGGCTCTCTTTCAAGCTAGGTCTTGGCGCTCATCTTCTGAGGCCAACCAAGGCAAGTTTGAGAAGTCCCAGGAGGAAATGGCTTCAGTGAAGGCCACCCTGGCTAGGAAGGAGAAGGAGTTGGCTGACTCCCAGGCTGAACTGGTATCTTTGAGGAAGGCCAAAGATGATTTTATTGACGAGTACCTTGACTCTGAGGAGTACGGGGACTTGATTGATAAGCATGATGGGCTCCTCTTCCCTGTTCAGTACACTAAGGGATGGGATGACGCTCTTGCTGCTGTTTTGGAGAGGATGCCTGGATCCCTCACTATTTCCGATTTTCCAAGCCCTCACCTTCCTACTTCTTTGGAGATGGCTTTGGCTGGAGAGGACGAGATGGAGGAGGATGATAGGATCTTAGACCTGGATCACACTTCCCCACCTGGTCAGACTGCTGGAGCTGATGATGCTGTCTTTTCCTCTAGAGAGGAAGAGGAGGAGGACGTAGACAAGGAGGATTAGGTGTAGTTTCACTTTTGGCCATCATGGCTTGTACTTTTGTTTATGTACTTTTGGCCTACGGGCTTAACTTAACTCTTGTTTAAGTTTTTATTTATGTCTGGTGGCCATTCATGGCTTGTGTTGCTTTTCTTGCTTTTTGAATGTTTATGAAGACTCATAATAGATAAACTTTAAAACATGAAAATGCTGAATTCATTTATAATTTGAAGATGGGATCAACCCTTACATAGTATCCCAGTTTAAAACTTGGGTTGGTTTCATCGAACCTTATTTATAGCAGTGAGTCCACTTGGGAGACACCTTAAACATAATAAACTTTCAAATTGGAGGCATGCCAAGTCCTTGGCACCTCATGCCCTTCAAGGGTTTCTAGCTTGTATGAGCCTCGGCCAAATACGTTCTTGACGCGATATGGTCCTTCCCAATTTGGGGCTAACTTCCCTTTTTGTCCAACTCCGGATGCTTCAATCTTTCTGAGAACCAAGTCTCCTTGACGAAAGAACCTTTCTTTAACCCTTAGGTTGTAGTAGAAGGATGCTTTCTTTTGATGTTCAACTATCTTGGCGTTTGCCTCATCTCTAACTTCGTCAATTAGATCTAAAGCCAGCCTCAAGCCTTCTTCATTTTCTTCTGGTTCATAAGCCTCAACTCTTGGGGAGGTGTGAGTAATCTCCACCGGGACCACTGCCTCTGCTCCATAAGCCAATAGAAATGGAGTTGCCCCGGTGGTGACTTTGCAAGTAGTACGATATGCCCAAAGTATAGGGAGTAATTCGTCTACCCAAGTATTTCTGGAGCGTTCAACTCTTTTCTTTAGTCCATCAAGGATGATTCGATTTGCAACCTCAGCTTGCCCATTTGCTTGAGGATGGGCGACAGAAGTGAAGCGCAACTTGATATCGTTTTCATCACAATACTTCTTGAACTCATCGTTGTTAAACTGAGTTCCATTGTCCGTGACCAGGACTCGTGGAATTCCATATCTGCATATTACATTTTCCCAGAAAAATTGCATCACTTGCTTGGTGGTTATCTTGGCTAATGGCTTAGACTCAATCCACTTGGAGAAATAGTCAATTGCTACTACCAAGAACTTTCTTTGAGCACTTGCCATAGGAAATGGCCCGAGTATATCCATTCCCCACATAGCAAAGGGGATAGGTGAGTTAATGGATGTCATCATCTCTGGTGGTTGCCTAACCACTGGTGCATGTTTCTGTCACCGTTCACATTTCTTGACGTAGCTTTTAGCATCAGCAAGTATGCTTGGCCAATAGAAACCTAGACGAGTGACTTTATGAGCCAGGGCTCTGCCCCCCAAGTGTTGCCCACAAATCCCTTCATGCACTTCCTTTAGGGCCAATTCTGCCTCTTGAGGTCTCAAGCACTTTAAGTATGGAATAACAAAAGATTTCTTGTATAGGATTCCCTCAATTAGGGCATACCTTAGTGCTCTGACGTAAAGCTTTCGTGCTTCTGAAGTGTCGTTGGGTAGCCACCCAGTTTCCAGATGAGCTTTAATGGGATCAATCCAACAACTGGTGATACCAATGGGGGCTACCAACTTTCCATTGATGCTTGGGGTCTTCAAGACTTGGAAGTATACACTCCCGGCATAGTTTTCAATTTCAGAAGAGGCAAATTTAGACAAGGCATCAACCTTCGTATTTTCCTCCATCGGAATGTGCTCCATATAGCATTCATCGAACTGAGTCATAATGGCCTTGACAAGTTTTAAGTACTTGGCCATGACTTCATCTCTGGCCTCAAACTCCCCATTTACTTGGGAAACCACTAGCCTCGAGTCTCCACAGACTTTCAGAGTTTTGACTCTCAAGGCTCCAGCCAGCCCTAAGCCAGCTATTAGAGCTTCATACTCAGCCTCATTGTTTGTCGTCGGGAAGTCAAGTTTTAGTGCATACTCTATTAGGAATCCATCAGGACTTTGTAGCACTAAACCAGCTCCACTTGATTTTGTTTTTGATGCTCCATCAAAATAGAGCACCCAACATTCTTTGAAGGTCATTTCCTCATCTTTCTTATCTTCCATAGTCACTTCCTGCCCCCCGACTTCTTGGTTGTCAATGGTGCATTCAACCATGAAGTCAGCAAGTGCTTGAGCTTTTATGGTCGTTCGAGGCTTATACTTGATATCAAATTCTCCCAATTCAATGGCCCATTTGATCAATCTTCCACTAACTTGAGGGCTATGCAAGATGTTTCTTAGAGGTTGATCAGTCAAGACCTCTATCTTGTGTGCCTGGAAGTAGGGGCGTAGCTTTCTTGAGGCCATTATCAAGGCTAAGGCAAACTTCTCAACCATTGAGTAGTTTATTTCTGCCCCATGTAGGATCTTGCTCACATAGTAGATGGGCTTCTGAACCTTCACTTCTTCCTTTACCAAAACAGCTCCAAGGGCTGTGTTAGAAACCGCCAAGTATAAATAGAGAATTTCTCCTGGCTTGGGTTTTGCCAACAGTGGTGCTTCAGCCATATATTTCTTCAGGGCCTCAAAGGCCTCTTGACTTTCAGTTGTCCATTCAAAATTCTTCACTTTTTTGAGTGCTTTGAAGAAGGGTAAACACTTCTCTCCAGATTTGGAGATGAATCTTCCCAAAGCAGCCACTCTTCCCGTCAGTTTCTGGACATCCTTGACAGTCTTTGGTGGTTCCATGTCTAGAATCGCTTTGATTTTGTCGGGATTAGCCTCGATTCCTCTCTTGGAAACCATCAGGCCTAAAAACTTTCCCGAGCCTACACCAAAGGCACACTTGGCTGGATTTAGCATCATCTTGTGGTGTCTTAGCACTTCAAAAGCCTCTCGGAGGTGCTCAATGTGATCGGCCTTATCAAGGCTCTTGACTAACATGTCATCTACGTAGACCTCCATGGTTTTTCCAATCAGGTGCTCAAAGATTTTGTTCACCAACCTTTGATAGGTTGCTCCAGCATTCTTAAGCCCAAAAGCCATGACCAAGAAACAGAAGACACCAAAGTCATTGATGAACGACACTTTGGCAATGTCATCTTTGTGCATCTTGATTTGATTATATCCGCTGAAGCCATCCATGAAACTTAGCATCTCATGCCCAGCAGTGGCATCTATCAAGGCATCAATCCTAGGTAAGGGGAAACAATCCTTAGGACATGCATCATTCAAGTCGGTGAAGTCGACGCACATTCTCCACTTCCCGTTAGCTTTTTTGACCATCACAGGGTTAGCTAACCATTCTGGGAATTGGATTTCTTCAATAAACCCAGCTTCTAAAAGCTTATTCACCTCTTGCTTAATGGCTTCAAGCCTCTCTGGAGCAAAACTTCTTTTCTTTTGTTTCACTGCCTTCCTTTATGGATCCACATTCAATTTGTGAGATATTAGTTGGGGATCAATCCCTGGCATGTCAGCCGCTGTCCAAGCAAAAACGTCATTGTTCTCTTGAAGAAAAGATGCAAGTTTGCCTTTCAATGGTTCGGGCAGTAGTGCCCCAACATAAGTCACCTTCTCTGGTTCATCCGGGACTAAGGGAATTGGGATTAAATCCTCAGCTGGTTTCCCTCTTCGGTCCTCATTGTCACTAGTGTCCATATCTTCAATGGGGAGAACCTGCCCCCCAAC
This sequence comes from Heracleum sosnowskyi, assembly GCA_030848705.1. Classification (NCBI taxonomy): domain Eukaryota; kingdom Viridiplantae; phylum Streptophyta; class Magnoliopsida; order Apiales; family Apiaceae; genus Heracleum; species Heracleum sosnowskyi. The sequence continues at coordinate 84,156,176 of CM061242.1, forward strand.
TCCATCAGGCCTCAACGCGGCTACATAACAGCTTCTAGCCATCTTTTGGTCTCCCCGTTCTTCACCAATCCCATTCCTGGTGGGGAATTTGAGTTTCAGGTGGTAAGATGAGGCAACAGCTTTAAACGCATGAAGACCCGTCCTTCCAAGGATCGCATTGTAGGTTGAGGTTGCCTTTATAACTATGAAGTTCAGCATCTTAGTGGATGTATTCGTTCCTTGCCCCATGGTCATTGGGAGTTGGATAGTGCCTTCCACCTTTGATTCCACTCCATTGAACCCATATATGGGCATATTAGAGGGTGTCAACTGAGAATCAGTGTAACCCATCTTGATAAAAGCATCGTGGAACAATATATCCACTGAGGCTCCATTGTCGACTAGGACTCTCTTTGTTTCGGAGTTGCCTATCACAGGTACTATGACAAGAGGATCATCGTGGGGGAACTTCACCCCTTCCAAGTCTGAATCATCAAAACCTATCGACACTTCTGTTCGTGCACGCTTCGGTGCTTCTCCAACAACGGTCAGTACCTCTCAGGCATAAGCTTTTCTTGAGTTTCGGGAGGACCCAGCAGCAGTTGGCCCTCCAAATATCATGTTGATCACTGGCCCTCGGGGCTTGGGATTTCGATCTTGATCGTTGTCCCTTCTATCATAATCTTTTCTTTCATAGTTCCCCCTTTGGCTCCCTTGGCTTCCATCCTTAGTGAACTTGCTGAGTTTTCCTCTTCGTATCAGAAACTCAATCTCATCTTTCAATTGCCTACAATCGTCGGTGTCATGACCGACTTCTTTGTGGAACCGACAAAACTGATTTTGGTTCCGTTTGGACAAATCAGCCCTCATTGGCTTTGGCCATTTGATATCTTCTTCCTTGGCTATCTCCATCAGAATTTGACTCCTGGGAGTATTCAATCGTGCATATTCTGTGAATTTTGGCCCAAAATTGCTTCTCTTGGGGGGAGAATCTGAGTTCTTTGATGTTCAGGGAAACTTTTCCTTGACGTCGTACTCCTGAGTTTCTTTTCTTTTCTTTGAGTTTCCACCGTCGCCAGCGGCGGGTTCATACTTTCTCATGCTTTCTTCAGCCTTGATGTACTTTCCGGCTCTGTCTTGGAGCTTCAACATGCTCTCTGGTGGATGTTTAGCCAATGACCTCCTGAAGTGGTCATCAGTGGTTCCTTGTTGCAGGGCTATCATAGCCACTTTGTCATCTAAGTCCGGGACTTTTAAGGCCTCCCGAGTGAATCGATTGATGTAGTCCCTTAGGGCTTCATTCTTTCCTTGACGTATTGCCATGAGTGATGCAGAACTTTTCTCATGCACCCTTCCACTAATGAACTGATTGATGAAAGCCTTACTTAGTTCCTTAAAGGACCCAATAGAGTTGGGAGGTAGACGGCTATACCAACGTTGGGCCATGCCTGCCAAGGTTTGTGGAAACGCCCTACACTTGACCGCATCGTTGGCTGGCTGCAACAGCAGTGCATTGGAGAAGGTCCTTACATGATTTGCGGGATCTCCCGTTCCATCATAGGCTTTGATCGAAGGCATCTTAAACTTTCTGGATATAGCCGTTTTCATGATGTCTTGAGTAAACGGTGGTGTAGGATCATCAGGATCTCCTAGGGGCAACAGAATACTAGGATCACCCCTTGGGGCTTCAGCCCTCTTGGTCCTTCTTGGCAGATCCAAGTTGATTATCGGGATTCCTTCAGTCGTTCGGCCCCGAGATTGGGCGGCCTCTTCTTCAGCAAGGAGTTTTTTGATCCTTGCAGTCTCTGCCTCATGGGCTGCAAGTTTCTCCTTAGTAGTTTGGGGTTGCTCCCGATTTGTCTGTGAAGAACGTCTCCTTCTTGGGGCGACATCCTCCCCAGTTGTATAACCCTCATCCTCAGTGTATGGGCCAGAGTAATCTTGAATGAGAGGGGTCTGACGAGTTTGTTGATTTTGGGGTCCCAGACCTTGAATATAAGGGGGCACATATGCCTCATGGTAGATTGGATTAGTTCCACTACCGCCCGCCATGGGTCGAGGGGGCATGCCATAGCTTGGCATTCCCAAAGTCTGATTCGCGTATTGAGGGAGATCAGTAGTATGGAGTTGAAGGCTCCTTGGTGCACTCATGAGCAGCGGGGAGGTCGTGATTGGTTGCTGGTGAATGGTCTCTTGTGGATTAGATCCATGAATGACCATCTGCAGGGGATTCGTTCCTTCAACCGAAATCGGGATTTCCGGTCCTTGAGTGTTGGTGGGGATATTCGCCCCTTGTGTGCCGGTAGTCGGCGGTGGTTGATCAGCCTCAGAGGTGAGGGGGCGATCATCGGGAGTTTGAGTATCCCGAGCTGTTCTTCGTGTGTTTGCCATGGTTGATGTTGTCTTCCCACAGACGGCGCCAAATGTTATGGATTAAAAAACGTACTTGTGTGAATTTAATGAGCTTCGAGCTTTTATGGCTGCACTCGTGTTTCCGGACTAAATTGGTCCTCACAAGATGCCTACGTATCTCAATTCGTTATTGAGAATCAAGCCAAAGACGTAGTTCTGATTGTAGGATCAGGGACCTTATATAGGCGTCTGGAGCCTAGTATTTATGGTATGTTTGGGAGACTTAACGGATAAGTCTTCTTTTTGATATTGGATAAGTATTGTATTTCTTGCTGAAGAATTCGTTTCCTTGTTGATAAAAGTTATGACTCATTGATTGCCTTTAATTGGGATTCCAGATCCTTCTTTGACTGATTTTCCATAATCAAGGCTCTTTTATGAGCTGTATATTTTCCCTACTCATTAATTACGAAATTAATGAATAATTAGGGTGTTGGTCCTTAAATATCGACCTTTTGTTTGACCAGTCAATTATATTTCTATAATTACTTTTCTGACCATATCAACAATATTGAAATTTTATTTTAAAATTTTGTTAAATTGAAACATTTTTTATCTTATAATTTTGAATTACTTTTTTAACTCAACTTTAAATTTTCACAAATATTTTGATCAATGTAAATTATGATTAGTCGACCTTATTTACATGTGCAGTTACATGAAATCCAAGATCAAATTTCAAAATTTTGATTTCATCGTAGATTCATCTAAGCATGCGTTATAACTCAACCATTGTATATTGTATTGATCAATTTACTATATTATATAAACAATTATATTACCATACTTTATTTGAGAACTGACCATTAATAATAATTATTGTAATTTTGTAATATTTATGATTCAAAAAATTATATATATTTTTTCATTTTATATCGAATATTAATTACGTTATTTTCTATATATAAAACATAAATCCTATTTTTGGAGTTGTCATCTTTTTAACATAAATTTCATTATTTTATTTTTTATTTTTTATGTTTTTAAACTGGTCATACCTCTAAATTGCTGAAAATCTAAATAGTTGGTCGACCAAATCTCTCTAATATGACTCGTAAATTTAAAATTCCATATACCTAAAACTTATGTGATGCATTAATTTATTATATATGATTTGATAAATAAAAATAAATATTTTTTAAAATGAATTTTTTTTTATTTCAATAATTTAATATCTACACGGAGACGAATGTAAATAAATTCGTATCTTTTTTGGACTCGATTACATTTACCTATAATCTTATATAATTTTAAAATTTTATTTTTCTATATTAATCATTTAAAATGACAATAGAGAATTGTAGAGTATGCTCAATCCATTAAAATGTTTTTTGTAAGTATATAGTATACAATATTTTATAAATAGTACAAACCAGCAGTTTATTTATTAAAAATAATTTTTTTAAAAGATGGGAGAATAGGAGAAAATGTGATTTAGCTAATAATTTTTTAAAGAAAACTCAATATAAAATATAGTACAATGCTTATGTATGAGTTTGATTAGAGAAGGTTAGTGGTTCGATTCCATACACTAACATAATTTCATCTACTCTTTGCATAAATAAAAAAAGGGTAGTGTTTTTGTAATTTTTTAACATGTATAGGCAAAATCATAAATTCACAAATATTAAATTGACATATATCAATAATTTAAATTGGAAAAAGAGAATTGTAGATTATGCTAAATCACTAAAATAGTTGTTGTAACTATATACTGTGCTATATTATGGAAATAATTAGAACCAATGTTTATTTACTCAAAAATAAAAATAGAAAAAGATGGGAGAGATGTGGTTTATCTAATAAGAGTTTGAAAATAAACTCAAATTAAAGTGTAGCACAATGACTATGATGCGAGTATGATTATAGAAGGTATGATTATAGAAGGTCAGTGGTTCGATTCCCAAACATTATTTAGTCTACTTTTTGCATGAATATTAAAATGATGGCATTTTTGTAATTTTTCAAAAAATAAGGGCAAAATCGTAATTTCACACTAAAAAGTTGGAATAGTAAAAGAGAATGTGATGAGAGAATGTATTTTACCTAATAATATTTTTAAATTAATCTCAAAACTCAATGTAATACACTTGGTTATGATATGAAATGATACTAGGAGGTCAAATGTCTGATTTTTGATGTTTACACAAATTTAACTTTTTTTGCTTAAAAAATAAATAGATAATATTTTTATAAATTATAAAAATATAATGTAAACTTGTAAATTCACACCCATTTTTTGAGCGTTTGAAAATAAACTTAAATCAAAGTTTAGCACAATGGTTATGATGCAAGTATGATTATAAAAGGTTAGTGGTTCGATTCTCAAATATAACATTATTTAATTTATTTTTTGCATAAATATTAAAAGGGTGACATTTTTGTAATTTTTCAAAAAATAAGGGCACAACCGTAATTTCAGAGCCATTAAAGTGACACTTTTTGACCTTGTGTTGAGGAAAATAAACTCAAATCAAAGTTTAGCACAATAGTTATGGTGCAAGTATGATTATAAAAGGTTAGTGGTTCGATTCTCAAACATAACATTATTTAATTTATTTTTTGCATAAATATTAAAACGGTGACATTTTTGTAATTTTTCAAAAAATAAGGGCAAAACCGTAATTTCACAGCCATTAAAGTGACATTTTTTGACCTTGTGTTGAGATTTAATATATAGTAATAGTAATAAATAGATAGATTAAACTCGATCAAGATGGTCGTTATTAAAATTTTGGCAAAAGATATAATAACATAAGAAAGGAGCATTATTTTTAAGAAAATATTAGTGATATTAAATTTGATACAAAATTCTTTTAGCCAATCATTTATCTGATTGACTCTATTTTAGTTAACTCACGTATCTATAGGTGATGAAAACATTTTTAAATATTATATTATCATTTATATATTGGTTTGTGTCAATTTTTAATATAGACAAATTTCTATTCAATTTAGATAGGATTTTATTATATATAAATATATATTATATTATATATAATTATATTTTTATTATACCTTTATATATAATAAGCGTAAAAGATATTTTATCCAAAATTTTTGATCTTTGACGATTAAATAGATAACAACCGTTACATCTTAAAATAGATGGTTGTAAATCGTTGAATTTTATTAAAAAGTTTATTTGATTATTATTAAGATTACGTTCGAATACTAAAGTGTATTTTAATAATTAAAGTCACACATAAATAAATTTACTAAAATGATAAAATTCTCAACCTGAAAATTTGTAACTTTATTTTGTTTTCAAATTTTGGATAATTTCAATGAAACACTAATTGTTAAACCATTAATAAATTAAAATATTATTTTGTGAGTTTCACAAAGGTCATAAAATTGTTCAAATTCAATTTTTTAGATTTCCCCAAATGAGCGTTAAATGTCTAATAAATACAAATGTTTATTTATTTTAACACTAATTTAATTAATTTTGTATAACTTTCTAATTTTTTTATTTGATCGAATAAAATATTAAAATTCTTCTAACTAAAATACAAAAAATAATGAAATTTGGAATAAAAAAAGGTATAAAATGAAAGCGGTTGGAACTCTCCGTATATGTAAGACGCCTCTTTTGTGCAAAACCCTAAACCTAAACCCCTTTTCAAATTTTGCACCAATGGCGACTGCTGCTTTGGACTCTGAAACTTCGGCCAAAGTCATTCGACAGGTTCAATTCTTTCTCTCTTTGCTTTTTATTTTATCAATTTATCATATCATCAATTTGGTTTGATTTTTTAATCTTTGAATAAATCCCATAAATAAATGCTTATTTTATTTGATTATAGGTTGAGTTCTACTTCAGTGATAGTAATCTTCCCAGAGATGGGTTTCTTTCCAAAACTGTTTCCGAAAGCCAAGATGGTCGTATCCTTTTCTTTTACTGCCTTATTAATTTTATATGTTTTCTTGTTTCATGTTTTTTTTATTATCTTATATTGTGTTTTTGTAATGTTGGTTCCGTGTTTTCTGTATGTTCGTGATTTTGCAAGACTAATGTAGATTATGGCAACTGGGGAATGCTTGTTGAAATTAACCTTGCTTTGCTGAAAATTATTGTATTAAAAGCGATTAAATCGTTTCTTTGTTCAAGCTAGCTGTTAGTTAAAGGAATTTACTTACGAGGTCACTATATTTGGAAGGAATGTTTCACTGCTTGTATTATATGTTTCTTAATTTTCTTAGGTAAAATGTAACAAGCAAAGATTTTAAACGAGAAAATCAGATAAGTTTGGAAAATTAAAATGGTGATAGAACCGAATTGTGTCATTGCATAGAACAAACTATTATATTTGGTTTCTCTTGACTGGAATTTCTAGTGGTTAGCTTGGCGTTGATATGCTCATTCTCTAGGATGAGAAGTCATCTGGGTCTGGGAGATGCAAAAGAAGAAGAAATATCTGAAGATATGGTGAAGGCTGTAGCTGAAACATTAAAGACTTCTTCTTTTCTTAAGATTTCTGAAGATGGTGAGTGTTAGTTATACTATTTTTTCACTATGTTAAGCTTATTAAAATTTCGGAAATTTTGCGTAGTGTTTGTCATATTATGTATCTTTCGAAAGTGAAGTAAATGTGTAACTTTAAACTTTGTTTCATTGCACTTTAGGTAAGAAGGTTGGTAGGACTACAGAATTACCAAAGCCAGAAGAGATTATTGAGCAATTAGATGCTAAAACAATTGCTGCATCTCCGTTAGAGTACAACGTTAAGCGTGAAGATGTGGAGTCCTACTTTTCTCAGTTCGCCAAGGTACTGTCTGCTTTCTTTTCTGCACCTCTGTGCTGAATATTTTCATTGCTTGCTATAACCTCTAACTTAACGTACTAGTTTAACCGACTAATCCTTGATGCTTACCACTACCTTTTTTTGTTTTATTTAGAGCAAGTCCAACAAAGTCCTAGTAGATTATTTTTAAATATTACAAAATAAGTTGTCCTAGTGATTTAGGACATAATTTTGCATATCAACTCCAACAATAATCCCTATACTCATTCCCTATTGTTATAATAATAATCAATTTGAAAAGAGAGAGAAAGGAAGTAGAAGAAAGACAGAGAAAGAAAGTGAAAAAAAAGGAGGGAAATGAATTATTTATTTCAAAAAATGAAATAGGTAATGAGATGTATGTCCTAGTGATTCCTAAATCACTAGGACACTGTTGGAGCATGTTATTTTTGCCGGATTCCCTAAATTTTGAGCTAGGAGATCAAAATAGGTAACTGTTGGACTTACTCTTAGTATCCTTTTTGTGTGATCTTTTGCTTACCAGAAAATATTAATTTGTTGTTTTTATGAATACAATCTACTATTTCTGTGTATAATTGATTAAAAGAATAATTCATATGGCTATATATGCATTGAAGTTGATATATTCAAGTAAATCGATTATATATGTTAGATTTAGATATATGTTTTGAGATGTGATGGAGATTGAATAATTTCTAAACATCTAGTTTAAGGAAGTATGTTATCTCTATATCCTTATGATCTAATTTTTATGGTCAAGAGTTTTGCTTGTAAAATATCTTGTTCTAGTATCAGAGTTCAAATTTCATACCAGAAGGAAAGATAACCTGTAGGTATGGTGGTTGATGTATTATATTATAGGAGTAAGTGGTGGTTGTTCGTATATTAAACCATATTTATAAAAATATTTTTCGGTATTCACTAGTGTCATCTATAACACTCTGAATATGAGACGAGTTATGTTTATTGGAGGGTTGAGAAGCTAAAGTTATGTTGTAGGATCGTAAACCAGAATCTTAAATAAGAACTCGAATCATGTTAAGATATATTTTAGAAGTTGTATGTAGCCTGTGTTACATAAGTTCTGTGGTTATTACTGAAGTGGTCAATATTAGTGGGCATGTCTAGAAGTTTTATTAGTATTAGAATACATTTTTAATAAGTGTTAGATACTTCTTCTACACTTGATATGGATTGGGTGTCTATGTAATATGCTGTTGGTATCATTTTACTACATATTATATTTTATATCTTTGTACTTAGCTGTGCTAGTTTCTTGTATTGTCTAATCTGTTGTTTTGTTGACACTTGACCATTTACAAAATAAGTTGAGAATCCTTTCAGCGTGATTTTAGTTTTTAAGAACATCATAAAAATAAATAAATAGGAAAAGACGCTTTGTGGTGATCCGTATAATGCATTGTAAGTGACTATTAATTGTTTTGTATGTTTCTACTATTGTATATTTCAGGTTAATAGTGTGAGGTTGCCTCGTCATGTTTCAGACAGTAGGCAGCTCTGCGGCACTGCTCTGGTTGAGTTCTCAACTGAGGAAGAAGCTACAGACATTTTAAAACAGAGTCTGACATATGCAGGCGCCGAATTGGAACTTATATCAAAGTAAGAAATGATTATATGGTAAACTAACGTGTACATGATGTTACTTGTTAGTCCACTTAATGCGACCTTGGTTTCTGAATGTGAATGGGTTGCCAAACTTTTAGATAATTTTCTTACCTGTATTGCCAAGCAGATGAAGGTTTTTTGGCACTTAGTTTAAGGTGGTGCATAAAATATATATATATCTCTGTTGTTTTCAGGTTTTCTTATCTGGAAAATAATATCAAATATTAAAAGTTAGAAGAGGTGATTTTCGGAAACATTGAAAAGCATCTTGGTTCAAACTTTTTTAGGATTGCAATAACTTCTTGAGGACTTTATTTCCTTTTCATAGTAATATACAAGCAGCAGATTGTGTGGGAAAATAGTATTTTTGCAGTTAACTTTACTGTGTAGTCAGTAATGTTTTCATGTATTCAACGTCTCAGGAAGGAGTTTGATGCAGAACGAGAAAAGCTAGAAGAAGCTGAAAATTCTCGTCCCAAAAACGACTCCAGTCGTAAAAAAAATTCTAATGAATCAAAGTAAGTAATATTGTATTGATTTGACATGTTCATTTTGCTGGATGCTTATTGTATTTGCTGAACTGCTTTGTGATTTGATTAGATTTTTCTGTTAACAGCTATCCCAAAGGCTTAATTGTTGCATTTACACTGAAGAGCAAGTCAGCTGGTGATTCTGCAGTAAACGGTGGAGGAAGTGAACCAGCAAGTGAGAGCATTGATGTTTCCAAGGTAGATGTAAAACCAGATTCAGTTAAAGCTGAGACTGAGCAAACTGATGAGAAAACCGAAAATGTTAAAGTTAAGAATGAAAGCACTGAAGACAACATTTTGACCAAGAGTGAAGAAATGGTTGAAGATGAACCAACTCTGGAAAGTGTTCAAGCTGAACATGGAAAGGAATCTCCTGACATTCCCATTCAAAAAGAGGAAGCTAAAGCAGGGACAGAAGGCGCTGCTACATTGTACAAGGACAACAAGGATGTTGTCCTGCGCGAAGATCTTAAAAAGGTCTTCCAAAAGTTTGGCTTTGTTAAGGTAAGGTTTTGAGATCTTTCTAGTTTTTTACGAGGCACAAGTATGGAGATTTTCTAGTTTATCATGCTCTTGCTGTCTGAAATTTTGTTGTATAAATTACAAAGTGAATGGGTTAGTGTAAAGGACTATATTGTATTCTCAGCTCAACTGTAGACTGTAGTGTTGAACTGTTGATAGGAATTAAAAATGAATTTGATGCAGAATATACCATATGATTATCACCTCTGTTTAAATTGTAGGCTGTAGTGAAAATAAGAATTAAAAATGAAGTAGATGCAGAATATACCATATGATTGTCACCTCTGTTTAAATATCAAGTAAGCTAGAATTTCTTAAGTATAGTCAAAAGTCAATTGTTTGATTTTTTTTTAGTATTGCCTTTTTCCTTTCTAATTAGGGTTAGGGTTGGCCCACTTAATACAGATTACCTAGGCTTAATCAATGCCTTAAAGTTTAAAACAAGCTTCACATGGTTGTTAAGGATAATTAAATATGTTTTTAAAAGAGCATGGGTTACCGCTGTGTATGTTAGGGCAACAATGTTACTAACAGTTGGCAGTGTCAATTGTCAAACATGTATCAAGGATATGCTAAGGTTTCAGTGTAATTTATTTGTCAGTTTTAATGCCTTTGAGATGCAAGTACTGTACCTATAACCTATGCACTTGAAAATTGCCGGTGTATTTTTCTTATATAGAGCTTGCTTTCAACTATATTCTAGCTCATTTGACAGTTTAGCAATGCGGAACAAGTTTTAGAAAGGTCTAAGATTGAGGGAGAGGTAGACGTAGAATTGGGGGTTTAAAGATATAAGAAAAAAGAAACAAGGCAAGAGCTCTAAATGACAATCAAGCTATAATTTAAAAACTCATATCAACCTTGAAAGTAAACTGAACGATAACTATGTAATGTGATTAGTCTAAACTAATACAAACTGATCCCAATTTATAGAACTTTCAATTGAGTCTAACCTTGAATTATTTTTTTTAGTGTTTTCGATATCTGCATAATTTTTCTTTCACATAGTAAAAAAGAGACGGACTCTATTACCGTCCATTGTTTGAAGTTATATTCGTAACATCTAATATATGTATTTTGCTTCTGCAGTTTATTGATTTCTCAATGGGAGCTGAATCAGGATACATTAGATTCGAAGAAGCAGGAGCAGCACAGAAAGCGCGTGCTGCTGCCGTACTTGCTGAAGAAGGTGGTTTGATGGTGAAAAACTATATCGCTATATTAGATCCTGTAACTGGTAGGCAGCATTCTCAACTTTATTTACAATGTTGTAAACTGCTCTATTCATGTGTGTGAGTCGAAATGTGGATGTAGGTTCCATTTTTTTCTATTCGTTTACTTGATGAAAATGACGAAGATGGCCAATGAAACAGTTAATTGTAGAATTTTTGTTATCGGGAAAAGAATAGGTTTTGAGAGGTTAAGGAAGATCTTTGAATGCTCTATTGTAGAAACAGTCAAATGTAGCCTGCTTTATGGAGTTGATTTAAGTCTTTTCCCTTCCATTAACTTCATCAAATCCATCTAATGTCATTTTTTTATATTGGCTCTTCATGTTTTGATCATATATATATATATGCATTTAAATCTTACCTGAAGCAATATGTCCTTTTAGGAGAGGCTGAAAAAACGTACTGGGATTTACTTCGTGGTAATCAGGACAAATACAAGGACAGAATGGACAATCGTGGAAGGTATGATATTCTATTGGCCTGTTGCCCATCTTCAATCTGTTTATGTTCCTTGTATTAATGTAATCTATGTAGTAGAATTTTATATGTTGTTGAAAATCTGCTTTTCACTATCAAATTAATGGAGAACTGGACATTCTTTCGGACTATTTGCAAGTTATAGAGAAGTGCTGATGAGAATGCAAAAAGAACTAAAAAGATTGATTTTTGTTTTCTCAGGGGTGGAAAGTCCAACAGAGGTGGGAGACAATCATATGGAAAACACTCACGTTCGAGGGATAATGATTATTCGAGTCGCCCAAATAAATCACAAAAAGTCTGAGCAACTCGACTTGACAGAACTAGCCAACTGTTACAAGTCCAATTTTGTCCCGACACCTGACAGTTTTGTGCAATTATCACCTGGTTTTTTAGAGCCTGTGCTTTACTATATGCAGAAAGCCTTTGGTTTTGTCCCCTAGTATGTACTAGATGGCAAAATTGTTGCACTCTAAACAATTATTATCTTGAATTAGATATGATCATATAAATGTTATTAAGAACGAGAACAGTGTATGCATTTTTTTTCTTCTTTAGCTTAAAACATTGGAAGTTTGGGTTACGATAGTGTTATATGATATTAGTTGATGCCTAATTTGATTACATCCATGTTGCAGTGTGGTTTGAGATCAGTAGCGTCATTTTAAGTGTCTCAAACTATAATTCATAGTTATTAATCCTGATTAAATTTCTTGCCACATAATTAAAGCCTACTTCGACCATCTCAAAGAATTGATTGCCAAATATTTGTAATTTTTAAATTACCTTGACCATCCCGAAGAATTTCATCCTGGACACCAAAGTCCACAGTAGATAACATGTGACGAAGTTCAACAGCAAAACATGATTTGAATGAGGTAAATTCCGATTTTTGCAAATTTAGATGAGTCAGCTATGAAAATATGAGAAGAATCCAGATTTCGGGAGATAATATTCCCTTTAAGCCACGGATCATGCCACATCAAGAAAGATGAATCCGGTCCAATTATCAGAATTTTAGGCAGACTCCTGGAGCAATTATCAGGAATGTTCATTGTCCAGAATGAACGGATTTCAGAAACTGATTCTTCACCTAGCTCAACCATAAAGGACGACAAGGTTGACGAATGATTCGCCACAATTGAAAATAAATCGTTGCCTGATGCCAATGTTCCAATTTTTTTCTATTTAGACCTCCTAATGTTTTAGGCAAGCAACACTCTTCCCAAGAGACTGCACCTACTATCGATTGAACCACGTACCGTTTTTCACAGCCTATCGATTTGTCAGGAATGCCTGATAAATTCAGTGGGAATGTTGGTTTTTCTAGTTGGCAGAAAAAGATGAAACTGTGGCTTACGGTAAAGGGTCTATGGCCAGTGGTGCAGTATGAGAAACTGGTTGTTGATCAGGAAAATGCTGAAATCTGTTAGGGCTTATGTTATGTGGGAGGAAAAGGATGGGGTGTCTAGGGCTGCTATACTAGCAGCTTTAGCGAACACTCTATTTGATGTTTATTCATCTGACTCCTTCACTACTAAGCTCTTATGGGAGAAGCTGGACTAGACACATAATACTGACTCGTAAGGGTTGGAAAAGTATTCTGTGGCTAGGTTCCTTGATTTCAAACTGGTGGATACAAAATCCATGACTGAGCAGGCACACGAGTTTGAGATGTTGGTGCATGCTTTGAAGGAGTCCAGAATGGACCTTCCTGAGAAGTTTCAGGTTATGGCTGTGATTGAAAAGCTCCCTAAGTCTTGGGAAGAGTTTGCTCTCTCCCTGAAAAGACAGAAATGAGAGATCACATGGACAAACCTTATGCTGGACATCTCTGTGCTGGAACAACACAAGTCCAAACAAGGACATGTGATGCCTGCTGAACATGGGAGTTCGAAGGTGAATGTAGTGACTGTTGGACAGAAAAGAAAGGCTGTCACTAAGAAGGATAACACTAAGCCTAAAAATGACAAGAACAAGGCTAAGAAACCAAAGACAAACAAACCATGTTGGTCTTGTGGACATGTTGGTCATTGGAGTAAGGACTGTCCTGCAAATAAAGCAAAGAAACATGTGGGAGCACAAGCTAATACTGTGCTTGGAACCATTGATGGGCCTAAGGTTAACATGGTTGTTGGTGAGGTTGTTGCCTCTGGAACCAATGACGGGTATGTTACATACAACCATGTACTTCTTTCCAGTTATCTGTCACATGAATGGTTAATTGATACTGGAGCTAATGTACATATTTGTACTGATATTACTCTATTTGTGTCTTATCAACAAACTCATGGTTTGACAGTGATGATGGGGAATGCTAGTGCTTCTCAAGTTCTTGGAATAGGAAACGTGGACCTGAAGTTTGCTTCTGGGCGTGTTCTATCCCTCACTAGAGTGCATCATGTTCCCGATATTCGTAGAAACATAATAAGTGGAAGTTTAATTAAGAATGGTTTTGAACTTTCTTTGAAATATAATAAAGTAGTTATTACACATACTGGTGTATTTTTTTGGCAAATGTTACTTGTCTGATGGTTTATTTTTGATAAATGTTGAGCCTGTTTTGGGCAGTTTTATTAATGATAGTGTTGTACCTTCTGTTAATTGTGTTGAATCATCCGATTTGTGGCATTCTAGACTTGGTCATTTAAATTTTGGTGCTATAAAGAATATGAAGAATTTAGAGTTGATTCCAAAACATGCCATTGATAAGAAATCTAAATATCAAGTATGTGTAACTGCTAAACAAACTAGGAAACCCTTCCATAATGTTGTTAGGGATTCACGAGTATTAGATTTAGTACACACAGACATATGTGAATTTGGTGGCATGTTGACTAAGGATAATAAACGATATTTTATTACCTTTATAGATGATTGTAGTAGATACTGTTATGTTTATTTACTTAGGCATAAAGATGAAGCACTAGAAAAATTCATTATGTTCAAAACTGAAGCTGAAACACAAACTAGTATAGTTCTTAAACGTTTGAGATCTGATAGAGGTGGTGAGTATACTAGTACCTCGTTTAATGAATTTTGCGCAAGCAATGACATAGTTCATGATGTGACTCCACCATACACACCTGAGTCTAATGGGGTGGCTGAACGAAAGAACATAACTTTTAAAGATATGATTAACAACATGCTTATTAATTATGGGTTGCCTAAGTACATGTGGGGAGAGGCTTTGAATGCGGCTTGCCATATTCTGAATAGAGTTCCTCTGAAACATATGGACAAGACACCTTATGAATTATGGAAAAGTAGAAAGACAAGTTTAAAGTATCTTCGTGTGTGGGGCTGCCTTGCTAAGGTGCTTGTCCCTGAACACAAGAGAAAGAAACTAGGTCCGAAAACTGTTGATTGCATCTTTCTGGGCTATATTGAAACCACTACGGCTATGCGATTTTTAGTGTTAAAATCTGACATAGACGGTATAGTGGCTAACACTATAGTTGAGTTTCGTGATGTAACATTCTTTGAGGATGTGTTCCCTATGAAGACTGGCATACCTCAAGGTATTTCTAATGATGATCCCACTCACACATCAAGCTCTATTCCTGATCATGTGGAAATGATGACAAATGTGGGGGCAGGTCCTGATAGTAGTTCTACTCCTGATGAAGTAGAGGAACCTAGAAGGAGTAAGCGTGCAAAGGTGGTCAAGGACTTTGGAAGTGATTTTGTCACTTACAATGTCGAGGATATGGCTGTCAAACGGATAATTCGGATACGGATCTGCCTGTATCCGAATCCGAATCCGAAAATATGAATTCGTATCCGAATCCGAAAATATTTAAATAAAAATATCTGAATCCGAATCCGCCGGATACTATCCGGATACGGATAATATCCGAATCCGAATTTCAGTCAAATTTTTTTAGTTTTTATATTAAATTTTAATTCAATAAAATTGAAAAAAAGTATAAAAAATTTAATTTTTTTTAAAAGTAAACTAAACGAAAACTTAAATTTATTAAAGTCTATTTTATTTTTTTCAAAAATTTACTTTTTAGTATAATTTTTTTTATTTTAAAATATTAAATTTGTAATATATATATATATATATATATATATATATATGTTTACAATTATCTACAACTTATATAAATATATTGTTTAATGATTAAATTATATATATATATTCTGCAAACTTAAAAAATAATTTCTAAATAATATGTAACTATATATATATATATAATAAATTATTTATTTATCATATTTATTTAATTTCGGATTCGGATATTACCAGATACGGATGCGCCTATATCCATATCCGTATCCGCAACTACCGAATTCGAATACGGATAATATCCGCTTTATTTCGGATACGGATAAAATCCGCTTTATTCCGGATACGAATACAGATATTTCATACGGATATCGGATTTTTCGAATTTTTTTGACAGCCCTAGTCGAGGATGAACCTTTAACTTTCCGACATGCCATGGATTCTTCGGAGTCAAGGCACTGGAAAAGTGTTGTAAAGAGTGAGATCGACTCTATTGTTTCTAATGGAACATGGGAGTTGGTTGATCTTCCTCCTGGGTGTACTACTATAGGATGTAAGTGGATCTTCAAAAGGAAGATGAACCCGGATGGCTCAATAGATAAGTATAAGGCTAGGTTGGTAGCTAAGGGTTTTAGGCAAAAGGAAGACATTGATTACTTTGATACATACTCTCCTGTTGCAAGAATGACTACAATCCGAATGCTTATATCATTGGCTTCTGTACATGGTCTTATCATCCATCAAATGGATGTAAAGACAGCTTTGCTTCATGGTGATCTTGAAGAAGAGATTTATATGGATCAGCCTGAGGGATTTGTTGCTTCTGGTAACGAGAGGAAAGTATGTAAGTTAATCAAGTCTATATATGGCTTAAAACAAGCTCCTAGAGACTGGCATAAAAAGTTTGATGAAACTGTTTTAGAATCAGAGTTTGTAGTTAATGAAAGTGACAAGTGTGTCTACTACATGGTTAAAAGAAATGAATGTATTATCGTGTGCCTATATATGGATGATATATTATTGTTTGGAACCAATATTGAGATTATTACTGAGACAAAAAGTTTCTTGAAAAAGGCACTTTGAAATGAAGGATATGGGTGAGGCTAGTGTGATTCTTGGGGTCAAGTTGACACAGTCAACTGATGGAATAACCTTGACACAATCTCATTATATAGAGAAATCTATACTTGAGAAGTATGTTTATTCAAATTATAGAATCGCTAGTACACTGTATGATCCTAAACTTGCCCTAGTCAAGAATAGTTCAGGAATTCCTGTGTCTCAGTTAAGGTATTCTCAGATTATTGGGAGTTTGCAATATCTTGCTAACGTGACTAGACCATATATTTCTTATTCTGTGTCTAAGTTAGCTAGATATACAAGCTGTCCGAACAAGACTCATTGGGAGGCACTGGATAGAGTTCTTAGATATCTTAAGGGAACTATTTCCCTTGGTTTGAATTATCAAAGATTCCATGGAGTACTCGAGGGATACAGTGATGCAAGTTGGATAGCTAAGGAATCTGGTACCAATGGAGTGAATGGATATTTGTTTACCCTAGCAGGTGGAGAAATATCCTGGAAGTCTACTAGACAGACTTTGATTACTCGGTCTACGTTTGAGGCTGAGTTGTGTGCACTAGATGCCACGGGGACGGAGGCTGAATGGTTACATGGACTTATGTCAGTATTACCTGTAGTAAGCAGACCGCTTTCAGCCATTGCTGTTCATTGTGATAGCCGTACAACTATCAACAAGATCAGTAGTGAAAAGTATAATGCTAAAACAAAGAGACACATCCAAGTTAGACTTAAGTCTATAAGGGGTCTAGTGTCTGAAAGGATTATTGCTATAGAGTTCATTGGAACTCAGGATAATATAGCTGATCCTTTGACTAAAGGACTTGAGCATGCAGTAGTCCTTAAGTCGAGGTTGGGGATGGGACTGATAGGCCATTATGATTCATCTACAGCGGGAACCCAATACACCTGAGAGGAGATCCCTTGAAGTGTATTCAATGTGGTAATAACAAGCTGTGAGGGTGAGTTGGTAGTACCTTTACTATATACCTTGATACTCACGTATCTGAGTATATCCCCTGTAAACCTAAAAGGTACTGATACTGCCAGTATAACAAGAGTTATTTGAACTCTGAATGGGGTCAAGTCATTTGACGAGATGATAACAGTACATCTCTGGAGATGCCCAGCTAAGCGAATGTAATTGTGTGGTCGCAATTAGAGGAAATGGTTATTCCTTGAAGCATTCGACGAACAGGATTGAGACAGGACCATTAACATCTCAAAGCCGTAGATTAGCACCATAGCCTTTGATTTGTCGTCGTCTATGGAGTGTGGTTACACCAAATGGATAAAGATTCAAGGTGAAACATTCCATCTAGATCCGGTAGTCATCGAAGTAGAGGACTTAGGAGGGTTCAAACCTGGAAGGGTACCGACTCTGAAAAAACAAGTCATGATAAGGACCGATATGCATTTCTGTATGGATTTGTGGGGGATTGTTAGAAAATGGAAAGTTTGAGGCATATTTTAAATATGTTCTTGATGGAATTTCCGGAAACTAATAATTGGAGGTTGTTCCTTGTTATGAGGACTTAAACTTTCATGTTTGGATCTAAGACATTTTCTTAGTGGAATCCATAAATAAATTGAGTTGAAATAGGTTGCTTGAAATGGGTTATGTGGGTTGTTTAAGTTGAAATAACTTATATCCCACATAGAAATGGGAATGAGAGGTTGGTGGGTTTATATAGAACCATGTGCAAGAGTAGTGTACAACTACTAAGGCATGTGGGTGTGCATGGTGTTATTGTGTGCCTCACGCGCGCGCGCGCACACACACGCGCGCCGCCGCCCGCCTCGCCACGACACGACACGACACGACTCGCGTCGGGTCGAAGGGCGATTTGGGCGAATGTCTCAGGAGTGGCATCAGTACTGGACCAACCATTAGGATTTACTGTCCGTCAGGAGTGGCATCAGTACTTGACCAACCATCAGGATCAATCCAAGAACTGGTCCATCCTGATACTGTTAAATTAAATCAATAAATACTATTAAATAAATAGGTAATAAAATTCCTCACCCAGGTCACCTCGCGTACGCGAGACGCCGAGACATTCACCCAAATCGCCCTTCGACCCGACCCGAGTTGTGACGTGGCGTGGCGAGGCGAGGCGGTGGCGGCGCGCGCGTGTGCGCACGCACGCGCGAGACACACAATAACACCATGCACACCCACATCCATTAGTAGTTGTACACTACTCTTGCACATGGTTCTATATAAACCCACCTACCTCTCATTCCCATTTCTATGTGGGATATAAGTTATTTCAACTTAAACAACCCACATAACCCATTTCAAGCAACCTATTTCAACTAAATTTATTTATGGATTCCACTAAGAAAATGTCTTAGATCCAAACAATAAAGTTTAAGTCCTCATAACAAGGAACAACCTCTAATTGTTAGTTTCCGAAAATTCCATCAAGAACATATTTAAAATATGCCTCAAACTTTCCATTTTCTAACAGAAATAATAGATAATCGCATTCGTATCCTCCCCAAGAATATGCCATGATGAAATATAAAATTCCCGGGGAAAACCATCTGGCCCAGACTTTCTGATTTTGCTTTGTAAAACCTCTCCTCTAGAAAAGGGGGTATCCAGGATACTAGCTTGAGCATGAGCGACCATTCGAAGGTTAAGATCGATCCAAAAATCTGTTATATCATGTGTAGAACCCAAAAGTGTTTTAAAATAATCACAAGACACCGAATCTAGGGTACTATTAAGGGTTCTTGATCATATCACAGAGAAGATTTTGTTTGTGTTCCAACGACCTTTACAATAATTATGAAAAAGCTTCGAATTTCTTTTTTCATCTAGTAGTTAATACGAGATTTCTGCTTCAATAAACTTTTTGCATGATCAAGAGCAACTCTTAAGCTCCAAAATTAACCTCTTCTCAGTTTCGTAATCTTCAATGGAATAAGGAACAAAAATACTACTTATGGAAAGAAAGAAGTGTAGTTTTTGCATGCTGAACTCTCTCCCCCCCAGAAGACCAGAATTTCGATTGAGAGCGATGAGTGCTTGCTACAACAGTCCAAAAATTTGGCAGCTCTGACAAGTAGTTAAAATGCTGAAATGGCTTTCTTTCCAGGAAAATACACCGGTATTATTATGCCATGCTAGTGGCTACCAGTAGTAAAAAGAGTAAATTACAAATTTGCGGCGGAACTTAATCCCATTTAGCATTTTGGTGGCCGGAATTTTAAAGTTGGGTTAGATATTACTTTTATTTTTCAAAAAGATGGCTAAGGACCACCTTTTTGAGAAAAAAAAACTAAAAAAGTGGCCGGTAGCCACCTTTTTGAAAAATAAAGGTATTGTTGGATCACCATATTGCAAATTTGAAATTATGACCATCAATATGCAAAAACTGGCAAAGTTGGACCACTATTTCGAAGTTTACTCTAAATTATATGAACAGAAAAAGATAAACCAATAACAAATATATTCATGGACTCTGTACTTTCATTTTGGTAAAATTAAGACTTAATTGCACTAAAGTGGCCTCAACTAATTTCTTTTTGCACAAAAATGTCTCAACTATATAATCGATCACAGAAGTGGCCCATGTATTTTTTTAAAGCACCCGATTGCATTCCGTTATGTTGGCTTGACAGACGTTTAACTGTTTAATAATTATTTTATAATTACAATATTATACAGGGTTAGAAGAGTAAAAACAGACGAGGATATGTACATACACGCCTTTCATTATTATATAACCTAACCCTAATAATCACTGTAACTACTTTAGATCAACGAGGAGCAAAATGGTGTGGGTACTGAGGCCTAAGGAAGATAAGAAGATGTACAACCCTTATGAGTGCCCTGAATATATAGGTAACTACTGATCCCGTTTTTTTAGTCTTGCATGCATATATAGTCCAATTAAGTATTATAAAAATTGGGGGTTTTGATGTACAAATATTCTTATGTCTATGTATTATATGTTAGTTTTAGTACAGTATAATTTTTGAGCAGTTTTTGTGAAGACCTAGTTTCAATTTCTCATTTTAATAGTTTTACAGTAGTGCAATATGACATTCATATTAGTATGTATAAATGGTGTCTTATATGTGGTTAAAATTGTACAAAATTGCTATGAACTGAATTGTTTATGTGTTGATGTACAAAGTCTAGTAATTGTGATTTGGGCATTTTTTATCAGATGATGAACTCTTTACTCTAAAGCTGTTTTATAATGGAGAAATGGAAGAAAATCCCAAGAGGTATATTGGGGGTTTAGTTGCATACATTGATTTTTGTGACTCTGATGAATTAAGTCTGCTAGAGATAAACTTTATGCTGGTAGAATGTGGAGCAAGGGGGGTTTCTATATTTTATGGTATAAGTTACCAGGAACAACAATGGATCATGGGTTATTTGAGTTGGGAACAGATGATGACTTAATGCTCGTGTGTACATTGCCAAATCCAAAGAATAGGCCTAAGACTAATAGGTATGCGGAGGTGTTTGTGACAAAACTTGAGCCCTTAGCTGTTGAAGATAGTATGGTAAGAACTCAAGAAGAAATTCATATGAAGAATCCTTTCCCAGACTTTTTACAAGAAGTGGGGGATGTTGAGGGTATTTACAAGGATTTTTCTGATCCTGAAGATAGTGAGGAGTATGTTGAGAATGTGGATGATAGTGATAAAGAGAGAACAATGTGATGAGTCCAAATTTAAGATTTTATTATGCTCTTAAAAGTGAAGATAGGGGATTAGACATGAAAAGAGTCAAAAGTTTATTAAGCAAAACACAATTTAACCTGTTACATACTTACTAGGAGCCCATCTTGGACATTTTGGACTAAAATGGTTAGAGACAACCTTTGAGTTTAAAAGATCAACAATTGGTCCCAACTTCAGAGACCTAGGAGTCTTGTAATGGCTCAATGAAACACCTAAGCTGATGGCGTAACAACAAGCACAACAAAAACCACAGATCAGACTAACTGAAGTCTTCCGGCTTGAGAAATGGTTTTGTTCTCCAGTGAAGAATTTCTGAACAAAGAGAATTAATAAGAGGCTGACAATCATTTGCTTTGAGTCTGGTGGATAAAAATCAAAGTCCCGGAAATTTAATAGGAGATCACCCCAAGTGAATCATGATCTGTGTAAGGTTGCCTGAACAATGGATAGAAGAACATTAAAGAAGAAGATAGTGCATTTTCTAGTGTTAAGCCTTAGTCCATAAATAACCAAATATCACTTATAGTGTCAAGAAAAAGATCAATAGAAACAGAAGTTCCTTTACTAAACATAAAGATGTCATCTGCGAAAGAAATGTGACTAATTTTTTTTAATCTTTGTCAACCAGTGGTACGAAAATTTGGGATAACATGTTGCAACTTTAAGCATCGATGTAAGCATCTCCATTGCTCTGACGAACATTAAGGGGACAAGGGGGTCCCCTTGCCCTAAGACCAGATTTCTCTTGGAACTTACCTTTTAGACAACCATTGATCTTGACAGAATACCAGGTGTGGAAATGCACCCTCTAACCCAAGCTAATTTTTTTTATTGAAAATTCCATTAAGTGCATAGCTTTGAAAATAGAATCAAATTTAATCTATTAAATGCTTTATGCCTACTGAGTTTCGTAGCACACTTGGGAGGTCCTCGATTTGTATTATTGTCTCAAATAATACGGTTTTCCAGAAATGTATTTTGATTCAGAGAAGTTAGAGATGGCAGAACCTTTTTTATTCAATTCGTAAGCATTTTCGAACACACTTAACAAAGTATTACAACAAGAGATAGGTCGATAGTGGATCATATTAGATGGCATTGCACATTTGGGAATCAAAGCAATGGATGTTGAGTTTATGATTCGAGGCATGTGCAGGGTATTGAAATAATAGATAATAGATTTTGTTTGTGTTCCAATGACCTTTACAATAATTAAAAAAAACTTCAAATTTTTGTTTTCATCCAGTAGTGAATACGATATTTCTGATTCAATAAACTCTTTACATAATCAAGAGAACCTTTAAGCTCCGAAATTAACCTCTTCTCAGTTTCATAATCTTCAATGGAATGAGGAACATAAATACTACTTTGGAAAGAGAGAAGTGCAGTTCTTGCATGCTGAACTGCCCCCCCCATCAGACCAGAATTACGATTGAGAGCGATGAGTGCTTGCTTTACATTCTTTAGCTTCATAGTGAGAATGTATGATGTAGAACAAGAGGCTCGACATTTTGAAGAAAAACTTGATAAGAAAATGTGTGCGAGGAAGAAAGGAAGGAAATGACATGATCATGCTGATAGGCTGCGTGATCATGGTGAAACAATATGAGCAAGCGTATGATTTGGCAAGATTAGCACGGTCATGCTTCAAGACAAGTGCGTGATGTGCAAGCTGAAGTCAAAGTAAAGCTCGAGGCTCAGAATGCTAAGTACAAGAAGTTTGCTGATATAAAGAGGCGACAAAAGTTGTTTAAAGAGGGAGATCACGTGATGATTTTTCTAAGGAAGGAAAGGTTTCCCGTTGGGACATTCAACAAGATTAAGCCAAAAAAATATGGTCATTACAAGATACTGAAGAAAATTAATGATAATGCTTATGTAATTGATCTGCCTGGAGATATGAGTATCTCGAAAACTTTCAACGTAGCGGATCTACATGAGTTTCATGATGATGTTCTTTTATATCTAGATATTAACTTGAGGTCGAGTTTTTTTACAGGTGGGATGGACTGATGTAGAACAAGTGGCCCGAGATTTTGAAGAAAAAATTGATAAGAAAATGTTTGCGAGGAAGAAAGGAAGGAAACGACATGATCATGCTGACAGGATGCGTGATCATGCTGAAACAATAGGAGCAAGCGTATGATTTTGGCAAGATTAGCACGGTCATGCTGCGAGACTGCGTGATCATGCTAAGTCATGGGAAACAAAAATAAGGCGTGATCACGCTCAACATTGCTGCATGATCATGCTGCTTTATAATAAATATTTTATTTTAATTCAGATTTGTTTTATTTCCTTTTCTTTAAGGGTTTTATATCCCTACATATAAAAACTTCATCGGATTGTGTTAGGGATTATCTATTGCTGAATTAAAAAAAATCTTGAGAGTTTTCTCATTTTTTCTGGTGGATTCCAGAGTTTATCATTTGAATTCGTGTTTGCGGGTTTAATATTGTTCTTAAGGATTAACGTTTGTTGATTCTAGTCTTCCGTTCTGGGTCAAGTGGTATCAGAGCAAGGATTTTACCTCGTTCTACGATGGCCGGGAGAGGCTCCATCGGAGGTTCTAACGATGGTGACCGTGAGGCTGCTAACACACGGGCAATTGAAGAGTTAAGGTAGTCTGTGATAAGATTGGAGGCGATGTTTCAACAATTGCTCAACAATCGTACCAACCAGAATATCAACCAAAATCGTAATTGTTAGGTCCAAAGTATCGTAGAAGGGGGGGCGGGGGGGTTGAATACGATACTCACAAATAATTCAATTTCGTTCGCGGATTAATCTTTCAGTTCTATAACGAAATCAAACACACCAAACCAAATCAAGTTTCGGGGAATATATCTTTTTATAAATATAAACCTCGAGGGGTGCTACAATTTCTAATCCGTAGATTAGCTTCAATGAGTTCTAAGTTATACACAATCAAAACTTTGATAGACTTCAAGCAGAATTAATTTCTCTGTATTTTCTCTCCGGCTCAAACTCTGTCTCAGTTATTGCTTCTGTGAAAATAACTTCGACTGAAGAAGACACTATCTTCTCTCTGTATTAATTGTAGTCTTCAATTAAAAACTATAGAACTAGGAATGTAGAAACAATCCTGGCCGTCCATCTTCAACTTCAACCTGTAAAACAAGAATACTTTTCACCTGCTCCTTAATCAAAAACCATCGAATGAAATACTTTAATTTACCATTCGATAGTTTTTTAATCAAAACTATCGAATGCCAAATTAAAGTAAACATGGTTTTCAATGAATCATTATTATACCATTCGATAGTTTTCTTAATTGAAAAACTATCGAATTCTTGTTTCTTGTCTTTTATCAATTAATGATTCCACTTAGCTCCTGGGTGTTTAAGTAATAGACTGTATCACTTTCTTCTGAGACGATAAAACAACTTGATCTTTTCAGTGCCGTCACCTAGTGCAACTGGTCTGGTTCACAGATGAATAACACTTGATCAATTCTTCTTTTATGTCTTCAATTCAATGCTGCTGATACGTCCCTTGTCGTTCTGGTTGCTTCATTTAAATCACTGGAATCCCGTGGTACTTAACCCTAAATCATTCACATACTTCTGTCGTCTTGAAAGTCTTGTTTCTTTTGCTGTCACTGAGGCTTGAACGTTTTCATGAACTTCTTTCCGTGACCTGTTTACGGACTTCAAGAATACATGACGTATTTTGATTTTTTGAGTTTACCTTTTCTTATTTGATTCTGGATTCCTGTGCTTCTGTTAATATTATTGTCTGTCTTGTCCTTTGTTGAGTTGTAGTTATCTCTTTTACATCTTATGTTACATTATGCTTTACAGTAATCTTCATCAAACACGGTGGGTATGAAAAGAACCCAAAATTTATGATTCTGATAGCGGGGAGTAGGAGGAGGAGCCGAATGGTTTTGAAAATCCGGTAAACGACCAACCTCGTAACGATTACAAGATTCGGGCGGATATTCCATTGTTCCATGGGAGGTTAGGGATTGAAGATTTCTTAGACTGGATTTCGAAGGTTGAACGTTTCTTTGAGTTTGCAGATGTTGCTGAACATAGATAGGTGAAACTGGTGGCTTATAAACTAAGGAGTGGCGCTGGTGTATGGTGGGAGAAGTTGCAAACGGATAGGAGACGTAAAGGCAAGGCACCAATTCAGTCCTGGAGGAGGATGAATCAGATGTTGATGAACAGATTTTTACCACCTGATTATGAGTAATTTATTTTTCAGATTTACCAGAATTGTATACACAATAATCGATCGATGACATATTATACAAAGGAGTGGTATAGATTATCAGTTCGTAATAATCGGAATGAGACAAATGCACAACAAGTTTCGAGGTATATTGGTGGATTGAAAGCTGCGATTAAAGAGAAAATAGGGTTGCAAGTGATCTGGACAGCAGAGGAGGCCCAAAATATGGCGTTAAAGGCAGAAATGATGGGGAAAATAACAAATAAATTCTCGAGTTATAAGAAGGATGTTGCTGACTCTTCGAGTAATAATTTGGCCAACAAAAGCAAATTGCAGGATCCTAACCAAAATTACATTAAACCTACACCTACATATAGCCAAATCCAGAAAAATTCAACAACCACTGCTCCACAAAAGACACCTAACCCTTATGCCAAATCTGGAGGATTTAAGTGTTATAGATGTGGCCAGCCCAGTCATCGTTCTAATGAGTGTCCACAGAGAAAACCTGTGAATCTTGTCGGGGTGGATAATGGGGTTTATTATGAACAGGGTGATTCGGATGATAATTCAGAGGAGTTGGAAGGTGCGGAAATAGCTGAGGAGGAAGGAAAATGAGTTAATTGTGTAATTCAGCATGTTATGTGTTCTACAAAAGTGGAAGATTGTTCACAAAGGAACAATATTTTCAAAACTTGTTGCAGTATTCAAGGTCGAGTTTGTGATTTAATTGTAGACAGTGGTAGCTGTGAAAATTTTGTGTCCAAGAAATTGGTGGAACATCTCGGTTTAAAGACTGAGAAACATCCTAAACCGTATACTATTGGATGGATTCAAAAAGGTCCCAAAGTTGATGTGACGGATATATGCAGAGTTCCGATTGGAAAATATTATCAAGAGGAGGTGATTTGTGATGTTATTGATATGGATGCGAGTCATGTTTTGTTGGGTAGACTGTGGCAATTTGATGTCAACATTACTTATAAAGGAAGGAAGAATGTTCATCTTTTTGACTGGGGCGGTAAAAAAATTGCAATGGTTCCAAAAAATAATGAGATTGCTGAAATAAATAGAGGTGCAACATCTTCTTCATTGGTTTCATTGGTGACTTCTGAAAGGGAATTAGAGGCAGATATAAAAGAAGCTAAAGAAGTGCACTTGGTGGTGGTGAGAGCACTAGTGATAGAAGCGAAGGAAGATGAGCAAGTAGCAGCTCCTAAGATCATACAACCGCTCTTTGAGGAGTTTGGAGAACTTTTGGCTGATGACTTAACCAATGATCTCCCTCTATTGCGTAATATTCAACATCACATAGACATGGTTCCTTGAGCTAGTCTACCAAACCTGCCACATTATAGAATGAGCCCGAAAGAAAATCAGATCTTACAAGAAAAGGTAGAAGAGTTGTTGCAGAAGGGGTTTATTCGAGAGAGCATGAGTCCATGTGCAGTGCCTGCATTGTTAGTGCCAAAGAAAGACGGTAGTTGGAGAATGTGTGTTGACAGTCATGCTATAAACAAGATAACCGTGAGATATAGTTTTCCTATTCCACGATTTGACGATATGTTAGACATGCTGGAAGGCTCCACATTATTTTCAAAGATAGATTTGCGAAGTGGGTACCATCAGATCAGAGTGAAGCCTGGAGATGAGTGGAAAACAACCTTCAAAATGAAAGATGGACTTTATGAGTGGATGGTGATGTCTTTTGGATTGTGCAATGCTCCAAGCACTTTCATACGATTAATAAACCAGGTATTACGTCCTTTCATTGGCAAATTTGTCGTGGTATATTTTGATGATATTTTGATCTATAGCCGAAGTGAAAAAGATCATAAAGAGTATTTGAGGCAGGTGATTGAGGTTCTGAATGAAAATAAGTTGTTTATTAATCTGAAAAAGTGTAGTTGGGTGACTAAAAAGTAGATGTTTTTTGGTTATGTTATAAGTTCTAAAGGAATTTTGGTTGATGAGGGAAAAATAAGGGCAATCAAGGATTAGCCTGCACCCAAAACAGTCACTGAAGTTAGAAGTTTCCATGGGTTGGCTACTTTCTATAGTCGATTCATTAGAAACTTCAGTACTATTGTTGCACCTATCACCGAATGTTTGAAGAAAGGAAAATTTCAGCGGGGAGAGGATACAAAATCAGCATTTACTTTAATTAAGGAGAAATTATGCACTACTCCTGTTTTGGCTCTACCGAATTTTGATAAGTTGTTCGAGGTGGAGTGTGATGCGAGTGGAGTTGGTATTGGGGCTGTTTTGTCTCAAGAGAAGAGGCCAATTGCGTTTTTCAGTGAAAAGCTCAGCGATGCAGAACAAAAGTGGAGTACTTATGAGAAAGAATTTTATGCAGTTTTTTGAGCTTTGAAGCATTGTGAGCATTATCTTTTTCAGAAGCAGTTCATATTACATACTGATCATCAAGATTTAAAGTATTTGAACAATCAGCGACACCTCAGTAATATGCATGTGAGATGGTCAAACTACATTCAAAAATTTCCTTTTGTTTTAAACCAAAAGCCTGGGATGCTAAATAAAGTGGCTGATGCGTTGAGTCGTAGGGCTCATTTGTTGGTTATCATGCAACAAGAAGTGGCGGGTTTTGAATTCCTGAAAGAATTGTATGCTGATGATGATGATTTTGGTGATCAATGGGAGCAATGTGCGGTGAAGCATGTGGCGGGAGAATACCATGTCATTGATGGGTTCTTATTTCGAGTTAATCAATTATGCATTCCTAAAAGTTCTTTGCGAGAAAAATTAATCAAGGATCTGTATGGTGATGGACTAAGTGGACATCTTGGGCGTGATAAGACAATAAGTGTTGTGGAAGAGAGGTTTTACTGGCCTCAACTGAAGCGTGATGTAGGAATGTTTGTTCAAAAATGTTATGTTTGTCAAACAGCAAAAGGCCAGACACAGAATACCGGTCTTTACATGCCGTTACCGGTTCCAAATGCTATATGGCAGGATCTTGCTATGGATTTCATTTTGGGACTCCCACACACTCAACGTGGAGTCGATTCTGTTTTTTCTGTTGTTGACAGGTTTTCAAAGATGGGACATTTTATTCTTTACAAGAAGACCTCAGATGCATCAAATATAGCTCAATTATTCTTTCGTGAAGTGGTTCGTTTACATGGAGTTCCAAAGTCAACCACATTTGAAAGAGATTCAAAATTTCTGAGTAATTTTTGGATTACTCTATGGAAGCGCATGGATACGAGTTTGAATTTTAGCAGTACGACACATCCTCAAACAGATGGACCCGTCCAAATTTTGACTAACGGACGTTGGTCAATGTTGACATGGCAATTACGTGTAAATCGAAAATTAATGGAATAATGTGAAATTTTGATATGTTAATCTAGGAGTGATTACAAGAATACGGGTGGTGAAAGTTTTCGATTTCGAGTTCATTAACATATAGAAATCTGCACTTTAATTTCAAGAACACGAAAAAAACTTGCTAAAATCTACAGATTTCCATATGTTAGTGAACTCGAAATCGAAAACTTTCACCACCCTTATTCTTGTAATCAGTCGTAGATTAACATATCAAAAATTCACTTCATTCCGTGAATTTTCTATTTTCACGTAATTGCCACGTCATCGTTGACTAACTTCTGTTGGTCAAAATTGGACAGAAGGATGTCAATCCGAAATCGTAAAAGTTTGGGTACTATAATATTTTTTCTTATAGTTCAAGGACCTAAACCAAAAATAGCATATAGTTTAAGGACCAAAGAAATTATTTTCCCAAACAAAAATAAGGCGTGATCACGCTCAATATTGATGCATGATCATGCTGCTTTATAATAAATATTTTATTTTAATTCAGATTTGTTTTATTTCCTTTTCTTTAAGGGTTTTATATACCTACATATAAAAACATCATCGGATTGTATTAGGGATTATCTATTGTTGAATTAAAAAAAACCTTGAGAGTTTTCTCATCTTTTCTAGTGGATTCCAGAGTTTATCAATTGAATTCGCGTTTGCGGGTTTAATATTGTTCTTAAGGATTAACGTTTGTTGATCCTAGTCTTCCGTTCTGCGTCAATATACCAAGGATTTCCCACAATGTGTAGTCCATGCATTAGTTTTAACAGTCTGAAAATTTGGCAGCTCTTTGGAAGTAGTTAAAATGCTGAAATGGCTTTCTTTTGGGACTCGAGGAAGTGCCAGGAGAATACACTAGTATTATTATGCCCTGGATAGTGGCTACGCATAGAAAAAATTATATGAACATAAATAGATAAACCATTAACAATTATCCATGGACTCTGTACTTTCATTTTGGTAAAATTAATTACCGGAAAGTATTAGAACACTTTTCTTCATATGATTATTTCAGCCATTTAGATGATCTTCCATAGTGGCTAAAACTTTTATGCAATTCTATATAAATGATTAATATATTAATCTATATTATCTAAATTATAATATTCGAACATGAGACAATTCGTAATCAAATACAAATAATATTGCCTAATATAAATACGAATGTATTAAAATTTTAAATCTATACTAGTGACTAATTTTGAAAATTTAAAATAATATCTGTATTATTGAAACTCATCAATTAAAAATTAATAGTCAATATTTGTGCAATTAATTTTAGGCACATTAGTGAATGCATACAATTTAAACTTAACTATATACACGATTCATTGTAGAATACAATTATATATATGTAACATGCACAATTTTTTTTATATTATGAAGTGATTTTTGTTAATATTTCAGAAAAGGTATGTAAGATATATCTTAAATCCACTAATTCCTCGTTTATAATCTAACTTTTTATATATTTTTAATATTTAATATCAAGACTTGGGCTTCACAGATTTTAGACGCCC
Organism: Heracleum sosnowskyi; assembly: GCA_030848705.1. Taxonomy (NCBI): domain Eukaryota; kingdom Viridiplantae; phylum Streptophyta; class Magnoliopsida; order Apiales; family Apiaceae; genus Heracleum; species Heracleum sosnowskyi. The sequence goes on from CM061242.1 coordinate 84,186,596, forward strand.
TTGTACTCTTAAATTGTGAACTTAAAAACTTGGTGATTGACCGATTATTCGACAATTGGCTTGGCTAATATAAAATATTACATATGAATTATCTTGGATTTTTGGTACAAATGAAAAGATATACAAATATTAATTTTGAGAATAACATCTTCTAATAAAATCTTAGATTCTATATAACTAAAACTTCAACAAAAAATAATTAAATATAATATGAACTTCCTAAGAAATTCTTGGTTACATTGCTACCTGTAAGGTATATTTTCTTGTACATATATTTTGTGATCAAGAAGTCGATTCTGTAGATTCGCATTGAAGCCGTTTGGATATACTTGATAGAAAGTACAAGAGTTATGTTGGAGGAATCTGGGATAAGTGGTGGACCTCTTTATGATCCTGAAGAACTCCCCAAGTGAAGCTGGATTTGAGATTAGAGGTGGATTTTTTCGCGATCTTCAAGAACTCTAAAATGGACTTGGATCTTACCAAATATGGGAGCTCCAGTAGTATACAACACACCTTTGCTCTGGCCACTATAAAAGTATCTCTTCAGATCAATCAGATCCTTGATTTTCACATCAATTGATGAACTTCCTGGCTGTATGTTGGAACCAGCTGTTTATAAATTGTAAACAAATCTTTGATATTAGTTTATAAACATATACGTAACCAATAACGAAACAGGTACATATTTTCAAAGTTGGAACCTCAAGGTATCTTAAAGCTACATATGTAAAATTTCCGGAGGAACTTGAGTTATTGAAATGCAATAGATAATGTAGTAAATTGGGACACCCACATAAATTATTCAGACAAAGCATAACCAGATCAAATACGTACACTTGGAAATAATATATAGATAATTTATATAAAACAACAAAGAATCACCAATCTCTACATAAAAAATTTCAAAGACCTAGTTGGAGTAAATCTCGACATAAAAGTAAGCCTTTTAAACTAAATTACCAATATTCGACTCTCACTGGTTAGAAATTAAATATAGAGACGGAACAGAAATATATGCACATCTAGCTGACAACATCTACATTTTTAATAAATAAAAATTAGATTATAACTTACATGGAGATTAAAAGAAACTTGGTCTAAGAAGACACAAATGTTTTGATGTATCATGACTAATCCCTTTTTTTCCTATTGAAAATTAAAGAGATAAAAAGTATTTAGAAATACAAAAAACATGATGTTTGAGAGGAAGGCTCGATGATTTAACAATGAAGCTAATGGGAGAAGATGACAAACTCAATGAAAAAATTGAACAATTGTGGAGAAGAGAAGAGGTGGAGGGGGATTGTGTGTTGAGACATGAATTATACATGAGGGTAACATGAGTAATTTATAGGAGTAACATGCTTAACGTGCACTTCCTTCAACAGCCAAGATTAATTGGACGACGTTTTGTTACCTTCACATGGATCACTAATGTGAATTGCATGATATAAATTAACAATGAATGGCTTAGATCTAATGTAAGACCGATCCGTGTGAAATTATTTGACCAATAAAGGCTTACCACGTGGCGGTCGCAAGACCGATCCACATGAAATTATTTTTACCAATAAACGCCTGCCACATGGCGGTCCTGATACATGTATATTTACCTATACTATAAATTCGGTAGCGGTCCCGATACATGTATATTTACATATACTATAAATTCAGTATGTATTACAAGTTTGACAGAAAAATATGAGCTGCAAAAAGATTAACAAATTTGCTCTATATTCCATTAAATCACATTAAGTTTAATGATACTGTATTGAGAAATGATAATTCAACATTTTGTTTTGGAACCGTCACCAACAGTAGTTGATAATTGTTTTTATTCAACCAACCCATCTTTTCATTAATATTAATTATAAAAATCAATAATAAAGCATTATAGTAAGTTTTGGGGGCCGTACACTATATTATATTGCGTACACTATATTATTATTATTTTTACCATTTTTCACTTTATCCGAATGTTTTTTGAAACTAACGTGTCAACAATATGTAATGACATTTGGATAAGAAATAACGAAAATCCTTAAATATGTCCCAATTTTAGCAGATTTTACTGACGCTGACTGTAGTCTGTAGTAAGAAGTCATTGAAAGGGATCTTAAGAAGGTTCTGGCCTAGCACGTACTGCGTTATAGTTATCATGACAGGGAACATGTTACAGTATATATACCAACTCTTGAATATTATGGCAATGAGGGCTATCTGAGATCTTCTTATGGTTCCTCCGAGTGTTATTTTGGTGTTATTCTTAATCCTCTTTGCAATCCTATCGAAGTCTCCTATGATAAAATATGGGGAGAATAGATAAAAGTAATATATTATTATAATGAACATGTTATCGATTACAATAGAGAGAAGACTTATATAGCCAATAAGCAAACAATAATAAAGGAAATTGTCCTAACAAAGGAAACTATTACAACAGAACTATCCAATAAAAATAATATTATATATGTTAACATCCCCCCTCAAACTCACGATGGAAAATTAGGAGTTTGTCAACAAGAAACTGAGTCAGGTATCCAAACGAATCCAAAGCTGCAACTACAAACAAGAGAAGAAAACAAAGCATCCATGTCTTCAATCAACCAAAACAACCGTAAAAGTCAAACAAATCTGCAACCAACGAACAAGAAAGAAAAATCCAAAACGAACTGCAATCGTCGAAAATAATACCAATAACGAAACGAAAACGGAGTCCAAGCCACAAACTACATCCATATCAAGATAAAACATAATCCAAAAACAAATTGTATATTAATCATCCAAATCCTAAATTGTATCCAAATTGAATCAACCCAATAACCAATTCAAACTAACATTGAATTAAAATTTAACCACCAATCCAAATTAATAACAAATCCAAATTAACCAACTCCAATTCCAAATCTAACCTAAACAATATCCAAACCAATAACCAATTCAAACTAACATCAAACCTAAATCGAACCACCAATAACCAATCCAAATTAAACAATTCCAATTCCTATAAACCAATCGAAATTAACAAATTCCAATAACCAATCCAAATCAAATAACCAATTCCAATTCCAAATCCAAATCCAATCTAAACGATACCCAAATCTGACCAACAATCCAAATTCATACTCAAATTATAACCGATAAACCAATCCTAAAGCAGTAGAGAGAAGAAAAGTGAATTAAGGGTAACACGAGAAATAAAGTATACAACTGTGCCTAGGGCTACTCCCATCATAGATCACAAGAAAGAAAATAATCTCACGAAGGACTAATGTACCTAGAGTACCAGACCATAATCAAATCCCACGAAGGGGCCAATGTACCTAGAGCACCAGACCATAATCAAATCTCACGAAGGGGTTAATGTGCCTAGAGCACCAAACCATAAAGAATGTATACAGATGTGCCTAGGGCTACTCCCATCATAACGCACGAGAAAGAAGGTATACAATGTGCTTGAGGTTACTCCCATCATCACACACGAGAAAAGAAGATATAAATATGTGCCTAGGGCTACTCCCATCATAGCGCACGAGAAAAAGGGAAGAGAAGAGAAGGGAAAGAAAGAAAAAAAAAAATCAACGAGCCAATACCATCAAAGAGAGAGAAACAGAGAGTGTGTATGAGAGTCCCAATCAAAACAAAACTAGCAGAAAAAAAAATCCCAATCAAAATCAATTTTACCCAAGAAAAAGAAATCCCACAAATATGAAGAAAAGTAAAAGAAGAATCTTACCAAAGAACCAATCCATTAAAGAGCACAACCGAAAACGAAAAGGAACTCAAACAATCAAAGAGAAGGCGAGATCTGTAATAAAAAACTACCCAAGAAAAAAATCATAACCAATTTGGAGAGAAGACAAGAAGACAAAATAAATCGAAACACATATTTTAAACCCAACATGTAGCAGCCATCACGTTCAACTATCAATTAACCTATTCCAGATCGAACAAACATAGCTCTTGATACCATGATAAAGTCTGGGAAAAATAGACACAAGTAATATATTATTATAATGAACTTGTTATTGATAATAATAGAGAGAAATCTTATATAGCCAATAAGCAAACAATAATAAAGAAAATTGTCCTAACAAAGGAAACTATTACAACAACGGAATAATAATATTATATATGTTAACATTCTATACACTCAATCCGACCATGGTCTTTTTTGAATTTTTTCCTATGCAAGGAAGCATATCGTTGGTGACACAAGTTCCAATCTTGAAGCAAGATCTTCGATTAGTGAGATTAAAAGAAAAGAATTGGTTGATCTTTATTGATGTTAAGCTTGGTGTTAATGGAGGAATTTGGTATCAACAAATTTTGAGGTTCATCGCCGGAATCAAGATCTATGATGATGGTTCTTCGTTGGAAAGTCGCCGGAGTGTGGTGGTTGTGATGAATTGGGGGCTGAGATTGTAAGGGTTTTCTTAGTGGTGGCTCGTTGAGCTCTTCGCTTCCAACCCCTACAATGTGCCTACGTACCCCGTATTTATAGGGGATCAAGTCCTACGTAGTTCTTGGGAAGCAAGTAACCTATATGAGCTGGTTTCTGATTTCTGAGGCCAACTAGGATACCTGATCCGTCTTCTGGAATTGGTCTTCGACTCTCTTTAGGAATGTCCAACGATGAGGCCTAGTCACAAATGCCCAAGGCTCGTCTATGCTTTCAGGACTTCACAGATAAGGAAACTTCCCCCTTCGAGGACTAGTCCTATCCATTACCAGCTATTTCCTTATTTCATAGACGCAGGTATAACCATGACTTATCCCAAATGCCAGACGCATCCTTGTACCCCGAATGAGAAGAACCCACCAGATTGCAGGACAAGTGATCCCAAGCGTTTGGGTACAAAGTGCATGATTACTCCAAAGTTCCCCAATGAGGACGCGCCCATTGAGTACAGGAACAGAGCTCACAAAGCACACACCAAGGTTCACCCCACATCCCCAATGAGGACGCACCCATTGAATACAGGAAGAGGCCTTCAATCATTAGGAATACCCCCGGAGGCTTTCAACAACGGACATCCCCCTCCTAGGGCACATCCTAGGAAGGAATTCTTTAGCTATGAACATCCCTTCTCTTAGGGCGAGAGGTCTCCAACATCTTGCCACTGCCAAACTAAAAGAATCATCCTTCTTTGCCAAGTAACCACTTCAACCAACGAGGGCGCGCCCTCAAGAGGTAAAGGGTCAGAAGGCACACCCTTTCCCACTGAGGGCAAGCCCTAAGCTTCCTTATGCTTGTCCAATCCCTAATCATATCTTGGATATTCCCAATTAACTAGTACTTCTCCCGAGTCTTCCCAAAAAACCCGATATCAAATTTTGGTTATAACAACTACCCCCCCCCCCCCCAATTCAGTGTGTAGTTAAAAACAATACAATGAATTCTTACTATCCTATGCAAAATTTCCCTTTATACTACAATCGGGGCGCGCCCTATTATGAGACGCGACTTTCCTTTGCTCTGCAAGTGCTCGACATCTGTCATCCACTAAACGTCTTTTCTCCTATAAATACCCCCAATTCGTTTTAACCTAATTTTTTACTTTCCCCAAAATTTACTTCTTTCAAAAAACAAACTCCCCCCGCCGTAGTTCACCTTTTCCGAACAAAATCCGGCTAGAAGTCGGTTTCTTCGCCCATTTCTTCCATCAATCTTCATCTACAACTTATAAGGTACACACGAGTGTCTTTATTTTACAATTTCGCTGTATATTTTACCTGGAATAGTATTGTGACCGTTGGTTCTTGTGTGTTCATATATATGCGTGCATATCTGTATCTATATGTATTTGATCTTGATTTAACCATTGCTTAATTTCAAATTATGTTCTTGGTTGTTCGCTACTTAAATACATTTTGAGGCGTGTCCTTCAATTAAGGCGCGCCCTTCGTAGGCTTATCCATTTACTTCACTCTTTACTTCTCGTGTGGTAGAGGTTAGGGCGCGTCCTATAGCTTGGATACATTTATCTAGGTCTCTGATCCCCGTGACTAATTTCTTTGACGTTTTGAAAATAAGTCGTTATGTAAGGGCGCGTCCTAATGTCAAGGCTCATCCTTTAGAGCGTTAGCTTTTACACCGTTTCCTAAATAGATTTTCAGTCATCAACTTTGGATATTGTAGCATGTTTATTTGTTTAAGGCTCCAACTCCTAGAGGGTGCATTCCACCTTGAAAGCGCGCCCTCTTATTATTCTTTATAAACTCATTCTTTTAGGACGTGTCCTTACCTATCTTCTTTTTCTTTTCAGCTGGAGGGTAAAGGCGCGTCATCTCCTTTTCATCCCTTTAAGGAGTTCAACAGATGAATTGACATTTACTCTCCCCCATCTTTGTCATTTCCGGCACAATCTTCGTCCTCGATCCAGTCTTTTCATAATCAAGCCATTGCACACTTACGTGGAGAATCTCCTTTTAAGGGTACTACTGGAACGATGTCTTCTTCTGCCAATTCTAGTTCGTCTCTTCCTCATGTTGATGACATCAATCCTGAATTAACCATCCAACATAGTAGGGCAGGCCTTGACAAGTTTAAACCAATCTCAGACGATATAGAAGGCCTTAATACTGATTATTTAGGTGTTAGTATTCAAAGGAGAAAAGGAAAGCAAATAGCCTCAAACTCTGAGAGCACGTCGGATTCGGAAGGCGCGTCGAATTCGGAAGGCGAATCCGACTATGAGGACACGTCCTCAGACAGTCCAATTCAACACATTGATGAAGATGATCGCTTCCCCCTACAGCTTCACTTAACCCATTCATTCATCCTGAAATTGCTAAAGAAGAAATGGATTTTGATTGGAGTCAATATGAAGACACAATCACTGAAGCAGATAAAAGGAGAATGAGAAAGCAAGACAAAGAGCTTTTCTGTGTGGGAATGTCATCAACGGTGTCCGTAGCCAAAATAACTTGGTGCATGACATACTATGGCATGGATGGTCAATGGGCGCATCCTCCTCTTATGAGGCCTCATGTTTTCGATTGGCCTGAACCCTTTAAGGTACCCCAGATGGTTACCTCTCCAAAATTAATGTCATTAGGTGTGGGCGCGCCCTTGCATCCCTATTTCAAACAAATTCTTGAGTGGTATGACATTGCCCCAATCAAACTCTCACCAAATTCCTACAAACTATCAATTGCATTATTTATCCTATATCATGATGAAAAGATAACCCCTCCCCCTACTATGGCAGAATTTAGTTACTTTTTTGCCATTAGGAAGAGCTCGAAAGGTTATTTCTTTCTAACTGCCCAGGATAAACACAATAAGATGGGTTTCTCAAGTGGAAAGAGTCAGAGTCATCTTCAACTGCAACTATAGTAAGAACGCGCCTTCTTTTTCTTCTCTAAAAACTTTTATAATAGACGCGTGGCATTTGAGGACGCATCCTCTTCAATTCCTCATTCCCTTCGTGTAAATTTTTAATTTGTTTTTCTAGATAACAGAAATACATAGGAGCTCTTCGGTGAAGCCAAGAAAAGAGCTGATAAGATTACTTCTCTCCTTTCTTCGCGATTCAATGTAAAAATATTAATTACCGAAGATAACCTAAAAAGGGTTGGAATCCTTAGGAAAGAAGTAGGAACAATCATCCCTTTTCAACATTTTAGAAAAGGAATTCCCATTAAAGGATCTAAGGATGATGATTCTGATGAGGAAGAGGAAAATGATGAAGGGAATGATGATCTCCAAGTGGATGAGGGTACCTGTGTTGCAGAGGGAGCGCCCTCCACCAAAGGTGTCCATACTATTGCTTAGATGTCTTCATATTACATAGTTTCTTTTAGCTATATCTTTTCGTCTTTTTTGACATATATTTACCATCTTGTACTTGTTAATTGCATTCCTTCTATATGGACGCGTCCTAATACAATTTTTCTATTTTTTTCCAGGTATTGACGATCTTCCAAAAGGCTGGGGTTTGGAAATGGGTGTTGCCCCTGCATTTATGGCTACAAAGAATGTTAAGGCGCGTGCTCATAAAAGGGATACAAAGAAACCTTCAGCCGAAACCAGGAAATCTCAAGTGGTGATCGACATGGAGAAAGAGAAAAATAGGAAAAGAAAAGATAACCCTGATGGTGTGGTTGCCCTGGAGGACGCGTCCTCTAAAAATCTTAAGCCTACTTCTTCCTTCACTCTAGCTTCGGCTGCTCTAAGCCCACTGGTTATCCCATATGTCTTTGATGGTGACATAGTCAAATGGCGAAACAGAAATCCAATTGAGGAGAATGAAGCTATTATCAAGGCTTCATTTGAGATTCTTCTTGCTACTCTTCATAGGCAACCAATTCTTCAAAAAGATGGGACGCGCCTTGAGGTCTTAGAGAAAGAGAAAAATAAATTATCCAAGAAGCTTGAGGATCGTGACAGAGTAATTACGAAGTTACAAAATGATCTTACTCAGAAGAAAACCTACTATGAAAGTGAGTTGAAAACTCAGGAAGAAGTGCAAATGGTTTAAGCACTACCATTAATAATCTTAGAGAAGAAAACAGCAAATTGAAAGATCAAGTGGCTGAGCTAATGGAGGACCAACAAAATGGTTGGGCGAAAGAAAAGAAAAAGCTTGAGAGCGCGTTTTTCAAGAAAGGATTCAAGAATTATGCTTCAGGATTCCTGGCCCAAGACCCCAACTATGACTTCTCTAAATTTGGCGAGGAAACCGTACAGTGGATTGCCAAATTTAAGGTTGATGAAGCTGCTGAGATCAAGGCAAAAAGAGTCTTCCTTGGTTTGGAAGAGGCGTCTCCTAAGAATGATGAGGAAGAGGACGCGCCGTTTGACTTGTTCCTGAAAATGTTTCTCCTGCTAAAGACCATGGAAATGAAACTCCCATAAAAAATGTTACTCTTGATGATACTACCAAAGCTGGCGATGCTCCTAGTAACAATGCCATTCAAACCACTTCTCCTCCACCTGCTAATGATGCTCAGGGCGCGCCCTGAAAGTCTTGTAATTTCTCTAAACATTTTGAGGCGCATGCCCTCTCTTAATGCCTTGCAAATTGTATATTAACTTAACCTTCTTTTGATAACTTTATGAGGGTTTGTTCCCTTGTTAAATGCCTTTGTTTCCGTATCATTCATACTTGCCAGTGTTAATCTTTCTACATTACATTCTTTATTTACAGAATCATTAAGGGCACGCCTTGTTTTATTTGAGGAGAACTGCTTTAATTCTCTAAGGGCGCGTCCTGTTAATGTTGATATTTGCTATCCACTTTTCATGCATTTTTATAAAAGCATTTAGGTGCATCCTCACAGGTTGCATGTCGGTATACCTGAAGGCACATCATCTTCTCTTATAATTGTTAAAAACTTGATAATTTTTTCGACATTATAGGCAATCAAACACTTGATAAACAAAGCGCATCAACTTCTTAATAAAATCTTGAATAGTTTAAATGATCTTTATAGATAATAACACTCCAGTGTGAATAAATGATAGAGTAAATATTTATATATATTTTATATGATTTTATTCCTCATATTTATTATATTTTGCATTTAATTGGATTTTTATTTAATAAATTTTAATGTTTTATTGTAAGAACCAAGGAAATCCTAAGCTTGAAAGGATTGGAGAATAAAGAGCTTAATTTGGAGATTTATTAAAAGGAAATTCGGATTTGTTGGGCTGCCTACGCATAATTCACTGTTTGGGTCATATCTTGAGTTCTAGAAGTCAGAATTGGACGATTTAATAGCCCAAGCGAAGATAATGGAAATCTCTTTTATCCTAAAGTGGTCCAATTATTAAATTACTTTAGGAACGGCCCAGAATTACTGAAGAAAAGTCAGCTACGAATTTTCCTTGTAAAAACAGAATCAGTTTAGGAAACATACTTATTTTTTTTCCTCAAGACATTAAAATACCTTGATGATATATATATATACAGGAGATAATAGATACATAAAAAGCGAGACTTGTACTTTTTCTTCTTGGAGAAAGATTAAAGGTTTTTATTCTCTGTTCTTAATATTATCATGTGTTCTTATTATATTATGTGTTTTGTAGGGTTAAGTTGAACCCTAGTTATGATTGATGTATGATTTTCCATAACCCCCCCAATTTAGTTATGTTATATGCTCTTGCTTATTGAGTTGTGCTTAATTAACAATAACAGGTCAGACGTGATTATTCGTATTGTTTGAACCTAATATCTATTTATCATCGAAAGTTGGACTTAGATGGTTGTGATTTATCCAATAAGGACATGAACTTCTCCATGAAAATAGGTAGAACGGATTGTTAGGAAGTCAGGATGCTGTGATTAATGTCTCTGAATTGCATGATACCATGAAAATAGGCTTGAATGTATTTTAGAGAAGTCATTAATACTCGAGAGAGGTTATTGATATTTTATAGGGTGCATCTTTCCTCTTGAGTAGCGTATGATTAATTGGGGTGGAAAATCATGATTGCATTGATTCATGCTAGCGGGGATACTTAATTCTAGATGTTTTAGTTAATTGATAATACAATACAATTTGCCTTAGTATAATATTAGTTTTAAAATCTCTCAATAATTTATTGTGTTACTTGCTTAGTTGAATTGAATCAAGAATAACTAGTGATTGATACGTTTGTCTATGTGGGATCGACTCTGACTTGCCCTACTACATAGTTAGAAGGATTTGTTAGATATTATTATTTGATAGGCACGCGACAGCCTTGTCAACAAACATATTGGGCATCTCAACTAGGACTGGGGAAAGTGTATATGGACTACCTCCCTAGACTAGGAGGTAATTAATTTACCTTGTAGTCTACTATTCAGTCATTGTCCGTCTTCAATCAACCAAATCATCACCTTATTGAAAATACTCCATCAAACGTTTGCATTACTATTCGGGGGCCTCACCCTCAAAAGCTTCATTAAAATGTTAGGGGGCACTCTCCGATCAGAGAATACTTCGAATCTCGACCCACAAAAGGGGCATCTCAATATGAGGCATCATATGAATGGCATCTCTCGAAGAGGCATCTCACTATGAGGCATCCTACGAAGGGCATCTCACGAATAGGCATCCGTTAGAGGGGAATATTAGTCACTACTATCTTCTATATAATTTATCGTGTGAGGACCTTCATCAGACTAGCCTAGGGCCGCACTTTAGCACCTCTATCCAACAAAAGGGCACACAATAGGCGTCAGTTGTATCTTCAAACATCTTTTCACGAGGAAGCATCCCCGTAAGGATACTCTGTTCATAGGAAGAACCGGGAGATGATTCAGTACTACCCCCCAGCGTCGAGAGGGCGCGCCCTCTTGCGTAGGGTGGCCTGAGTAGACGAGGGTAATGTTGAGGTCCCTTATAATCTTCTAGTCCATTTTATAATAGCATTCTTCTATGGTGGGGCTAACTCATGACCTTGGGGCCGCATCTTGCTGGTCAGGGGGCGCATCCTAAGATCCAGGGGCCTCTTCTCCAAATATTCTTCTTCTTGCAGCAACCTGAGGGCTTGTACAATCATGTTTAAAGTCAAAGCATCAAAATATGAAGTTGATACACTTATAGCGCGCCTTGAATAACATGTTTCCTGAATGCGAGGACGTGTCTTATGAAGATTAAAGTTTTGTCTTTTCATGGAGGGGCTCACTCATGTTCATGGGGCCTCGACCTGTAATTCTCTCAAGAATCAGGGGACGCTCTATGTGGATCACGGGGCCGCTCTACCAGGTTATCCATTGATTTGTCACGTGAGGGGGCTAGCTCATGTCCATGGGGCCTCGACCTGTAACAAGGGCGGACTCTCTTTGGATCATGGGGCCTCATCTTCATATTATCTTTCTGTAAAAATCATTGGAGTTCATGCTGAGCTGTAGTTCTTTTTCCTGAGGGCGCGCCCTGGAGGAAGGATGTGTCCTGTAAGACCAAGAAGCGGCCTGAGACAATCAGCTCTCCATGTACTCGTTGGAATTTGTGTGAACATCGAAGTATCTTCGGAAGGCGCACTCTGAAGAAAGGATGCGCTTGGAAGATGAGAGAGTGGCCCAAGTATTGGAGCTTGTCTGATCATTATTTATCTTCATTAGAACTGTTTGTAGACATTTTCCCATAGGACGCGTCCTTGGGGAGAAACGATCCTCGAGACCTTTGACATGCTGAGAAGGCATCCTTGAAGTAGAGAACTCATTCTTTCGGGTTGAGACGTATGGCTTGATAATTCTTGAGATATTTTCCCAAGTAGGAATTTTCCACCTGTCAAAATACTTAATCGGAAATCTTAGATATTACCCGGAGGACGCGTCTTGGAGAAGAGGATGTGTTCCATCATCGAATCCTCCCAGAAGTTGTTGGAAGTCGTCTGAGCATCTGACACCACCCTTAGGGCGCGCCCTAAGGGTTCTTAGGGATTTTACTTCACAATATTCTTCCTGCAATAACTCAAGGAACATATAAAAGAAACCAAAACAAAGAAAGTTAGGTGTTACCTTGAGGACGCGTCCAGAAGGTGCTGACGAGCTCCGACAATTACGCCTTCTTTTTAGGATCTTACTCAGAATCACCCCCAGTATAAATGGAAACCACCACCTTCAAGCATACATGGAAACATTCTTCAGATCTGAATCGCCTTGAAATATTCTTCTCCAGATCTTGTTCGATCCCCTGGCCAAGAATCATCATCTTGAAACCACCATCCTTGGATCTTCCTCCTTGCCGCCAGCATGAAGTCATAGTTATGGTCATCCTTCGAATCTTGGCAGACCTTCTTCTAAGAACTTTTATCATGATGAGATATCTCTTCCTCCTGAGATTATGATCTTGATCAACAAGTCCTCCTTCTAGCGCCAATTTGTTAACGGAGGAATTTGGTATCAACAAAGTTTGAGGTTCATCGCCGGAATCAAAATCTATGATGATGGTTCTTCGCCGGAAAGTCGCAGGAGTGTGGTGGTTGTGATGAATTGGAGGTTGAGATTGTAAGGGTTTTCTTGGTGGTGGCTCGCTGAGCTCTTCGCTTCCAACCCCCTACAATGTGCCTACGTACCCCGTATATATAAGGGATCAAGCCCTACGTAGTTCTTGGGGAGCAAGTAACCTATATGGATTGGTTTCTGATTTCTGAGGCCCACTAGGATACATGATCCGTCTTCTGGAATTGGTCTTCGACTTGCTTTAGGAATGTCCAACGATGAGGCCTAGTCACAAAGGCCCAAGGCTCGTCTATGCTTTCAGGACTTCACAGATAAGGAAACTTCCCCCGTCGAGGACTAGTCCTATCCGTTACCAGCTATTTCCTTATTTCATAGACGCAGGTATAACCATGACTTACCCCAAATGCCAGACGCATCCTTGTCCCCCAAATGAGAAGCACCCACCAGATTACAAGACAAGTGATCCCAAGCGTTTGGGTGCAAAGTGCAGGATTACTCCAAAGTTCCCCAATGAGGACGCGCCCATTGAGTACAAGAACAGAGCTCCCAAAGCACACACCAAGGTTCACCTCACATCCCCAATGAGGACGTGCCCATTGCATACAGGAGGAGGCATTCAATCATCAGGCATACCCCTGGAGGCCTTCAACAACGGACATCCCCCTCCTAGGGCACATCATGGGAGGGAATTCTTTAGCTATGAACGTCCCTTCTCTTAGGGCGCGCCCTAAGTGAGAGGTCTCCAACATCTTGCCACTTCCAAACTAAAAGAATCATCCTTTTTTGCCAAGTAACCACCTCAACCAACGAGGGCGCGCCCTCAAGAGGTAAAGGGTCAGAAGGCACACCATTTCCCACTGAGGGCAAGCCCTAAGCTTCCTTATGCTTGTCCAATCCCTGATCATATCTTGGTTATTCCCAATTAACTAGTACTTGTCCCGAGTCTTCCACAAAAACCCTATATCAAATTTTGATTATAATACTTGGGAAAGAATACGAGCTTCTGGTCATTGCCTATGCCGGTAAGTCGATTCTGCAATAACAAAAAAGGCCAAAGAAAATAAGATAGTAAAATATAACATCTTCTAGATTGGTTGAACTAAAAACACACCCCTGGCCCATTTTTTATCACGTATTTGCTAAGAGTTGTTGGAATCAAGAACAAGGCTCCCGAATTCAATTTTTTTTTTAAATATGGGGATTGGGGTGGGAATACCCTAATCATCCTCCTCCTCCTCCCGATCCCCGAGTTTTTTAATACTATCCCCCCATCAACCGCGGGCCTAAACCTGGAAAAAATTCTCAAATCCCTGACCCAAATGAGGCAGAGATCGTATTGAGGCTGGGCATGGCGTGTGAGATACTCATTCTTACTAGAAAACAATGAGAAGATAAAGTCACATATATTAGTATATCATACTCGAAAAGGAGTAAAATGTTCCAAATCGATGAAAGAAACTATCTACTTGTTTTTTTGGTGGAATGTCACAAAAATGTGCATTATAATTTTTTTTTTGAAAAAATGATTATTTTTTTTGAGTGCATAATGACATCTAACAAAAGAGACGGTGTGATGAGTCTAATTTATTATGCTATTAAAAGTGGTGATAGGGGATTAGACTTGGACATGAAAAGAGCATAAAGTCCTTATTTATTGTGTTTATGGAGCAAAACACAATTTAAGCTCTTACGTTACATACTTGATACTATTACTTATTAGGAGCCCATGTTGGACATTTTAGACTATGATGGTTAGACACAACCTTTGAGTTCAAAAGGTCAACAATTGGTCCAAACTTCAGAGACCTGGGAGTCTTGTACTGGCTCAGTGAAGCACCTAAGTTGATTGCATAATCCATCACTTCATTAAAAGTCCCTCTTTCTACTATCTTGATCTAGTAGCTACACGACCTTATCGATACACACTGTTGAGTGACTCTTCAATGTCAAGACAACAATCCTCAGAAACCCAAGATGGAACCACTTAGCTTGTAGTTATTGATTCATTGTTATGCACATTATATTCCCAGAAGATAACATAATGTCCTAGAGTTGTGCTTGTATCTGCATAGGTAGTATAATCACCTAAATTCGCGTTAAGTGGACTTAAATGGTCGGTCACAGCTTTCTCTACTGCGCTTTGCAGCTCAGATTCATTAGTTTTGTCAGCTTCAATTCTTAGAGCAACATTTTTCCGACAGATGAAGTTGAATTAGGGAGCCTTGTTCTTGAATGCAGAAACTCTTAGCAAATCTCCCACTCTGTATCTGTCAAGACCTGCACTTTTTAAACACTTATAGTAATTTATCCAGATCTGTGATGCTGACATGGGCATTTTTGGTTCTTATTTTGACTTCGAGTTACACTGCAACATTGGCTTCTATGCTTACAGTTCAGCAGATTAGTTTAGCACCAAAAGGAGCTGATTTAGGGTATGATCAGTCTGATGTTGTGAAAAGATATGTTGTCAGTAATTTGAATTTTAAGGACCATAAGCTTCGTGCATACTAACAGAGAAATAATATGCCGATGCTTTGTCCAAAGGAAGTAAAACTGGTGGTGTAGATGGTATAATTGATGAAATGCCATACATTAAAGCCTTCCTTTCGAGCTATTCTCCGGACTATGCAATGGTCGATTCTGGATCTACAACTAATGGTTTCGGCTTTGTAAGTTCAGCTTCAAGAACCGAATATATGCATTGTTGTACATCAAAATGCTAAAAATCTTGATTAAAGATTGAACATCAGCTCTAACTAAAAACAATTTACCATCTTTTGTTCTACAGGCCTTTAGCAAAGGTTCACCACTGGTGCCTGATATATCAAGGGCAATTGCCAAACTAAGAGAAGATGGAACACTTGAGATGCTGGAGAAAAAATGGTATAACAAACCACAATCTTTACTGAACTAGGAGACACAACCTAAGCCTCAAGTTCTGAAAGTTGTTGGATTCGGTGGTCTTTTTCTTATTGGTGGCGTATCTTTAGGTTAGCCCTTTTTGTGAGAATTTTATATTATTCGCAATAAAATGAATATCTACAATCACATTTTGGAGATTTTAGCTAGTGGAAATCTGGCCATCATGGTAAGGCTCATTTCCAGTTCAGAATTGAGAGAGATGTCTATGTAATTGAGTAAAACATGTATGTACGTTCTACTCCTTTGCTGATATGAGTACTGTATGTTCGAAATTTTAGATTTAGGAGTTCTATATATCCATTAGATATCATGTAAATACTTCTTGCAGTCCAATTTTATGATTTAAAGTCGATCTTTGAAATGCAGAAGTTTATAAGTGAAAGTTTAAGTGTGAATATTGTCTTTGAATATTAGAAGAGTTTGTACTGGTTGTACAGGCAAATTCCCAGTTTCTTCTTAAAGAGAGTTGGCCACCTTTCTTAAAGATTACTGTATATATTTTGATACAAATTTACTGAATTATTAGGCTATGCCTGTTGTCCATATCTTCATTAATCTATCTGTAGTGATTGCAAGCAAAGTCGTTGCCTATATAAACAGAGATATGTAGGAGGTTCCATATACATATAGCTTAGTGAAAATGCATTTTTAGGCCTCTCATCGATCTCTTCTGTATAGCGATTTACCAACCACTTCTCAAATGTCAAGCCCTGTAAGTAACTCTTTAGCTCTGTTATTATTTGTTTTCTACATGATCGAATTTGGCAGCTTTATGCAGTTTGTAGTAATTGTAGCCAATTGTATTTCTTGATTCAATAAAATCATTATTGTCGTTGCCATAGATGAATGTGAAGGCTAAGAGGCAAAGGTCATTGTTGTGCATTATCCTTCCAACACTTATTTACTTTTTGCAGCTTTCTTTTTTGGGAGTGCCTTCTTAGTCACAGACTATAAACAGGCAAGATAGTAAAACACTTCTTCTTTTGGTGTTCATTGCAGATTTCTAAGAAAAATTCATAGTGTGATTTCTAGTTCAACTTTGTAGTTAAAAATGAAAGGAATTGACTACGGATATAATTAGGGTCTTAATACATTATCTTAATACCGTATTATGTGGTTCAGATGACTTCATAAAATTAGAGTATTGATATGGTGTTTTTGGCAGAGCTTCCTAAGAACGGAAATAGTTCAAACTGATCAGGTTACAACATTGAACAAATGCGAGGTTACTCTACTCTCTACTTTATTATTTCCCTTCTTTCCTGTTTTTACTAGTGTTTCTTAAATTTATGAGCAATTTTTTAATTTTTTTCAGGCTCAACGCAGATCCGATGGAAGTGAGTGATTACCTGAAGGAATTGTGACTAGAACTTCCAACTTGGAAATGCGTCCATTATGGGGTCCTCCAAACAAAAGGGAATCAAAGCTGTGGATGTGGACTTCATAATTTGAGGCATGTGCAGAGTATTGAAATAGCAGATAATCGCATTCATTGAAATCCTCCCCAAGAATGTGCCATGATGAAATATTAAATTTCCGGGGGAAAACCATCTGGCCCCAGACTTTTTGATTTTGCTTTGAAAAATCTCCCTGTAAAAAGGAGGGTATTCAGGATACTAGATTGGGCATGAGAGACCGTTGGAAGGCTAAGATCGATAGGAAAATCTGCTATATCATGTGTAGAACCCAAAAATGTTTTAAAATAATCACAAGCCACTGAAGCCACCAAATCTGGACTGCTTGTAAGGGTATCTTGATCATATCACAGAAATTTTTTTTGTTTGTGTTCCAAAGACCTTTACAATAATTATGAAAAAGCTTCGAATTTATGTCTTCTGTTTTCATCCAATAGTTAATATGAGATATCTGCTTCAATAAACTTTCTTCATGATCAAGAGCAACTTTAAACTCCGAAATTAACCTCTTCTCAGTTTCGTAATCTTCAATGGAATGAGGAACATAAATACTACTTTGAAAAGAGAGAAGTGCAGTTTTTGCATGCTGAACTCTCTTCCCTACCAGACCAGAATTCCTACTGAGAGCGATGAGTGCTTGCTTTACATTCTTGAGCTTCATAGTGGGAATATACCAAGGATTTCCTACACTGTGCAGTCCATTCATTAGCTAACAGGCTGAAAATTCGGCAGCTCTGAGAAGTAGTTAAAATGCTGAAATGGCTTTCTTTTGGGACTCGAGGAAGTGCCAGGAGAGACCAAAAGCTGGGCACACTTTCATTATTAGCACACTTGTCTTCATATGATTATTTCAGCCATTTAGCTGATCTTCCATGATGGCTAAAACTTTTATGCAATTTTATATAAATATTAAGATATTAATCTATATTACCTAAATTAATATAGTCGAACATGAGACAATTCATAATCAAACGATATCGCCTAATATAAATACGAATGTATTAAAATTTCAAATCTATACTAGTGACAATGTTTAAAAATTTAAAATTTAATGTCTATATGACTGAAACGCATCAATTAAATATTAATATTCGACATTAATGCAGTTAGTTTTAGGCATATCACTGAAGGCATACAATTTTAAATGAAATTATATAAAGTTCTTTTATATAGGATAAAACGAGAAAATGTTAAAAATAACAAGTTTTTCAATAAAATTAACAAAAATAACAATTTTTGGGTGGGTTGGTTTTTTCTAACGATTGCGATACACATTTGTTAATGGGGTATCTCGTTTATATAAGATACCCCTTTGACAAATTTGCATCTCAAAAAAAAATTATATGTTACCCAACTGCCAGTTGGGTATCCTATAAAATTTTGTATGTTACCCAACTGTTAGTTGGGTATCCCTAATATACAACCTTGCTCCATCGATAACCACCACTATTGTGATATATGAGATCTAATCCTAGTCACTCATTTATATACTCTATATTCATCTCTCACCACTCATTAATTTTATTAATATTTAAATATTTCACAATTATCTTTTTTATACTCCAACCACCGCCTACCACCATTTTCGGCGACCACCACATCCGGTGATCAACAATAAATCACCACCGTCAAATAAAAATCACCACCATCTTCTTAACATTTTTTGCACAAATTCCGGCCATCACCCACCTCCGGTCATCACTCCGACCATCTAAAAATCACCAATATCATATTGAATAAATTGAACAAATACAATACAGTATATTTATGTATATGCTTGTTGGCAATGACCACCTACTACTACAACACAGTCACTTTGCCACCATCTACCCCTTGCACTGCCTTAACATCACAATCACAAGCATCACGATGACCACCACTACACCACCACAATAATTTTTTATCATCACCAACCACAAAGTCACCGCCACCACATCACCATGTCTACATCGTCGTCATCACGTGAATTATCAAATCTAAATCCATATCATTAATACAAAATCCACCGTCATCTTCGCTTACTTAATCACCAATTTTAAATCACCAATATTTATATCACAATCACCAACAACACCTCAAGAATCATCATATTTGAATCCAAATAACCAAAATTTAAAGAAAAGTCACCAATTTTTGCACCCAAATCATTAAATTTTATGAGCGCAAAATCACTAAAAAGATTCATATTTAAATTTGCAGTAGTATCAAATTCACCAGATCTGAGTCGTCGTCATCCTTTCACTAGCCTATATAACCAGCATCATCCTCGTCGAATGTTAATAGCGGTGAATTGAAACTTCAATTGATCTTTATCGTCGTCTTCTTGAGACCTTCAGAAATTTCATTAGAGATACTATCATAATGGTCAATAGTTATCATAATGCTCAATAGTCGACATAGAGATGAGAGTCTAAGGCGTAGATGATTTCGAATTTTTTTAAAAGATTCGAAGGAAGAGGGTATGTTTTAAACATCGACCTTTTAAAATGTTAGAGAGAGAGAGATATGAAAGATGAGATTGGGAGGGAGAAGAGAGAGACTGTTGAAAGCTATGAGATAACAGGTGACGAGAAGAAGGCAGTTGAGGCAGAGGGAAATGCGTGGTATAGATTAAAAGAGCTCTTTATAATATAGAGGGCTGAGATTAGATCTCAGTTCTCATTTTAATTTTAATTGGGGTTCTCACTTGAGCACAAGCCTCCCTAGTCCCTATATAATACCCAAGTGACAAATGTCTACATGTAAATCTAATACCCCAGTTACACTTGGGTATCCAAATGAGTAAAAGTAACCAACACTTATCAAATATTTTCATCAACTCTAACTAAAAAATGGGTATAATTTACCATTAAACTATATATTGTATTTATATGTTAGAACTAAAATTACTAACAAATATTAGTGATAAAATTACAAGTATTTAGACAAGTCACAATATTAATGCCAGTACATATTATTTATAGAGGACGAGATACATTATGTAATCGATATTAATATAATAACTGTATTCTTTATACATATAATTTTTTTATATGTTTAATATTTCCAAATATTATTATATTATCTTGATATGCACAATTTTTTATATATTTTGAAGTGATTTTTAAAAATTATGTCTTAGATTCGCCAATCTCTAGTTTAAAATCAAACTTTTTTTTATATTTAATATCAAGACTAGGGTCTCACACATTTTAAACGCCTTTGTACTCCTAAAAATTGTGAACTTAAAAACTTGGTGGTTGATAAGTTATTCAACAACTAGCTTTATAACCCGTGCGAGACACGGGTATGATCTAAATTCACATTTTGCTGAACTTCTTACATGTTTAAGAAATGAACTACTTGTCATTTTAAATTAATTTTTTTCCAATTTTTAATATGACCTACCCTTGTTCACAAAAAATGTAAGAATTTTGAAGTTTTGAATTTTGCAGTAGTCGTGATTGAATATGGACGTTCATTAGTTTGGAAGAGATAATTAATGGATTAAGAAGAAAGTGAGTTGATTTGCATCAGTTGCCTTAATTTTATATGTTGTGTCTGTAATATACACGCTAGCAGCTGTCTCTCATTAATTCCATCAAATGCGTGAGAGTCAGCCACTTGCACTGTTCAAAATGTATGCTTTTTGGTTTTGGCGTATATAAGGTGTAACGAAAACTAAAAGCCCGACATGATCGATAATTTTTTAATATTTCGGGTTTAACGATACAGTTTAATACATATATATATACACAGACACACACACATGTATGTATTGACATATTAATTTTGAAATATTATTAAGTAAAATTTTGAATACCAAATTTATCTAGGTCATCCGTCATGCACTAAGATATCTGAAATGTCTCTTTCTTTTTACACAATAACATATTACTCCTTTCAGCATCAATTGATCAAAGTTGCACTCCAGTCCTCAGTTTCATTTAGCTAATTGAAAAACAAAAAATGTAAGAATTTTGAAGTTTTGAATTTTGCAGTAGTCGTGATTGAATATGGACGTTCATTAGTTTGGAAGAGACAGTTAATGGATTAAGAAGAAAGTGAGTTGATTTGCATCAGTTGTCTTAATTTTATATGTTGTGTCTATAATATACACGCTAGCAACTGTCTCCCATTAATTCCATCAAATGCGTGAGAGTCAGCCACCTGCACTGTTCAGAGTGTATGTTTTTTGGTTTTGGCATATATAAAAGTTCGACATGTATGTATTGACATATTAATATTTCGGGTTTAACGATAGTTTAATATATATATATACACACACATGTATGTATTGACATATTAATTTTGAAATATTATTAAGTAAATTTTTGAATACCAAATTTATCTAGGCCATCCGCCATGCACTAAGATATCTGAAATGTCTCTTTCTTTTCACACAATAACATATTACTCTTTTCAGCATCAATTGATCAAAGTTGCACTCCGGTCCTCATCATTTAGCTAATTGAAAAATATGTTAATTTTAGTAACCAAATGCACGAATATATTCTGAATTCGCAAATTTTATTAAATTTTATAAATCTTTTTTAGTGTGATAAATGAGTTATTCGAATGTTGACAAAAGTATGTGATGTCATTAGTTAATTTGTTTAAGTATTATAATTTAAGTAAATACTAGCTTATATCCCGTGCGATGCACGGTCTTCTTTAATATTTTCTTATTTTTTATTTAGATTTTAGTTATTATATATAATTTGATAAAATTTTAATATATATATATATATATATATATACTAGCTTATATCCCGTGCGATGCACGGTGTTCTTTAATATTTTATTAATAATATAAATAATTTAATTTAATAAATTATTGACGTAATCTTTAGTAGCATTTTAGATATTAAAATATAAAATATTTTTAAATAATAGATCTAACGGTCTGTATTTATTTGCTCTTAAAAAATTTAAATGTGACTAAAGTGCAAATAACAACATATGTGCTATGTAATGTACCGAGTTTCTTCTAACATAACTATTACTTTTATTTTATTTTATTAATTATCTTATTTAAATTGTATGTTATAAAAAAATTATATTAAACCTGGATTTTATAAGTTTAATATAATAATATTGTCATTATATCTATATTTTGCCCGTGTTATTTTTAATTCGAATATGAGTTGTTTTACTTAAAAAATATATAACATACTTTAAAAAGACAGTTAGTTACTTATTAATAATTATATAAAATTATATTACATTTATATATATGTTGTCCATGTTACTTTTAGAAAATTAGTTGTTTAAATTAGAAAATATAAAATTATATTACCTTTTTATATACATGTTGCTCGTGTTACTTTTAGAAAGTTGGTTGTTTAATTTAGAAAAAAATAAAAAAGGTTACGTGTTTAGCTGAAAAAGGTAAGTGGTTATTTATTAATAATTATATATAACAATATTACCATTACATATTTATTTTCCATGTGTTATGTTTAGAAGATGAGTTGTTTTAGTTAGAAAATGTATAACAGACAATGTGTTTTTGCTGAAAAAGGTAATCAGTTATAAATATGTAATAATATTACCATTTTATATATATGTTACCTATTTTATTTTTAGAAAATGAGTTGTTTGGTTAGAAATATATATAAAATAGGTAATGTGTTTTAGCTGAAAAAATATAAAATTATATTACCTTTTTATATATGTTGCTCATGTTACTTTTAGAAAATTAGTTGTTTAAGTTAGAAAAAAAAGGTTATGTGTTTAGCTGAAAATGGTAAGTGGTTATTTATTAATAATTATATATAACAATATTACCATTACATATTTTATTTCCATGCGTTCTGTTTAGAAGATGAGTTATTTTAGTTAGAAAATATAGAACAGGTAATGTGTTTTTGCTGAAAAAGGTAATCAGTTATAAATATGTAATAATATTACCATTATATATATATATATATATATATATATATATATATATATATATATATATATATATATTACCTATTTTATTTTTAGAAGATGAGTTGTTTTGGTTAGAAAAATATATAAAATAGGTAATGTGTTTTAGCTGAAAAAAATAATTGGTTCTAAATAAATTGATTATAGATAGGCCCGATCCAAATTATAGATAGACCCGGCCCAAATACCGACCGACCGACCGACCGACCGACCGACCAAAACTTTTAATGTTTCGTCTTTAATAATATAGTATAGATTCGTTTTATCTGTTTATGTGCAAATTTAAACCCCTTTTCGTTATAAATGTAATGTTAAAAGTTTAATAGACGATATTAATTATCTAATCATTTAAGTATTTGTAGAAATATAATTATAAATTATTGTATTTAATATTAATGGATAATAAATATATAGGTATTAATGACGATTAATGAATTAGATGTAATTAATATATGCATTAATTACAGAATTATTATTATATAATAAGTATGGGTAGTTTAGTAAATTGAGACCGAATAAATGGGGGTATAATCGTAATTTCACTCTGATTTTTTTGTCTCACACAACCCCTAGTTGCTCTATTATATATATAATAGATAATAGATAATAGATAGATTGGCTCGGCTAATTTAAAATATTACATATGGAATATTTTGGCTTTTTGGTACAACTGAAAAGAGATACAAATATAAAAATTTTTAGAATAAAATCTTCTACTAAAATCTTAGATTTTTATATAACCAAAACTTCAACAAAAAATATAATTTGAACTTCCTAAAAGATTCCTGGCTACATTGGACATTTTTGCAGATCCTAAAACTGGGAGCCCCAGTAGGCATACTGTACACCTTCGCATAATGTCATTTTGAATCCTGCACCGATAATAATGTAATTGAAGTCGGCTTTGGCTTTGACATAATATATTTTGTGATCAAGAAGTCGATTTTGTAGATTCGTATTGAAGGCATTTGGATATTCTTGATGGAAAGTACAAGAGTTATATTGGATACCTTCTCATAATGTAATTCTGAATTCTACCCATTGAATCACCAGATTCCACAGATTTCATACCCATGAGTTCAAGGACAAGTCAGTCCCGACAAAATCCTCTGATAAATAAACTATTTGGAAATATCTTCTACAAGACTCGATTGTGTGAGAAATTTGTGGGTGGTAATTGCTCTAATGGCGAGAAATGTTCCTTTGCTCATGCCTCGGATGATCTGCATGAGCCCTCGCCAAACTGGAAAGAATATGTTAATGCTAATGGTAGAATTGTATGTCGGAACCAGCTGTTTATAATATGTAAACAAATCCTTGATATTAGTTTATAACCATATAAATATCCAATAACAAAACAAATACATATTCTCAAAGTTGGAACGTCAAGGTATCTTAAAACTACAAATGCCAAAAGTAAAATTTCCCGAAGAACTTGAGTTATTGAAACGTTATAGATCATATAGCAAATTGGACAACCACATAAACTATTCAGACAAAGCATAACCAGATCAAATATATGCACTTGGAAATAGTATACATATAATTTACATAAGAATCACCAATCCCTGCATAAAAAAATTGAAAGACCTACTTGCACTACTAGAAAAACTAGAATAGACATCGCCCTAATTTTTTTTAGACATCGGTTTTTAGCCGTTGTCTATTACAATTTTTCTAGTAGTGTTGGAGTAAATCTCGGCATAAAAGTGAAGAGATTCAAAGTAAGCCTTTTAAATTAAATTACCAGTCCTTGACTCTCACTGGTTAACAAATAATATAGCCACGAAACAAACATATACAGTATGCAAATCCAGCGGACAACATCTACATTTTTAATAAATATTAAAAGTTAGATTAGAACTTACATGGAGATTAAAAGAAACATGGTATAAGCATGCACAAATGTTTTGATGTATCATGAATAATCCCTTTTTTTCTATTGAAATTTAAAGAGATAAAAAGTGTTTAGAATCACAAAAAACATGATGTTTGAGAGGAAGGCTCGATGATTTTACAATGAACTATGAACTTGGTGGGAGAAGATGACAAACTCACTGGAAAAATTGAAAATTTGTGGAGAAGAGAAGAGGGAGAGATGTAAGGTGTGTTGAGACATGAATTACAAATGAGGGTAACATGAGTAATTTATAGGAGTAATATGCGTAATGTGCGCTTCCTTCAACGGCCAAGATCAAAATTTCATAATGATTGGACGGCCTCTTGCTACTTTCACATGGATCACTAATGTGAATCGCATGATGTAAACGTACAACAAATGGCTCAGATTTGATGCAAGACCGATCCGCGTGAAATTATTTTGACCAATAAAGACCTACCACGTGGCGGTCGTGATGATGCTGATACTTGTATATTGTATTTAACAGCAAAAAAGAGTAACAAATTTGCTCTATATTCCATTATATCAATCTTTAAGTTTAATGATACTGAGAAATGACAAATCAACTGTTTTTTAGAAGGAACCGTCACAAACCACAGTTGATATTCTATTATTCAACCAACCCATCTTTCATTATTAATTATTAAAATCAATATATAATAGAACACTATCAGTAATTTTTGGGGTTAAATGGCTAATTCATCACTGTAGTTGATAGTAACTTGCAAGTAAGTCACCTAGTTAAAAAAGCTTTCAGTCAGTCAACTCATGAAGTACTTAAAAACTTTCAAATTGGTCATTGCCGTCAGTTCTGTTAAAAACTCTTAACGGAAAAATACCATATTTTAAAAACTTTCAAATTCATCACTCAACTTTGTAACAATTTTCATTTAGGTCATTAGCTAATTTTAATTTTAAAATTAAATAAAATTTGAAATTGAACATACCCATTTAATTCATATACTTAGCAAAAATACCATATTTTTAAATTCAATTTTTTTTCCAATATTGATAAATCGTACCAAAATTATATTTTTTTTAATTTTAAATTTTTTCCTAATTACGCTTTAATTAAGTTTAAATTTGAATATACCTCTTTAACTCATATGCTTATAAATCGATACAAGTGAACAAATATGTATCTATCACATTTTTTCAATAATAATGATTTTCGGGTGATTATAATTTAATTAAATTTGGAATTGAACATATCCATTTATTTTGTATGTTAGTAAATTGGTAAAAGCAAACAAATATTTACAAAAATATCATGTTTTTCGATCTATTTTTTCGATATTAAAAAATGACACGGAAAGCGTAAATGTTTTTGAATTATTAAAATTTAAATTCACAAAATCTTAATTAAAAAAAATTCATTTCCTATATTTTAAATATTTAATTTTTTTTTCAGTCAGTGACCTAATTGAAAATTAGCACATAGTTCAGTGACCTAATCGTAAATATTTCGACTTTTAACGGAGAACCGTTAAAAGTCAATGCATTTTAACGGTGGTGAAAATATTTTATAGGTTAGTATTGTGATTGCAAGCTAATTTTAACTTTGTGATGTGTTTGAAAACTTTTTTAACTTGGTGACTCACTTGCAAGTTATTACTGACTACAGTGATCGATTAGCCATTTAACCCGTAATTTTTGACGGGGCAGTAAGCTATATTATTATTGCGTACGTTATAATATTTGTTTGTTACCATTTTTCACTTCATCTGAGCCTGAAACTAACTGCTCAACATTATGTAATGACATCCTTTTTATTATAATACCCGAGTCTACCACGTATCAGTTAACCAATCAGAAAACTTTGAATTATTTTAGGACGAATCAGATGTCAATCCTAAATTTTAGACCACAAGAACCTAAAAACTTTACTCATATAATTTTACTAACCAAGGGTGGTTAAACTATCTATATAACGCGATTAACCAATCAAAATTCAAAAATTCTTTTTTTAATTAGAATTTAAATCCATTTAAACTTTCCTCATTTAATTTTATTAACCAGGAGTTGGTCAACCCTAAATTTTAGACCAATCACAAGAGTCTAAAAATTTTCCTCATATAATTTTAAACTAGAATTTAAATTCATTGAAACTTTTCTCATATAATTTTATTAACCGATTAACAAGTTAGATGTTAATACTAAATTTTAGACCAATCACAAGAGCCAAAAACTTTTCCTCGTATAATTTTATCAACCAATCGTAGTTAGACTATCTATATAACACAATTTAACCAATCAAAATTCAAATTTTAATTTATTTTTAATTAGAGTTTAAATCTATTAAAAAATTTCTCATATAATTTTATTAAACTTTGAATTATTTTAGTACCAATCAGATGTCAATCCTAAATTTTAGACCAATCACAAGAACCTAACAATTTTCCTCATATAATTTTACTAACCAAGGTGGTTAAACTATCCATACAATGTGATTAACCAATCAAAATTCAAAAAATATTTTTTTAATTAGAATTTTAATCCATTAAAACTTTCCTCATTTAATTTTATTAACCAGGAGTTGGACAATCCTAAATTTTAGACCAATCACAAGAGTCTAAAAAGTTTCCTCATATAATTTTAAACTAGAATTTTATTAATTGAAACTTTCCTCATATAATTTTATTACCGGTTAACAAGTTAAATGTCAATACTAAATTTTAGACCAATCAGAAGAGCAAAAAACCTTTCCTCGTATAATTTTATCAACCAATCGTAGTTAGACTATCCATATAACACAATTTAGCCAATCAAAATCAAAATTCAAATTTTAATTTATTTTTAATTAAAATTTAAATGTATTAAAACTTTTCTTATATAATCTTATTAACCAGGGATGATTAAACTATCCATACAACTTGATTAATCAATCAATATTCAATAATTATTTTGGTCTTAATTAGAATTTAAATCCATTAAAAATTTACTCATATAATTATATTAACTAAAGGTGGTTAGCCTATCCATGCAGCGCGATAACCAATCAAAATTCAAAAATTATTTTATTTTTAATTAGAATTTAAATATATTGACTATTATATTTATATATTTCAAGAATTTGTTTTTAAATTAAAATTATTTAATTTTTGATTAGAATTTAAATCCTCTATGATAATTATATACTTCGAGATTTGATCATTAATTGTGTTATTTATTTAATATAAAATCACCTATTTTACAGATAAACTTCTAATACCACCATGTGACAAACACACTGAGTGAGGAAGCACTAGGAGTATATTTTTAGTTTTTACGACTTTAATCAATAATTTATATTTTTGATTGTTTAATTGTTAAAGGTCGTAATTTAATGTTTTTACGCATAGATGTGATGGTAGTTATCTATTATTTACTATAAAGTCAAAAAACAAATCATATGTTAATTGATTATATTAAAAAATTTAAATTCATTCACTGTTATATTTTTTTATTTCGAGAATTTGGTCATCAATTAAAATTATTTTATTTTTAATTATAATATAATCTTTTATTATATTTATATCCATGTATTACATATTTGTTTTAGTCATAAAAAAATATTTGTTAATAAATTACTTTTTATTTAAAAGTATTCACAATTATTTTATCATATTTATAATTAAAGTTTCATAAATATTTATTAATCAAACAATTTGATTGCTATTTTACATTAAATACGATATTAATAATTCAATTTCAAGTATAAAATTTATAATACATAATTTTAATAACTATTTGTTATTTATTTATTTACATGCATATTACATTAATTATATAGATTAATAGTTACATTATTGTATGATTTAAATAAATGTTAAAATTTTAAAAGTGGAAAAATCATTTTAACACTAGACTATGTAGCTAAGCCGTCTTTTACGCCGATTTAAAATAATAGACTATGTAGATTTAATTAAATTTAAAATTTTGAATTATTTTAATTCACATGTAATTTTTAAAGTCATACTTAAATGAACACATTATCTTCGTAAGTATAATTATTTTGAATTTAAATAAAATTAAAATTTAAAAATAAAAGAAATTAATTTTAGTACAAAATATGTTGACGAAGTTTTAAAAATTCAATTTACTGATGTAAAAATAATTTAAACCTATCTTACACACATTATATGTGGGGTCAACTAAACTATTTTCGAGGCTGTTTTAAAATAATATTAGCAATATAAATTCAAATTAATAACATAAAATTTTAAATTATTTTAATTTATAAGTAACTTTTAAACATTGTACGTGAATGAATACATCATCTCTTTAAGTATTTTTAATTTATTAATAAAATAAGACATATCTTCACATTAGCTTGATAATATATTCTATATAAGCATATTATGAATCTCTGAAATTTAGATAGTAAAACGGTACGTTACTTATTCTTTATTTCGTTATCAATTCGGTGTAGTCATAAGACTCATCAATTCTTCATTATTAAACTTTTAAAATCTTAATGCAGATGGATGCGATATATCATTTATGAGTTTACAGTTGAAGATATAATCCGGGGAACTCTGTATCATTAGCTATACATATAAATGCAAATGTGGTAAAATCATCTCAAACCCGAATTAGAGGCATCATGTTTAATAAATCAAATTCTTCGAAAACAATTTTCATCTTATCCTCTCTACTATAATTATATATAATTATTATAGGTTTAAGGTACCCATCAATATTATTAATTGAAGTTAAGTACTTCAAAGATTGTGAAGTGATGCGGTCAATATCATCAAATGTTGACGAGAACCTTTGTGGTTAAAGGTAATGACGTACTAAATACAAAATCCTAAAAGTATAACATATTAATGTAAGTTTAAAATGTATTCTAATGAATTTAAAACCTTCATCATAAGAAGAAAATGAAAACCAGTATCCTGGAAAATTGAAAATCATTACAGAAAAAATTCAGACATTCACTATATCTTTGAATGATTGAAAGTTAGTACATGTCAATACAATATACTTCGCCTCGAATGTGGTAAAATTAGTTCAAATTCTAGAGTTTCAACGCACTCACAAGAATTTAAAATCACTTCATACAATGTTAATTATGACGTGGCGAACATAAAATTTTCAATTCAAATAATTAATTGTGATATTTGTCCGACATCAATTTTGTCTTTCTCATTCTTAATAACTCAACCATTTTATTTCTCTTGAAACAGGTGCATGATTTAGCTAATAATGATAATTTTATTATGATAATCTAGAGTCAAAATCGGGAACAAATAAACGCATATCCACGTCAATGATGATGGAGTTAAAAAGACGTATAATTCTAAAATGAGTTAGGACGTTCCACATTCTTATTAATTTAAAAACCGATGATACATTTCAAACAAATTCTAATATCGTATTTTATGTTATTTTGTTATGATGGTAGCATTTTATATATTTGTTCAATCAATATTTTATGCAGTTGAATATTTAATTTTTAATTATAAATATCTATTTTCTAAATATATCTGGTATTATCCCATCACCCAAAAATCAGATGTATTTTCTATATTTCCAAAAATTTTAACAATGATTGAGAGAGAATTCAACACTAAATTAAAATCCATTCAAACAGATTGGGGGGGGGGGAGAATTTCGTAAACTTGTGCCATACTTTTCAAAATTCGGAATAAATCATCGTACCTCTTGTCCACACACCCATGAGCAGAATGGTTTAGTTGAACGCCGAAACCGTCACATTGTTGAAACGGGCTTAACTTTACTCGCTCATTCCCTTGTCCCTACTCGATTTTGGCATTTCGCTTTTGAAAGTGCAGTATATTTAATCAATCGCCTTCCATCTCGAGTCTCCCAACATGTTTCCCCATTTCAGTGCATTTTTAATTCTTCACCAGATTATCTCTTTTTAAAAGTGTTCGGTTGTCTCTGTTTTCCTCATCTTCGGCCCTACAATTCTTATAAAATGGATTTTCGGTCATCCCCGTGTGTTTTTCTAGGCTACTCTCCATCTCATCATGGGTATAGGTGCATGGACTTACAAACGAGTCGCATTTATATTACGCGACATGTTCGTTTTAATGAGATAGAGTTTCCATTTCGTAGTCCACACACATTTAGTCGGCCGAATTCATCTTCTAAAGTTGGTACGCCATCACCATACATTCTCACTTACCCACCACCAATTAACTTGCAGCAATATCAATCAACTCAAGACCGTAACCAATTTGATCCCACATATGAACCTACTTCATCCCATATTTCTCCATCAGGTTCAAAAACTTCTTCACCAATTGCACCTAATTCCAGTACACCTCCACAACCTCACTTTCCAGAACCTACATCACCTCATCCTTTACCAACCTCAACCACTTCTCACACTTCCTCACCTGTAGAAATAAGACAAACTACACCTCCAACACTGAAACACCATCCCATGACTTTACGATCAAATCCCAAACCAAAAATAATTTTCTCTCCATCTGCCTCACTTTGTACTTCATCTGCCGAAGATGCCGAGCCAACTTGTTTCACAGTTGCCAATAAAAATCCCCTTTGGCGTCGTGCTATGAGTGATGAAATTAATGCATTGATACGGAATGGAACATGGTCATTGGTGCCAGCAACTAAGAATATGAATATTGTTGGATGCAAATGGGTTTTTCGCATAAAACGTCATGTTGATGGAACAATTGAGAGGTATAAGGCCCGTTTAGTGGCCAAAGGGTTCCATCAACAATTTGGGCTTGACTACGATGAAACATTCAGCCCCGTAGTAAAGCCAATTACAATTCGAACAATACTATCACTTGTCAGCTCTTTTGGATGGTCTATTAGACAGCTTGATGTACACAATGCATTCCTCAATGGCTATCTTAATGAAACAGTTTACATGTCGCAACCACCAGGCTTCATCGATCAAAATTTCCCAAATCATGTGTGTTTACTCCATCGGTCTATTTATGGTCTCAAACAGTCTCCTCGACTATGGTTCCAACGACTCACAACTGCACTAGTGCCCTTGGGCTTTGTTGCCTCCAAAACAGATTCATCCCTCTATATATATCACAAGAAAGATGTAAAGATATTTATTCTGATATACGTGGATGACATTCTTGTGACAGGCACTCATGTGAACTTGGTGGTAAAATTAATTGAATCTTTGTCTAAGGAGTTCTCTCTAAAAGACCTGGGTGACTTACACTACTTTCTGGGCATTGAAGTTGTTAAACATCCCTCTGGATTTATGTTATCTCAACAGAGATATATCCATGACCTTCTCAAAAAAATCTGGTATGTCCGAAACGAAGCACGTGTCAACTCCCATGTCCACATCAAATGCTTTATCTAAATATAGTGGCGTTCAGTTTTCAGATTCCACTAAATATCGTCAAGTTGTAGGTGCTCTTCAGTACTTGACTCTCACTCGTCCAGATATAGCATTTTCTGTTAATAAAGTCTGTCAATTTATGCATCAACCATTGGAAGATCATTGGGTTGCTGTCAAACGGATTCTTCGCTATCTAAAAGCAACTGCCAATCAAGGTCTTCTGTTTCGCAAAAATTCATCCATTAGCCTTCAAGCCTTTTGTGACGCAGATTGGGCAGGTTGTGTTGATGACCGCAAATCAACATGTGGTTTTGCAATTTTTCTGGGCACAAATCTCATATCTTGGACATCTCGCAAACAAAAGACAGTTTCCCGGTCATCAACTGAATCAGAGTACAAGGCATTGGCGGACACTGCAGCTGAACTAACCTGGCTCCAGTCATTATTTTCTGAGCTAGGTTTCCATTTACCTGGCCCTCCTACTCTCTGGTGTGATAATTTAGGAGCTACATACCTCTCTGCAAATCCAGTGTTTCATGCTCGCACTAAACACGTAGAAATAGACTTCCACTTTGTTCGCGACAAGGTAGCCAAGCGTGATCTTCAAGTTCAGTTTATTTGCACTCAAGATCAGATTGCAGATGTTCTAACGAAACATCTAGCAACTTCAATGTTTCAACTGCTTCGATCCAAGCTTCAGGTTGCTACGCGCCCTTAGCTTGTGGGGGAGTATCAGAGATATTATCTTGCTAATCATATCGCAAGATTAGTGATGACAGTTGAAGGTTATTTTATTATAAATATTGTAATTGATTCTGTAAATCATATTTTGCAGATTGTATATTTTATATCATGATTTCATGATATTTGTAAATGCCTATAAATATGAAGGCAGAAGACATCATACAAATATAATAGAAACTTAATCTTCTATAACAACCAGTAATTATAAAATTTAAGATTTTGTTTAAAGTGCGTAGCACAGGTAAAAAATTTCGAAGTATATAATTATCATAAAGGATTTAAATTCTAATCAAAAATTAAATAATTTTAATTTAAAAACAAATTCTAAAGTTTTCTGATTGGTTAAATGATACGTAGTAGACTCAGGTAGGATATACCAATTCTTGATTATGGCAATGAGGGCCATCTTGTGAGCTCTTCTTATGGTTCCTCCGACTGTTATTTTGGTGTTAATCTTAATCCACTTTGCAATCATATCGAAGTCTCCTATACCCTCATTCCGACCACGGCCTTGTTTGAATTTTTGCCAATGCAAGGAAGCATTATATCGTTGGTAACACAAGTTCCAATCTTGAAGCAAGATCTCCGATTAGTGAGATGGAAAGAAATGAATTAGTTGATCTTGGGAAAGAATACGAGCTTGTGGTCACTACCTATGCTGGTAAGTTGATTCTGCAACAACAAAAAAGGCCAAAGAAAAGAAGATAGGAAAAAAATAACATTCACTAGACTGGTTGAAGGTAAAAACACATCCCTGGCCCATTCTTTATCCCATTTTTTGTCGCGTATTTGCTAAGAGTTGCTGGAATCAAGAACAAGGATCCCAAACACATTTTATTTTTATTAAATATGGAGATTGCGACGTCCTCCTCCTGATCCCGGAGTTTTTTCTATACTATTCCCCATTAACCGCCCTGAACCTGGAAAAAATTCTCAAATCCCCGACCCATATGAGGCGGAGATCGTATTGAGGTCGGGCATGGCGTGTGAGATACTCATTCTTACTAGAACACAATGAATGAGAAGATAAAGTCACATATATTAGTATTTCACACTCGAAAAGGAGTAACATGTTCCAAATCCAAGAAAGACACTATCTTCTTGTTTTTTTGGTGGAATGTCACAAAATGTGCATTATTAAAAAAAGTGGATGGTGATTTTATTTATTGAGTGCAAAATGACATCTACAAAGACGGTGTGATGAGTCTAGTTTTAAGTTTTTATTATGCTATAAAAAGTGATGATAGGGGATTAGACTTGGACAAGAAAAGAAAGTTTGTGGAGCAAAACACAATTTAACCAAGATTGCAACTCACTCAGAGATGTACAACCACTAAGGAGGTTACAAAGATTAGAATACGAAAATGATAAGTAATTAAGATTTACTAAAAGTAAGAGAACCAAGAGATATCTGAACACACAAGTTTATTTCTAAGAGAAGTGTATATGGCTAAGACCAGGATGCCCTAGACTGATACAAGGCTCCTCTATTTATAGAGGACTGATAGATTTACACAACACACTTCTAGCGATATCTTATCCGACACACTTGATAAGATAAACTTAACACTTTACACACAACGCTTCCATCACACACCGCACAAACTTTATTCTTCAGACAAAACAACTTTAATAAAGCTAAAGCATAATATTCCTTCTTTAATAAAGCTGCTAAAGCATAAAGCTAAAGCAATGACTTTAATAAAGATAAAGTAGCATATTCCTTCCTTCTCTTACGTTACATACTTACTAGGAGCCCATGTCGGACATTTTGGACTATGATAGTTAGACACAACCCTTGAGTTCAAAAGGTCAACAATTGGTCCCAACTTCAGCGACCTAGGAGTCTTGTACTGGCTCAACGAAGCACCTAAGCTGATGGCATAATCCATCACTTCATTAAAAGTCCCTCTTTCTACTATCTTCATCTCGAGTGGACCAATGGATTTAACAGCTACACGATATTGTCGATACACACTGCTGAGTGACTCTTCAATGTCAAGACAACAATCCTCAAAAACCCAAGATGGAACCACTTGGCTTGTAGTTTTTGATCCATCGTTATGCACATTATATTCCCAGAAGATAACATAATGTCCTGGAGTTGTGCTTGTATCTGCATAGGCAGTATAATCAACTAAATTTGCATTAAGTGGGGTTAAATGGTTGGTCACAGCTTTCTGTACTGCGCTTTGCAGCTCAGATTCATCAGTTTTGTCAGCTTCAATGCTTAGAGCAACATTTTTCCTACATATGAAGTTGAATTGGGGAGCCTTGTTCTTGAATGCAGCAACTCTTAGCAAATCTCCCACTCTGTATCTGTAAAGACCTGCACATTTTATACAATTATAGTAATAACATTAACAAATATGCAATAAAGAATCAGCTAGAGGTATGTTATATATTTCAACCAATCTAGTATTGGTTATCTTTTTCTTTTCTTTTCTTTTTGTTTTGTTTTTGTTGTTAGTAATTGACTTGCTGTTGCAGAATCAACTTACCAGCATAGGTAGTGACCACAAGCTCATATACTACTCCAAGCTCAACATCAACAAGATCAACCAATTCGTTCTGTTCCTTCTCATTAATCGTTGCTTTTACATTGGAACTTGTATCACCATCCATATTGCTTCCTTGCACGGGCAAAAATTCAAAAAAGGCCATGGTCGGAATGAGGGTATATAATACATCAACAGGATTGCAAAGAGGATTAAGATTAACACCAGCAAAACACTCTGAAGAACAATAAGTAGAGCTCACAATAGGTAGCCCATTGCTATAATATTCAAGAGTTGGTATATACTGTGACATGGTCCCTGTCACAACAACTTCAAGGCACTTTGTATTAGGCCACAAGCTTCTTATGATTCCTTTCCATGACTTCTTACTACATTCAGCGTCAATAAAATCTGCTAAAACCGGGTCTGGTTTAAGGATTTTTGTGAGTACTGATTCTCTCAACAGTTGGTCCGTGATTGCAGGGTTAAGAGTTCCTGTCCGAATGTCATTACATAATACTGACCAGTTGGTTTCAAGAAACTGAATGGCTCGGATGAAGGTGAAACTAAATGAGGCTCCAACTCGAACAACTTCTTTGTGGAGACATAATCCACATAGCATTTGTGAGTACATACTTTGGTAGTTGTCTAGGCAGAGAATTGCAGCATTTGGGCTGGTGTACTTTGAATGGAGTTCATTTTCAGAAGGGCTGTTTCTTGAAAGTGTACTTCTGTAGAAATTTGTTAGTGCTGTACGAGCCAGGAGGCCACCAGGAGTCTTTGACTCGGATTTTAAGAAAATGAAATACATCGCTTTCCCATTGTCTAAACCAGGAAAACACTGATTCATTAGAGTCATTGAAAGGCTACAGAAAAATGACTTCCTGTCAAGCTCTTCTTCAATGGTAGGTATCAGTTTCCTCTCTCCTCCAGATGTCCCAGAGCTGCACCCGGAAAAGAAAAGAAAGGTGATAATCAAATATCACAATCTACTAGTACAATTCACTCAATGCAAAGAAGTCCATATTTCGTAAACGAATAATTTTATTGTGAAGATCTTGATGATAGATTAATGACTAGTGGCATTCTAAGAGAGTTGTAAGTTGACTAATGCAAAAGTTGAGGAGGCCAAGCAAGGTAGAAGATGATGTTTTCTAAATTAAAAGCAAACAGAATTATATATTAGTAACCAACCTTGTCAAGAACTCTGAGATGGGGTGAGAACATAGGATGGGAGATTTATCACCATTTGCAATTCGGTTAATATCAGGTTTAATATCTTCATAAGTGCTGATGGGCACAAACTTGTTGAAACTATCGATGTCAGTGCGTCCGTCAAGGCCATGGCGCTGCAAATACTCAACACCTGCATTTCGAGTAAGTATTTCAGAAAGAACTTGCTTCTGAATTGTATCCGCATTTCTAGTCAAATATTCAATAGACTCAAGACTCTCATTGTTCTTCATAGTTACAGAACTACTCTCCATCTTCAATTTTTTGCTTTCTGATTATTTTGAGCTTTCATAGATGGTAATTTTCTGATGAATGAGTTCTTGTAGTCCACGAATATTGGTGGAAAAAAACATCTTTCTGAGACAGCATAAGAATTAAATAATATGTTATCCGATCATTGTTATCTGAGCATAAGAATATTTTGTCTTATCCTTGCATTCTTTTCAAAACTTTATCAATACTTCCTGTATTCTTTCATTATTTTTGGAACTTTATCAATATTTGTTTTTGACTTTTTCACACAAGACAAAGTACTTTGATCACATAGTTATAATATGTTTTTTAATTTTTTGTAAGTAAATATATGCAACTAGAAAAAAAATCGAAAGCAAGTTCTTTCTAAAATACCATTGGAATCAATATGTCCGCCAAGCCATGATGCTGCATGATAACTCCAAATCCCGATCTAGTCCTTCCTGGCCGATCCCACGTCTGGAAGCGGTGTCGCTGCGGTTGGGACTCTGCAAAACAACACCGGAGGGGGGTTTGGACCCTGGCGGCGCCTCCGGCGTGAGAATGAGTAAAGGCTTTGGAAAGGGAGACAGAACTATAAAGAAATCTCAAAATGGAGGGTGTATGTATAGTGTGTGTATAATATAGGCTAAGTGTGTAAAAGAGAATGTAACCTCTAGACCTCTTTTTCTTGGTCTATTTATAGGCCAAGGATTAGGGTTTAGGGGTTGTACCTGCAATCATGAGCGTTGAATCCTAGGTAGGTAGGACACCTGGGTGATGTTGATGGATTGCACGTGTCCAGGTCCTGGATTGTGGTGTCGTGTGCCAGGCTCCTGCTGGCGTGTGGCTTGAATAGAACATAATTGTCCCAATCATTAGGTATTCTTACGTGTCGTTATTAGGTGTGGACATCAATGATGACCTGGGCATGTCACGTAATGAGGTATAGATTTTCTCACGCAGGATATTGCCTTTGTCGCCAGGATGGAGTTAAACTTAAAGCTTGAGCCATAGCCTGGCAATGAGTCCGGACTGGTACGCAGGTCATGGTTCCAAGATGAGTCTGGACTAGGAGGTGAGCCATGACTCGAGTAGTAATCCGGGTTCCAGGCGACTCCTGGCTCAGAGATAAGACCGGGCTATACATAGCCTATCATTTGCCCCCCACTCCCTTATTCAGATTTTCTGGATGGGGGAGTAGAAATTCCTGAATAGGTAACTTAGAAAAGATTCTTGGCTTGATTGTTGCCCCCCAACCCGGATTGTTATCAAGAATGGCAATCCGGTGTTAAGAGTAAGTCATGGTTCTTTCTCAAGTCCAAAGCTGTGAGCCTTGAGTAACTTAGAAAAGATTCTTGGCTTGATTGTTGCCCCCCAACCCGGATTGGTATCAAGAATGGCAATCCGGTGTTAAGAGTAAGTCATGGTTCTTTCTCAAGTCCAAAGCTGTGAGCCTTGAGTAACTTAGAAAAAATTCTTGGCTTGATTGTTGCCCCTCAACCCGGATTGTTATCAAGGATGGCAATCCAGTGTTAAGGGTAAGTCATGGTTCTTTTTTAAGTCCAAAGCTGTAGGCCTTGGGTAACTTAGAAAAAATTCTTGGCTTGATTGTTGCCCCCCCAACCCGGATTGTTATCAAGGACGGCAATCCGGTGTTAAGAGTAAGTCCTGGTTCTTTCTTAAGTCCAAAGCTGTAGGCCTTGGGTAACTTAGAAAAAATTCTTGGCTTGATTGTTGCCCCCCAACCCGGATTGTTATCAAGGATGGCAATCCGGTGTTGAATTATGAACCTGATTGTGGGGGATGGCAATGAAATGAACGAATCCGGACCGTATGAAATTTTGGCCGTTCTGGAATATGAAAGGATTTCAATTTTCCCCCCTTTTGCTTTGAAAAGGTGTTGCCCTTTTCTACCTCGGGAACAGACGTAGCCTGCTGTCACAATTATTACTCCTGTCTTTTCTTCATTTTTGTATTTTCTTTTTATACTTTATTTTCTTGGCAGCCAATGGGATTCTGCCACCTGTCCTTTTATGTGTCCTTTTCACTGCCTTCTATAAAAGCCTCCCAACAGTTCATTTCTTCTTTTCACTTCTTTTTCCAAAACCCTCTTCACTCTTTGCCTTTCCCGACGCCTCTGCAAACCGTTTTTCCGGCGACAGATCGATCGTTTGAAGCCATCCCCTCCTCTCTGCATCTTGTAAGTTTTTCGATTCCCTTCGCTCGTTTTTCCTCTTAATCTTTATTCTCTTTCTCCGATTTGCAATTTGACATTTTGTCCGACTGTTCATATTTCGGTTTTGGGGGTTTTGAGAAATTTTTTGGTTTTGTTTGATAAAGATGTTTGTTTTTTACTATAACGTCTTTGTGTTTGCTTATGGAACTGTAAATAACCTTGCATGTGTTGGGTTTGTGATTTTAATTTCTGGGTTTGATGGCTGTTCTTGATGTTCTTGAATTATGCATGGTCGTATGTGTTTGTGTGTATATTTTGATCTTGGTTTTGTAGAATGTTTTGTGTTTGAAGTGTTTCTGACAATTCATGTTTCTGAGGCTTTGTAATTAGTCCGGACTAGGATTAATTTACCTGGTTTATGAATTGGCTAGTGTTTGATCCGGTAATGGTAGGAGATAGGAAACGAATTCTAACTGCTAGGTAATAGAAGTATATATAACTGAGAATATGTAATCCGGACTGAATTATAAAGCTTACTTCAAATTGATCTTTCTAGGTTTATGTTTCAGACCAAGGCTCGTGCCCGTCGTGTACTCATTCCCCTTTCTGACCCTTCTAATTGTAGTGAGTCTTCACCTTCTAGTAATCCAGAGATAATAGAATTATATTGGTGTAGAATGGCTAAGAAGAAGAAACAATCCGGACCTCTAGTAACCCAACTATTTGTTCATGAGCCTCCCCGTGGTGGTGTACTCAGTACTCCGGACGGATATTGGTCGGATACTAGCTATTTCTTTGTGAAGAAAGATCCGGCTATAGAAGAGGAGTTTTATTATAGGGATCTTAGCCTTTGTTACCGAAGCAGACAAGAATTCGGACATCCAGGGCCATACAATGAATCCGATTTTGATGCTGCTTTCTCTAGAATGGGTATTAGCGAGGGCCCTTATCCTTTGAAAGAGAAATTTTCTAGTCTCCCGGATGTTCGGATGGACAAACTGGTCCGGGCTGCTTTTCATTTGGGCCCTGAAATTAGCTGGAGATGGCCTCAACCCGGGGAAAGAATTTACCACAGACCTGCGGATGGTTATGTTGGCGTCTGGCTAGAAACCCTTCGATCCGGATGGAACCCCAGGTGCCATCAATTTATAAAACACATGTGTAAGTATGTATATAAAATTTCAATAATGCAAATTACCCCCAACGGGGTTAAGTGGATGACCTGGTTCCTTTCTGCTTGCAATAAAATGGGGTACCAGCCCACACTACGACTCTTCCACCAACTTTTTAAACTAGTCCAATCTAACAAGGAACCTTTATACGAAATCCGGTTCCGGGCTGAAGAATGTGGTTATCCCTCCGGAACTGCTAAACCCGTCATACAGCAATCTACCTTGAAGTATTGGAGTGGGGAATTGATATTTTTGAAAGGCTTGGATTTGGAGTTCCTGCCTTATATAGTTTCTGGAGTTGAAGCAGAAGTATTTGATACTTATACACTTGAAGGAGAAGCCTTAGCTCAAATTCACCGGTTTTGTGAATGCCTCGGGTTTCAAATGACTCGGGATAGTTTCATGAAACATGATAAGTTGTTTGAGCTTGGATGTAAGTTGTTGTAATTCTTCTTTTTGTAACCGGACTAATTCTTTTGATATATTGATATTTGCTCTCTTTCCTTTGTGCAGGTTTGCCTTACTTCCAACCCGAACTGTACGGAATCATGTCTTTGAATGCTCTTGCTGCTTCTTTTAGGAAGCTCGACGGTGTCCACATCACAAAGAGTCCGGGGGATGTTGGAGGGTCCGGGTCTAGTGCGTTGAAGGAGGGTGGTGCCGAATCTGTTGCCCCGAATGCCCATCAACCCGAACCTGTGATTGATGCTGCTGAAGTAGAAGTAATAGATGGCCTGGAGCAACGTTCTTCGAAGAAAAGAAAGATTCCTGGAGGAAAGAAGCCACCTGCTAAGGCGAAAGTCGTTGTCGAAAAGATTGTTGCTGATGATGCTGGGAAGGGTCCGGATAAAGAACCTATCCGAATCGGGAACTTTACTCTGGATCAACTTGCTGGTATGTGCGCTGATATTCCTACAGATTCCGATTTCGAGGAGATGGAAGACTCTGGTAGCAATGCCTGCCTGAAGAGTCTTGTTGGCCATTGGGCACATGTATGTTGATTGTTGCTGAAGGTTATCTTTCTGTTTTGTAATTCTGTCTTTTCATTCGTTGATTTTTGCTTTTTGTTTTGCAGACTGGTAGTTTAATCAACGCACTTTCCAGTATTATTATTACCGAAAGGAAATCTGCACGGGAGTTCGGCAATCAAAAGGATGCCCGTCTCCGAGATTTAGAAATTGAAGTTGCTGCTTTGAAAGCCAAAAATGCCGAGAAGGAATCCGAGTTCACTTCCAAACTATCCGGGCTTCAAGCTGAGATGTCGAAGGTTGAGAAGAAAGCCGATGACTTGGATGCAATCAACAAACAACTCCTTCTGGAAGACGCCAAGTCCCGTGAAGCTGCTATAGCCGAATTCAAAGAAGGTCCGGAATATGACCAATCTATTGCGGATGCTGCTGCCCCTGAGATTCTCCGGGCTTGGCTTGTTGCTGAACGGCATATCAAAACCGATCCTACTGCTGATTGGGATTCTTTTATTGGTGAGTTCCTTGCTGCAAAGCTTTCTATCGAGCATGGGAAAGGGGAACCGAAGCCCTATGATGGTCCAGCTCCGAGCTTCCTTCCCCATCCTTCCAATCCGATTGTGCCCTCTCCGACTAAACCTGTGGAAGATTAACTTATCATGTCTTTTGAACATTTTATATTTGGGATCTCTGTAACCGTAACTTTTGTTTTGCTGTTTTTTGGTCCAAACTTTTGGGGATGTTTCCGGGTTGTACGGCCAACCCGAGTCTCTTTATTTGCTCCAATTGCTTTATACTATCGTTTGCAATCCTGCTTCTGATGTTTTTCATATTTTGCATTCTTCTCTGCTAAATTTATATTGCTCATGGGTCCGGTCTCATAACTTAGTTCTGAGCCGGACTTTTCGCTTTGTACTTAGAATAAAATCTGAGATTTTGGTTTTGATGCATATTACTCGTGAGTCCGGTCTCATAGCTTGGTTCTGAGCCGGACTCTTTTCTTTCGTACTTAGAATAAAATCAAAGAATTTAGTTTTATTGCATATTGCTCGTGAGTCCGGTCTCATAGCTTGGTTCTGAGCCGGATTCTTTTCTTTCGTACTTAGAATAAAAGCTAAGTATTTGGTTTTATTGCATATTGCTCGTGAGTCCGGTCTCATAGCTTGGTTCTGAGCCGGACTCTTGATCTGTATATTGCTGGGGACCCTGGCCCCTCCGTATGCCTATGGCTCTGAGCCAGGGTTGTAGAGTTGCATATTGCTCGTGAGTCCGGTCTCATGGCTTGGTTCTGAGCCGGACTCTTTTCTTTCGTACTTAGAATAAAATCTAAGAATTTAGTTTTATTGCATATTGCTCGTGAGTCCGGTCTCATAGCTTGGTTCTGAGCCGGGTTCTTTTCTTTCGTACTTAGAATAAAAGCTAAGTATTTGGTTTTATTGCATATTGCTCGTGAGTCCGGTCTCATAGCTTGGTTCTGAGCCGGATTCTTGATCTGCATATTGCTGGGGACCCTGGCCCCTCCGTATGCCTATGGCTCTGAGCCAGGGTTGTAGAGTTGCATATTGCTCGTGAGTCCGGTCTCATGGCTTGATTCTGAGTCGGACTCTTTATTTTGTACTTAGAA
Organism: Heracleum sosnowskyi; assembly: GCA_030848705.1. Lineage (NCBI taxonomy): Eukaryota > Viridiplantae > Streptophyta > Magnoliopsida > Apiales > Apiaceae > Heracleum > Heracleum sosnowskyi. Next base: position 84,229,594 of record CM061242.1, read on the forward strand.
TAGAAACTAAGATTTCGATTTGATTGTATATTGTTCGTGAGTCCGGCCTCATGGCTTGGTTCTGAGCCGGACTCTTTACTTTTGTACTTAGAATGAAAACTAAGTAAATGGTTTTATTGCATATTGCTCGTGAGTCCGGTCTCATAGCTTGGTTCTAAGCCAGACTCTTTTCTTTTGTACTTAGAATAAAATCTAAGTAAATGGTTTTATTGCATATTGCTCGTGAGTCCGGTCTCATGGCTTGGTTCTGAGCCGGACTCTTTTGGTGCGTATTGCTGGGGACCCTGGCTACAATATTTGCCTATGGCTCCGAGCCAGGGTTACTAGTTTTGCATACTGCTAGGGACCCGGGCTACATGTTATGCCTATAGCTCTGAGCCCGGGCCATTACAAGAAATTGAAATTTTACTGGAGGTGAAAAATACATGATAGTATGAAAAGAAAACAAACAACGAGGCCGGTTTTATTTATAGAAATATCAGGAATACAAAGTTCTTATTCTAATCTGGGCTTTCGGGAGCTCCTTATTCTTTATCCGGTCGCTGCAATCTTCTTACTGGTAGAATTTTCGGAGTCTAAGGCCATGCCAAGTATTGGGGACCTCAGAACCATCCATATGAACCAACTTGTATGTTCCAGGCCGGATTACCTCCATTATCTTGTAGGGTCCTTCCCACTTTGGCATGAGCTTTCCGATATTGGTAGGATCAGACGCCTCCGTATCACGAAGGACCAGGTCTCCAACTTGAAAGTTCTTAACCCGGGCCTTCTTCCCAAAGTACTCTCTAGTTTTTTCCTTGTATTTTTCCATCCTCTCAATAGCTTGATCCCGGACTTCGTCAATCAAAATCAAGTTAGTCTGCAACCCTTCTTCATTAGCTATTTCTTCAAAATTTATCGCTCGATGGGAGGGATTTCCGACTTCAATGGGTAGTAAAGTTTCAGTGTCGTAGGCGAGTCTGAATGGGGTTTCACCAGTGCTAGTCCGGGGACTAGTCTTGTATGCCCATAACACATTTGGCAGCTCCTCAGGCCACCTATTCTTACTTTCTTGTAACCTCTTCTCAATTCCTCTAAGCAAAATCCGGTTTGTAACTTCAACCTGGCCGTTTCCTCTTGGGTATGCAACAAATGACTTTTTATGTTTTATCCCTCTTTCCTTCAGATAGCTTTCGAATTCGGACCCCACAAATTGTGGCCCATTGTCAGAAACTAGAACCATTGGTAGCCCGAACCTCATTAATATGTTGTCCATAAACCGGATGCAATCCTGTTGGTTGATTGTTCTCATTGCCTTAGCTTCAGCCCACTTGGTCATGTAATCAATTGCCACCAGCAAATATCTCAGGTCGCCTTTAGCCCGGGGAAACGGACCCATGATATCAATACCCCAAACTGCAAACGGGATAGGAGACAGGACCGAGGATGGTAAGACCGGGCTCTGTCTAGGTACATTGCTGAAAAGTTGACAATTCTTGCACTTTTTCACAAACTCAACAGCATCATTATGGATTGTAGGCCAGTAGTAACCCTGTCTTATAATCTTGTGTGCTAGGGCTTTTGCAGAAAGATGATCACCACAAATCCCTTCATGAACTTCTTGCAGACAGTATTGGGCTTCAACCGGACTAACGCACTTCAGGATAGGAGACGAGTAAGTCCGGCGATACAATAATCCTTCTTCTAGAAAAAACTTAGCAGATTTTGCCTTCAACCTTTGAGCTTGGTTTTTATCAGACGGGAGGTCCCCCTTTTCCAGATATGAGACTATTGGGGTCATCCAATTAGGCTGGTCGTCAATCTCCATTATTTCCTCCTGCTCCACCGTAGGTTTTTCCAACTCTTCGAAATAAACCGAGCTGTCCAGTTCTGCCGAATTCTGGACCAACTTGGACAAAATATCAGCCTGAGCATTGTCTTCTCTGTTCACCTGTATTATCTCAACATTGGCAATCTGGGCCAGATGACTCTGTACTAGAGCTTGGTACCGGGCTAGAGTAGGATCTTTCGCAACATATTCTCCACTTGTCTGCTTTACCACGATCTGTGAATCACTAAAAATATTGAGCTTTTTGATTATGAGAGTCCTGGCTAGACGGAGTCCTGCCAAAAGTGCTTCGTATTCAGCTTGATTGTTGGTTGCCGTGAAATTGAATGAAATGGCTTGTTTGATCAGGAATCCATCCGGGCTCTTTAGAATGAGTCCAGCCCCGGACCTCTCATTAGTCGAAGAACCATCCACATGTAGTGTCCAAAACTCTGGATCCTGGTTGCTATCTTCTCCGGGTTCAGTAGTCATTATAGATGGGGTTATTTCTGGAAACGAACATTCTACAACAAAATCAGCTAGAGCCTGGGCTTTGATTGATGTTCTTGGGACAAAGGTGAGTGAAAATTGGCTTAACTCCACAGCCCAATTGACTAATCTTCCTGAAACATCCGGTTTGTGAATTATCTTCCGGAGTGGTTGATCAGTAATGACTTTGATTTCCCTTCCTTGAAAGTAATGTCTTAACTTGCGTGATGCAGTTATCAAAGCAAAGGCAAATTTTTCCAGGTTTGGGTAGCGTGTTTCAGCATCCTTGAGCACTTGGCTCACATAGTAGACTGGTTTTTGTTGGCCCTCATGATCCCGGATAAGGGCCGCCCCAACAGCCAGGGTTCCTGCAGACAGATAGAGGCTAAGGGGTTCTCCAGGTTCTGGTTTGGTCAGGATTGGTGGTGCAGCTAGGTATTCTTTAATTGACTCGAAAGAACTTTGACACTCTGGACTCCAAGTAATATTCTTCTTTTTCTGGGCTCCTTTAAGCAGTGTAAAGAAAGGCAGGCAGCGCTCGGCAAGTTTAGGAATGAACCTTCTTAGAGCCGCCAAAGACCCAGCTAGCTTTTGTATATCCCTTTGAGTCCGGGGTTCCTTCATTTCCCTTATAGCCTTGATTTTTTCCGGATTAGCCTCGATCCCTCTCTGGCTAATCATGAATCCCAAAAAATTTCCAGCTTCCACTCCGAAAGTGCATTTCTCCGGGTTCAGCTTCATCTCTTGTTTCCTTAGGTTGTCAAAACATTCCTTCAAATCAGCAATGTGGTTTTGAACTTTTGTGGATTTTGCTATCATATCGTCAACGTAGGATTCCAGATTTCTTCCCAGCTGACTCTTGAAGATTTCAACCATTGCTCTCTGGTATGTGGATCCAGCATTCCTTAGTCCGAATGGCATGAGTTTGTAGGCATAAACAGCCCGGTGTGTGATGAATGCAGTCTTGGCTATATCAGCCGGGTTCATTTTAATTTGATTGTAGCCGGAGAAGGCGTCCATGAAGCTCAGCATGACATGCCCGGCTGTCGCGTCTATAAGCTGGTCGATGCTTGGAAGTGGGTAAGGGTCTTTCGGACAGGCATCATTTAGATCAGTGTAGTCCACACACATTCGCCACTTTCCGTTTGGTTTCTTGACTAAGACTACATTTGCAAGCCATTCCGGATACTTTATTTCACAGATTATGTCGGCTTTGAGAAGTTTTTCAACCTCTTCGTCGATTGCCTTCTGTCTTTCCGGGGCAAAGTTCCTCCTTTTCTGTTTTACCGGCTTCTTCCTGGGGTCGACATCTAAGCTATGCATAGCAACAGACTCCTGGAGTCCGGGCATGTCATCCGGGCTCCAAGAAAAAACGTCTGCATACTCCCGGAGTAACTCTGTTAGCTCCTTCTTGAATACGGTGTCCAGCCCGGTTCCAATTTTAACTTTCCTCTCCGGGTTCCCTTCTTCTAGCTCAATGGTCTCGAGCTCAACAGCCGCTTCAACTTTCCCCATTTCTGCTTTGGAGACATATTGTTGAACCCGGGCTTGCACCACCTGGTCAAGGTAAGTCTGGGCTGATGTGTTTTCTATGTTTTGGATTTCCTTGCTGGGCTCTTTTTTCTGGTTGTACCTGTGCTTCTTTCTACTGATGTTCTTCTGGTAAGCATTTGCCTTCCTTTTGTTTTCCGGGTCAGTTTCAGCCATGACCAAAGCCTGACCGTAGCATCGGCTAGCCATTTCGAAATCTCCCCGGACTTCGCCAATTCCTCCGGGTGTAGGAAACTTGAACTTTAGATGTGGGGTTGATGTTATAGCTTGGAGTTTTGTCAAGGCTGGCCTTCCCAGAATGACATTATAGGAGGAGGGGGTATTTATGATATAGAATTTGACCAGGTTGCTAACCTGATTTGGGAAAGTGCCAAATAGTACTGGGAGATATAGGGTTCCCTGGATTGGAACCAAATTGTTCCCAAATCCGTAGAGTGGGTCTTCTCTACAGTCATTCATCTTCACACTCCCCAGCTGCATTCGATCCATTGTGTGTTTGAACAAAATGTTGACAGAAGAGCCGTCATCAACCAGGACTCTTCTGACCTCATTATCAACAATATCAAGTGTTACAACAAGTGCTTCATTGTGATTTGGGTTTATTCCTTCGAAGTCCTCTTTGCTAAAGCTTATGACCTGCTCCGGGCAAGATTGCACCATCATTACCTCATCACCAGAGTCCGGGCTCCGTGGAGGTGAATTGGACCCCCCCCCCCCATAACAACATTGACAACATTCTTGTCCTTTCCGGAACCCTCTCCTCGGTCGGCAACTCTCCGAGCTAGGTATTGTCCCATGTTGCCTTTTTTGATTTGGTCCTCCACAAAAACTTTCAAAGATAGGCAATTTTCAGTTGTATGCCCATGGGTTTCATGGTAGTCGCAGTGTTTATGGACTGATCGGTTTTCTGGTGCTGTGAGCATTGGCTTGGGAGGGTAATAGAATGGCTTATCTCGCACTTCTTTCAGAATATCTGTGCGAGCCCGGTTGAGAGGAGTCCAGTTAGGTTCAGGTCTGGGCTCACGCTTGGGTTTAGGCTGTCCGGACTCACTTTTTTGACTGGAGTCCGGGGGCAGAGCTGGTACTATAAGCTGAGAGCTTTGGATGTAGTTGCTTTGTCTGTTGGGCTTAAATTTTTTGTCTTGGTGGAAATTTCTTTTTGGGCGGTCTTCAGTCCGGGGTGGGGAGAGTCCTTGCCTGGTCATCCTCATAGCTTGAAGGACATCTGTTTCTTTGATGAACCGGGTTGCCATGGAGTAGGCTGCCGCCAGGCTCTGTGGCTCTTTATGGATGAGGTCAAGGACATACCTCTCATTATTGTCGGGGTCTAGGTTTCTTCGGAAAATTGTAAGGGCCTCACGTTCATCCAGGTTGCTCACATTGTTGATGGCTTCCTGGAAGCGTTTCATATATGTGGCCAATGCTTCTCCCCGAGCCTGTCGGATTGTCTCTAAGTGACACATGTGCATTTCATGGGTTTTATTGGCTCGGAAGCGTCTCAGGAAGGACTCACGAAACTGCTTCCAATTGTGGATGCTACGGGATGGGATTCTGTTAAACCATCTTTGGGCCCCGGACTTGAGGGTTGATGCGAAAAACCTGCACTTGGTTAGATCATTGTAGTAATATATCATTGCAATTTGTTCAAAGTAATTTATATGTTCCTCAGGGTCACCCAAACCATCAAAGGAATCAAAGTTGTAGTGTTTGAGATTTTTCTGCCTGGGTGTAGCCTCGAGGGAGTAGCTGAAGGGTGTTAGTGTATCCCCAATGTCAATCCCCGAATCCTGTCCCACCTTTTTCTGAAGTTCATGGATCATGTCCATCAAGTCCTCCTGGGGTTCTTCATCATCTGAGAATATGTCGAGGCTAGGGGCCCGGGTTCTCCTTTTTTCATGAGTTCTGCCCATAATCCGGGCCTCCTCCTCTTGAATTCTTCTTTGGATTTTGAGATCGAGTTTAGCTTGCTCTTCGTTCCGGATTTTTTCCCTCAAGTCGGCCAGCTTTTTGAGCTTCTCATCTTCAGTATCTCGGTTTTGACTGTTGGTTATGTGGTGGGTTCGTTTTCGGGCTTCTTTGTCTTTGTCCCCAATTCTGTCGAAAACTAAGGGACGGGATCGGTGGGAGTCTACGGAGTTATGTGAGTTCTCAACTTGGTCAACTTCATTTAGCCGAGCTTCCTTGTACATCCGGATTGCGTTAGCAAGCTGGTCCCCGGTCAAATTTTCCATGAGTCCGGGTTCCATGTTGACATCCGTGTATTTGAACTTGTTAACTTCAATTTCAATCTGGGCATCTCCTGGCCGAATTATTTGGGATGCCAGGGTCAGGACTGGTGGTGGTTCAATAATTGGGTTTGTGGGTGGTTCTTGTCTTGGGGTACTGGTTGCGGGCCTCATTGTAGATTTGCTTCCTCGAGCCATGGTTCAAGCACAACAATTTTGCACAATTTTTGACAATTTATAACAATCTTCGATGACAAAGAAAATCACAACTAGATCTGGGTTTACTCAATGAAGGAAAATCAACGTATGCATGCCCTTTCTGGGTTTAACGTTTCTCTAAGCAAGAAAATTGGTTTTCAAGACAGATCTATAAGAGAGTGATGTAGATCTAAGCAACAACTGGAGCAAGAAAGCTAGATAATGCTAAACAAGGCTAAAAATAAACAGATCTGGGCTAAATAAGGTTAAGAAACATTCATACGTTAAAGGGGTCGGCTAAAAAGTTCATTTTCATGGTTACAGAAGGTGGGTTTGTTTAGATCTTACTGGATTTAACTAGGACTCCTTCCAAAATGAAGGAGCTTGTTGATGACGGTGAGTCCAGTGGCACCGAGACCAAAGGACAGGGTTCCCCTCCTTCTAGCGCCAAATGATAACTCCAAATCCCGATCTAGTCCTTCCCGGCCGATCCCACGCCTGGAAGCGGTGTCGCTGCGGTTGAGACTCTGCAAAACAACACCGGAGGGGGGTTTGGACCCTGGCGGCGCCTCCGGCGTGAGAATGAGTAACGGCTTTGGAAAGGGAGACAAAACTATAGAGAAATCTCAAAATGGAGGGTGTATGTATAGTGTGTGTATAATATAGGCTAAGTGTGTAAAAGAGAATGTAACCTCTAGACCTCTTTTCCTTGGTCTATTTATAGGCCAAGGATTAGGGTTTAGGGGTTGTACCTGCAATCATGAGCGTTGAATCCTAGGTAGGTAGGACACCTGGGTGATGTTGATGGATTGCACGTGTCCAGGTCCTGGATTGTGGTGTCGTGTGCCAGGCTCCTGCTGGCGTGTGGCTTGAATAGAACATAATTGTCCCAATCATTAGGTATTCTTACGTGTCGTTATTAGGTGTGGACATCAATGATGACCTGGGCATGTCACGTAATGAGGTATAGATTTTCTCACGCAGGATATTGCCTTTGTCGCCAGGAGGGAGTTAAACTTAAAGCTTGAGCCATAGTCTGGCAATGAGTCCGGACTGGTACGCAGGTCATGGTTCCAAGATGAGTCTGGACTATGAGGTGAGCCATGACTCGAGTAGTAATCCAGGTTCCAGGCGACTCCTGGCTCAGAGATAAGACCGGGCTATACATAGCCTATCACTGCAAATACTCAACACTTGCATTTCAACTGTAACATTCAGGAAGTATTTACCAATGAATGCAAACTTAAGCGCTGGGTCGTGGCCAAGCCCGTACGGATTTGTTTTTGGACTCCTCCCAAGAACCACCAATCTTGTAACTCTTCTACCGTCGCCATTCATCTGTTACGCATCTTGCGGGACACGCCGCCCGACCACTTCAGTGTCAGGTGTCAGGAAGACTTTCGACACAAGTTGTCCAAGATCTCCGACCGTAGTTCTGGAGAGCCTCCCCAACACCACGCAACTTGCAGCCCGCAATCCCAGGATCAATTCTTAGCCATCGGCTCTGATACCACTTGTTGGGCCGCGCAACACCCGTTAACTCCACATTAGTATGATATTGTCCGCTCTAGGCCGTGGCCAAGCCCACACGGATTTGTTTTTGGCCTCCTCCCAAAAAGCATCATACTAATGGAGTTATTTTTGGCTGCTTATATTCAAGATAATTCTTCTTTATCTTATCGATGTGGGACTTGGGTTGACACTCACTCTACAGATTTAACATGATGCATTTTCACTTAAACTCTTAAAAAGTCGTGATGAACATGACACTAGTCCAGTTTAGCATTACATTCAGCACATCAGTAAGAAAAATATGTTGCCCAGTAATAATCTATTACAAAATTTCAACGGGGCCCTTGAATTTTCAAAACGGGGCTCAAAATTGAAGATATTTTCAAATGACAAGATATTTGAACGGGGCTTCTGATAGAGTAAATATTTATATATATTTTATAGGATTTTATTCACATATTTATAGTGTTTTATTAATAATTGGTTATTATTAATTAGAGTTTAATGTTTTATGACAGGAAATAAAGAATTCCAAAACTTGGAAGGAATTGGAGTTATTTGGACTTAAATTAAAAGAAAATTCGGATTTACTGATCTGCACGCGTATACATCACTGTTTGGGCCATAACCGGAGTTCTAGACATCAGAATTGGACTATCTTACAGCCCATACGAAGATAAAAGAATTATCTACAACTCAAAGGTGGTCCAGCATCAAGATTTTAACTGGAGCAGACCCGAAACAGGCCTGAAAGACAGATTAGGAATTTGACATTCAGAATCCAATTTATTTTGGGAAATTACTTGTATTTTCCTAGAGAGTATTAAAAAATATTTTATATGAGGTTTATATACATATTGTCAAAGACGAGCATAGAAAAAAGAGATAATTGAGAGAGAAGAATAGAGAGAAAAGTATCGAGAAAACTTGAGCGAGGATTGAAGGGATTCACTCCAAGTTTGAGAGATTTCAGCAAGTTGTATCTTTCTTAACTCTATACTCTTGTAATCATGGTTTTGGTTATATATATATGTTTGATTTCTTCATTCATTATGGGTAACTAATTCCCTAATCCGGGAATTAGGTAGTATTCATTGGTTAAACATGATTGTGTGAGTATATTGTGATTTCTCGGCCTTGCTAATTTGTTGTTGAGTGCTTAACACAATTGAGGGAGTCGCGAACCCTTAATTGTATCTTTAGGAATTGTAACAAATCGGGAGATGCGTTATAATTCTAGTTAATGATATGACATACGTAATTTACTTATTTAATTGGGAGATTAATAAGCGAGTTACGAAACTAAAATTCCTTGAGCTAAACATTTGCAATTTATATGTTGACTGATCATGGGAGTGACTTTAAGGTATGGTTGTAGGTATTATATTATATCTTGGGAGAGAATAATATAAATATTAGAGGAATGTTTTTAGCATGAGCACGAGACTTGAATATCACAAATTGATTGACATTCATTAATACCAATGGAGAACCCTGATTTCTGGATTGCTTTTAATCATCGTTAAATCGTAATTTTTAATTGCTCATTATTATAATTTAGTTGGTAAACAAACACCCAATTATTCTTCTCACTTCTAAATTTTAAGGAATAGCAACTTGAACTTATATTCAAATCAGTCCTTCCCTGCGAACGAAACTCTACAAAATTACTAGCAAGAATTCTTTATTTCCTGTCATAAAACATTAAACTCTAATTAATAATAACCAATTATTAATAAAACACTATAAATATGAGAATAAAATCCTATAAAATATATATAAATATATACTCTATCAGCTTCCGACACACCAATTTAACACATAATCACTCAACAACCTTTATCATTAAAACTCAAAATACTTCATAATAATTATTCTACACATATAATACAAATTATATAATTAATAAAGTTCACGGATCTTACACCTTCGCATAATGTAATTCTGAATTCTACCCATTGAATCACCAGATTCCGCAGATTTCATACCCATGAGTTCAAGGACAAGTCAGTCCCGACAAAATCCTCTGATAAATAAACTATCTGGAAATATCTTCTACAAGACTCGATTGTGTGAGAAATTTGTGGGTGGTAATTTCTCTAATGGTGAGAAATGTACCTTTGCTCATGCCTCTGATGATCTGCACGAGCCCCTGCCAAACTGGAAAGAATATGTTAATGCTAATGGTAGAATTGTATGTCGGAACCAGCTGTTTATAATATGTAAACAAATCCTTGATATTAGTTTATAACCATATATATATCCAATAACGAAACATATACATATTCTCAAAATTGGAACGTCAAGGTATCTTAAAACTACAAATGCCAAAAGTAAAATTTCCCGAAGAACTTGAGTTCTTGAAATGTTACAGATCATATAGCAAATTGGACAATCACATAAATTATTCAGACAAAGCATAACCAGATCAAATATATGCACTTGGAAATAGTATACATATAATTTACATAAGAATCACCAATCTCTGCATAAAAAAATTACATCGCCCTGATTTTTTTTAGACATCGGTTTTTAGCCGTTGTCTATTATAGTTTTTCTAGTAGTGTTGGAGTAAATCTCGGCATAAAAGTGAAGAGATTAAAAGTAAGCCTTTTAAGCTAAATTACCAGTCCTTGACTCTCACTGGTTAACAAATAATATAGCGACGAAACAAACATATACAGTATGCACATCAAGCGGACAACATCTACATTTTTAATAAATATTAAAAGTTAGATTAGAACTTACATAGAGATTAAAAAAAACATGGTATAAGCATACACAAATGTTTTGATGTATCATGAATAATCCCTTTTTTTCTATTGAAATTTAAAGAGATAAAAAGTGTTTAGAATCACAAAAAACATGATGTTTGAGAGGAAGGATCGATGATTTTACAATGAACTTGGTGGGAGAAGATGACAAACTCACTGGAAAAATTGAAAATTTGTGGAGGAGAGAAGAGGGAGAGAGGTAAGGTGTGTTGAGACATGAATTACAAATGAGGGTAACATGAGTAATTTATAGGAGTAATATGCGTAACGTGCGCTTCCTTCAACGGTCAAGATCAAAATTTAATAATTATTGGACGGCCTTTTGCTACTTTCACATGGATCACTAATGTGAATCGCACGATGCAAACGTACAACGAATGACTTAGATTTGATGCAAGACTGATCCGCGTGAAATTATTTTGACCAATAAAGACCTACCACGTGGCGGTCATGATAATACTAATCCATGAAGGTAACATGAGTAATTTATAGGAGTAATATGTGTAACGTGCGCTTCCTTCAACGGTCAAGATCAAAATTTAATAATTATTGGACGACCTCTTTCTACTTTCACATGGATCACTTGGATCGCACGATGTAAACGTACAACGAATGGCTCATATTTGATGCAAGACCGATCCGCGTGAAATAATTTTGACCAATAAAGACCTACCACGTGGAGGTCACGATGATACTGATCCATGAGGGTAACATGAGTAATTTATAGGAGTGACATGTGTAATGTGCACTTCCTTCAACGGCCAAGATCAAAATTTCATAATGATTGGACGGCCTCTTGCTACTTTCACATGGATCACTAATTCTACTTTCACATGGATCACTAATGTGAATCGCACGATGTAAACGTACAACGAATGGCTCATATTTGGTGCAAGACTGATCCACGTGAAATTATTTTGACCAATAAAAACCTACCACGCGACGGTCGTGATGATGCTGATACATGTATACTGTATTTAACCATCAATTCATAATATATTACAAGTTTGACAGAAAAATATCAGCAGCAAAAAAGAGTAACAAATGTGCTCTATATTCCATTATAACAATCTTTAAGTTTAATGATACCGAGAAATGACAAATCAACTGTTTTTTAGAAGGAACCGTCACGAACCACAGTTATATTCTATTATACAACCAACCCATCTTTCATTATTAATTATTAAAATCAATAATAGAACACTATCATTAATTTTTGGCGGGGCAGTAAGCTATATTATTATTCCGTACGTTATAATATTTGTTTGTTACCATTTTTCACTACATCTGAGCCATTCAGTTTTCTGAAACTAACTGCTCAACATTATGTAATGACATTTGGATAGAAACTAACGAAAATCCTGTCCCGGTTTTAGCAGATTTTACTGACGCTGACTATAGTAAGAAGTCATCATTGAAAGGATCATAAGAAGGTTCTGGCCTAGGGACCATGTTACAGTATATATACCAATTCTTGATTATTATGGCAATGAGGGCTATCTTGTGAGCTCTTCTTATGGTTCCTCCGATCGAGTGTTATTTTGGTGTTAATCTTAATCATCTTTGCAATCCTATCGAAGTCTCCTATACCCTCATTCCGACCACGGCCTTGTTTGAATTTTTGCCAATGCAAGGAAGCATTATATCGTTAGTAACACAAGTTCCAATCTTGAAGCAAGATCTCCGATTAGTGAGATGGAAAGAAATGAATTAGTTGATCTTGTTGATTGTAACCAACCCAAGGAATAACCAACAGAAATTGAAATAACAAGAATTGAATCGACAGGAAAGTGAAAGTAATACTGGAAAAAGAAGTACTGTATTGATAAAGTTATACAAAACGCATAAGGAAAGACATGGACTGAATAATGGAAAATACAGAAAGAAATGGTCTGTTCCAAAACTACTCCACTCTCCTCCCATGCTTTCACTAAGTAGCCCTGTTTTGCACACGTGTCACTTGCTGATAGGTAGCTTCTTTGGGCCGTTATGGCACCCGATCCCATAAAGATGCTGTTACTAAGTTTCTAAACGACAACGTTTAGAAATGCCCTCTCCTCATTTTAGAATAAAATAAACAATTCAAAAGTAACTATTTTAATAGTCAAAATAGTTACATTGCCGCCCTCTTAAAACCATCCTTGTCCTCAAGGATTAAAATCTGGAAATTGTTCAAGTAGTGTAGCTGCATCTTCCCAAGTAGCATCCTCGGGAATAGAGTGGGACCATTGTATCAACCATTGCACCACAGCCCTGTTATTTTTCTTGACTGATCTCCTTTGTAGAAGTTTATAGGGATACACCAAAAACTGTCCTTCAGAGCCTAGCTTAGGTAGATCAGTTGTGGTAGAATACTTGGTTCCTACTTTCTTTTTCAGCAGACTTATGTGAAAAACTGGGTGGACAAGACTCCCAGTAGGAAGTTGCAGTTTGTAAGCCACTGGGCCAACCCTAGCAGTGATCAGGTATGGGCCAAAATATTTGTGAGCCAGTTTCAGATACCTCCTTACATCTACAGAAACTTGCCTGTATGGTTGAAGTTTTAAGAATACCCAATCTCCCACCTGGAACTCTACTTCCCTTCTCTTCTTGTCAGCATATAATTTATACTTCTGTTGTGCTTGTAGAATAGCACTTTGCAGCAAGGTGTTCATTGCTTCCCTTTTTATCTGAAAATCTTCAATAGTGGCATTGCTAGTTCTACAGTCAGCTGGAAAACAGAATTGTCTGGGTTGTACTCCATATAAGGCTTCAAAGGGACTCATTTTGATAGAAGTATTGAAAGAAGAATTATACCACCACTCAGCCAGAGGTAACCACTTGCACCATTGTTTAGGTCTAGAACTGACCATGGCTCTAAGATATTGTTCCAGACACCTATTCAACCTCTCAGTTTGGCCATCTGACTGAGGATGATAGGCTGTACTCATTTGGAGTTTAGTACCAGCTGTAGAGAAAAGTTCCTTCCAGAATGCACTAGTAAATGTCTTGTCTCTATCTGACACAATAGATTTAGGCATACCATGCAATCTATAGATTGTATCAAAGAAAGCTTGAGCAACATGAGTAGCAGTATAAGGGTGAGATAGAGGAATGAAATGTCCCACCTTTGAGAACCTGTCAACCACCACCAGTATGCAATCTTTATCCCCAGATTTTGGAAGTCCTTCAATAAAATCCAGAGAAATATCTTCCCAAATTTGATTTGGTACAAGAAGTGGTTGAAGTAGCCCACCTGGAAATTGAGTTCCACTTTTGATCCTTTGGCAAATGTCACATGAAGAGACATATTCATTTACCTCCTTCCTTATGCCTGGCCATGTAAAAAATTGAGATATCTTTTTATATGTTACTTCCTGTCCAGAATGGCCACCATAAGGATTGTCATGACATTCCCAAATGATTTTCTTCCTTATGTCCCCATGCTGTCCTACATAGATTTTATCTGCCATTTTCAACATTCCTTTTTGGTACTGGTAGGATTTGAATAATTCATTCTGAGTAACTATACCCTCTATCACAGTTTGTGCTTCAAGATCTCCCTGGTAACTGGTAACTATCTCTCCTATCCAAGATTGTTGCACTGTAGTGATTTCCTGAAGTTCCCCTACTGTAGAGGTACCAGGAAGTCTTGATAGTGCATCTGCTACCACATTCTCTTTTCCCTTCTTATAGCATATTTCATAGTCCAACCCCATCAGCTTTGCAAGCCATTTCTGTTGCAACAAGGTTGATAACCTTTGCTCTAATAAGAACTTCAAACTCTGGTAGTCAGTTCTAATTATGAAGTGATTCCCTTGTAGATAGTAGTGCCATTTTTGGGTGGCCATGACAATTGCAAGTAACTCCTTTTCATATGTGGACATGGCTTGATGCTTTGGAGTTAGGCTTTTGCTGAGGAAGGCTATAGGTTGCCCATTTTGCATCAGGACTGCCCCAATTCCCACTCCACTGGCATCTGTCTCCAGTACAAAGGGTATTAAATAATCAGGCAATGCTAGTACTGGAGCAGTGGTCATGGCCAGTTTGAGTTCTTGAAATGCCATTTGTGATTCTTCAGTCCAAACAAAACCTCCTTTCTTCAAAAGTTGTGTCAGTGGTCTGCAAATCAGGCCATAATTCTTTATGAACCTTCTATAATAACCAGTAAGACCCAAGAAACCTCTCAGCTGCTTAACAGTAGTAGGAGGTGGCCAATTCACCATGGCTTGAATCTTCTCAGGATCTGTGGACACCCCTTCTGCATTAATTATATGCCCCAGATACTCCATTTTTTGTTGACCAAAGGAACATTTGCTCATCTTGGCAAATAACTTATGCTGTCTCATTAGGTTTAACACTTCTTTCACATGCAGTAAGTGGTCCTTCCAGTTCTTGCTATACACCAATATGTCATCAAAGAAAACAAGCACATTCACCCTTAACTGTTTTTGAAACACCTCATTCATCAATGCTTGGAATGAAGCAGGAGCATTAGTTAATCCAAAGGGCATAACCCTAAATTCATAAAGACCCTGGTGTGTTCTAAAAGCAGTCTTATACACATCCTCAGCTGCTACTCTAATCTGATGATAGCCTGACCTTAGGTCAAGTTTAGTGAACCATGAAGCACCTTTTAATTCATCTAGCAATTCATCTATAATGGGTATAGGGTATTTATTCTTGATGGTGATGTCATTCAATTTCCTATAATCCACACACATCCTCCAACTGTTATCTTTCTTCTTAACAAGTATCACAGGAGAAGCAAAAGGACTAGTGCTTACCTGAATAGTTCCATTCCCCAGCATTTCTTTCACCTGCCTCTCAATTTCCAGCTTCTGAGTATAAGGTACTCTATATCCCCTTTGATTGATGGGTTGACTGCCCTGTATCAGTGGAATGTGATGATCATGGTTTCTGTTAGGAGGCAACATTGTAGGTTCTGCAAAAACATCTTGATATTCCTTGAGAATATTATCCATTTCAGGTACAATTAGAGAAGTTTGACTTAGAGCACTATCCTCAGGCTTAGCTGTGATCAAGCATAAATATCCTTGAGAAATAGTTTTCTGTCCCTTGAGTAGTTTGTTGAGTTTCTTGTAGCTGATGGTTTGAAGGCTGCCTTCAGATAGGTCACCTTGTAGCACCAACCTTTTACCTTTACAAGTGATGGTTATGTTGACCTTGTTAAAGTCAAAAGTAACTGGATTATGATGTTTCAACCAATCAACTCCTAGGACCATGTCAGAACCCCCCAAGGAAAATAGCCTCAAATCATTAGTGAACAAATGCCCTTGAATAGTATACTGCACTTCCTTACAGACTGTGTCAACCATCAACTGTGTGCCATCAGCAACTGTCACTACTAAGGGTGTTATGATTTTTGCAGTTAAGCCCAGCTTCTTAACTAAGGCAGTATCAATGAAACTGTGGGTGGAACCACTGTCCACTAATATGCTGACCTTTTGTTTCTTGATAGTACCTTGGAGCCTCACAGTACTTAAGGATTTGCTGCCTGACATTGCATTCAGTGATATTTCCCCTGGCAGTTCACTAGGTTGTAGCATTGTTTCCATTTCCCTAATGATATCACTGATATCTTCTTCTTCCCCTTGTATAAACTCCTCTTCTCCCATTATGGCATATAACTTGGCTTTGCATTGTTTTCCAGGGTGATATGTGTCATCACAATGGAAACAAAATCCTTTTTCTCTTCTTTCAATAATCTCCTGACTAGTGAGGGTTGATCTAGGCCTCGCTCCTTCCTTGCTCTGAGTTTTAGTATAGCCATAGTTGTTGCTATTGTGAGGTGTGTTTTTGTAATCAGTCCTGGGCAATATGGGTTTAGTGAAAGGTTTTGGAACTACTGAGGTTGTTTTCAGTGTCTTGGATTCCTCCTGTTTAGCAAGGTAGATGGTGTCAGCTAAATTCTGTGGTCTAAACATCTTGACATTACTCTTAATGTGGTCCTTCAGTCCACTCATGAAACTGGACACAAAATAGTCCTCACTGAAATTCTTGTTTTTAGCAGATATCATGGCTCTCATTTCTTCAAATTTGTCTTCATACTCACTCACAGTGCCCACTTGTTTGAGTTTATTAAACAACTCTTGGACATCTCTGTTTTCAGGGTTTTCAAACCTATTCAACAAATCACTCTGAAACACCTTCCAAGTAACACTGAGTCTACTACTATGGTAGAACCTAAACCACACACTAGCCTTCCCTTCAAAATGAAGTCCAGACAGTTTGACTTTCTTCAATTCGTCCATGGGAATGAAGTCAAAGTATTGTTCCGCTCTTACCAACCATCCCTTAGGGTCAAGCCCATCAAACCTTGGAAATTCAATCTTAGGTATTGGGTTAAAATGATTATGGTTGTTGGTGTGATGATGAGGTGAATGTGGGGGTGGGTTGTGACTGGGGTGTATGAGAAAGGGTACTTGTCCCTGGTTAGAATAAGTGAACGAGTTGGGAGGAATAATCAGTGGTGGTGCGCTGTTGGACATTGTTTGATTAGAAGTGAACATCTGAGCTGCTTGGGGAGTTGGATTCATGGTATAATTAGTAGTATAAGGAGGAATCAGAGGAGGTATAGTTTGCGAATTTGGAGTTACAGTGGTAATCCCATGTGTGCTAGTGTAAACAGGTGGATTCATAATGTGAGGACTGCTAGCAGGAGTAACAATCGAATACAAGGGTGTAAGGGTATCACCTGTATTAGAGTTGTGAGATGCATCCCTCCGGATAGAATTTGGGCCTGTCTCTTTGGTGAGATCTCCTTTATCTCCACCTTCCATATTCTTCTGCTGTAACAGAGCCATGAACTGTTTGATTTCTTCAAAATTAGATTCCATCTTCCCCACTTGTACCCCTAAGCCCTCCAAGTGTTTACTCATATCTCCCAACTGTTGAGTCCTTTCTCCCTTCTCCTTGTTCATTTCTGTAGTGAAGTCTGTGAATCTTACTTCCAACACACCCAGACGCTCATCTAAGCTCTTCAATCTCGTTCCGTCCGCCATTAAAACTTAGCCAAGGAATCACTGCTCTGATACCAATTGTAACCAACCCAAGGAATAACCAACAGAAATTGGATTAACAAGAATTGAATCGACAGGAAAGTGAAAGTAATACTGGAAAAAGAAGTACTGTATTGATAAAGTTATACAAAACGCATAAGGAAAGACATGGACTGAATAATGGAAAATACAGAAAGAAATGGTCTGTTCCAAAACTACTCCACTCTCCTCCCATGCTTTCACTAAGTAGCCCTGTTTTGCACACGTGTCACTTGCTGATAGGTAGCTTCTTTGGGCCGTTATGGCACCCGATCCCATAAAGATGCTGTTACTAAGTTTCTAAACGATAACGTTTAGAAATGCCCTCTCCTCATTTTAGAATAAAATAAACAATTCAAAAGTAACTATTTTAATAGTCAAAATAGTTACATTGATGTTGAGCTTGGGAAAGAATACGAGCTTGTGGTCACTACCTATGCTGGTAACTTGATTCTGCAACAACAAAAAAGGCCAAAGAAAAGAAGATAGGAAAAAAATAACATTTACTACACTGGTTGAAGGTAATAACACATCCCTGGCCCATTCTTTATCCCATTTTTTGTCGCGTATTTGCTAAGAGTTGCTGGAATCAAGAACAAGGATCCCAAACACATTTTATTTTTATTAACTATGGAGATTGCTGCATCCTCCTCCTGATCCCGGAGTTTTTTCTATACTATTCCCCATTAACCGCCCTGAACCTGGAAAAAATTCTCAAATCCCCGACCCATATGAGGCGGAGATCGGATTGAGGTCGGGCATGGCGTGTGAGATACTCATTCTTACTAGAACACAATGAATGAGAAGATAAAGTCACATATATTAGTATTTCACACTCGAAAAGGAGTAAAATGTTCCAAATCCAAGAAAGAAACTATCTTCTTGTTTTTTTGGCGGAATGTCACAAAATGTGCATTATTAAAAAAAGTGGATGGTGATTTTATTTATTGAGTGCAAAATGACATCTACAAAGACGGTGTGATGAGTCTAGTTTTAAGTTTTTATTATGCTATAAAAAGTGATGATAGGGGATTAGACTTGGACAAGAAAAGAGTATAAAGTTTGTGGAGCAAAACACAATTTAACCTCTTACGTTACATACTTACTAGGAGCCCATGTCGGACATTTTGGACTAAAATGGTTAGACACAACCTTTGAGTTCAAAAGGTCAACAATTGGTCCCAACTTCAGCGACCTAGGAGTCTTGTACTGGCTCAACGAAGCACCTAAGCTGATGGCATAATCCATCACTTCATTAAAAGTCCCTCTTTCTACTATCTTCATCTCGAGTGGACCAATGGATTTAACAGCTACACGATATTGTCGATACACACTGCTGAGTGACTCTTCAATGTCAAGACAACAATCCTCAAAAACCCAAGATGGAACCACTTGGCTTGTAGTTTTTGATCCATCGTTATGCACATTATATTCCCAGAAGATAACATAATGTCCTGGAGTTGTGCTTGTATCTGCATAGGCAGTATAATCAACTAAATTTGCATTAAGTGGGGTTAAATGGTTGGTCACAGCTTTCTGTACTGCGCTTTGCAGCTCAGATTCATCAGTTTTGTCAGCTTCAATGCTTAGAGCAACATTTTTCCTACATATGAAGTTGAATTGGGGAGCCTTGTTCTTGAATGCAGCAACTCTTAGCAAATCTCCCACTCTGTATCTGTAAAGACCTGCACATTTTATACAATTATAGTAATAACATTAACAAATATGCAATAAAGAATCAGCTAGAGGTATGTTATATATTTCAACCAATCTAGTATTGGTTATCTTTTTCTTTTCTTTTCTTTTTGTTTTGTTTTTGTTGTTAGTAATTGACTTGCTGTTGCAGAATCAACTTACCAGCATAGGTAGTGACCACAAGCTCATATACTACTCCAAGCTCAACATCAACAAGATCAACCAATTCGTTCTGTTCCTTCTCATTAATCGTTGCTTTTACATTGGAACTTGTATCACCATCCATATTGCTTCCTTGCACGGGCAAAAATTCAAAAAAGGCCATGGTCGGAATGAGGGTATATAATACATCAACAGGATTGCAAAGAGGATTAAGATTAACACCAGCAAAACACTCTGAAGAACAATAAGTAGAGCTCACAATAGGTAGCCCATTGCTATAATATTCAAGAGTTGGTATATACTGTGACATGGTCCCTGTCACAACAACTTCAAGGCACTTTGTATTAGGCCACAAGCTTCTTATGATTCCTTTCCATGACTTCTTACTACATTCAGCGTCAATAAAATCTGCTAAAACCGGGTCTGGTTTAAGGATTTTTGTGAGTACTGATTCTCTCAACAGTTGGTCCGTGATTGCAGGGTTAAGAGTTCCTGTCCGAATGTCATTACATAATACTGACCAGTTGGTTTCAAGAAACTGAATGGCTCGGATGAAGGTGAAACTAAATGAGGCTCCAACTCGAACAACTTCTTTGTGGAGACATAATCCACATAGCATTTGTGAGTACATACTTTGGTAGTTGTCTAGGCAGAGAATTGCAGCATTTGGGCTGGTGTACTTTGAATGGAGTTCATTTTCAGAAGGGCTGTTTCTTGAAAGTGTACTTCTGTAGAAATTTGTTAGTGCTGTACGAGCCAGGAGGCCACCAGGAGTCTTTGACTCGGATTTTAAGAAAATGAAATACATCGCTTTCCCATTGTCTAAACCAGGAAAACACTGATTCATTAGAGTCATTGAAAGGCTACAGAAAAATGACTTCCTGTCAAGCTCTTCTTCAATGGTAGGTATCAGTTTCCTCTCTCCTCCAGATGTCCCAGAGCTGCACCCGGAAAAGAAAAGAAAGGTGATAATCAAATATCACAATCTACTAGTACAATTCACTCAATGCAAAGAAGTCCATATTTCGTAAACGAATAATTTTATTGTGAAGATCTTGATGATAGATTAATGACTAGTGGCATTCTAAGAGAGTTGTAAGTTGACTAATGCAAAAGTTGAGGAGGCCAAGCAAGGTAGAAGATGATGTTTTCTAAATTAAAAGCAAACAGAATTATATATTAGTAACCAACCTTGTCAAGAACTCTGAGATGGGGTGAGAACATAGGATGGGAGATTTATCACCATTTGCAATTCGGTTAATATCAGGTTTAATATCTTCATAAGTGCTGATGGGCACAAACTTGTTGAAACTATCGATGTCAGTGCGTCCGTCAAGGCCATGGCGCTGCAAATACTCAACACCTGCATTTCGAGTAAGTATTTCAGAAAGAACTTGCTTCTGAATTGTATCCGCATTTCTAGTCAAATATTCAATAGACTCAAGACTCTCATTGTTCTTCATAGTTACAGAACTACTCTCCATCTTCAATTTTTTGCTTTCTGATTATTTTGAGCTTCCGTAGATGGTAATTTTCTGATGAATGAGTTCTTGTAGTCAACGAATATTGGTGGAAAAAAACATCTTTCTGAGTCAGCATAAGAATTAAATAATATGATATCTGATCATTGGTTTTTTCTAGTATTATTAAATCATTTTATGGCATGATTTTTCACTTACAATTATACATGTTATACAATATTATCATTTCCACCACATATTTTGTCTTATCCTTCCATTCTTTTCAAAACTTTATCAATACTTCCTGTGAGTGACGGAGCTAGTACAAGACCAGGGTAGGCTTGGGCCCTCCCTGGAATTGGGCCTTAATAAATTATTTTTTTTTTAAGCCCAGTCCATTTTTTGCAAACATGTGCCTACGCTAAGATTTTTTAAAAATTATGAGTTCAAGTCTTTAACCCTTTAAAGTTTAAACAGAGAACTATAGAGAGAAAATACAGAGACAACACAACAGGGGTCACGCCTTACTTTCTATTCAAAAAAAATCAATCCTCTTCTTGATTGATTGCTTACTTCTTGCTGGAAAATTCAATTTTGCCATTCTCTACTCCCTGGTCTGAGGTCTCCTCTTTTCAGGTATATTCTCAATTTTAATTTATAATTTAACCTAGAATTTTGATTCTTGGAGATACATAGTTGAATCAATTGGATTTTAATTGATTAGTATATTTTGTATTACAAATTTACATAGTTACAATACCAAATTAGAAGTGTTATTTTTAATTTTATATATTTTTTACAGCTATCAGCTATGAAGAGATATTATCAAGCCATGTTACAGAATGATATACCTCTTGGACAATCTGAAAATGTTAATTATGTTAGTGAAGCTAGTGTTCAGAATTGTCAACAAATTCGGGAGGAAGTTGATGTAGATAAATTGCCAATTGATCCTGCTAAAAGAAAGAGTATCTATGATTCTCATGTTAACGATAGAGAAAAGATCAGAAGATTTTATTTGCAGAAGGGGCCTTGTCAACCGAAGATAGAATTTCCTAGAAGAATTTTTGGGGAAAAGAAGCGTAGATTTGTTGTTACATGGTACAAAGAACATCCTGGCTGGTTGGAGTATAGTGTTTCCGAACATTCAGTTTATTGCTTGTGTTGTTATCTTTTTAAACCGGAACGTGGCGGCCAAAGTGGTGGTGATGTTTTTGTTACCGAAGGTTTCACCAATTGGAAAGAGGCGTTGAGAAAATTCAGAGAACATGTTGGAGATGTAAACAGTGTTCACAACAAGTGCGTTAAAGCTTGTCAAGATTTGATGCATCAAAATCAACACATTGAACTTGCATTATCAAATCAAACTATCCAAACTCGACTTGATTATCGCACTCGTTTGATTGCAACTATTGATGTTGTAAGATTGTGTTTGAGTCAGGCACTAGCATTTCGGGGACATGATGAGTCCGAGGAATCCAACAAGAAGGGTAATTTTCTCACATTTTTGCAGTTCCTAGCTGATCATAATGAAGAAATCAAAAGGGTTGTTCTTGATAAAGCTCCTGAAAATAACAAGTTAACTTCTCCGGATATTCAGAAGGATGTTGTTAAAGCAATGGCTGTTGAGACTACTAAGATTATTCTTAGTGAACTTGGGGGTGATTTATTTTCAATTCTTGTTGATGAGTCTCGCGATATTTCGGTTAAAGAACAAATGATTGTTCTTTTACGTTATGTTGATAAGAGTGGTTGTATAGTGGAACGTTTTCTTGGAGTTGTCCATGTTGGTGACACTTGTTCTTTATCTCTTAAAATTGGTGTTGAGGAGCTTCTGGGAAAGCATCAGTTGTGTATAGCAAGGATACGTGGGCAAGGATATGACGGAGCTAGTAATATGCAAGGAAAGTTTAATGGTTTGAAGAGTTTAATTTTGAAAGACAATCCTTCTGCCTTCTATGTACATTGTTTTGCTCACCAGTTACAGTTAGCACTTGTTGGTGCAGTGAGAAAACATCGGAAGATATCTATGTTTTTTACACAACTCAATACCATTACAAATGTTGTTGCTGGATCATGTAAACGGCAAGACTTGCTTCGTGACAAACAAACTAGTGAAGTTGTTGAAGGTATTTGTAGTGGTCAGATTCCTACTGGGAAAGGACTGAACCAAGAAGCAACTTTGAAGCGTGCAGGGGATACACGATGGGGTTCCTATTATACTACACTCTTGAGCTTGATCAGATTATTTAATCCGGTTATAGGTGTTTTGGAGCATATTATTGAGCACACAGAGGATCACGATCTCCGAGGTAACGCTGAACTAATGTTGTCAACCATGAATAAATTTGACTTCATATTTCTCTTACATCTTATGAAAAATATTATGGGAATTAGTGATGGATTGTCACGTGCTTTACAAAAAAAAGATCAGGACATTGTTAATGCAATGAACCTAGTTAATGTCACAAAAAACATGTTAAGATCTATGAGGACAGATGGGTGGGATTCTTTTTTACAAGAAGTTACTTTATTTTGTGAGAGCCATAATATTGTTGTTGTTGACATGAGTTCAAGTTTTGTTGATCCTAGAAGAGTTTTACGCAAGTCTGAGGTGTTGACAAATCTACATCACTATCGGAGTGACATGTTCATAGATATTTTAGAAAGACAAGTTGAAGAGTTGAATGACCGATTTGGTGAAATTGGTACTGAATTGCTTTTTGGTATGGCTTGTCTTGATCCACAGAACTCATTTTCTGCATTTGACAAGGAGAGATTGATAAATTTTGCAAAATTATATCCTTATGAATTCTCTCCAGTCAATATCATGGAACTTGAATGGGCACTTCCTACCTACTTTCAAGATGTCACACATGATGCAAGGTTTTCTAATCTTGATGGGATAGCAGGACTTGGTAAAAAAATGGTTGAAACGAAAAAACATTTGATTCATCCTTTGGTTTATTTACTTGTCAAGTTGGCCATGCTTTTACCGGTTGCAACAACGGGAGTGGAAAGGGCCTTTTCTGCTATGAATATTGTCAAGACTCGGCTTCGTAATAGGATAGGGGATGAATGGTTGAATGATCTCTTGGTAGCCTATATTGAGCGAGATATTTTCTTAAGCGTGAAAACTGAAGATGTACTTCAAACATTTCAGAATATGAAATCTCGTAGAGGAGTGCTGTAAACAGGTAATTTTAATAAATTGTATTCTTTATGATGTTTTTTTTTGCATTCTTTTTATATACCATTGGGGAAAAAAATTATAGTATACTTAGGCCCTCCCTCATATATATTCCTGGCTCCGCCACTGCTTCCTGTATGCTTTCATTATTTTTGGAACTTTATCAATATTTGTTTTTGACTTTTTCACACATGACAAAGTACTTTGATCACATTGTTATAATATGTTTTTTAATTTTTTGTAAGTAAATATATGCAACTAGAAAAAAAATCAAAATACCATTGGAATCAATGTCCGCCAAGCCTGCTGCAAATACTCAACACTTGCATTTCAACTGTAACATTCAGCAAGTATTTACCAATGAATGCAAACTTAAGCGTTCCTTTTTAACATGATGCATTTTCACTTAAACTCTTAAAAAGTCGTGATGAACATGACACTAGTCCAGTTTAGCATTTCATTCAGCACATCAGTAAGAAAAATAGATTATTGCGCGCAGGAAGAGGAGATGGCGCTGTTGGATGATGATTACGAAGGCAACATAAAGTTATTATGCAAATTAAGTTGTAATACATTTGGCTATATTTACTTCACAAAAGAATATGAAAGGTCACTACAACAAATGTATGAGTGATAAGAGTAGCAATCATATATTCTTAAAAGGACTAGGAGAGTGGCAACTCGTTATATGATCTCATTGAAAAATAACAGAGGTTTTCTAAGAAACTTATGTTAGGATCGCATCCACTATAGATCAGCGTTAATCAAACACAATAACAAACACGAAAGTAAAGAACACAACAATTTAACATGGAAACCCCTCAAGAGAGGGTAAAACCACAAATCCACTATGAATGTAATACAAGATTGGAGTCGCTCTCTCACTCAACACTCTTGAATACAATCACCTCACCTTGATTACAAAAGTTCTCTCTTGTGTATCGCACACAACTCTCTAACTTTTGCAATACTTCAAAACCCCTACAAATATCTATATTTATAGGCACCACAAATATTCTAATCCTAATATATCTCAATTCTATTTGTGACAATTACCATCTTTTCTTATCTTGGATAGAAATCTTCCACAATTCTTATCTCTACCAGAATAAGACTTTCCTCAATTATCACAAATTAGAATATTGCTCATAATAGGATTCTTAACTTATTTAGGAATTCGGGGCGGACCCCAACAAATCCTCCCACGGCTCGAATTCCCTAATACCTCAACCGATTCCGAGAATTTCACCTTTTTCTCGGTCTTCATCGTTGTTGCTTCACCATCTAAACAATAGATGTTCTTCTTATGCATCATCCCTTGTAGAATCAAGTTTCTTCCTTTATACACCTTGCAACTTCTCCCTCGTCCAACGAATCTGTACCCACGTGATGCCAACACACTCAAAGATAGCATATTCTTTGATGCATCTGGTACATATCTCACATTGAGAGCTTTCTTGATCGTACCATCATGGAGTTTAAGACAAACAGTTCCAACTCCTTGAACCTTCATCTTCTCATCATTCCCCACAACAATATTACCAAGACTTTCATCAGTGCATAAAGTCTCAAACATCGCTCGATCCCTACATATATGCATAGAAGCAGCAGAGTCCATCACCCATTCTGATTTATTCTTCACCGAACCAGGAACGGTATCCTCACTCGCCATCAAAAACTCTCCCTCATCTATCACAAGTGTAGAGTCCGCATCATCAACTTTGTTCTTCCCTTCATCTGCTTAAAGGACTTCACATCTTCTTTAAAGCTTGGACAGAACATCTGCATATGACCCGTTTCACCACAATAATAGCACTCAACAGTGCTCATATCCCTCTTACTCGGCCGAGATTTGCTTCTTCCTTGCAGGTCATTGCGGTTGCGACTCCTTCTTTCAGCACTTTCGACAGCTAAAACTGCCCCACTTTGAGAAACAACATCCTTTGTCATCCTCTCATTATCTCTTAACGCCTTTAACACATCTTCAAGCGTAAGAGTTGTCCTCCCTACTAAAAGCGTTTGCTTAAAATACTTGAAGGACTTTGGCAACGATGACAACAGCAACAGAGCTTGTTCCTCGTCTTTCATCGGCTCATCAACATTAGCCAGATGACATACCAGCTGATTAAAACAACTAATGTGATCATGGAGACTACTTTCTTCATCCAGTTTTAAAGAGTACAACTCAATCTTCAAATTAAGTCTGTTGGTCAACGACTTCGAAGCGTATATGCTTGCTAACTTGTCCCATATCTCCTTCGGTGTCGACTCCTTCAACACGTTATATCTCACATCGGGTGCAAGTGCTAGCCTGATTGTACTCGCTGCTCTCTTCTGGATCTTCGCCCAATCTGCATAACTCATCTCTTTTGGCGTCGCCTTCTCCAAGGCATCATCAAGTCCTTGTTGAATTAACACATCCTTGACGGTTAATTGCCACATAATGAAATCCGTCTTCCCATCATACTTGGGTGCATCAATCCTCAACGACTTTAGATCTTCCATCAAGCCAAGAAAAGATCGACTCACGACCAACTATCCACGCGCAAACAGTCAACTTCGGACACCAGAAATCACACCCTCCCGAACCCAAAATCCGATCTCCACCGTTCAGATTTTAGATATTGATGTAACGAATCTACTGTCCGAAAATCAGGACGATCAGACCACGATGACTTTCCAATCGTCAATTCTTCAACAGCTGCGCAGACCAGAAAATTCCTGCGAATTTTCGTAATTACTTCGTGATTGCCTTCTCTTTAACGCCGAATCTACTCCTCGAACCCAAGCTCTTGATACCAGTTTGTTAGGATCGCATCCACTATAGATTAGCGTTAATCAAACACAATAACAAACACGAAAGTAAAGAACACAACAATTTAACGTGGAAACCCCTCAAGAGAGGGTAAAACCACAAATCCACTATGAATGTAATACAAGATTGGAGTCGCTCTCTCACTCAACACTCTTGAATACAATCACCTCACCTTGATTACAAAAGCTCTCTCTTGTGTATCGCACACAACTCTCTAACTTTTGCAATACTTCAAAACCCCTAAAAATATCTATATTTATAGGCACCACAAATATTCTAATCCTAATATATCTCAATTCTATTTGTGACAATTACCATCTTTTCTTATCTTGGATAGAAATCTTCCACAATTCTTATCTCTACCAGAATAAGACTTTCCTCAATTATCACAAATTAGAATACTGCTCATAATAGGATTCTTAACTTATTTAGGAATTCGGGGCGGACCCCAACAACTTAAACTAACCTAATTAAGGTTAGACAAGAGGCCTTCTTTTTCTTGCTCCAGAATTTGTATGATTATAGATTATCCACCAGCACTTGCAAGAAATTAAGTGCATCATAAACATTCCAGGCCTGAGAGAGAGAAATATGAAATAGATATTCACAACTATGATCAACCAAAATAAGAAGACATAAAAGATCTCTAATTACTATAGGAAAACAGGGAAATTCCGACTTAAGCAAGTCTGACTGACTTTGCTCCAGCACTAAATCTAATCAATATGACTAAGTGGTCGGGTTATGGTTGTCCTATAAGGACCAAGGTCATCTGGACCGACTTAAGTCAACTGACATTGTCGGCTGGAGATGCCCTCAAATCGCAACCGCTTTCTGTTCGAATAGCCTTTTCTTGTAATGAACTTACTTCATATCCATCTATTCAAAAAAAAATACAATTTCTATATGAAAGTACTTTTAACTTATGGCCATCAGAAGTACTTTTTGCATCTATTGGTAGCTACCTCTAAAAAGTAAAACTATATATGATAGGCTATGTATAGCCCGTACCCGTCCTGGACCCCGGATCACTACCAAAGAACCCGGACTCATATCTCAATCATGGTCCATCAACTAGTCTGGATTCATATTTTGTCATGACTCACCTACAAGTCCTAACCCATATTGGAGTCATGGCTCATCTATAATCCTAGCCCATATTGAAGTCATAGCTCATCCATAAGTCCGAACTCATATGGGAGTTATGGCTCATCTAGTAATCCGAACTCATATTGGAGTCCTGGCTCATCTGCTAGTCCGGGCTCGTATCAGAGTCCTGGTCCATCAATAAGTCCGAACTCATATTGTAGTCCGGGCTCACCTACAAAACTCGAGCTCACAGATGTGGCTTAAGTTCAAAGTTTAACTCATTCCTGGCGACAAAGGCAATAATCTACGTGAGAAAGACTACACATTGTTACGTGACGTGTTTGGGTCATCACTGAGGGCCACACCTGGAGAGGACACGTAAGAATACCTAATGATTGGCACAATTGTGTCCTATTCAAGCCACACGCCGGCAGGAGCCTGGCACACGACACCACAATTCTACACCTGAACACGTGGGATCCATCAACATCACCCAGGTGTCCTACCTACCTAGGATTCGACGCTCATGATTGTAGGTACAACCCCTAAACCCTAATTCTTGGCCTATAAATAGACCAAGGAGAAAAGGTCTAGGGGTTACACTCTCTCTTTTACACACACTTATCTGATACTATAAACACACTATACATACACCCTCCATATTTAGATTTCTCCATAGTCCTTTCTTCCTTTCCAAAGCTGTTACTTATTCTCACGCCGGAGGCGCCGCCAGGGTCCA
The DNA here is from genome assembly GCA_030848705.1 of Heracleum sosnowskyi. NCBI lineage: Eukaryota > Viridiplantae > Streptophyta > Magnoliopsida > Apiales > Apiaceae > Heracleum > Heracleum sosnowskyi. The sequence continues at coordinate 84,258,340 of CM061242.1, forward strand.
AACCCCCCTCCGGTGTTGTTTTGCAGAGTCCCAACCGCAGCGACACCGCTTCCAGGCGTGGGATCGGCTGGGAAGGACTAGATCGGGATTTGGAGTTATCAATATACATGATCAAACTACTTAAGAAGCGAAATCTCATGTTTAGTCTTGATCTTCATCTTTGCTCAATACTGAAAGAACAAATGTAACTGATACATGATAGAAATGCAATGAAACAATGAAATAACTCTCAACATTTACCCTAAATAAAAATCAGAAAACAATAAGTTTTTTATATTGAGTTTATCTCTTTTGAAATGCGAGAGATAAGAAGATCATATACTGATACTAATTCTAACAACTTTCTAACTAACTTTGCTGAGCTGGAGTTGCTTAGTTGGATTGCTGAGCTATAGATTTTGCGAGAGATACATTCAAAGTTACCTTTGACCGGATAATGATAAAAGTGGACATTGGGTATATTATGAATCGTATGAATTAGACTATGAAATACATGGACATGCTCAAATGTTGATTTGATTTAGATAGTCTACACATCGATCAAGAAAATAAAGATTAAAAAAGAGGATGACACATTTAATGCCTCGAGTTTAATCTATAATATCAAGGTTAAAAGGATTATATTACATGGTACATTATTCACGAAAGGCTTAATCGAATCACCGATTTAATTATTATAACTTGGGTAGAAATAATGTATTATTAGATGCCGCTCATTGTTTATGATTTTAATTAAATTTTAAAATCGTTGTCAACGTAATAATAACCTATAAGATCACACACAAAGAATGCTCGGAGGATCATTTAATTTAAATTCAGATTTAAACTCATTCAAATTATTAATATTAATTAAGTATGACTTAATTAGTTAAATAAATATGAATTTTGAATTTTTATTAATATTAATTCTGAAGTTCATAATCTCTCTTTGGCTGATTTAGTTGGAGACGTTTTCATAAAAACCCTAGCCATTTTTGAGAGCTTTAGAGAGAGAGAAAATGAATTCAGTTGGTGCTAGCACACCCATCCTCGAGATCAAGCATTCGTGTGGATACCGGTAGAGCGTAGATCGCATCAAGCGGGATACGTGATGGTTGATCAAAGCTCGGACCTCCATTAGCCTTCCTTTTCTCAACTGTTAAAGCATCTTTAAGGTAAAGATTCATTATTCTGAATTAAATATATGTTTTCGCATAGATCTTGTGGAGGATTTCGTTTATTGTTTTTGTTTTACGCGTTTTTTTGCTGCATTTATGTGCTTGAAATCCTTTATTTACTTGTATCTTATAAAAAATTAAATTATCAGAATTATTTTCACATCTAAAATCTATTATCCCTATTCATCATGTAACCAAAAGAAAAGTTTATCGAAAAAAACAACGAAAAGAAATTGAAAGGGTAAGAAGCAAAATTTTATGAATGATTAAATATGTAGAAGGTATTTACAAAGGGAGGATAACATGTAACTAAATACAATTACAAGTACAAAACAATAAGAATGAAGATATCAATTTATTTTTAATAATATAAGATTAAGGCATAATGGAATGGGGAAGAGAGAGAGAGAGATTAAGGGATTTGATATGTATTTCCTAATTAAAGAAGGATCATAAAACTATTGGTATAGTTGATCCCCATATACGCATAATATCATGTACTTGTGCAATTGGGCTGCTTGCATATGCTAATCACCGGGCTTGAGAGTAGTTATATTTATTTTGACTAGAAAAGGTTTTTAAACTAACTAGGCCCTATAAAGTAGGTTTTTTAAGATAAGTAGATTCTAGATACGTGTCTAAACAATAATAGTTATATGTATTCTAGGTAGAATGTGGATTTAATATAAATGGGGCAGCGAAAACAGGTTTTTAATAACTAGGATCGTTAAAATGTATCTTAAAAATAAGTAGGGACTAGGGTTGTATTTATATTAAAATAATTACTTCAATTGAAATAGATTTTTAAAATAATTAGACCCATTAAAAATATGTTTAAAAATAAGTAGGACCTGACCACCGACGGACTAGAAAACTTTAAAAGTTTGACTTTTTATAACAATCTGGACCACAAATTATACACGTATACCAAATCTCATCCCTTTTTTCTGTAAAAATTTGGACCACATATTAAACATATATATACACATAATATTCTTAATATGTATACACATAATATATATATTCTTAATATTCCCTTGTCCAAGATTTGTCCAAACCTTCCCTTCATCTCGTTCGCTAACGACGACCTCTTGTTTTTTCGCTGACCTTCCATGTGTGTTCTTCCTCTTCACTGTCATTTACATATGTCATGTGTGTGTGTGTGTGTGTGTGTGTGTGTATAGGGAGCTACTCTAGTGAGAACCAACACTATGCTGGGAACTGAGAACCAATACACGCGCCTGATCCAAGCAGAATCACGGTGGCATTTTTGAAATTTTCAGGAACTCTAAGGGTAAACATGTATATCACAATATACAAACACACATAAATTCGATAAGTATTCAGTAACAATAACAGGGACCCACTCAAACCTTCTATCCTCCATAATTTCTCTGTCAGTGCTTCAAAGTCCTCGACAACAACCACCCTACACCGTCGTACGTCAACGATCTATCTTCCTATACACATTAATTTGTTAATATTAGCACAAATCACCACCATTTTCTCCTATGTTTTTCATAATAACTTCCAAACTCTTCGAATCACCAAATTGAACCACCACTGCACTATCACCGTCGCAAAACCACCACAACATCATCATTAACACACACAATCACCGGAACCACCAAATTCAATGTAAAATCACCAAATTCAAATTGAAATTACCAAAAATTTAACCACACAATTGTCATTGCCACCACAATCATTTCTGAAATCACTAAAACCAAGTTCGAATCACTAAAAATAAAACTGATATCACCACCAGAATCACTAAATTTCAAATTCGAATCACCACCACTACACCACCACACTGACACCATAATCACAACCATAATCACTAAATTCAAAATCAGATTACTTATCACTAAAAATGTAAACCACCAGCATCACTACTTACAAAATCACCAATCACTGAAATTTAAGTAACATCACCAATTTCTACATATAAATCATAAAATATACTAACACAAATCAGCAAATAAAAAGGTGATTCATATTAAAGAATAGGTGATTAGACATAAAAAAAAAGGTGATTTGTGTGCAAAATTGACTAAATTGCACAAACATAATTATTCCCCATTGAACTCTTTTTTTTGTCTCCCGTTCATTCCATTAAATGGCGTTGTTTCCTTTATATCTATTCAACTGTGTTCTTGTTTCATTACTTGTGCCGCCCTCAGATCCGAAGATGGTGACGAAGATAAATTCAATTGAATTGTAAAAACGAATGTTAATAGAGAAAAGTGATTCAGTTATGATGAAGAAGGTAGGAGAGGTGTGGTGAGATTATAAGGAGAGAGATGGTGGATAAGAGAATTGTAGAGGTTTTGTTAAGAAAGAAAGATGAAAAGAATGGGAGAGAGAAGAGCGGAAGAAAAGATAGAGAGAGAGAGAGAGAGATGTATGTATATCATTGTTGACAAATCTGGATATCTGAAATGAAAATGGAAAGGTCAGCCCTCAGCAGAAATAAAGGAGAGATAAAAGAGTAATAAATTTTTAGATCTAAATACATGGCTGAGATTTAACCCTAGTAAAAAAAATATGTGGCTGAGATTTAGTCTCAGTTCTCATTATAAGGTGGGTTCTCATTTGAGCATCTATCTATATATATATATATCCATCTCTCTAGAACTTCTTCCTTCGATCAACTCTAAATCTCCTACAATCGTGCATCACTTATTTGAAACTCTAATCACTAGATCTTATAACCATTCTTCGATATCCATGTATCGGTGATCAGTTAATCCTTTTTCAACATAATTAGTCAAAGATCGATAGTTGAAGAAAACTATCTTGCCTTTATTCTTATTGCCCATATCTGAAGATCAAAGAAATATTATGTTAGGTCCAAAGTATCGTAGAAGGGGGGGTTGAATACGATACTCACAAATTCTTTAATTTCGTTCGTGGATAAATCATTCAGTACAACTACGAAATCAAAGGTACCAAATCAAAACAAGAGTCGGGGAATATATCGTTTTATAAATATAATCCGCGAGGGGTGCTACAATTCTAATCCGTAGATTAGCTTCAATGAGTTCTAGGTTATACACAATCAATACAATGATAGAATTCTGAGCAATATTAATTTCTATGATTTTCTCTAGCTCAATCTTCTCTCTTCGTAAATGATTTTGTGTTCTTCCAATTAACTGAAGAAGACACTTTTTCTCTTCTGTATTAATTATAGACTTGAATAGAAAACCATCGAACCAAAAGTAATCAATTAATCTTGGCCGTTGGATCTTCATCAATCTGTCAAACAAAGAAACTTTTCACCTTTTCCTCAAATGAAAAACCATCGAATTATTAAAAGTAATTTTCCATTCGATAGTTTTTAAATAAAAACTATCGAATGTCAAATTACTTAATAATTGTTTTCTGATAGATTTCATGTATCCCATTCGATGGTTTTCATAAATGAAAAACCATCGAGCCATTTTCTTTAGACTTGATCTTTTATAAAACCTTTTGAGTTTCAGGGTGTTTAGTATTAGACTGAATCAGTTTCTTCTGAGACGATAAAACAACTTGATCTTTTTAAGTGTTGTCAACTGGTGCAACTGGTCTGGTTCACAGATGAATAACACTTGATCAATTCTTCTATGTCTTCAATTCAATGCTGCTGATTAGTCCTTTGTCGATCTGGTTGCTTCAAATAAATCACTGGAACCCTGTGGTACTGACTCTAAATCATTCACATACTTTTGTAGTCTTGAAAGTCTTGTTTCTTTAATTGTCACTGAGGCTTGAACATTTTCATGAACTTCTTTCCGTGACCTGTTTACGGACTTCAAGAATACATGCCATATTTTGATTTTTTGAGTTTACCTTTTCTTCTTTGATTCTGGATTCCTGTGCTTCTGTTAATATTATTGTATGTCTTGTCCTTTGTTGTGTTGTAGTTATCTCTGTTACATCTTATGTTACATTATGCTTTACAATCTCCCCCTATTTGATTGTATAGAGTTCGATAAGCAAATACCTCGAGGATAACTCAACTAACTAAGGAAACATGAAACTAATTAAAGTAAGACAGCTTAATAATATTAGATGCATTCTGGATGAGATATATACATTTCCAGATTTCATAATTCAAAAAACATTAAAACTTTATACATTGAAGTTGCTCCTCTAGTCTGAGCTAATAGTTCTTTTGTTCTTTGCTTCTGTTCTTCAGTCCATCTCAATCTCACCTTCTTCAATCACAGGATTGGAGTTAGCAGCTTGATAATCAATCACGGATGGATAGTGCAATGAATCTCCAGGTTTAAGGATTGATCCTTTGATGTGTCTTCCAATATATTCAACCTCTTGACCCACTCCAGCCCACAACCATGCAATGTTAACATCTTTCTTGTTTAGCTTTGGCATGTTTGGTAGTCTGGGACGCACTTCCAATCCTCTCTCCACTCTCTTCCTATAGTAAGGAACATTCTCCATTAGAAATCTTCTTAGAGTGTCTGCTGCTTTGTCCTTCTCCGTTGATGAGAATCCAGTGGATCTAAGATACTTCTCCACTGATATTAGATAGTTACTTGGATAATCTTTCAGCTTGTCCTCCGTTAAATAGCAGATTCTGAACAAATCATTCGTCATGAATCTAACCATTGGAGGGTCTTCAGTAATCTCTGGACTGACTTTCATCAAGATTTCTATAACATGCTCACGGAGCAGTTCATTTAGCCTTGTAGTCCTTTGTATCTTGATGAGCATCACCTGCAGTTCCGTGTATGTTCTCTGTTCAAAAAACTTAGTAGAAATCACAAATGTACCTTTCTCAAGAAAATTTATCAATATGTTCCAAGCACCATTGCTTTAACCCCAGCTTTCAGAAAGATCACAGAATTTCTCAGTGCAGTGAAGTAAGTCTGATCTTCAAGATTTGCACTTCTGATGTCCTGAATGATAACTTCCACCTCCGCATTGTCGTTGACTTCTAATCCGTCTTCAACTCCACAGAAAGTTTTATAAGCCATCTCCCAGTCAATATCTTGTTTCTTTGCCAAATCCATCATCTTCTTCTTCCTTACTTCAGCATACACCTTGAATCTTTTGAGCTTCTCACTTCTTAGAACTGCCTGATGTCTTTCCTTCTCAGCTTGCCTGGCATCTCTTTCAGCTCTTTCAGCTTTCAATATCTCCAAGGCAGCTTCCTGTTGTTGCTTATGCATCTCAAATCCCTCTTCACTTTCTTCTGCTTCCATGTCTTCAATCCAGTACTGTCTAACTGGAATAGTTTCATTGGTTTCCCATACTCCTCATCCATCTGTCTCCCATCCTCCATTTTTCTCCCCCTTAGTTGAGGAATCCTCGATGAAGTTGTCCTCATTGTAAAAGGTTGTAGTAGGATCAGGTTGTTGATTTGAAGGTCCGGGTTGTTGGTTCCTCAACATATTCCATATCGACTGTACTCCGTCACTTTGGTTCTCCATGAAATCAGCAATGTCCTTATTCATCTCATTCATAGAAGCCAGATTCAGATCAATGTTATCAAGTCTCAAGTTGATAGTCTTTTCAATTTTATCCAATCTCTGGTTAAGCTTAGACTCCACTCTTGACAGGGTGTTCATTGCATCTTTTACCCTAGCTTGACCATCCCGAATAACCAGAACGTCTTCTTTCAAAGCTACTTGTCCTTGTTGCAGATCATTTACTTCATTCATGAATCCATCCTTCAGCTCTTTGACATCTGTTCTCAAGTCGACCAGTTCATCCATTGTTTCCTTCCTCAAGGAGTCCACTGCTTGTTTAGTACCTGTTATAGTGCCAGATGCACTGCCTAAGACCCTGTAGGTTCTTCTGGAATCAGCTGCATCCAAGTCAACCTTCTCTTGAATAGTCATTAAAGAAGCATTGGCTTGACCGGAGGAGATCCCTTGGTCAAAGGAAGGTCTCAGTGGAAACTTGAATAATGGATTTCCTTGTTTATCATGAACTGTCATCTCCTTGAGAGTGGATTGTACATGTAACTCTCTTTCAGTAGGTAGTAGCAAATCATCAATGTTTGGTAGGGTTAGGGTGTCACTCCTCACATTTGGCTCTGGGTGTGCACTCAACGTTTCTGTTGGTGTTTCACTCATATTTCTTTTCCCACTCAGGCCAGGTGTATGTGTTTGTGTTTCACTCATTCCCTTAGTGCTCTTTGTACCTGCATCAGAAAACACCGTAGCCATCCTTAAGGAGGTCACCGGTGGTGCAATGGGGCTTCGCAAGTTCCCGTCCTTGGATATACCAAGTTGTTGATCATCCGTAGATGATGTATCCTTTGTAGGATCTAGAGTTTGAATCTCTATGAGGCTAGAATCAGGCTCTATTAACAGCAGAGATCCTGAAACTCCCTCTAAAGTCTGTGAAGACTTTTCCTCAGTTAACTTCTCAATTAAAATTGATTCATTGTCACCGAGTTGCCGATCTGCACCTACGTCAGACCCTTTACCCGCAGGATCCAGATATGTTCCATCTGGGGAGTTAGATAATGACCCTTGAAATTGTGCATTTAGGTCAAAACCTTCTCTCGGCGTCTGTGAAGACACTTGGTTCTTAGAACCTTCAACCAGTGAACCTGATCGTAATATGGTCGGAACACCAGTTGCTTCCGTCAAATCCTCCTTGCTTGATTGAGCTATAGGTTTAGATATAGCTTTGGTTAGTGTAGTCCAATCAGCATCAGAAAAATCTGTGAAGGGCTTTTTGGAGGTTTGAAATGAAGTTTCAACAGTTGCCTCGTTTTTTAGTCTTCTCCTTTTAGAGGAAGGCAGAGTTGTTGATGAATGGCGTATCTCCTTATGTGGTGCTGCTTTGGCACTATCTCCCTCTACACTCACGGATGTCTGTATGTTGGGTATAGTAGGGGAAGGAGGTTCGTTTATGTTTTCATTTGGCACGTCCAAAGGCTCTATGACCGTGGTTAGATTGTGGGTTTGCAACCTCTTGGTCAGAAATGGCCACCGAGGGCTCTGGATCAACATCCATTGTGTTAGATCAGAATTCAATGATCGTCAGGAGCTAGACTCAACTGATCAGGATTGCTGACGTCATCAGGATTACATGGTCGTCAGGATCAGAATGCATATCAGGACTGGGATCAGGATTGATCATTAGGTTTGGAAGCTGATCAGGATTCCTACTTCGAGTTATATTTGGAGTCTAGTTAAACATGGAAGTTTATTCTGTCGGTTCCTGGTTTGTAGTATGTAGCTATCAATTATAGATAGGTTTCAATCTTTGTAATTGATTAGGACTTATCATTGATAGAGAAGCTGTGTATTATATAAACACAGTCTTGGTTTCGATTTAGTAATTCGGAAGAGAAGAGAAGCGAATCAAGATAGAAGCTCTTAAGAACATAGAATTTCTTGAGAGAGTTTTTGTAAGCTAGCAGCTCTCAAGAACATCAGAATTTCTTGAGAGAGTTTGTAACAGTTTTATATCAGATTTAATAAAGCTGTTATCTTTCTTTCATATTTGTGATATATACATAAAGAAGTCGATTATCTTATACTATTGTATTCAACCCCCCTTCTACAATAGATTATTACTGGGCAACAATTGGTATCAGAGCAAACTGATTTAATTCTGAATCAGATACGATCTAAAGATGTCGACAACCAAGTATGAAAGCATGAAGATTCCCATCTTGAAGAAATCAGAATATCCAACATGGAGGGTAAAGATGCTGATGTACCTGGAGGCTATGGATCCTGACTATTTGGACAGGATTCGTGATGGACCATATATTCCTACACGAATTGTAGAACGAACAGATACAGTACCTGAACATTATGTGGTCAAGGCTAAAAGTGAATGGACTCCAGAAGAAAAAGCTCATGTACTCAGGGAACCGAAGATAAAGAATATCTTACACAGTAGTCTTCATGCTGTCATGTCAAACAGAGTGATTGCATGCAAGTCTTCAAAAGAAATCTGGGATACTTTGGAAACTCAGTGTCAGGGATCTGCATCTGTCAAGAAAAACAGAAGGGCTCTTTTGATTCAAGAATATGAACAATTTGATGCAAGACCCGATGAGAGCCTAACTGATCTATATGATAGATTTCTGACACTATTGAACAGTTTATCTTTAGTTGACAAGGAATATGAAACTGAAGATTCAAACACCAAGTTTCTAAGAGCTTTACCTGAAGAATGGGACACTCAGACATCGATCATTAGACATCAGTATGATCTTAACACTGTGTCTCTTGATGAAGTCTATGGGATGCTAAGAACTCATGATCTTGAAGTTCAACAGAGAAAGAACAAGAAAAGCAGCAAGGCAAAATCAATTGCTTTGAAAGCAGAGGCTAAATCAAAAGGAAAAGCTATGGAGGTCTCTAGAAGTAAAACAAGAATAGTTGAGTCAGATCCTGATGACTCTTTATCAGATACTGATGGCAATGCTGATGCCAATACTGATGTTGATTCTTCTGACTCAGACATGGAAGAGATGGTTGCTATGATTGTCAGAAACTTCAGAAGGATGAAGTTCAGGAAGAATAGAAGACAAGGCAACTTTCAGAAAAAGGATTTCAATTCAAACAAAGATAAGTATATCAAAAAGGACAGCAAGGGTAGCAAATTTGACAGGTCAAAGGTTAGATGCTACAAGTGCAATGGTATGGGTCACTTTGCTTCTGAGTGCAAGAAGACGAAGGCACTTATCACATCAAGCAAGGATTGGATGGACTCTTCCTCAGAATCTGATACTGAGGTGGTCAACTATGCTCTAATGGCCAATGCTGATGTAACTGCTGCTCCTGATGATAAGGTACTAAATACTATCTTTGATTTTGATACTGATAATGCTTCTGAGTTAAGACGTTTTCTAAAGTCATTACATATTAGCTTTAGAAGTCAAACTGCTGAAAATACTAGGATCTTATCTGAGATGTCTGAACTTAGAAAAAGGAATGATATTTTAGAAGCTGAATTTTCTCGTATGCAAGAAGTACAAAAAGAATGTGATAATGTGAATCACATGTATGTAGAGATGAAATCCAAATGTACTGCTCTTGAAAAGGAACTTGAAAATGCTAATGAGAAAATCAGAACCTGGACAGACTCTGGTAGGAAATTTCATGAGATTAATACCTCTAAGAATTGGAAAGAGTGTCTAGGATATAAGTCAGATGAGGATAAGAAATTGAAAGAGAAAATTGTCATTGATGAGACAGTCAGTCCAAAGACCTATAGACATGTTATAGATACAACCAAATCTAAGATTACTCCTGTTAATTTTGTTTTTGGTAAGGATTCCAATTCTACTTTTGAAAAGGGATCTACTTCTACACAAGGAATTAAAATCATAAAGTCTAAACCTGTCTTGAATAAAGTCATTACGAATGTAGGTTTATTGTCTCAGAAACAGCTTAAGGATAAAATCTGTGAGGTGACAGATAAGGAAAAGGAATCTACTGTTAAGAGAAACAGGAATGGTAAAGTTGGGATCAACAAAGAGAATGGTTACAAATATATCCCAAATGCACCTAGAAAGTGTTGTTTTAACTGTGGTAACTCTAATCATCTTGCTATTGATTGTAAGAAGAGTAAGAAGAAGATTACTGATATTCCTAAATCTGATGTTAGGAATAGATCAGTATTTTATAAACCACAGAAGTCCTGTTTTCATTGTGGTAGTATATGGCATTCTATTTATACTTGTAAAGATTATCATGAGTTGTACTATAACTTTTATGAACCAATGCCTAAAGTTAATAAAAATAGTGCAAACTCTGGTAGCATTAAGAATGTCAAGTTGGAACATGCTTTTGTTAATACTGATACTGACAAATCAAAACCTGATGGAGTAAATCCTGTCAGGACTGCTAAAGTCAGAAAGTCTTCTGCTGTGAAATTTAATAAATTGCATGGAAAAGGAACCCAACAAGTATGGGTTCCTAAATGTTCTAACTAGTGTGTTTCTATTCTGATTGCAGGGTAAAAAGAAAAATGTGTTAGTCATGGATAGTGGATGTTCTGTGCACATGACTGGAAACAAAGCCCTGTTATCAGAATATGAGGAAAAAGCTGGCCCAACTGTGTCTTATGGAGATGGCAACATTGGACAAACCTTGGGATATGGCAATATAATCATTGGAAATGTCATCATTGAAAAAGTAGCTCTAGTGAAGGGACTGAAACACAACTTGTTGAGTATTAGTCAAATCACTGACAGAGGTTATCATGTCAACTTCTATTCCACTCATTGTGAAGTAGTCAGTAAAGCAACAGGAAAGGTAGCACTGTCTGGCTACAAGCATGGTAACATATATGAAGCCAACATTCAATCAAATACTGATGACTCCCCTACCTGTCTGATCAGTAAAGCTTCAGTAGATGAAAGTTGGAATTGGCACAAGAAGCTTTCTCATCTCAACTTCAGCAACATCAATGAGTTGGTTAAGAAAGATTTAGTGAGAGGATTACCAAAAGTGTTATATACTCCTGATGGACTCTATGATGCATGTCAGAAAGCAAAACAACGAAGGACATCATTCCAGAGTAAATCAGAATCCTCTATTGGAGAACCATATCACATGCTACATCTTGATCTATTTGGACCAGTCAACATCATGACCATCAGTAAGAAAAGGTACACTCTTGTAATTGTTGATGAATATTCTAGATTCACCTGGGTGTATTTTCTGCACAGAAAAGATGAGACTCCTGAAGTTCTGTTGCATCATGTAAGAATGATTGAGACAACCACAAAGTACAAAGTCAAGATACTGAGAAGTGATAATGGTACTGAATTTAAGAATTCAAAGATGGAAGAGTTCTGCAAATACAAAGGAATCATTCAACAATTCTATGCTCCTGGCACACCTCAGCAAAATGGAGTAGTTGAAAGGAAAAATAGAACTCTTATTGAAGCTGGCAGAACTATGTTGGAAGAAGCAAAATTACCTACATATTTCTGGGCAGAAGCAGTCAACACAGCATGCTACACTCAAAATCTTACATTAATAAACAGATATGGTGTTACTCCTTATCAGTCAATCAAGGAAAAGAAACCAAGTCTGAAGCATCTTCATGTGTTTGGCTGTAAATGTTTTGTTCTCAGAACTCATCCTGAACAGCTAGGGAAATTTGAAACAAAGGCTGATGAAGGAATTTTCATAGGCTATCCTGCATCAAGAGCCTTCAGAGTTTTTAATTTGAGGACAAGGACTGTCATGGAGTCAATACATGTATCTTTTGATGACAAGAAGATAGCTGGAATCAATGAAGACTCTCATGACAAATTGATTTTTGAAAATGAAGCTACCAAGGAACCTGAAGAAAGTGAATCAGATCCTGTCCATACATCAGATCCTGATGGGTCACCAAATCCTGATGACACACCAGATGTTGATGGTGCAAATACTGATGATGCAATCAATAGTAATACTTCTATTAGTGCTAATGTTGAGGGAGAGCAACATCATTCTACTACAAGTTCAGAGTCAACACAATCATCAGGACAGAATTCTTCAGATACTGATTCAAGTGATGATCCTGATAACTTATCAGGAGGAAATAGCAATAATTCAGGGGGAGCTTCAAGACAAGCAAGTTCTTCAAATCAAGATAACACCAATCTAGGGAGAGCATCTTCTTCAAGAAACAATTTAACACCAGCAAGGAAATGGACTGCAAGTCATACTCCTGATTTGATAATTGGGGATCCTGATGCAGGTGTTCAAACAAGAAGTGCAACTCAGAATGAATGTCTATACAATAACTTTCTATCCAAGGAGGAGCCAAAGAAAGTTGAAGATGCACTTAAAGATGCTGATTGGGTTACTGCAATGCAAGAGGAACTGAATGAATTTGAAAGAAATGAAGTCTGGAAACTAGTACCAAGACCAAAGAACAGATCAATTGTTGGTACAAAGTGGATTTTCAAGAACAAGACTGATTCTGATGGAGTAATAATCAGAAACAAAGCAAGACTAGTTGCAAAGGGGTATTCTCAACAAGAGGGAATTGATTATGATGAAACATTTGCTCCTGTTGCAAGACTAGAAGCCATCAGGATATTTCTTGCTTATGCAGCACATAAGAAATTCAAGGTTTTCCAGATGGATGTTAAAAGTTCTTTCTTAAATGGAGAACTGGAGGAAGAAGTCTATGTTGAGCAACCTCCTGGTTTCATTGATCCTAACTATCCAGATCATGTCTACAGATTGGATAAGGCACTTTATGGACTAAAGCAAGCTCCAAGAGCATGGTATGAAACTTTAGCTCTATTCTTACTGGAAAGTGGATTCAAAAGAGGTGCTATTGATAAAACTCTATTTTATTTGAATCATGGTAAGGACTTGTTGTTAGTTCAGATTTATGTTGATGATATCATTTTTGGGTCAACAAACAATAAGCTTTGTGAAAAGTTTTCCAAGCTTATGCAGTCAAGATATCAAATGAGCATGATGGGAGAAATGAGTTACTTTCTTGGTCTTCAAGTTAAACAGACTGATGAAGGGATTTTTATCAATCAGTCTAAATATACAAGGAATTTATTGACAAGGTTTAACATGCAAGATAGTTCTCCTGCTACAACTCCTATAGCTACAGCTACCAAACTTGATCCTGATCAAGGTGCTGAGGTAGATGTAACTCACTACAGAGGAATGATTGGCTCTTTATTGTATCTCACTGCAAGTAGACCAGATATCATGTTTGCAACCTGTCTGTGTGCAAGATTTCAAGCAAAACCTAGAGAACCCCATCTGATTGCAGTCAAAAGAATTTTCAGATATCTCAAAGGCACTTCTTCACTTGGCCTTTGGTATGCAAGGGAATCAGATTTTGGGTTGTGTGGTTATTCAGATGCTGATTTTGCAGGATGCAAAATAGACAGGAAAAGTACTTCAGGAAGCTGTCAGTTTTTGGGTGGAAGACTAGTTTCATGGTTCAGTAAAAAGCAAAAATCCATTTCCACTTCAACTGCAGAAGCTGAGTACATTGCTGCAGGAAGTTGTTGTGCTCAGATAATGTGGATGAGAAATCAGTTGTTAGATTATGGTCTGTCATACTCAAAGATCCCTATTTATTGTGATAAGCAAAGTGCTATTGCAATGACAGGAAATCCAGTTCAACATTCTCTTACTAAACACATCAGTATTCGATATCACTTCATAAGAGAACAAGTTCTGGAAGGAACAATTGAACTTCACTTTGTTCCTACTGATCAACAACTAGCTGATATATTCACCAAGCCACTACCTGAAGCTACTTTCAATAAATTGGTGAATGAACTTGGAATGATGAACTTTGAGAATTTCTGAGGAAAGCTACAGAGAGGAAATCCTGATAACTGTCAAATCCTGATGGTTATTCAGAAAGGTATGTTTTCGTTGATCAAATCCTGATAGGATGCAATCCTGACAGGAAGTCAATTGGTCAAATCCTGATGCTCAGATTTTGAAGCTGGTATGAAAACCAGAAGTTCTAAGACAATTTGTCAACAACACTCCTGGTAAACTCTGACAAATAAGATCATTACTTAGTCTTTGATTAAGTTATTAAGTCTTAATTTTCAATTCCAATTATATTTTTGTCAGTGATTACTATTCGTTATATTATGTATCAAATGCAGTGTTACTAACAAATTGTGCAGGAAAAGTAAGAAGGACAAGAACAATTGAGCAAATTGATAGTTTTCATTAAATCTTGAAGATTCTTTACAAATGAAAATGGAAATTACATATTCTTTTCCTAGTCTACTTTTCTACTCAGGAACACGTGCCCTGCAAATAAGCATGAACACTCCTGATGGATCATAACCAGGCTTTGATCCATCTAGGGCTTCTCTTGTTCCATCCTTAAGAGACAAGAAGAGGAGCTGATTTACTTGAAGGCGGATCGTCACCGTGACCACCGGGACGCTTCCGTGCCTCCAACTTGCATGACATACAAGCATCACGGATTCTCTTCTTTCTTTTCTCAAGCTCTCGGACGAGCTCTTCATCATCTTCATCCTCATCCTCTTCATAGATGAGGTTATCAAGCGGATTCCAGTTCGGATTGACTTGCAGGAAGTTGTGCCAAACCACATCAAACATTGCGTTTATAAACGCTTCATGTTCCTGAGGGTCAGGAACTGGTTGTGGCTCCATCTCAGCAAGAGCCTCATCCATCACTTGCCAAATCAAGTCAAGCTCTTCTTCAGGTATGTTGTTTTGTTGATTGGCAGCCATTGAAAAACAAAGAAGGTGAAAGGTTTTCGTAAGTTTTTCTCTGGAGAGGGTTTGTGTTTTAATAGATATATGATGATTATGCTTAACAGTTCTATTTAATAGAGAATGTGTGTTGAGGATGCAGGTCATTTTTGTTTATCGAGGCGACTGTTCAGTTTCTCATAATTACTTTGCCTCGGTAATTGTTAAGAATGGTTACATGGGTATTATGCTATTTGTTTTTGTAATCATTTAAAAAAAAAAAACAACACTTATCAGGATTATCAAAATAAATTTTGTTTTCTTAAAATAAAACTTTATTTTACTTCATTTTAAATATTTTTTTCTCAATCCTGATAAGGCAAATGGTTTCATAGGAAATGCTTTTATTCCTGATGAGGTTAGGGTTTTCTTACATAGGAAAATGCCTACTCGTTATGGTTTAATTTCTAATGCTATGGGGCAAGGCCAATCACACCTTGTTCCTAACCCAAGCATTCATCCTAAACAGTCTAAACAGTCAACTGCCACCTCTAATGTCTCTCAAAAGACTTTAGTTGTAAAAGCAAAGAAGTCAGCTAGAACTGATGTGTCAGGAAGGCAATCAGGTTCAAAGGACTTTTCCTCTACACCTATCACTAAAAAGAAGTTACAAGGGGGTGTACAAGGGGTACTGGTGAAGAAAGCTATAAAGAGAGGTGAGGCTGTTTCTGTTAAAAGAAAGTTAGTGCTCAGGGATGAGACTGACTCAGAGGATGATTTACCTATATCCTCTGTGATGGATGTGAATAAGGAAGTTGCTGATACTGCTACTGCAGCTGTGGTTCCATTGTCTACACCACAGAAGAAAAGGAAGTTATCAAAAAGTAGGTATCATATTCCTTTAGAAAAGAAGCAGGATACTGATGTACATGACACTTCTATTCTGAATGAGCAATCAGTTTCTACTGCTCAAGCAAATCCTGATGTTAGTATTCCTGATGCTGCACCAAGTCAAGTGGTTACTATTTCAGACTCTCCAGCACATGACTCTCCAACAAAAAGACATGTTGATATTTCATGGGAGAAGTATGGTGCTGCTGCTTCCAATCTTGGGATAAAACATCCAATGGAAAAGCTAAGGAAGGCAGAAGAGTTAGTCTATCAGAGACAGAAGAAACTGAAAGGATCAAGCCCACAAGAACCTGAACCTCAAAGTGGTTCAGCAGCTCTTTCTGATGATCCAGCCACACAAGAACCACTCAATCAAATTTTGGGTGAAGGCTTAGTTAGTGGAATGGTCACACAAGAACCATTTTCTCAAAGGGAGAATGCAGACATCAACATTCCAGCTACACAAGAACCATCTTCTCAAAGTGAAGATGCAGGCCAAGCTACAGTTTCTGAGAAATTTCCTGACAAAGTTCAAGGGATTTCTGGTGCAGATGAAGTTCAAAGATTGGTCGAGGACACTGTCAATGAGGGAAGCACACAAGAACCTTTGACTCGATGTGTTGAAGCAGCTTCTGAACCTCATGCTCCACAAGAACCATTGGTAGCGTATACTGATGCAAGCATATCAAATCCTGACGGTGTTCATCCTGACGCTAGTGGTGCTCTTGATGCTGAGCCTATCCTGATACAGCCACTTCGTTCAAGACCAATGGATCATCCTATAACAGATTCACAGGATAAAATGAAAGGTATAGTTATTCCTGATCCTGATGATACTCACAATAATGATGATGATGACTCTGATGATAGTGATGATTATGAGAATCGAAAAGAGAAGGAACAACTTGCTACAGCACTCAAAATTAGTCTTGGAACTAATTTTGGTTCATCAAGTACATATATGGCTAGCAAAGCTTTCACTGGGAAAGATCAGAGACAAGATTTTTCTATTCCTTCCTTTAATCCTGCTGAGGCACTTAGACAGAATGAATGGAACAATTCATGGCACAGATCTGCTGAATCTGTAAGTTATTCTTCTGCTTTGGAACATGCCTATGATGCAGTAAAATCTATAGAGAATCAAGACTTGAAGAATCATCTGAAGGCTACAACTTTGTTATCCAAAAGTCTAAAAAGTGAGATTGATTCTATCAAGAACTCAACTGAGTTGGTAAGGAATGATATTTCTCAAAATTTTACAAAGGTGCCTACTGCTTTTCAGCTAAGGGTAGTAGAATCCCAAGTGAAATCTGTTATTTCTGAACAATCCTCTATCAACAGAAGGATTGATTCTCTGGATACCAAGGTAACTGACATTCAAGCCTCTCTTTCCTTAATTTTGAATTTATTGTCAAATCCTGATGTCAAAAAGGGGGAGAAGGTTAGTCGGACAAAATGCACACCTGATCTAGTATTAAGGAATAATGATGATGATACTGGAGATGATGGTTGTGACAAAGTGATACAAGGAGAAACCTCTGATGCTGCTGTTATGAAGTCTACAATTCAAACTTCACAAAGTCAAACAACGCAGTCAACTCATGTTTCTGATTCTGGAGTTAAGACAGTAAGAACGTTGGTGCAATCTCAGATCCTGATGGAAGAACAAATCCTGACACCTGGTCATGGATAGGGGTGATCATTCGGTCGGTTCGGTTAAAAACCGAACCGAATTAAAAAAACCGAAAAACCGAAATGCTATTTTGATCAAACCGAACCGAACCGAAGTATTGTACAAAACCGAACCGAACCGAAATAGTATGGATCGGTTTCTTCGGTTCGGTTTACTGTAAAACCGAAATTTAAAAATCCTGTATTTCAGACAGTATTTACAGAAATAGTGATCATGATTTGATTTGTACAGTAGTACTATAAATAACCTGCTAAACTAACAAACAATCTTACAATCCACAAGGACCACAGGTCCACAAATGCTAAACATTCCAAGTTTAATTACCACAAGTCCACAAGTACAACTGATTACACTTACAGAATTACATAAATAGAATTTAGAATACTGCAAACTGCATTAGCAGCATTACTGCCATTAGGCCCATTACACAACACAAGTCTACATTTAAAAAGTTTCTACAGCAGTACAGCATCAAGCCATCAACTGAAAACAGACAGCAACAGTCCAACACAGGCTGACAGGCTACACAGCAACAACCAACACTGAACACTCCAACCTGAAATAAAACAGAGTTACAGAAACTATAAATAGGACAGAAACAGAACAGAAATTATAAAACAGAGTAACTAACAGACAGTCCAGAACTCCAGACAGCCAGAAATTATAAAACAGACAGCAAGCTTACTGAGTATCTACTATCTACTATCTACCTGTAGGACTAGCAGGGGCAGAAATAATAAAAAGACATGAGACTGCAGTACCTAGGCTAGGTAACCTAGCTGTCCCTGTCCAAGTCCAAGTCCAAGTCTATCGCTGCGTCTTTGCCATTTTTTTTCTCATCGAGAGAAAGAACAGAAAAAGCTGTAGAATACCAAAACCGCAAAACGTGTTAACATTTAACTCGATCAAATGAACATATTAATTGTGAGGAGTGCGGACAGTAAATTAAAGAAATATTATACCTTCTTCAAATTTCTCGATATCATCTACATCTTGTTCAATTGTCTTTGGACGTTTGGCCGATCGCAACCAATCTTGAGCACAAATCAAACCCTCAACAACTTTAGGTGTCAAAGAACTCCTATATGGATCAAGGACTCTTCCACCCGTACTAAAAGCGGACTCCGATGCTACGGTGGAAATAGGAATTGCTAGTACATCACGAGCAAGTTGTGAGAGGATGGGAAATCTACTTGCATTAACTTTCCACCATTTCAAAATATCAAACTCATCATCATTTTTTGTAACATACACGCTCTCTCTAAGATAGATATCTAATTCACATTTAGATTCTACTTCCCCACTCTCCATTTTTTGTCTCATAAATCTAGCTCCCAATGCCGATTGTGTTCTTGAAGATGTACTCGAATTTATGCTTGAGGAATTACTTGAAGATTGAGCTTGTTGATTAACTTGACTAGTTTTAGGTTGACAAGTCTTTTTATACTCTTCAAATAACTCTCTTAGCACTAGATTTGTGTCACTTGCCAACTTCCAACCAACATCTTTTCCATATTCCTCACAAAGTGCAAACTCAATGAACTCTAGTTTGTACCTAGGATCAACAACAACCGCCACATAGATGAGTTTGTTCATTTTGTTTACATTACCCCAATACTTGTCAAATTTGTCTTTCATTTTTTCACCCATTAGCTTCACCTCAATATCCTCACTATTAATCCACTCTTTCAATAAATAATTAACCGTGCTAATTTCATGGTAGAATACATTAGATGTGACATACAAAGAACCCGAAACCCTCAAGGTAAGTTCGTAAAAATGAACTAACATATCCACCAACCTACTAACATTACCCCAATCCCAAGAAGTAGGCACCCCATTCCCCTCGTTAAGCTCAATTAGAAAGTATGGATCCATTCTCTCAAATAACTCAAATGCACTTTGTAATTTTTGAGCAACTTTTAGCATTAAATAAGTGGAATTCCATCTTGTTTTTACATCCAAACACAACATAGATTTGCAATCAATATTTTGTAAGTTAATACACTCCTTGAATTTGGCTACTCTAGCCGGAGATTGCCTCACAAACCTAACCGAGTTTCTCACTCTCACAACCGATGGATCTTGTTCTTTAAGTCCATCATTCACAATCAAATTAGCTATGTGAGCAACACATCTCATGTGCATGTATTTACCTTTCAAGAAATCACATCCCCTAGTAGTGAACCTATCTCTTAAATGACCTATGCAAGTAGCATTTGAACTTGCATTATCAACCGTAATTGCAAACACTTTTGCAATTCCCCATTCTTTCAAACACATATCAATGTCCCTAGCTAAGAGTTCACCCTTATGACCTTCAATAGGACAAAAGTTAATTATTTTCTTGTGCAATTTCCAATTTTGATCAATGTAGTGAGCCGTTATGCACATATAATTAATTTTTTGTATTGAAGTCCAAGTGTCTGTGGTGATGTTAACTCTTTGACCCGACATCTTAAAATATGTAGTCAACCTTTTCTTTTCATCCAAAAAAATTTGATAACAATCTCGTGCGACCGTAAAACGAGAGGGCACCTTAAAAAGTGGTTGAGTACTTTGCATGAAATCAATAAACCCCTCACCCTCAACAAACCTAAATGGAAGTTCATCAACAATAATCATGGCGGCTAATTTCTGCCTAGACACTTTTTGACTGAAGAACCATTTCTTAAGATTACTTTCACTTCCTCCAACAGATTGTAAGGATAGTTGTGTTTGCTTCGATTCACCACTAAGTGGAAGCTTTTTACAAACTTTAAGGTGAGCATTAAGTGTGGAAGTGCCATTTATACTAGAATTAGAACAATATACCTTATCACAGTACTTGCATCTCGATTTCAAACTGCCGTCGGGGGCCTTAAACTTGATAAAATGATCCCACACCATCGACCTTTCTTTAACCGGCTTTCTTTTCCTTATCACAGAGCTTGCTTGAGTATTGTTACCTTCATTAGAATCTCTCATCTCAACCTCATTCTCATTCTCGGGTTGTAAGTTTGACATCGCTGTAAGTTAAACAAATAGAAAGTTGACTTAAATTAAACTACAATGTACTCTGTAGTAGTTCTGTTACCAAGCAAATTCAACACAATGACAGAAGCAACAGAAAATATAATATGACAGAATACAAATTAGACAAATAAACAAATAGAAAAGGTTGTAATAACTTAAATAAACTTTGCAGAAAATTGACTTAAATAAACGATACAGTCATACAGATTGCTAAATAAACTGAATTATGCTAAACTGTTGAGGTTTATGCAATCTAACGTTCTGTTGCTAACTTACAGTTTATGCTCATTGAGGTTTATTCTAGGTCCGTTTATGTTATACAGATTGTAATGAGTGTAACCTAACGTTCTGTTGCTAACTTGCTATGCCTATAAACTTGCTACAATCTGCTAAACTTTGCAGATTGTAGTCTCATCGAGAGAAGTTTATCATAATTATCGATACATGTTGCTATAATTCTAGGTCCGTTTATGCAAATTATTATCATAATTTACTATCATACAGATTGAGGTTACCAATCCTACAGGCTACACTCATTCAGAACATCTCCACTGGTTAATACTACTGGTTTTTCTGGTACTAATCTCCACTGGTTTTTAAAGCATTCCCCTAAGCATACAAAACCCAGTCCAGTCCAGTCAATAAACTTCCATAAATTTGTTTCGAAACACAGAAAACATAATTAGAAATTAGAATCAAGAACATTGAAGAATCAAGAAACACAGAAAACATAATTAGAAATTAGAATCAAGAACATTGAAGAATCAAGAAACACAGAAAACATAATTAGAAATTAGAATCAAGAACATAATTAAACCTAAACAACTAAACCTAATCAAGAAAGGAAAGAATTAAAAGAAGAATTATAATCAAAGAAGATACCTTCTTAATTGAAGAATCGCAACTCGCAAAGCAAATCTGATTCTTCACCCAGTCGGTTGAGAAAAGAGCCAAAGAAAATATGTTTTAGATATGTGAATATGTGATTGTCTGATTGAGTTGCTCGAGTTTTAGTCGTGTTTTGCAGTTTTAGATCTAGGTCGAACTTCGAAGAAAAGGAAAGTAATTGAAAGGTGAAACTTGAAACTGAATTACTGAAAGTCTAATAATATAAATATAATATAAATATATACATATATTTATAATTTTTAAAAATATATAAATATATTTCGGTTTTTCGGTTTTTAACCGAACCGCTATTTTTAAAACCGAACCGAACCGATTTTATTCCGGTTTAATCCGAAAAACCGAATAAACCGAACTTTTGAAAAAAACTCAATCCAAACCGAACCGAAAAATTTCGGTTCGGTTCGGTTTTTCGGTTTCGGTTCGGTTTTGCTCAGCCCTAGTCATGGACATACTCTTGCTACAATTCCTGAAGGTGATGAAGATGTGATTATTGATAATCCTGAAGATGCATCAAATTTATTCCAGAAGTTTTCTACAAAAGATGGCAGAATTGTTACTCTATATCACACTGATAAAAGAGTTCAACAATTATATGCAAGAAAAGCACTCTCTACAGCAAGTGAAGAATATCCTGATCTCTCACATGAAGAATTCTTAAGACAACAGAGAGAAATGATGGAAAGCTTTGATAACCCTGCTCCTGCTAGACGTAGAGGAGGCAGAGGTAGGAGAGGAGCTAGAAGAAGTAGAAGAGGTTCTTCAACTCAAACAATACCTAGACAAACAAGGTCTCGAGGGTTAAGAATTGAAGAAATTCCTGAACCTATTCAAACTCTAGTAGTTCCTGACAGATCTACTTTTGGTGATGATGGAAATATTGAAGAAGAACCTGAATTGAGAAGAAAATCAAGAAATCAAATCTCTGCAATACAAATCAAATTGAAGAATCAAATCCTGATGTTGTTCCTGATAATATTCAAGATCCTGATGATTCTGAAATTCTGCAAGAGATTGACTTGATAATTTTATCTACTGTTGTTGATTCTCACAACAAGGAAGTAGATGAAGAAGAAGAAGCCAGAAGAAGTGAAATTACAAGATCAACAAATAGAGATTTCAATCTCTATGTACAAAGGCTTAAACTTTCAAACAGAAGAGTGTGGAGGAACCCAAGCAGACAAGAATCTTCACTGGAAAGAAGCTATGCCTTTGAAAAGGAAAAGGATAAGAAGTGGAAACATATTAGCACATTAAGTTGTGATACACTTATCAATTTTCAGTCTAGAGGAATTATTACAAGCGCTTCAAGTGTTGTTGATTTATCTGGGATGGTTAGATCAAAAGCACTCTGGTTAAAGATGTTTTCAAATCTGAAGCAATTGACAAGTAATTCAAGAGGAGGTATTGGACACATGGATGCTGAATATCTGAATATGTCATATGTTGATCCTTACTCCTTAACTGAAATTGGAGGTACTTTAACTTCTGAAAACCTGAACAATTTACTAGCTGTTGATATAGTTATAGATTGTCATGATGGTTTTGACAAGAAAGAAAAGCTTCTGTACTTCATGAAAGATGGTAGTGTGAAGATTTTATCTATTCAAGATCTGCTGATGAAAACTACACAGGAACTGAAATATGTTCATTATCTTTTGAGATCGAAGAATCAAATATGCAAAGAATGGAGTGACATGATTTTGTCAACAATAAGAAGAAGACTAGATGGAAACAGTAATTTCAATGGTAATTATACTCCCACGTACTTAAATCAAAGAGGTCAGGATGTGGAAATGCAAAGGTGTACTGCTGTTAAAGAAGTAAATTTTGGCATGACTCATCTTTCTCTCAATCCTGATGGGAAGGAAATTGCTTATCTTTTTCTTGAAGAGCATAGTATTCAGAGAAACTCCATATTGAATCTCAGAGCAGCTATCTACCAGATTAATGAGGAAGATGAAGAACTCAGAAATCTTAAGGAAAGACTGATTCAAATTCTTGAAGAAAAAGAAGAAAATTTGTTATCCAACTTCTTGAAGATGAATCTGTTCTATCAAAGAATTTAAACAGATAAGTTGTTGCTGCAGATTTTGTACATTTTGTATATATGTTTTTGACATCATTGAATCTTAAGAATCTATACTTTATTTCACAAAGTATGAGATTGGGGGAGATTGTTAGATCTGAATTCAATGATCGTCAGGAGCTAGACTCAACTGATCAGGATTGCTGACGTCATCAGGATTACATGGTCGTCAGGATCAGAATGCATATCAGGACTGGGATCAGGATTGATCATCAGGACTGGAAGCTGATCAGGATTCCTACTTCGAATTATATTTGGAGTCTAGTTAAACATGGAAGTTTATTCTGTCGGTTCCTGGTTTGTAGTATGTAGCTATCAATTATAGATAGGTTTCAATCTTTGTAATTGATTAGGACTTATCATTGATAGAGAAGCTGTGTAGTATATAAACACAGTCTTGGTTTCGATTTAGTAATTCGGAAGAGAAGAGAAGCGAATCAAGATAGAAGCTCTTAAGAACATAGAATTTCTTGAGAGAGTTTTTGTAAGCTAGCAGCTCTCAAGAACATCAGAATTTCTTGAGAGAGTTTGTAACTGTTTTATATTAGATTTAATAAAACTGTTATCTTTCTTTCATATTTGTGATATATACATAAAGAAGTCGATTATCTTATACTATTGTATTCAACCCCCCTTCTACAATAGATTATTACTGGGCAACACATTGGTTGTGGTTCAGGAGCCATAACAGGTTTAGGGATATTACCTTCATTTACCTGTTCCCATGGGGGTAGAAGTGGTAGGGGCACCATTCTTAGATATTCAGTTAGAACAGTTGGCACCCCTGGAAGATGATTCTTTCTGATCAGAACTGTTATTGCATTGCTCTTCATCTTCATGCACTCTATGGTCTCCTCACCTTCAAAGGTCTCCCGCTCTTCATCTGTTAACACATCATCAAGAATTAGCTGTAGGAACCTAGGATAGAAACAAAGCACTGTCAATCCCAAATGACCAAACAGAATTGTAGAAGGGGGGTTGAATACAATTCTAGATATTTTAAACTTGAAATAACTTTCGAAAATAAAACTGAACTTATAAAATAAAAACACAAGCACTTAAATAATTTCAGTTGGATTGTTTGATGATCCAACTGAAGTGTTTTTATTGCGGAAATAATCTGTGATACAAAATGTACACAGCTGCTCAGTTACAAGAATGTAGAGAAGTATGCTCTCAAAGATAGCTAATACAATCTATTTGTTTTTTCTTCTCTTACTTGTTTTAACTGCTACACTTGGTTATAAATATTCCCAAGTTTACAATGCTATATTTGGATACTCTAAAGTACACTAAAGGTAACCGCCAGTAGCTTGCTTTTCATCCCTTTTGTCCAATGGTCCTTGGAGATCTTTGCTTTTGTCCTTTTGCTTGTTATGATCACTCCCAAGAACCTAATTGGAAATTGGAATGTTTCCTTATTTCCAGTGACCATTTTGATGGCTTCCAATGCAAAGTACACTTCCATATCTCCCTTTTGATCTGTCAGATAACTGTCACTATCACTTTGTCAACTATTCAGAAAAGCAATAATGATTCGTTGATAGTAGAGAGATGTGTTTCGTTGATAGCTTTATTCTTTGTTTCGTTGATGGTATAACCCTCGTTTCGTTGATAGAGTAGTCTTCATTCCGTTGATAGAGCAATCTTCATTCCGTTGACATGTCTTCACTTAGGCAAAATTACAAGGCATAATATATTTACAATTCACCAACCTATTTTGCCTATCTAGTACTTAGTCAACATGACTTAGAAAATCTATCTAATACCTACAACAAAATGCATATCAAACTATGAAGTATTGTACAATGCAGTTGCTGCATCACTCATTCCGTTGATGAGCTTCCTGTCAACGAAACGCTGCAAAGCATGCCATTCCGTTGACAGTTACAAAATGACTTAATACAAAATCTACTAAGTGTTTTTATAATTATCATCAAGAACAACATATTCCTAACAATCTCCCCCAATTTATGACTGATAGAATAACAGCCATAAATCAAGAGCCTTGATGATAACAAAAACACTCAGTCAAATTACACATGATAAAAATAGAAATTGCATTAAGCTTCATTGAATTTAATTGAAATATAAAGTAGGAAATCTTACAAAACAAGTGCATAGAGGTGCTCCTCTAGTCTGAGCAGATTTTTCATCTTTGCATCTGTGGTCTTGTTTTCTTCCCTTTTCTTGCATTGTTCTCCTCAATCTGAGCTTGAAGTCTTCTGTAGAAAATCTTCTCTTCTTCATCTTGATTCCCCAACCGGGATTGCATTAATCTGAGAGTTTCATTGGATGCCTTTTCCAGTTGGTCTTCTATTCTGAAGAATCTTCTACAGTTGTCCTTGTCTCTGAATTCCATCATCCAAAAAGGTTGGAGATGAATTTTCTTTCCTGTTTGAGGGACCTTCAATACTCTGGGAAGTGCACCAGGCTTGTTCCAGCTAGCTTTGATTTGGCAAATTTTGGAGACAACCTCAGCTTGGCCGTTTTGGTAAAACCAAAATCTTTCTTCAGACATTTAAACACAGATAGCAGTGTCTGATAGTCTTCTCCCAGAATCCTGTGTAGAGGCCAAACCTGTTCTCTCCCACCCTTGTAGACAAACACCAATCTCTCTGGTAGTTTGTAAGAAGCTGCTATTCCTCTCACTTCAACCAGGTCATCAAGATTGATATGTAGGTCAGACTCCTCCCTGATATCAGCAATGTAGATGAAGTCTTCTGGGTTGATAGGGGGTTTCTCAGCTTGTGGTCTCCTTACAAGAATTGGCTTAGCCTTGGCAGCCCTCTGCTTAGATTTCTTCTTTGGATCCATTTCAAAGAGGAATTTTGGAAAGTTGGCCTCATCAAACTCAATTGGCTCTCCCTTTGGCTCAATTGGCTGTTCATGGAAATTGACAGGATGTTTAGGATCACAGGCTAACTTTACCTCAGAAACTGGATCAGGAATTGTTGGAGGTGCAATAGGTACAGAAGAGTCTGTTGCAATACTCTGAGAGTCATCATTCTCAAAGGCTATGTTTCTCCTAGCTCTTGCCTTTGGTTGCCTTATGCTCTTCTTTGTACTCCTTTCCTCTCTGGCTTTTTCTTCTAGCTGTCTTTCTTCTTCATCAAGAGACTAAGCAACTGCAAGTGCTTGCATTGCTGCTCTTTCTGACTCTTCAGCCTTAGCTTCAGCAAAGTTTGGGTGACCAGCCCAAACACAGATTTCTTGTCCATTCCTGTAGACAATTGCCCTTTGCTTCCTTATCTCAGAATCATTGCTTTCCTTGCATTTTGTGATAAGTAGTCCAAGAAGCTTGAGCTCATCTGGATAAGGTGCAGGATAGAAAATCCTTGCTTTGTTTTTGCCCTTTGGTTTAGCAGGGGACTTGGGAGATAAGCTTCTTTGAAGTGTAGCTTGTTCCACATCCCTAATGCATGAAGTTTGTCCTTTTTCCTTCCTTGGACCTTGAGTGACTCCATGTAGAAGGGGCTTTACCTCATAGAAAGAATTGGTATGTGGCTCCCATTCCGTTGATACTAAAACCATGGCATTCGTTGATGGTGTTGTAGAAGTAGCTTGATCCGTTGATGGATTTGAATTCTTTGCAGTTTCAGCTATCTTCTTGACTCTTGCATCTATGCTGAACCAGTGGTCTTTTATTTGTTCAGCAAGTTGTAGCCTCATAGATGCTTGCTTAATCAAGTCAATACCATCCAGTTTATCCTTTCCTGACTCCCCCATAGCTAGTGGCTCCTTTGGTAGGGAAATGGCTGGGACCATAACCTTTGTAACTTGAATGTTAAGCTCCTTAGATTTATCCCCCTTTTTGTTATCATCAAAAGGAATGAATGGGAGTCTTTGAGCTGTCACTAGCTGGGCTAAAAGTTGGGTTTCCTTCTCATGTTCCCTTTGCATTTGAGATAAAGTAGCTTCCACCTTGTCCACTCTAGAAGAGAGAGTCTTCAAGGAGGTAGCCACCTCAGGTTCCTTAGAGAAAAACTTGTTCATCTTGGACACAGTGAGAAGGGGGAGCTTTTCATCAAGCCTCCTGTCAGAAGCATCCTTCAGGTTCCCAATAGAATCCTTGATTTCCTTTGCTTCATTCCTAGTCTGCAGCATCTGTAGCCTTTGAATTTCCAGAGAATCCATGATGGCTTTGTAGAATTTCTTGTCAGTGACACTTGCAGACTCATGAGCCAGATAGGCCTCATTATACTGCCTAGTAATTGCAATATCCAAGTTGATTCTTCCATGCATATCTTGAGAAAGCCAGTTTGGTGTAGGGGGCATCACAGAAGTCCCAGTCTGTGAAGTGATAGCCACATGTACATTGTCACCAAAACTATCATCATCATCAGAAAAATCAAACTCACCACTTATTGCAGCTCCTGGAGACAGATTGGTGATTGCATCCTTTGCTCTTTGCATAGATGCAGTTGTATGGATTAGGTTGAAAGACCTTTCTGCCTCCACATTGCCCTGTTGAGCCATAACTTGATAGGCTGGCACAGGATGAGTAAAGGTCTCAGGATCCAGGGAAATACTATCCAGAGTTTGTTGATAATGCTCTTGGAAAGTAAGTTCCCTTTCTCCCTCATGAACCTCCATTAACTCACTTGCAATGGTTGCTTCCTCCCTTATAGCTCCTGTAGTCCCTTCTCTCTCTCCTCTATTTTCTTGCATCATGGGCTCCCCATGGCTCACACCTCTCACACCCTCACCTTCACCTACTAAGGTGGAACCCTCAGCCTCTCCTTTTGCCTGACTGGAAGAAATAGTCAGCCTCTCACTCTCAGCCTCTCCTTTTGCCTGGCTGCAAGCCAGCCTCTCAGTTTCACTCCCTCTCATTCCTAGAAGTGTTTCAACTACCACTAGATCATCTGCACTAGTTGTGGAAACAACTTGATTTTCAATAAGAGGTGCAGAATGAACTATCAACGGAATGGTAGTTTGAACTGTCAACGGTATGGATACCGTTGATGGATAAACACTTGTCAACGAAAGAGACTGTTTCGTTGATGAAGTCAAGAAAGCACTTTGAGAAAGTGAGATTACAGTGGAATCTGTGGTGATTGATTTTAGAGATTGTTCCACAGATCCTCTTGTAATTTCAGAAAAGGATGATTGGTGGCCCAACAAATCACTTAACAAGTGATGGTCACCAATTTCAGAGTGGGGCTTCTCCAAGAAAAGAGTTGGAGAATCAGGGATAGATGAATGGATCATATCCACATCTAATGACTGAGTTGGTGAATTTTGTGGAGTTGGTTCAAGATTGATGTTTAAGGAATGGGACTGTAACCCCAGAGTAATGATAGGGGTTACATCAAACTGAATTTGAGATACTGGAAGTGTTGCTTCCAGTGTGTGTGCACCCTGTGAAACCTGGGATTTTTGTTTCACTCTCCTTTGGTATTGGGAAAAAGTAGACTGTGGGCTTGAAGTGTCCCTTACCCTCTTGGAGTGTGCTCTTGAAGGAGAGCTTGTTTCAATAATTACATCCTTTTGGGAGGATGCAACTAGACTTGTGCTTAAATCCATATTACTCATTGTGCCTTGTTGGGAAGACACAATGGGGCTAGGCTGGATCTCACTCATCTTTCCTTCCTTATCCTTAGGGTTTCTTTATGTTCACCCCTTCCCTCACCTCTTATAACACCTGCACCACTCCCCTTAGGTTTTGTAGTGGATTTTACAACAGGTGCCTTTTGGGAAGCACCTGAGGTTGGCTTGGAGGATTTCTTTGATTTAGGTTTTGTTGCTGGGGCAGGAACCTGTTGGGTCACAACTACAGACTCCACAACAACAGGGTTGGGTAAAACAATAGAAGTAACGGCTATACTAGCAGGGATAGCAGTAGTTACCTCAATTATTGGCAGATACACCACTGGAACATCACCATTGTTGTTCAGCCTCAGTATGTCTGTCAATACTCTCTTTTCTTGTACAAAGCAATCAAACCTAGAAACAGGGTTAGAGATAACCAATGGTGCTGGACTAACATGGTTAGCCAACATCATCAGAAATCTAGCATAATAGATATTTTTCTTCCTATTTACCTTATCACCCAACTTAGCACCAATTTCATACATAAGTTGGGTGCTAAAGTTGTAATATATATCAGTTAGGAGCATGGTAAATAGAATCAACATGGAATTAGTTAATGCATCAAAATTACTAATTTTACCAGAAAAGACCTTGATGAATGCATCAGCTAAATAACTGTATTCCCTAACCAAACCTCTCCTAATTATTTTACCCAGATTATCAGTAGGCAAAGAGTAGTTTATGGAATTTAGCATGTTAATCATTTCCGTATATGTAGGCAAAGCAGAGCAATTATTTTCAGGAAGTTGTAAGCATGCTTGCAACACATCAGAATTGACTATGTACTCATTACCTTGTATGGTGAATTGCAAAGTGCAATTTGTCCCACTGTACTCACATGAGGTCCAAATATCCTCGATTATCTCATTGTAGAGTGGTGTAGAGTGAAACATTGCGTAGCTCAGTTTGCAATTCATCATAAAATCCATCATCTTGAAGAAGATTCTGTTCGGGCTTTCCTTAACAACAAAAGGAATGTAGTTGTTCGTTTCGTAAATGAACCCTCCAGCAGACATGAGTTTCACGATGGGTGCCATTGTTGAGTAAAGAAAGCTTGAACTGTGATTTGCTTTGAGAGAGAAAGAGTAAGAAGGCCTTTGGAATTTTTGAGAGCAGGTAGAAAAGAATTAAAGAAAGTAAAATTTCTTAAATACTCCCCCAAAAATTCTCAAAAATTAAGTCCAATAATAAATATGAATTACTGGATTGGCTAAAAATGTAACCGTTACAATTAAAATATTACCATGATTTATACTTACAAGGGTGTATGCATAGATCATGGTAAAAGACGTGACAATTTTCAACGGTTTAGATTAACTGCGCTATATCAACGAATCAGAATTGGCCGTTTAAGGTCCCGTCTATTTCGTTGATAAAGCTGCGTTTCGTTGATATAAAAGAGCTATCAACGAAACACCCAGAAAAATGCTAAGACTGTCAACGAAATGGTGCGTTTCGTTGACATAGTAATTTTGACATAGACAAAATTGCACTTTTTCCTGAGAAAATTAATTCACAGAAAAACATAGCAAATTTCTGGCTACATAGTAACTTGCAAAAATCTCAGAAATAATTAAGAGAAATTTAGCATACCTAGCTCACTTACTAATCTTGAGAATGTTGATTTATCAAGTGGCTTGGTAAAGATGTCTGCAAGTTGTTGTTCACTTGGAACAAAATGTAACTCCACAGTACCATTCATAACATGTTCTCTAATGAAATGGTACTTGATGTCAATGTGCTTGGTCCTAGAATGCTGCACTGGATTCTCAGTAATGGCAATGGCACTAGTGTTGTCACAGAAGATAGGAATTTTCTCAACTCTTAATCCATAATCAAGTAGTTGATTTTTCATCCATAAAATCTGTGCACAACAACTTCCAGCTGCAATATACTCAGCCTCAGCTGTGGAGGTAGAAACTGAGTTTTGTTTCTTGCTGAACCATGACACAAGCTTGTTTCCTAAGAATTGACAGGTGCCAGTTGTGCTTTTCCTATCAATTTTACATCCTGCATAATCTGCATCTGAATAACCAATTAGTTCAAAGCCAGATTCTCTAGGATACCAAATGCCAAGGTTTGGTGTTCCTTTGAGATATCTGAAGATTCTTTTACTAGCAACTAAATGGGATTCCCTAGGATCAGCCTGAAATCTAGCACAAAGACATGTAGCAAACATAATATCAGGTCTACTAGCTGTTAAATATAAAAGTGAGCCAACCATGCCTCTGTAACTTGAAATGTCCACAGATTTTTCCTTAGTATTCAATTCAAGTTTGGTGGCAGAAGGCATGGGTGTTTTGGCAGGAGAGCATTCCATTAAGTTAAATTTCTTTAATAAATCATGAATATATTTTGTTTGACTAATGAAAATGCCTTCATTAACTTGCTTCACTTGGAGACCAAGAAAGTAAGTTAATTCTCCCATCATGCTCATTTCATATTTACTTTGCATAAGCTTGGCAAACTTTTGACAAAGTTTTTCATCTGTAGACCCAAAAATTATGTCATCTACATAAATTTGAACAAGTATATTAGAGCCATTCACAACCCTGTGAAAAATAGTTTTATCTACAGTACCTCTAGTAAAGTGATTCTCAAGGAGGAACTGTGAAAGTGTGTCATACCAAGCTCTAGGTGCTTGTTTCAAACCATAGAGTGCTTTGAGGAGGAAGTACACATATTCTGGAAAATCATCATCTTCAAAACCAGGAGGTTGGCTTACATACACCTCCTCTTCCAATTCCCCATTCAGAAAAACACTCTTCACATCCATTTGATAGACCTTGAAATTGGCATGGGCTGCATAGGCTAGGAAAATCCTTATTGCTTCTAGTCTTGCAACAGGAGCAAAGGTTTCATCAAAATCAATTCCCTCTTCCTGTGAATAGCCTTTTGCAACCAATCTAGCTTTGTTCCTTGTGACTATGCCATTTTCATCCATCTTGTTTCTGAACACCCATTTTGTGCCTATGACACTCCTGTCCTTAGGCTTGGGCACCAGCTTCCAAACATTGTTCCTCTCAAATTGGTTTAGCTCCTCTTGCATAGCTAAAACCCAATCTGGATCTAGAAGTGCATCCTCAACTTTCTTTGGCTCATCTTGAGACAGAAAGCTACTATATAAACATTCTTCTTGAGTTGCTCTTCTAGTTTGGACTTTTGAAGAAACATCACCTATAATTAGCTCAATAGCCTTGACATGATTCACTTGATCTTCTTCCTTATTCTCAAAAGAAAGACATTCATGGAAACCTTCATCACAGAGACCTTGAAATTTGAGATCATCAAAAACAACATGTACAGATTCCATAACAATGTTGGTTCTGAGATTATAGACTCTGTAAGCTTTCCCTGCTGCATATCCCACAAATATTGCTTCATATGCCTTTGCTTCAAATTTCCCCAAATGCTCAGCTTGATTTCTCATAACAAAGCACTTGCATCCAAAGACATGAAGAAAGTCCAATAGTGGCTTCTTTCTTTTGAGTAGTTGATAAGGGGTCATTCCCTTGGCCTGTTTAATCAAAAAAATATTTTGAGTGAAGCAAGCTGTGTTAACTGCCTCAGCCCAAAAATAAGTTGGTAACTTTGACTCATCTAGCATTGTCCTTGCAGCTTCAATAAGTGTTCTGTTTTTCCTTTCAACTACACCATTTTGCTGTGGTGTCCTTGCTGCTGAAAACTCATGCAAAATACCATTTTCTTCATAGAACACCTTCATGCTTGAATTCTTGAATTTTGTCCCATTGTCACTCCTAATCCTTCTTACTTTGAAATCAGTATGATTGTTTACCATCTTGATGTGATTGATAATGATTTCACTTGCCTCATCTTTGGAGTGCAAAAAGAAGGTCCATGTAAATCTAGAAAAATCATCAACAATCACAAGACATTATTTCTTCTTTGAAATGGACATGACATTTACAGGGCCAAATAGATCCATATGAAGCAACTCAAGCTGTTGGACAATTGATGACTCTGTCTTGCTTTTGAATGATGCCTTCTTTTGTTTCCCTTTTTGACAGGCATCACACAAACCATCCTTGGAGAATTCCACCTGTGGAATTCCTCTAGCAAGATCTTTCCTCACCAAATCATTCATAACTTTGAAATTCAGATGAGATAATTTCTTGTGCCATAGCCAACTTTCATCCTTGCTTGCCTTGCTGAAAAGACAAGTGATGGTGTCTGGACTTGTGCTACTAAAGTCAGCAATGTACATATTCCCTCTTCTGAATCCAGTCATGACCACATTGTTGTTCCCTACCTTAGAAACAACACAAGCTTCTTTTGAAAAAGTAACTAAAAATCCTTTGTCACAAAGTTGGCTAATACTAAGCAAATTGTGCTTAAGACCATCCACCAATGCAACCTCATCTATGATGACATTCTCTTTTGAAATCAAGCCATATCCCTTAGTGTAGCCTTTGCTGTCATCTCCAAAAGCAATACAAGGGCCAGCTCTTTCCTGGAACTCTGTGAGCAGGGTAGAATCACCAGTCATGTGTCTTGAACAACCACTATCCAAGTACCAAAGATTCCTTTTATCTCCCTGCACACAATAAAACCAAATCAAGTTGATTTTGGTACCCAGGTTTCCTTGGGTCCTGTTTTGTTAGCCTTTGACTTTCCTTTTAATTCAGTTTGCACCTTGGGCTCAGATTGATTTAAATCAACCTTTATCTTTGGTGTTGATTTATGAGGGTTGCTCACATTTTCATTCACAGCATGCATAGTTGGAGGAACAAACATGTTATTCACATTCCATGGCATTTGTGGCACATTAAAAATATTCATGTATGGATTGGGCACAAATGGCATGCTAGCATATGGATTCTGAAATTGTGCATATGGAGCAAACATGTTAGGCATAACATGCATTGTAGGCATAGAACCATTCATTGCAGGCTTAGGCATTTTCACATTAGCAGTCTTCTTAACAGATTTGCAGTTAGTAGATAAATGACTAACACTTCCACAATTAACACATGTCTTTCTAGGAGCATATTTATCAGGTGTGTAATTGTTATGTTTGTTAATCCCTACTTTGTCATTCCTGTTATTCCTTTTATTTCCCTTAGCCTCAACTTGAATTTTCTCTACCTTGTCTTTCAATTGCTTGTTAGACAAGTGACCTACATTAGCTTTTTCAACAGGCTTCTCAACTTTCTTTGATTTACTAGACTCACCTTTATCAAAGTTCTTGGTGACAGGACCATACTTGTTATTAAGTCTAGTGAGTTCTTCTTTTCCTTTCTCTGTCAACGAAACAGCCTGATCGGTTGATGGTTCATCTGTCAACGAAACTTTGTATTCCGTTGACATATCAACCTTCAACAAATGATCATTGTTGTTTGTTGACTCTGTTTCTGATTCTAAGGTTTCACCAGCATACCCTAGCTTCTCTTTGTTCTTTTTCCATGATTGCTCACAGAAAGATTCCATACCTTGAACATTAATGATGTTGGTAGCAACATTCCTGGAATCCTTCCATTTTGCAATCACACTTTGTTCTATTTCAAGTTGTGTTTTAAGAATTTCTTCCCTTTCTAACACTTTCTCAAGTTCCTTCTTAGTATCCCTACTAACATACCTCATTTTCTCAAATTCAATGAGTTGTGCTTCTAACATGGCATTCTTATCACTTAAGAACAAATTAGTCTCTTTTATTCTTGAATTCTCTTTGGTAAGTGATTTAAGAGTAACACGCAAATTATATAGTACAGTAGACATTTCATTTACTGCACTATCGCATTCCTCTTTAGAAAGCTCAGAAAGATTAGTAATTGTTACCTGGTTGCTTGAGGAGCTTGCTTCCTGCTCATGATTGTTAGCCATAAGAGCCAAGTTGACATACTCAACATCATCATCAGAATCTTCACCATTACCAGCCCAATCATACTCCTGAGACATGAAAGCCTTTTCTTTTTGCTTGAGAAGTTCAAAGTATTTCCTTTTATAATCAACAGGCTCAAATTTCCTGTTACCCTTCTCAACCTTGGGCTTTCTGCAATCTCCAGCAAAGTGACCAATCATTCCACAATTGAAACATTTAGACTTAGACTTTTCAATCCAGTTATTTTTGCTAGGTTGAAAGTCTCTCCTTGGTGGCCTTGCTTCTGAGCTTCTCTTGAATTTGAACTTAGAGAATTTCCTTGAAAGAAAAGCAATGTGTTCATCAATCTCATCTAAGTCATCCAAGTTGGCTGGTTCTGGTTCTTCTTCTTCTGTCATCTTGCCTTTTCCCTTGCTAACATCACTTCTACAACTAGCTCGACTAGTTGTGGCTTTTGCAGCTTCTTCATTGTCATCTTCCAGTTGGTTCACAGATGCAATCAATGCAATAGATCCACCTTTCTTCTGTACCTTTTCAATTTCTTCATCTTGTTCCATTTCCAACTCCTATGTCTTTAAAGTTCCATAAAGCCTTTCAAGAGTGTAGTCTTTGTACTCTTGAGTGTTTCTGAGAGAAACAGTCATAGGCTTCCATTCTTTTGGAAGAGCTCTAAGAAATTTAAGGTTTGAATCCTTGGTTTGATAGATCCTTCCATACAACTTTAATCCGTTCAAAAGCTTTTGAAACCTACTAAACGTGTCATTTAGGGTTTCACCAGCTTTGAAATGAAAGTGATCATATTGTTGTATGAGAAGTTGCATTTTGTTCTCCCTAACTTGCTCAGTTCCTTCACAGAGAGTTCTAACAGTGTCCCATACTTCTTTAGAGGTTGTACAGTTTATGACATTGTCAAACATCTCTTGCTCCAAACCATTAAACAGAATGTTCATGGTTCTTTTATCTTTATGGATTTCTGCAACATCTTCAATAGTCCATTCTGAGACAGGTTTTGGAATTTCTACATCAGGAGCATCATCTGGCAGTCCAACTCTAGATGCAAACTTCATGGGAACGTGTGGACCTTTCTCAATGCAGTCTACATACCTCTCATCCATAGACATGAGATGTAAATGCATCTTTAATTTCCAATGAAAGTAATTGTCCTTATCAAGAACTGGTATCTTTACACATGCATCCTTCTTCACCATGGTTACTGTTTTGGTCTTGATCTTTAAACTTCTTGTATATTAGAAGCTCGCTTTGATACCAATTGTTAATCCCAAATGACCAAACAGAATTGTAGAAGGGGGGTTGAATACAATTCTAGATATTTTAAACTTGAAATAACTTTCGAAAATAAAACTGAACTTATAAAATAAAAACACAAGCACTTAAATAATTTCAGTTGGATTGTTTGATGATCCAACTGAAGTGTTTTTATTGCGGAAATAATCTGTGATACAAAATGTACATAGCTGCTCAGTTACAAGAATGTAGAGAAGTATGCTCTCAAAGATAGCTAATACAATCTATTTGTGTTTTCTTCTCTTACTTGTTTTAACTGCTACACTTGGTTATAAATATTCCCAAGTTTACAATGCTATTTTTGGCTACTCTAAAGTACACTAAAGGTAATCGCTAGTAGCTTGCTTTTCATCCCTTTTGTCCAATGGTCCTTGGAGATCTTTGCTTTTGTCCTTTTGCTTGTTATGATCACTCTGAAGAACCTAATTGGAAATTGGAATGTTTCCTTATTTCCAGTGACCATTTTGATGGCTTCCAATGCAAAGTACACTTCCATATCTCCCTTTTGATCTGTCAGATAACTGTCACTATCACTTTGTCAACTATTCAGAAAAGCAATAATGATTCGTTGATAGTAGAGAGATGTGTTTCGTTGATAGCTTTATTCTTTGTTTCGTTGATGGTATAACCCTCGTTTCGTTGATAGAGTAGTCTTCATTCCGTTGATAGAGCAATCTTCATTCCGTTGACATGTCTTCACTTAGGCAAAATTACAAGGCATAATATATTTACAATTCACCAACCTATTTTGTCTATCTAGTACTTAGTCAACATGACTTAGAAAACCTATCTAATACCTACAACAAAATGCATATCAAACTATGAAGTATTGTACAATGCAGTTGCTGCATCACTCATTCCGTTGATGAGCTTCCTGTCAACGAAACGCTGCAAAACATGCCATTCCGTTGACAGTTACAAAATGACTTAATACAAAATCTACTAAGTGTTTTTATAATTATCATCAAGAACAACATATTCCTAACAAGCACATCATATATGCCTGTTCTTTCATCCAATGGTCCCATGCACAGAATAATCTGATCAATCACCAATTTTCCAATGTTTATATGCCTATTGTTAGCAATGGCAAACCCTATCTTCTGAAGAAATAGAGGAATGCCATGTAGATTTGTAAGCTTAGCAGTAAAAACATGGATTAAAGTGTGAAAGAAAAAATTCCATGGCTTAGTCAGATAATGCTTTAGGAACTCTCCCACAAAGAAGTTTGGTTGTTGACTTCTTATGAGAGTGAAGAAAGCATGTATTTCCTCAGTATTGGGGTCAAGAACAAGGTTTTCTGTTGGAAAGTGTAAAACCCTATTAACGTCATGTTCTGTCACCCTTATTGTTTTGCCCCCTGGCACAACAAAACTGAAGGCACTTACATTATTCTCAGATGTGTCAGGGGTTGATGTGTACAACGCAGTCAATTGATCGATACAAAGGACCACGGGAGTACTCAGTGCATATGCCACTAAAGAACGTGTGTTCAGAAATTGTGCCCATGCACGAAACTGTAAGTTCGTAATGGTTTGCACATTCTGAAATGAGACAAGATTAGTCTTAGTTACGATAAATTCTCCGGCCATTATTTTTCAAATTTCCAGAAAATTCAATTCAAAACAAAACTAATTTATTTTAATTAATTATTTCTAATTAATCAAACTTTTAACAAAGTACCCCTTTTTCTCAAATACACAAATTCGAACACTAGATTTTAGAACCCTAATTGTTAACTCCAAACAACCAATAAAATCCAAAGAAATCAACTGTTAAAACAATTAACTTCCAAAGATATGAACTGTTAACACCCTTTTTTTTAGGTTCAATACTTTAGTTCGATGGATTCTTCCTTAGAAAGTTCTAAAAACTTAAAATAATTAAGTTTTCACGGTTAAAATTCAATCAACAGTGAAAAACAGTAATTTTTTCAAGCTTTTCTCGGTTAAAAATGAAGAATACTATCGAATGGGTGTTCTTGAATGTGTATATATATATATAAATATGTAAGTATTATAAACGGCCTGTAGCTTTCTTAGATCTGTGAAAAAGTGAAGAAAACAGCTAAGGCAGTCTTTTATACTTTTTGAAACTGTCAGGGGCAAAATTGTAACCTAACGTTCGATAGTTTTATTTTGTAATGTCGATAGTTTTGTTTTAGGGGCATAAAGGTCAAAAACACTTTGATAGTTTTTGAAAAACTATCGAAGTGTTTAAAATCAAGAATTTAAACCGACCTTTAAGAAAAACTATCGAAAGCTTTCTGCTTTTTTTTAAAAAAAACATCGAACACATTTTTGAAAAACTATCGAGAATGTTAATTATTGAATGAATTAAATTCCTTCGATATTTTTTCAAATTAATTTCAAAAACTATCGAAAGGTGTTTTCGATGGTTTTTCTTTTTCCTTTCAAAAACTATCGAAATAGACTTCGATGGTTTTCTTCCAGTACTTAGAAAAACTATCGAATTTTCTAAATTCGATGGTTTTTGCTTCTCATTCAATTTTTAAAACCTGTTCTTGTTTTAAAAATCAAACATTTTGTTTGTCTGTCAACTTTTAATTTGAATAAACTTTTTCAAATTTACCAAAATCAATGTTAACAGAAAATTCACAATTTTCTTAGAATAAAATCGACTAAATATCATCAAATGATATTAACCAATTAAAATCCAATAAATTATGCTGAATTAATCTACAATGTTTAAAACAAAGTAAATTAATTCAAATTAAATAGATGCTTAAATATTTAGAACAAATATTAGCACCTAAATAATTTTAGAATTAATAACCAATTAAATGCCAGAAGATATATCATCCATAATTATGACATAAAATTAGTACATTAATCCTAACTACGAGAATTGCTCCATGAAATAAATTCACGAGTCCTAAGGATATGGAAATTCTTGAACTCATGTATTCACTAGGACTTTCTTGCAATTACTGACTTCTAATCAAAATCAATTAGAAAGATTTAACATCCCAAGTTCACCAACCAGCTTTGAAAAAGTGGATTCATCAAGCGGTTTAGTAAAGATGTCTGCAATTTGTTCCTCTGTGGGTACAAAATGTAACTCCACAGTTCCATTCATGACATGCTCTCGGATAAAATGATACCTGATGTCGATGTGCTTCGTCCTCGAGTGTTGCACTGGGTTGTTGGAGATTGCTATGGCACTTGTGTTGTCACAAAATATTGGAATCTTTGTCAACAAAAGTCCATAGTCACGGAGTTGGTTCCTCATCCACAAGATTTGAGCACAATAGCTACTAGCAGCTATGTATTCAGCTTCAGTTGTTGATGTGGACACTGAGTGCTGCTTCTTGTTGTACCAAAAACTAACCTTCTTCCAAGAAACTGACAGCTTCCTGAAGTACTCTTCCGATCAATCTTACAACCTGCAAAATCTGAGTCTGTGTATCCAATAAGATCAAATCATGTATCTTTAGGGTACCAAATTCCAAGATTTGGGGTCCCCTTAAGATATCTAAATATTCCCTTAACAGCTATGAGATGAGATTCTTTAGGATCAGACTGAAACCTAGCACACAAGCATGTTGCAAACATTATATCTGGTCTACTTGCAGTGAGATATAGTAAGGAGCCTATCATACCTCTGTAGCCTGTGATGTTAACCTTCTTACCAGTTTCATCCTTATCAATCTTAGTGGCAGTTGGCATTGGAGTCTTTGCTGTAGATGAGTCTTCCATTTGATACTTCTTTAGAAGATCTTTGATGTACTTGGACTGGCAAATGAATATTCCATCTAGCCTTTGATACACTTGTAGTCCAAGAAAGAATGATAATTCACCCATCATGCTCATTTCATATCGACTCTGCATTAACTTAGCAAATCGCTTGCATAGATCGTCATTAGTAGAACCAAATATTATGTCATCAACATATACTTGCACCAATATCAAATCATTTTTATGTTGTTTGTAAAAGAGAGTTTTGTCTACGACACCTCTTGTAAAATCATTTTCAAGTAAAAATTCAGAGAGAGTGTCATACCATGTCCTTGGGGCTTGTTTGAGTCCATAGAGAGCTTTGAATAGAAAGTACACAAAGTCTGCCAGTTTTGAATCCTCAAACCCTGGAGGTTGTTCCACATACACTTCTTCTTCTAACTCCCCGTTCAGAAAAGCACTCTTCACATCCATTTAATATACCTTGTAATTGGAATGTGCTGTGAATGCCAGAAACATTCTGATGGCCTCAAGTCTTGCTACTGGTGCATAGGTTTCATCATAATCTATACCCTCTTCTTGAGAGTAACTGTTAGGCCGAATACACAATATAATCAAGTATGTATGAGAATAACAATCAAGAACACAAGTTTGTAAATCAACAAACTGAATTATATTAAATAATTCTCTCTTAGTGATGTTAATGAATCACAAAGAGCTACTAGGTTACAAGAATAATATATCAATAATCACATCCCTTCTAGGGATAACCTATCTGTGTTTATATAATACACAGCTACATACAATCCATCTCTAATTGATATTCCTATAAGTTAGCTATACAATTCATATCAATTAAGGATTGCTTCACTCTTCTATTCCGTCTCCTTAGCTGTATCAATATATTCTGCTTCTTTCCATCTTTAGAATATATTGCTTCTAGAATATTCAATTCAGCACCGACAGCTAATTCACCTATCACCACGTCAGACTTTAACAAACTCTGACTGGCTTCAATGTAAACTCTGATGATCACCTGTTGCTTAAACACTGATGAACAAACTTCAGCAATTATATGTAACAATCTCCCCCAACTTGTGCATAATAAAAATGTACAAGTTAAACAGATAATTGATGATGTCAAAACATATAACAAATGCAGTGTTTAAAATATGTCAGAGTTTAACTTTAACTTAGAATAGAAAACTTTAAAAACTTACAGTCAGACTTTATTTGATTTCTTGAATATCAGGCACTGTCCTGAGATAGTCTGTAAGTAATCTTCTCTCAGCTCTTTCCAGTTCAGCAATCATATTTTCCTTCAGCTCCTTAAGCTCTGGATCTCCTTCACCGGTTTGATATATGGCAGCTCTCAGAGAATAGATACTGTTTTTCCTCATTTCATTTCCAAGTTTTATATAGAAAGGCTTGTCAGACTCTAGATTAAATTCTAGAACTTTCATTTCCAGTGCAGTCCTGAACCTAGAACTATTCCTCTTCATCTCCACAACTTTTCCATAAGCATCTCTGTACTTAGGAATATATGCACTCGAGACTCCTCCTCCAAGCATTATCTTTGATCTAAGCATCCTTTCTCTGATAACTAAAGCAGCATCATGAGTACTTCTATTCTTGACTTTTAACAAATATAGAACATACTCCAATTCTTCATAAGATTTGAGATTGATGTCAGACTCTGCAACCTTGTAAACTCTTCCATCAGTCATGAAATACAGCAAAAACTCTTTCTTTAATACTTTATGAAATACCATCTGAACAGATTCTAGCATATCAAGACTCTCTTGAGTAATAATACCAGATACCGCCAGTGATGATTGATCTCCAGGTCTATTGTTTATTCTCTTCTCCCTATGTGAACCTAAACCAGACTTATCAAAAGATTCTTTTCCAAGTACAGTCCTGGTTTGAGAAAAGTCCACAGGTTGAAGTGTCAGAGTTTCAGAGAGTACAGGTCTTCTAAAAGTACTTTCGAGTTGAGGTGCTAGTTGAGTTTGCACAACATGATCATTGTCAGAGGTTGTCACAACTTCAGTAGAAACATCAACTTGAGCAACGTCAGAGGTTGATCTAGTTTCAAAAACTTCAACTTGAGCTTTGTCAGAGGTTGAATAATTCTTCTTAGGTAACTGTTCTTCTTCTACCAGTTTACCCTTGCCTTTATCAGTATTTGCTATCATAGGCTTCCTTGAGTCTTGTATACTCTGTTGAGAAATTTCCTTGATGGAAATACCCTTTTCTTTCCTTCTAGGAACCTTGACAGCTTTCTTTTTGTAAGTACCATCCTTCAATTTCTTCTCATGCTCTTCAGCAAGACTCAGCATTTCAGCTTCCATGTCTTCAACTGTAGCTTCATTACCATGTTCTTCTAGAAACATCTTGGTAGCAATTTCTTCATCAGTTAATGGATTGGCTGAAATAATTAAACTCTTAAGTCTTGAACCACTGGCAGAGTTTGAGATTTCTTTACCAGAGTTTGTCAACCTATTAGAATTTAACCTTGATCTTCTTTTCCCTTGAGCAGAAAGTAAATTCCTCTCAGATTCCTTGCTTCCACCATCAGCAGAATCATCATCCCTCCGTCTCAGAGCTTGAGTGTCTTTGCATTTGTCATTAGGTACACTCTCCCCCTTTTTGACATCATCAGAAAGTAGTACTGATGTCAGCAATTCTAGAGCAGTAGAAATAGAATTCAATTGTGCAGACATTTCAGTCTGATTCTCCTCAACCTTCCCAAGCCTCTTCTTAATTTCATCAGAATCCTTGGCTTGCTGCTTGAATTGTGTAGAGTAATATGATCTGTCTAGCTTCAAAGTTGTATCCCTGATAGAAAATTCATTCCTAAGATTTGTAAACATCTGTTGATTCTCATCAAATCTATTATTAAGAGATTTGACTTGAACAACAGTTGCCTTTAAACTTTCAAGTAT
This sequence comes from Heracleum sosnowskyi, assembly GCA_030848705.1. NCBI lineage: Eukaryota > Viridiplantae > Streptophyta > Magnoliopsida > Apiales > Apiaceae > Heracleum > Heracleum sosnowskyi. Next base: position 84,301,626 of record CM061242.1, read on the forward strand.
ATCAGGAGAAGAAATTTTCTTAACATAATCATTAAGAAGATCAGACGCCCTTTGTGCAGAAAAGATACAATCTGCAGCTGCCCATCTTTTGTAGTACATATCCTGAAAATGCTCAGCAGTAGCTCGATTGACCTCTCTTTCCTCATCAGAGTTTGCTTGAATATCAGATAAGTCCACTTGTATATCAGGATGTGAATGAGCAGGACTATCTTCAACATTTTCATCCTCTGCTGAATTCTCTGCAGAAACATTCTCTGCCATTCTTTCTGGATTATCAGAGTTTGCATTAGTATCAAAATTTCTCTGTGCAGCTTCATCAATAACTTTCTCTGCAACAGCTTCTGGAATCTCAGAGTTTGCAGTTTGCATTAACTCTGTTTCTTTTGTTACAACCTCAACAACAGATTGTTGTAGAGCTTCAAGCAAATGTGCATCTTCTGCTGTAATTGCATCAAATTGTTCTTCAGCAGCTTCAACAACTTGATCAACCTCCTCACCTTTGTCAGAATTTAGATTGGTAACAGAAAAAACCTCTGTGTGAGTACCAACAGAGTCTTCTATCACCAAGGTGGCTTGATCAGCTGCCACATCCTCAGTATCACAAACACTGATACTAGGATGTGCTTCAAAATCAAAATCCAATGCAGAATTTTCAAAGAAATTTTCTTTAGCAGGCACAACATCCTCTGCATCAGCATTTTCTATGTCCTCAGTAGGCACAGTAGCTTTATTCATACTCTCCTGATTAGCAGTATCAGGAACTTCAACTTCCATAGACACTCTGTCCACATTGACAGCTTCATCCTCCTGAGACTCAACTTCAGGAGCTTCAACAACCTTTGAGGAAACATTCTCAGCACCAAATAAATGTGCTGCTACCAATCTTCTTTTTCTTTGATGAAGAGTTTCATCATCAGTTTCACTCTCCTCATCAACAGCATCAGACTTTGCCCTGTTGGCCCTTCTTTTCGTTAACTTTTTCTTCTGAGGCATACCATCAGTGTTTGATACCCCAGCTTCATCTTCTGATGGCTTCACTCTTGCAGTCTTAACAGCTCTCAACTTAGTCTTCTTTGACCTTTGTGATTGAGACACAGAAGGTCCAGCTTCAGCGTTTGCAAGTGATTGTTGTTGTTGTGAATTGACCAGAAATTGTTGCACAGACTCAGGCAACATCAAAACACCAACATCTCCTTTCTTGTTATCCGATTTGCAGACTATCAGTGGGAATTGCATCCCAATTCGTGCACTTCTTTCCAAAAGCCCTTGTTATGCAGTCGAAAAAGAAACTTCATTCCTTGCGCAAAAACGGCCTTTTGAGTTGACCAATCTTTGTCAATGGTCCAGAGTAGCCTATCTCCCTCATCATTCTAACCAACTCAGAATCACCAACAGAGATTGTGAAAGCATTGAAATCCTCAAGACCCAAGGCATCACGAACAGTTGTTGGAGTAACTGTAAATTCATCTCCTTGAAATTCAAAAATAATAGATGGAGACCCAGTCTCCCCTCCATTATCATAAGTGCCTGTCTGCCAAAGAGTCCTTATTTGAGATGCAGACAGTTTCAATGGTGCGGTGAGAGCAGTACCAACATCAGAGTTTGACAAGAAATTCTGAATCAAATGAAACGCCTCCGGTGCGTTCTCATTTGCCAAAGGAGCAGCATAGTTGTTTGGGACAAATTCTAACCCAGAAGCAGTAAACATTGTTGTAGCCATTAGAGATGTTTAGAAGAAAGCAAGAAATAAGACAGAGAAAAGTGTAAACTGTATGCAGTGAAAGTGTTTGAGACAGTGTTTGTGAGTAAAAACTTATGAAAAGATGAATTGTGTAAAAGAATGAACCGTTTATGTGTAGTAAGTTTAAATAATAACAGTGAAAATTAAAACCCAATCGTTTTAATCATTACTACACACAGCAGGCGTCTTTGAAAAATGTGTGAGTGGGACAGTTGTCAAACATGTATATGCTGACAGTTGTATGTAACAACTTCCAATACACATGCGCAGTAAAAATAGCCATAATTACCGCTTTTCACATTGTTCAAAACACTCAACCTCTCTCTCCTCTGTTTAATACAAATATGAACCGTTTGTAATCATCCTCTTTCGAATTTCTAAACAAATGTCTAATCTCAAAATTATAAAATGTCTGAAACAAATAATTTATTTTAACCATCAGAGATTAAAACAAAGTTACCTCGGTGTATTTCACACAATACATCAGTGTTTACCATTTGTCCTTCTTTGTCAATAAACTCTTTTCTCAAACTGTACAGGTGTGAATAATTGTGTGTGCAATAGCAGAGTTTACCGAATATGAATATTTAGACCATCTCAAAGTGCATAAGATCCACAAACTAAAGCAGTAAAAACTGATTGCCCAAACTCTCATGTATAAAATAAAATCTGATACTTATCTAAACTCTGTATACTGATATCCTTTCATTTGAATATATCTTTTATTTTTCACCCCCTTTATTATTATTATTATTTTTTTATTTATTTATTTTTTTTATTATTTTTCCAGTAATCAGTGGTTGGCACTAGTCACCAAAAATCAAAGATTTTAGCCCTTATTTCATACAATAAGTTCCTGGATCTTCCTAGGCACAACATGATCTCAAAGGAATTTGTGCTCTTTTTGGCATCTTTTGATATGAGGGTGAAATATTTGCTATTAATTAGCAGAGTTTAGACTTTTCATCAGTTAATACAATTAATTTATGAGAGAAAGTGCAAACAGCTAATACAGACTCAGTGTATAGGATTAATAAACTAAGAGATGCTAGAAATATAGAGACAGTATCATGCTGTGTTAACTTACTGCACATATTTGAGATCAGAATCTATACAACTCTTAAGGATTCATAATTACTTACTGAGAATTATGCTTCATACAATTTTCTTCATTGGTCCATATGTTTCAGACAAAATTACAATCAGAGTATAGCATTAGACTGTAAGTATCAGAGTATGACCAACACTTTTATGACTAACAGAGTTTAGCATCAGAGTTTACTTTCAGAGTTTATGATACTGGTACTCATAACAGTTAATACATGCAAGGAATCATGAGCATAAAAATCAAACATGTATAGTTTTTGAGTCTAACCCGTATCTCTAGTCAAAACCAGAGATCATTCCAAGTTCATTTACCAATCTTGTAAAAGTAGCTTCACTCAAAGGTTTGGTGAAGATATCTGCAAGTTGTTGGTCTGTAGACACAAAATGAAGCTCAATGTTTCCTTCTTCCACATGTTCTCTGATAAAATGATACCTTATGCTGATGTGCTTGGTCATGGAGTGCTGTACTGGATTACCTGTCATAGCAATAGCACTTTGGTTATCACAGAAAATAGGTATTTTAGAGTACCTCAAACCATAATCCAGCAACTGATTCTTCATCCACAGAATCTGTGCACAACAGCTACCAGCAGCTATATACTCTGCTTCGGCAGTGGATGTGGAAATCGACTTCTGTTTCTTGCTATACCAAGAAACCAATCTGTCACCTAAGAATTGACAGCTTCCACTTGTACTTTTTTCTGTCTATCTTACAGCCTGCAAAATCTGCATCAGAGTAACCAATTAGCTTAAACTCTGATTCTCTAGGATACCACAAACCCAAGGTTATGGTTCCTTTGAGATATTTGAAAATCCTTTTTACAGCTGTTAGATGAGGCTCTCTGGGATCTGCTTGAAATCTTGCACAAAGACATGTGGCATACATGATATCAGGTCTACTTGCTGTGAGATACAGAAGAGACCCTATCATGCCTCTATAAGTTGTCATATCCACTGAAACACCACTGTCTTTGTCTAGCTTTGTTGCAGTAGCCATGGGAGTTGTGGCAGATGAACTATCAAGCATACCAAATTTCTTTAGAAGATTTCTGGTATACTTTGCTTGATTGATAAAAATCCCATCATCTGTTTGCTTGACCTGTAAGCCTAGAAAATAACTAAGCTCTCCCATCATGCTCATTTGGTACCTGGACTGCATAAGCTTTGCAAACTTCTTACAGAGTTTGTCATTAGTAGATCCAAAAATAATATCATCTACAGAAATTTGAACTAAAAGCAAATCATCACCAGAATTGAAATAAAACAAAGTTTTATCAATTGTACCTCTTGTGAACCCACTTTCTAAAAGAAATTGAGCAAGAGTTTCATACCATGCTCTTGGTGCTTGCTTTAGTCCATATAATGCCTTGTCAAGCCTGTAGACATAATCTGGATGCTTGGGATCTACAAATCCTGGTGGTTGTTCAACAAACACTTCTTCTTCAAGCTTCCCATTGAGAAAAGCACTTTTCACATCCATCTGAAAGACTTTAAACTTCTTGTGTGCAGCATTGGCCAGAAAAATTCTTATGGCCTCCAATCTTGCAACTGGAGCAAAGGTTTCATCATAGTCAATTCCTTCCTGTTGTGAATAACCTTTAGCCACAAGTCTAGCCTTGTTTCTTGTAATCACACCTTCACTGTCAGTCTTGTTTCTGAAAACCCACTTTGTACCTACAATTGATCTATCCTTTGGTCTAGGTACAAGTGTCCAGACTTCATTTCTTTCAAATTCATTTAACTCTTCTTGCATTGCTGTAATCCGATTAGCATCTTGAAGAGCTTCCTCCACTTTCTTTGGTTCTGTTTGAGACAAGAAAGCATGATACAGACACTCATTATTTGTTGCACTTCTAGTTCTCACACTAGCATCAGGATCTCCAATTATGAGATCAGGTGTGTGTGCCTGTGTCCACTTTCTTGTTGTTGGTAAGTGGTTTCTTTCATCATTATTGGATCCTCCCCCTTGATCCATGCTCTCCTGATTCATATGTTGACTTTCTGCAGCATCTGAGGCTCCCTCTGAATTGGATGGCTCAGAGTTTGAACTGTCAGAGTTTGAATCAGTTTCCTCAACTGACTCACTTGCTGTGTCTTGTTGAGCTTCTTCACGCTCCCCCTCAACTGGTTCTCTATTTTGTTCAATTTGAGAATTTCCAATTTCTCCAGTATTTACCAGTAGAGGTTCAGAGTATGCTTCGTCAGAGTTTATCAGACCAGCTTCATCAGAGTTTACATCATCAGAGAATAGATCTTCATTTTCAAAACGTAGTTGATCATATTCATTTTCATCTTCAAGTCCAGTTATTTTCTTGTCATCAAATGACACATGTATGGATTCTATGATCACTTTAGTTCTCAGATTGTAGACTCTGAATGCTTTTGTTGACAATGGATAGCCAACAAAGATTCCTTCATCAGCTTTTAGCTCGAACTTTGTCAACTGTTCATGATGAGTCTTCAACACAAAGCATTTGCATCCAAATATATGAAAATATTTCAAATTTGGCTTCTTATTTTTCACCATCTCACATGGTGTTTTCCCATGTTTGTTTATCAGTGTAGCATTTTGAGTAAAACAAGCAGTTTGAACAGCTTCTGCCCAGAAATAAGTTGGTAATTTTGCTTCATCAAGCATAGTTCTGGCAGCTTCGATTAGAGTTCTGTTCTTTCTTTCAATTACACCATTTTGCTGTGGAGTTCCAGGTGCAGAAAATTCTTGTTTCACTCCTCTTTCCTTGCAGAAAGCTTCCATGATTGAGTTTCTGAATTCAGTTCCATTATCACTCCTTATAATTTTGACTTTGTGCTGTGATCCTTTGTCCAGTAGATTTACATGATCCAGCAGAGTTTGAGCAGTTTCATCCTTCTTTGATAAGAAATACACCCATGTATATCTAGTATATTCATCAACAATTACTAGAGCATATTTCTTTCTGCCCATAGACATCACATTCACTGGTCCAAAGAGATCAACATGTAGAAGATGATAAGGTTCCACTACTGAAGATTCAGATTTGCTCTTGAAAGATGACTTCCTTTGCTTGGCCTTTTGACAAGAATCACATAGGCCATCTAGACTGAGTATTGATTTTGGGAGTCCCCTTACAAGATCCTTTCTTATTAGCTCATTGATGTTGTTCAAATTGAGATGAGAGAGCTTCTTATGCCATTTCCAACTCTCTTCATTTGACATTCTTGCAGACAGACATACTGTTTTTCCATCAGAGTTTGTTACCAAACTTGCTTCATAAATGTTGTTGCGCTTGTGTCCAATTAGAACAACTTTTCCAGTAGATTTACTGATAACTTCACAGTGTTCAGTATGAAAATCTACATGGTTTCCTCTGTCACAGATTTGACTCACACATAGAAGATTATGCTTGAGTCCTGAGACTAGAGCTACATTGGTGATGATGACACTTCCAAGATTGATATTGCCATATCCCATAGTACGTCCTATGTTGCCATCTCCATAGGAAACCTTTGGGCCAGCCTTCTCCTCAAAATCTGATAGCAGGGCTTTATTTCCAGTCATGTGTCCTGAGCATCCACTGTCCAAGATAAGGATGCTCTCTTTTATGCCCTGCAATCACAAACAAACACTAAGTGTTAGTTTTAAGGACCCAGACTTGCTTGGATCCTTTGTCTTTCTTAACAGTGTTAGCTTTTGCAGCGGAATCACTATCAACAGAGTTTAAACTAACATTGTCAGACTTTACACTTGCAGAGTTTGCTCTAACCCATTTCAAGTTGGGTTTTAGCTCATAAAAGTTGTGATAAATAGCATGATAACTCTTGCAAGTATAAATGGAATGCCAAGTGCTCCCACAGTGTGTGCATAAAGTCTGTGGTTTAACCCTTACATAATCGTTCTTTAGTCCTGATGTAGAAGGTAAAGAATTAATATCTTTGTTCTTATTGCAAAATCTAGCAAGATGGTTAGTACTACCACAATTATAACATGTTTTCCTTGGAGCAGCAGCAGTAGGCAAATGATTATTTCTTTTATTTATGCCTATCTTTCCATTCCTATTCTTTTTGAACCCTTTTGGTTTCAAGGCAGACTTTACTTCTTTGAGCTTATGATTGAACTGTTTTCCTGTCATCAAGCCAATATTAACCTGTTTTTCACAAGTCTTTACTGGCTTTCTAACAGCTTCTATTTCCATAAGATTTTCTGTTATAATATTTTCCTGTCTTTCACAGGTTTCATCTGATTCCATATCAGCTTCTCTTACTACAACAGATTTTAACTTATTGGTTTCTGGAACAAATTTCACAGGTTTAAGTTGTGGTTTAACCTTAACCTTGTCTTTAAACCTAAGTTCATCATTTTCACAATAGCCTAAACCTACAGAATCTGTCTGAAACACTTGATGAGTGTCTCTTCCAGAGTCTGTCCAAGTCTTGATTATTTTTCTTTCTTTTTCTAGATCAGATTCTAGCTGCTTATTTCTCTTAGTCAACTCCTGTTCAATATAAACAGCATCATCTCTTTCTTTTTGAATCTGCTTCATATTTTCAAGTTCTCCTTCAAGAAACTTGTTTCTACCTTTATGGCTAAGATTCTCAGATTTAATTCTCTCATTCTCTAAAGTCTGATCCCTATAACTAATATGTACGCTTTTCAGATATACTCTTAACTCAGATATATTATCAGTATCATAAGCATAAGTAGTTAGGGGTACCTTATTTTCAGATGATTCAGTCTCATCTTTGACAGTTGCCATAAGAGCATAATTTATTCCATCATCAGAGTCTGAAGTATCTGCCCAGTCTTTGCCTTTAGAGATGAGTGCTTTCTCAGTTTTTCCTTTCTTGCACTCTGGGGCATAGTGACCCATCTCCTTACACTTGTAGCACTGGATTTCAGATTTATCCTTCTTGCCAGACTTGGTCTCCCTTCCATCAGACTTTCTAAAACTTTTCCTTTCAGAGTTTGAATCTTTCCTTGAGAATCTCTTTCCTTTCTTGAAGTTCTTGAATCCCATCTTCTTGAAGGTCTTCACCATCAATGCAGCCATTTGCATCATCTGTTCTTCATCATCCTCAGAGTCAGAAGCTTCATCAGAGTTTGAGTCATCATCAGAGTTTGATGACTCACTTTCAGATTTAATGACTAAAGCCTTTCCCTTGGCTTTCTTCCTTGATGATTCCTTCTTGATGGGCTTCTCCTCAACTTTGAGAGCAACAAATTTTGTCTTCTTGCCGGATCTCCTGTTTCTTTGTTCTATCTCAAGTTCATGAGTCTTTAACAATCCATAGATCTCATCAAGATCTGTATCTGCAAGATCATAATTATCTCTGATTGTTGTCGCCTTTAAATCCCATCTTTCAGGTAGGGATAAGAGAAATTTGAGATTTGACTCTTCAAGCTCATATTCTTTATCAACCAGAGACAGATCATTCAATAGTTTGCAAAATCTGTCATAAGTCTCAGTCAAGGTTTCATTAGTTCTTGAATCAAAATGCTCATACTCATGTGTGAGTATTGTCTTCCTGTTTTTCTTTATAGCGGTGGTTCCTTGACACCTGACTTCCAAAGCATCCCAGATTTCTTTTGCAGTTTTGCAACCAATTACTCTGTTAGACATAACATTATCTAAAGCACTGTGGAGAAGATGTCTAACCTTTGCATCTTTTGCAAGAGATGAGATGTCCTCAGGAGTATAATCTTTCTTCTCTTTTGGAACAGTCTTTTGTTCTTGGCCAGCAACAACAGGGGCTAGTTTGGCTGGATTATGAGGACCATCATTAATTCTGTCAAGATATTCTTGTTAGATATAATTGATGACGTTTGTTCATCAGTGTTTAAGTACCAGGTACATATCAGAGTTTATATAGAAGCCAGTCAGAGTTTGATAAAGTCTGACTGGGTGAAGAGTATACATGGAAGCCGGTCAGATTTTGTTAAAGTCTGACAGGGTGATAGTTGAATTAGCTGTCGGTGCAAAGATAAAGATTCTAGAAGCAATATATTCTGAAGATGGAAAGAAGCAGAATATATTGATACAGCTAAGGAGACTGGACAGAAGACTGAAGAAATCCTTAATTGATAATAATTGTATAGCTAATTTATAGGAGTATCAATTAGATAAGGATTGTATGTAGCTGTGTACTATATAAACACAGATAGGTTATCCCTAGAAGGGACGCGAACATTGAATATATTATTCTTGTAACCTAGTAGCTCTTTGTGATTCATTAACATCACTAAGAGAGAATTATTTAATATAATTCAGTTTGTTGATTTACAAACCTGTGTTCTTGATTGTTATTCTCATACATACTTGATTATATATTGTGTATTCGGCCTAACAATTCTGGATCTGTAGCCTCCAGAAACATGGTCATCTTCACCTTCCAAATTGGATACTCCACTGGCCTGAGAATTGGAACCCTGATTGTTTCATATCGACTCACAGAATTAGGTTTAACCTGTTCAACCTTGGGAGGAGCTTGATTTTCTTCAGACATGATTATTACTGTGTTTGAATCGTAAAACTGTATATATTAAACAGCCTAAGCTCTGATACCAATTGTTAGGCCGAATACACAATATAATCAAGTATGTATGAGAATAACAATCAAGAACACAAGTTTGTAAATCAACAAACTGAATTATATTAAATAATTCTCTCTTAGTGATGTTAATGAATCACAAAGAGCTACTAGGTTACAAGAATAATATATCAATAATCACATCCCTTCTAGGGATAACCTATCTGTGTTTATATAATACACAGCTACATACAATCCATCTCTAATTGATATTCCTATAAGTTAGCTATACAATTTATATCAATTAAGGATTGCTTCAGTCTTCTATTCCGTCTCCTTAGCTGTATCAATATATTCTGCTTCTTTCCATCTTCAGAATATATTGCTTCTAGAATATTCAATTCAGCACCGACAGCTAATTCAACTATCACCATGTCAGACTTTAACAAACTCTGACTGGCTTCAATGTAAACTCTGATGATCACCTGTTGCTTAAACACTGATGAACAAACTTCAGCAATTATATCTAACAGTAACCTTTAGCAACCAGTCTGGCTTTGTTTCTCGTTACAATGCCATCTTCATCCAATTTATTTCTGAATACCCATCTTGTTCCTATAACAGATTTTCCTTTAGGCCTGGGTACCAGCTTCCAAACTTTCTGCCTTTCAAACTGATTGAGTTCCTCTTGCATTGCAATCACCCAATCTGGATCATCTAGGGCATCTTCAACTTTCTTAGGTTCTGTTTCTGAAAGAAACCCAGAATAGTGACATTCATTTTGTGATGTCCTCCTAGTTCTCACCCCTGTGTCCGGATCACCAATGAACAAGTGAAAGGGATGATCTCTATTCCATACCCTTTGTCTTGGCAGATGCGATCTTGATGATTCTCCTTGTTCTAGATGTTGTGGAGTGTGACTAGTTGATCCTTCTCCTGCTCCCCCTGAGTTGTTGACGGTGTGATCTGTTGACCCTGTTGATTGACTAGTGGATCCAGTAGTAGTTTGAGTATGTCCACCACTGTCACCACTTGGTCCAGAATCATTATCATCATCATTATTATTAATAACTGTAACAACTTCAGGTTCTTCTTCAATGTCAGAGAGATCTCCTGATAGATTTTCAAATACCAAGGATTCAGAGTTCTCTCTTGTTTGCAGGGCTGGTCTTTTGGTGTCGTCAAATGTTACATTAAATCTTTCCAACACCTTCTTATCTTCAATCACATACACCCTGTAAGCCTTAGATTCCAGAGAATAGCCTAGAAAAATGCCTTCATCTGCTTTGGCATCAAACTTGCCTAGATGTTCTCCATCTTTAAGTACAAAGCACTTTGCACCAAACACATGAAAGTACTTCAGTGTTGGTTTCTTGTTGACCATTAACTCATATGGAGTCTTTTGATGATCTTTGTTAATCAGGGTTCGATTCTGAGTGTAGCAAGTTGTATTCACTGCTTCAGCCCAAAAGTAAGTGGGAAGTTTTGATTCATTCAACATGGTCCTTGCTGCTTCAACCAAGGTCCTGTTCTTCCTTTCCACTACTCCATTCTGTTGAGGAGTTCTTGGTGCTGAATACTGTCTTGATATTCCTTTCTCTGAGCAGAAATCATTAAGAACTGCATTCTTGAATTCAGTTCCATTTTCTGATCTGATTGTCCGCACAGGTAGCTTAGCTTCCACTTCTATCTTCTTGATGTGATCAATGATTAGTTGTGTTGCTTCATCCTTTGATTGTAAGAACAACACCCACGTGTACTTGGAGTAGTCATCCACCATCACTAATGCATATCTTTTTCTTGAAAGTGACATAACATTGACGGGACCAAATAAATCCATATGAATCAGTTGTAATGGTTCAGCAATGCTTGTCATTTCTTTGCTTCTATGTGATGCTTTCTTAGACTTC